>OZ024725.1:29426907-30026907 GCA_964016875.1 Fallopia convolvulus | reverse complement strand
AAGGGTATTTTTGATATTGGAGTTATATTCCGTAAGAGGTTTTAGAGTAATTTTAGGGTATTGCTTTGTAATGATATTATGGGGACTTTTGATCTAGTTTTTCAGAAAGGTTTGAACTAGAAAAATATTCTTTAATATATCTAGTATATTCTTGTCAAGTTTTAAAGGAATTGGATTTATACAAAAGAAGTTATAAAGCAGCTTGGCTTTTTGTTGTTTTTGGGATTAGAGTTTGTAAGAATTATAAGGCTATTATTATTCATTGAGGTATATATATGTATATAGGAGCGTGAGTCTAAGGTCGTGACCAGAGATTAGGGGAAGAGACAGACTATCTGTCTCAAGACAGGGTTCTACTTTGCGTGTTAGTTAGTGTTTCTTGGCTTCGAGAATTCTTCTTCAAGGTAAGTCGTTTACGACTTGCTCAGTAGCTATTCAGTTCTTGTTAGATTTCGTGCCGTGCTCGTAGGATTGATTTTGGGGAACTAGTCCCTAGTTGATTGTTTTATGAAATAGGTTTACTTGTGTGTGATATGTGTGAAAATGATTCTCAATGGGTTTTTCATCGGATATGGAGTTTTCGAATATTTTCTCTGTGTTGGTACTATTCTCGACATGGCCATGTCCGTATTCCTCTGAGTTGAAGTGACAACTACGTATGGTTATGTGATAGAGAATCGTGCCCCTTCGAAATAAAAGCTATCTGTGTTTTGGGCAAGTGCTCCCGAGGAGGTTTGACCTGGGGTTAGAAGGATGGAAATTGTGAAGGGTGGGAGGTCGCGCCTCGTCACCTGGGGCGTAGGGTTAATAAGAGCCATGTAATGGAATGGTGAGAGAATGGTTGTATTGTTCAGCTTGGACTTGTATGTATCTTTGTGTATGGAAGTTTGATATGTGGTTTGTGTTTATGATCTATGGAAAGTAAGTATGGATTTAGAATTGATATATGTTGTAATCATGCAAACCTTGCTTGTGTGTGTGTTAGGTACTTCATTGGTTTTTAAATGTCTTACTAGTACCGTATGGATTCTAGCTTGGATTAGAATGGTAGCTGACCCTTTGGGGACTTGTTTCTTTTAGTTTCAGGTAAAGACAAGGGACCCATGATGGAACCTCGGCTGAATAATGGAAGAGGTCGTTGAAGGTCGTGTCATTAGGATGAGTTCAGTTGGGAAAAATGGTGGTATACTTTTTGGTATCTTTTGAATAATGTGTTGTTTTGATAAAGAAAGGGTAGTGGTATGTTAATGAAATGTTTTTAGGAGGTGTTGTAAGTTATGTTGTTCTAGGTTTCATGCATGTTTTATGTACTTGGATTTTATAAATATCGGTTGGATGTTTTATTCATGTTTTCTCGTTGTGCCCGAGTTGCATGATCCAAGTGAACTCGTTGTCAAACTAGCCTAGGTAGTACCTAGTGAGGTCTACTACCGAGTAGCACCCGGTGTAAAGACGAGATGTTACAAATTCGTATCAGAGCCAGATTGACAACAAGGGCACATGGAACTGAACAACGAGTGTACTCGAGGTCCAACCTAAAACTAAAACCGGACGGTTAATTCAAATTATTTCAATGGGGTAGTCATATTGCATTTACAGGGTAAATGACATGCCTCGACTCTGTCGTCATCAGCCGAAGGACCTCATGTAGACTAGTAAGTTATTTTGTTAACTTCAGCTAAAGATAGTTTAAATAGTAAAACATCCATTTACAGATGGCTCCATAAACTAGAGCTGGAGCAAGTAAAGTAGGAAGGAAAGGTAGTGGTAGGGGACGTGATGGAAACAGAGAGGAGGCTCCTGCCGTGGGAGAACCACATAACCTTCCTCCTCAAGAGGAGGTTGTTGAGAATGTTGGACCTACAGTGAATGACCATCAAAGGGCAAATGTTTTGGTTGCTGGAAACGAGGTCCTTGCTAATGGAGACAATGATAGGGAAGATGGGGAAGTACGTGGGCCAGCTTAGGTGCCACGAGTTGAGTTACCACCAGATGCGAGTGCTGTTATCTGAGCTACACTTGCCGAGCTATTACAAAATCTGGTAGGTACTGGATTCTTGCCTAATCATAATGCAACAAATTCTGGCTATCAAGGGGCTGAGGTTAGGGCACCAAGACCAGTTTTTGCATAGCCGGTTCAGTCAGGGAGACCACCACATATTCCAAGGCCAGTAGCGGTCGATGGTGTGGCTGAGCAAGGAAGGGGATATCACGAGCCTCTTCCTGATAAGTGGCTTGCAGAATTTAGGAAGACTAGGGTACTGAACTTTACTGGGGCTCAAGAAGCTGATTTTCAGCAGTGGTTAAGGAAAGTGGCATCTGCTCTCGACTCTATCCAAGCACCGGAGGAAAGAAGGATGTCTCTAGTTTAGAGTTTGTTACAGGAGGATGCATTTGATTGGTGGGAGTTGAGTCGTGATCATCAGGTAAATATTACTTTTGAGGAATTTCAAGAGAGGATTCGAGATAACTATTGTCCTGAGGTCGTGAGAACGGCTCGTGAGACTGCTTTTTGGGATGCAGGGCCTGAGAACATTACCGTAGGTGAGACTATCCAAAATTTTCAACGAGCTTTGGCAGCGGTGCCCAATGCCACTCCTATAGAGAATCTACGGATTGCAACCTTTCTTAAGCGGTTGCAACCCCAACTGCGTGCATACGTATCTGGACTTCGACTCAAGACTTTGAAGGAGGTTCAAGATTTTGTTTTAGCTTATTCTATGTCCACCTTGGGGTCGGAACAATTGAATGTACAAGCTAGTAGAAATAAGAAGCATAGGTTGTTTGCTCCATCAAACTCTAGGAGAGATAATCGTTCGAGTGTGTCTCAACAAAATCGGTCTGGATTTCAGTCACAAGGTCGTCAAGACCAGCCTCAACAATGTGAGTTTACTGGGGGGTTGAGGGAGTGCTTCAACTATGGAGACACTAGTCAAATGAGGAATCAGTGTTGGAAACCAGTTTGTAATTGTTTTATATGTGGGGAGCCAAGCCACTTACAAAAATATTGTAGGGTTGGAACACCCTCACAGGGATCTTCGTCGGGGTCGGTGAACTAAGGGGTTTGTCGTCATTTCGAACAGACTCAACATGCACCAAGCCAGAGTAGAGGCCATGGTGCGGGAGGTAGCACTACCGGAGGCAACCAGCATGGGTATTTGAGATCTGAAGGCCTGATGCCTTGAATGCTCTGACTGCCACAGGTACGATTTGAATTAAGTCTAAACCTATGCATATCTTGTTTGATACGGGTGCTACACACTCTTTTGTGTCCTCTGCATGCATTGATAGACTAGGGTTTACTTGCTCGGAGGGTACATCCTTTATGGTGGGACTGCCCGATGGTAGTAAGGTGAGAGGAAATAGAGAAATACTTCATTGCCCTATTAGGATTCGGGGTAGGGATTGGTTTGCAGACTTTATTGTGATACAATTATCAGCTAGTGAAGATGTTATATTGGGGATGGACTGGATGAAACATTATAAAGCAGTATTAGATGCACATAGGGGTAGAGTCATTGTGATGCAGATGATGGGACAATACATGTATGTCAAGATCTAGAGCAGGAGGGTCCAGGATTACTGATCAGTATGGTGAAAGCCGCTAAGTTGCTTAATGATGGGTGTGTGGGTTATTGGTGTTATGTTCTAAAAGGAGACAAGAAAGGACCGTGTATTCAAGATATACCAGTAGTCTCTGAGTTTGAAGACGTTTATCCAGATGAACTTCCAGGGCTACCTCCTCAATGAGAGGTGGACTTTAATATTAAATTAGATCCAGGAACAAGACCAATCTCAAAAGCCTCGTACCGTATGGCTCCAATGGAGATGCAAGAGCTGAAGGCTCAGTTGGAGGAGTTACTAGAGAAGGGATATATACGTCCATGTGCATCACCATGGGGAGCTCCAGTATTGTTTGTGAGAAAGAAGGATAGTTCCCTACGTTTATGTATTGATTACCGGGAGCTAAACCGAGTTACTATTAAGAACAAGTACCCTTTGCCTCATATTGATGATTTGTTAGATCAATTGCAAGGGGATACAGTATTTTCAAAGGTGGACCTAAGATCAGGCTATCATCAATTAAGGATTCGGGAAGGGGATATTCCTAAGACGGCTTTCCGAACAAGATATGGACACTATGAGTTTGTAGTAATGCCGTTTGGATTGACTAATGCACCTGCAGTGTTCATGGAGTTAATGAACCGGGTGTTTATAGACCATTTGGATAAATTTGTGGTTGTCTTTATTGATGATATACTGATTTATTCTCAAAGCACTAAGGAGTATGCAAAGCACCTTAGATTAGTTTTGGAAGTGCTAAGACACCACCGACTATTTGCTAAATTGTCCACATGTGAGTTCTGGCTACCAGAAGTTACTTTCCCGGGTCTTGTTGTATCCGCTAAGGGAGTCATGGTAGACCCCTTAAAGATTGAAGCTGTGAAGGCTTGGGAACCCCCGAAGAATGTGAATGAGGTACGGAGTTTCTTAGGATTGGCAGGGTAATACAAGAGGTTTGTGGATGGGTTTTCACGAATAGCCCAACCACTTACCAACTTGCTGAAAAAGACCACTCGTTTCGACTGGAATGATGCTTGTCAAAGAGGCTTCGATGAGTTGAAGGAGAAGTTGACTTCAGCTCCAATACTTGCTTTTCCTCAAAGGAATGAAGGCTTTGTGATTTACAGTGATGCCTCAAAAGTAGGCTTAGGTTGTGTATTTATGCAGAATGACAGGGTGATTGCATATGCTTCCAGACAGTTAAAACCAAACGAGTTGAATTATCCAACAAATGATTTAGAATTGGCAACAGTGATTCATGCTCTAAAGATATGGTGTCATTACTTGTATTGAAGTACATGTAAAGTGATAACAGACCATAAGAGCCTTAAGTAAATTTTTACTCAGAGAGAATTGAACATAAGACAACGGAGATGGCTTGAATTACTAAAGGATTATTGATGTTCGCATTTTTAATATAGTTTTTAGTAGGTTTTCTTTGTTTATTAGGTTTAGTTTTGATAAGTTTAGGTTTAGTTTTGTGTGTTTCTGGATAGTTTTGCATATTTCTACGGAATGTATGGAAGCTACTCTATTTTGTGTATTTTGTAGGTTTTAGCAAGGAAAAGGTGCTATATGGAGCTGAATTTGGAGCGCTACAGTGAAAGACGGAGGAATACAAGATTGAAGAAGTCAGATTTAAGATTTACGAGATAAAAGTATGGAAGAAACCAAGTCCAGGCTCGTTAACGAGGCTGTGAGGGCTCGTTAACGAGGCTGTGAGGGCTCGTTAACGAGGCCACGAGATAGAAATTTCGAGGGTTGACTTTGTGACTCACCGATCCTGTGCGGGAAATTATTTCCGTGTTGGTAGAGTATCTTTTTGTGATTTTTAGTGTTATTATATTATGTATTTTAGGTCTTGTTATATTCTTGGATTTTGTTTCTATCTTTTAGGGTTTTATTTCTATCTTTTTAGGAAAGTTTATATCTTTTAGCCTTTTTAGTTTTTAGCCTTTTTAGTATAAATACTCTTCTATCTAGCATAGAAAAGGGAGGATTTTTTAGAGATTTTGGGAGAGGAGGAAGAACCGAAGAGGCGAGAGGATCGGAGTCGAGTTCGGAGGTCGGTGAACGAGAGTTACCGAGTTCGTGGATCAAGATTTTGGTTCGGTGTTTTGTTCTTTTTCGGTTTCTTCTGAATTTCTACAAGACATATTTTTCTATTTAATTGAGCAGTAATTGGTTTTCAATGTTTTCTTTTATTGAATTTATTTGTTTAGTAGTTATGATTAGTGAGTAGTCTTCTTTTCTAGGATCGGGGTTAAGCCCGGCATGGTTGAGCATATTTGATAAGTGAGATTGTGTGTTGAATGCCTTTTATCTATTATTGAGATTATTTGTTGTGCTTATACCAAAATGAAAGTTGAGGTAATTTGAGTTTTTAATTTGATTCAGAGAGAAATTTAGTAACTTGAAGTTGATATTGTTTGAATACGAAAGTTTCAAGCTTTAGATTCAAAACAAGCAATTAAGTGAATTAGGATGCGAAAGTAGGTTAATTTACTTTATAGTCAACGAAAGCTGATGTCTCTATCTATTTAAAGGCATGATCTTACCTTCTTACGAGTTTATATGCTTGGCTATGTTGTGGTGTCCCTAGTCCTAGATCTTTGTTTTTATTTGAATTATTTTAAGTGAATTTCGTTGCTGAGTTACTTGGCTCGGTACCGAATTTATTTAGGTCGCTAGTTGAGTCTTTTTGCGTACGGTGGTTCATTAACGACCCTGACAACGTCGTTAACGAGGCTGCTTGTGAGTGTTTTTGATTGATTTTGTTTGTTTTTGGTAGTTGATAAACGAACAACCTTGCTTCATGTGGAACGATCTTGACTCTTCTATACTCAGCGGGGTCTTGACTTATAAATTTATTTGTTGTCAAGAAACCCTCTCAACAAATTGGCGCTGTTGCCGGGGAGGCAACGAGTTTGTTAGTTTATATGTGGGTTCGGGAATAGCCCGACCCCGTTTTTGTTTTTAATTTCTGTTTTTTTTGTCTGTTTTCTCAGCGTATGCCGGTAGGACGACGAAGGCTTCAGTTTGATAACACTGCTTATTATTCAGAACCCGAATGTTCCCTGCACCGTACACTCCGAGAAAACCGAGCCATGGCCACACCAGAAGAGATGGCTCATCAAATGGAAGACCTCCGAAACCAGATGGAGGCACTGAAGACTGAGAAAGAAGGCGCTGCTGCCGACGCTGAGCGTCAACGAGCTGCTAATGCTCGTCTACAGGAGTAGCTTAATGCCTATCCGAGGAATGCCAAACAATACATGCATCCAGAACTGAGGGTGCCAGAGTCTCCAATCGTGCTTCCCGAGATAGAGAAACCTTTTGAGATCAAGTCGCAATTCATATCCTTGATAAAACGGGCTCAGTTTGAAGGGAAACCTACTGAGTGCCCTATGGAGCATATTAGAAACTTTCTTGATTTATATGACACCATAGCTGCTGAAGGTGTCTCACTTGAATATGTTTTGTTAAAAGCTTTCAGGTGGTCTCTTATTGGAAAGGCCCTGAGCTGGTTGGAGAGCCTACCTTCTAAGTCTATCAGGACTTGGAAAGCTTTGTACGATCAATTTCTTACGAAGTTCTTCCCTCTTGCTAAGACGACGGAGTTGAGGAAACACATCACCTCCTACCACCAGCTGCCTAATGAAACATTCGTTGAAACATGGGAAAGATTTAAAGAGATGCTTAGACAATGCCCCACTCATGGGCAACCTTTACATGTTTTGCAAGAAATCTTTTTCCAGGGTATCAACTTAGAGACCAAGAACCGCATCAACACGCATACTGTATGCGGTTTTATAGAGATGAATCCGACGGAGGCGTGGGAACTGTTGGATAAGCTATCCAATTATGATGCCATGTATGGAACCCAGCAGACTCCACAACCCCAGAAACGTCTCTACATACCTAACCGAGACGAAGTTGACCCGGATGTTAAAAATCAATTCTTACAAGATGAGGTCAACCGTCTAAAGAAGCAGGTAAGTTTTCTGAAATCCTCTCAATCATGTCAAGGATGTGGTTCTTCTGCACATAGTACTTTTGCTTGCACTAACATAGAGCTGGTTAGAGCCGCTAAGACAATTGCTGAGATGAATTATATGAGAGGACCATACAACTATCAGGCATGACACGTCAAACAACTATCAGGCATGGGGCAATCAGAATACAAGTCAAAACTATGTAGTGCCTCCACCAGATAGGCGACCTTCAGCCTATCGACCTCCAGGCCATCAGGAGCCGCCATCATGGGTTTAAGGATTATAGGAAAGCATTAACGGAGTGACAACCAAGGTTAATGAAGTTCAAGCCAACCTGAACCAACAGAATACAAGATGGGGAGAGTTCGATATATGGAAGAAGAGTGTTGATTCTCAACTAGGCAACCTCGCTGCCCAAATTCCGAGACCACAAGGGCGACTCCCGGGCCGCCTCGAGGAGAACCCTAGGGGAAAAATAGCAGCGGTGCACCTTAGGAGCGGGAAGACATTGTCGGAGCGAGTTTAAGCTGAGGACAAGGAGGAACAGGACGTCACTAAACGGCTCGTTAATGAGCCAGCGAGGGCAAATAACGAGTCCATATACAAGGATGACGAGGCTCCTAGGGTTCCTGACAACCCTACCCCAGGTAAGTCTTCTAAACCGAGCCTTCCTCTCAAACCCAGGGTAGTTAACGACCCCACCAGGGTCAGTAACGACCCGCCGAGGCCAACAAACGACCCCAGTGTCGACCCGATACTCTCACCTCTCGAGCCTAACTTGGTTCCGAGAATGGTGAAATCTCTTCCATTTCCATCTAAGAAATCTATGGACTTTACTGAGAGTAAGTTCAAGCGTTTCGTAAAGATTCTTCAGGGCATTAATATTTCCATCCCATTCCCTGAGGCCCTAAGCGAAATGCCGGCTTACACAAAGTTTTTGAAAGATATTCTTAGCATGAAAAGATCCATTACAGAGCTACAGGATGAAGTCAGATCAATAGCTCTACTGGAAAAGCTAGGAGACCCAGGGAGATTTGCAATAACGATCGGCATAGGCAAGCACAAGTTCAAGGCTTTATGTGATCTGGGCGCCAGTGCTAGTTTAGTTCCTCTCTCAATCTGGTCTAAAGCTAATATGGGACCATTAGAGCCCATCAACATGCGGCTTTACATGCCAGACGGATCCTGCATCAAACCAACAGGGGTAATAGAAGATTTTCCAGTTCAAGTGGGCAAATTTTTTGTTCCTAACGACTTCATCGTTATGACAATGCCCGAAGATCGGTAGTGCCTATTATTTTGGGAAGACATTCCTCGCCACAGCTGGAGCAATAGTCGATGTTAGGAGGGGACTCCTAACTTTCGAAATTGGGGATGAGGTGACGGAATTCCGATTCAAACAATCAAATAAGGAGACTGAAAGAGCAGAAGTCAAGATGCTCTACACCCACAAAGAGATCATTGAATGTGGAGATCCTATAGGAAGATCAGCATCAAGCGATGAAATTTCAGGTCAAAGATGGGAAGAAATAACTACTGCAGTTTCAGTAACGAGCTCTCCAGCCACGTTACCGAATCTCTTGTAAGAAGAAGCAGGCTCGTTAACGACCCCACCAACATCGTTAACGACCCTGACAAATGACAATGAAATTTCAACCTTTGAATATCTTGAGGAGGTGTTGAAGACGGAGCCAGAAGAGCCAATTTTAATACCTGCTGAACCGTCCCCAACACTTAAACCCCTGCCAGACTCCCTCAGGTATGAATTCCTTGGTACTAATTCTACTTTGCCTGTCATCATTAATGCTAAATTAAAAGATGAGGAAGTAGGAAAACTCCTGAATGTGCTTAAAAGGCATAGAAAAGCCATAGGCTACTCCCTAGATGATATAACTGGCATATCTCCTTCCCTTTGCATGCATAGGATATACATGGAGGATAATCATAAACCCACCATAGAGCATCAACGTAGGTTAAATCCTAACATGAAGGATGTAGTTAAAAAGGAAATTATAAAATTACTTGATGCTGGGATCATATTTCCTATATCGGATAGCCAATCGGAGAGTCCGGCCCATGTAGTCCCAAAGAAAGGGGGGATAACTGTGTTAGAAAATGAAAAGGGAGAGCTTATTCCAACTAGAACTACCACTAGTTGGAGGATGTGCATTGATTATAGGAAGCTTAATAGTGCTACTAGAAAAGATCATTTCCCGCTTCCTTTCATAGATCAGGTGTTAGAACGCTTAGCCCAGCATGATTATTTCTGTTATTTAGACGGCTATAGCGGTTTTTGGCAGATTCCCATTCACCCTGATGATCAGGAGAAAACAACCTTTACATGTCCTTATGGAACCTTTGCTTATAAAAGAATGTCATTTGGGCTTTGCAATGTCCTTGCTACCTTTCAAAGATGTATGATGGCCATTTTTCGGATATGATAGAGGATATTGTAGAGGTTTTCATGGATGACTTTTCTGTTTATGGTTCTTCATTTGATTCTTGTCTTGCTAACCTTGCACGAGTGCTTAAAAGATGTGAAGAAACCAATCTTGTGTTAAATTGGGAAAAGTGTCATTTCATGGTCCAAGAGGGGATAGTGCTAGGACACCTTGTCTCTAAAAGAGGGATAGAAGTAGTGTTGGATCGTAAACGGTTAGCAGTGAGCTTGGGAACTGGCAATTAAGTTGTTCTCAAGGCAGCAGAAGTAAATAATCGCAAGTGATAAAAACAATAAACGACACAGTTCCTTTATAGAGGAACCCCACTACAACCAACTAGTTGTATGGGTAAACCTCTACCTCCTCTTGGAGGATTTTGAATGACTTACTTATATTAATTGCTTTGTTCCTTAGTTACACAGCCGGATTTACACTTCTCTATTCCTACAAGTTCTTCCTAACTCTAGCAACACTAGTAAATCCTCTCAACTGAGTTCCTAAGCTCACAAAACCAAAACACAAGTAACTCAAACCTTACGCTGACTTCTCAATTCCCTTGCTCCTGGGAACTTCAGCTTCACCGTCGTCGAGATCACACACTCGCCGGCGGGGACTCCTCTTCCTTTTCTTTCTTTTCTCTGGTGTGGGTATTTGTGAGTTCTGGGAGAAGTACTCAGACCGAGTACTATTCATTTGGCTTTATAGTCCATTGAGCTTGGGTAGTCGCATCTTTCATTTGTGTCCAAAATGCCCTTTGCTTGATGCCCAAGTTGTACTTTCTTCACATGTGACTTTGGTTTGAACTAGGTCAACTTCTTGGATCAATCGGACCGTTGGATGAAACGTGACAGTCTGATCCTCAAACTGTTCCCTCGGGCTGTCTGAGACAGAATCCCGCGATCTGCGCTGAACGGTCGTTGTCCTCACATGTGAGTTCCCATGTCATGAACTGACTTCTTCAGAGTTCCCTTGATGGAAACTCTTCATCGTTGTAAGCTTGTGTTCTCTTGATTGTTTCTGGGAGTTCCCATTTCATGGGAACTTTTCTCTTTAGAGTTCCCTTGATGGAAACTCTTCATTGTGGCCTGCATTGCCTTTTGGTCATTCATAAGAGTTCTTGGCTGTACCTGTGTTCCTTAGAAATACTTGAACAAACCACATTAGTTCCCTATGGTGTTTGTCATTATCAAAACTTAAGAGAATTAAATCATTGATCCGTTGTTTAGAACCAGAGGTCCCAACAACGTCCCAACAATTTCCCCCTTTTTGATGATGACAAACCCATCACAAAATATGCAAGTATTTCAATGAATGATATGCTGATGAGTTCCTAAGTATGATTTTGGGAAGTCACTTTTAGTGAAACACTTAGATTTAGGGAACCACTTCTGGTGAGACACATAGTTCCTTTTAAGCTTTTTATGCAAATGTTCTCCCTTAGCTTATGTGTGGTCCGTGATAACTTACACTTTTAACTCAACTCACATTTTTTTTGTCTTTCCCCCTTTTGACATCATCGAAAACAAGCAAAGCAATAATAGGAAAGAAGGGAACATGCAATCAAAATAAAGACCATTTCATTACTTAAGATAATATGTACAATGGGAACCCAAGTACAATTTGTGGTCATTTTTGGATTAAAGGGGAGAAGAAAGGAGAGATCATGGGTCTTGAGGGAACAAGGCGTCACAGAGGCGCGTAAGGACTTGTGTAAGTTTTCCTTGTCCTCTGGCCAACACAGCTTGGTCCCTGGCGATCTGGTCGAGGGTGTTGGCAATGCGGAGCAACACTGGAGAGTTTCCCTCTTTTGTACCAGACTCTAGTGGAGCCGCCTCCTCTACAGGCTCCGAGTGCCTCATCTTCTGGGCAACTGTAATGTCCAGTTCCCTTCCAAGCTCGATTTCGTCTTTAGAGGCGTCGTAAAGACCCTCTTTTTGTAGGAGCTTCTTGATCAGCCCGGAGTAGGGAAGGGAGTGGGACTTGGAAGCCATGCACTTCTCCATGTGCCCAAGGATTATTCTAGGAAGATTTATGGGATTCTTGAAGAGGAAGTGGTAGAGGATGATGACATCTGGGATGTTGACGACCAAACGCTTCTCTTGGCGCGGGATCACCACGTTGATGATGAATTGGTGAGCGAGCTTGGCAACCAAGGACAGATGATGCGTCGAGAGGATTTTAGAGGGAACCCGACCCTCAAAGATTGTGTTGCATACCTCGGCGCTATTGAAGTCGCCCCAGAGCTTGTTGGACACCTCTCTAATCCCTTGACCAGGGACTTGGAGTTGAAGGCGGATTGTCGACGTTGTAAAAATAAACTCGTCGCCTTCATGGGAGAGAGTTCCCTGAGTGCAGTCATTGGTGATTGTGAAGTTGTTGTAGAACTGACGCACTTGTGAGGGATCGACACTCACAGTCTGTTGGCAGAGTCTCTCCCAGCTCTGGGCCTTGATCAGGTCCCACAGTTCCCCTAGGCCATTTTCAGTCAGCACATCTTCTGAAACGATGAGTGGAGGAAGGAGCTTCCTGCGCTCATCCACATGGTGCTTTGTGGAAGAGGTCCCCTTCCCCTTCCTTGATGTGCTTCTGGATGTGTTCCCCCTAGAGACCGTGCGAGGTCCTTTTTGCTGAGGGGGTGCAGCCGTTTCAATCATAAGCACGCGGTCCCTTGTCGGTTGGGAACTCGTGGACACCACCATTTGGTGTCCAGGTGTGGGGATCCGTGCTGGCTCCTTAGCAGCTGGAGCTTCTTCTTCTTCTTCGACCTCATCTTGGGAGGTCCCTTCTTCCTCAGAGGAGTTCGAGCTTGAGCCCTCCGCGTCATCTTCAGGATGACTCGTTGTTGCCTCAGCTCCTCCAACTGGTGCGAGGTCCCTTCTCTCCGTGGTCTCTTCAGGAGCCACCTTTTCTGAGGAATTTGTCCCTTGGGAGACTGTGTGCTCAGAGGGGCCCCGATTTAGCTCTTCCTCGATTGCCTTGAGTTGGGCTTCCTCCTCCAGAGTTCCCATGATGATTGGAGGAGGGTCCTTGGTCATTTTGCCGATGACCACTGAGAGAGGAAGATCGTCGTCGTCTGAGGTGAGAGCGATGGTACTTTTGGATGGTGAGGGAGAGGGGAGTTTGGTGGTGGTGGGAGATGTGATGGAAGAGGGGAGAGGAGAAGAAGGAAGAGGGGTGGTTAGTTGAGTGGAAGGGGGAGGAAGGGATCTGGTGACTTGGAGATCTCGTAGTTATAGGGACGGGAGGAAGGGAAGAAGGTTGGGGAGGTGGAGTTCCCATCGTGGTGGGAACTGGAGAAGGCGGTGGAGGAGGAGTCGATTGTTTTGTGAGAGTGCCCTTGGAGGTGGGAACTGAGGGAGTTGGTGGAGGGGGAGTTGGTCGTTTTGTGGGAGGAGGTTTCGGAGGTCCCTCGATTGGAAGAGGAGGGATGGATGAGGAAGAGAGGAGTAGACTCTGGGGTTCGTAGGTCCCATCGTCGGAAGGAAAAGGGAAAGGGGGTTTGGGAGCACAGGAACTCTCCTTGGAGCAGTTCAGGTATTCCTCAAACTTGTAGAAGGGCTTCTTTGTGGGCTCCGAGAATTCAGAGGCCTCAGAGTGTTTACGCTTTTTCGATTTGGAGGGGTCGTGGGAGTGTTTGGATTTTTTGGGTTTTGAGGGATCTTTTGATGAGTGACGGCGTTTGGATGAATGGCGGTGTTTGGATTTGTGGGGTTTTTCATTGATTGAGGGGCGAGCGTCTCCGAAGTTGTCAACGATGACAACTCCGGATGAGGTGTTGGTGTTGGAAGGAGGGAGAGGAAGAGATTCGGAAGAGGAAGAGGTCCAGGAGACAGTTTCGTCGGCCGGAGGAGGAGGAGGAGGAGGGTGCAAGAAGGAGCTTACTTGGTTGTAGATCCCTTGGATTAGTACGTCCTTCATGACGGGGTCTTGCTCTTTTTCGATCTCTCCTAATTGAGAAATGAAGAGGATTCGGGGATTGGCAAGCACCCACTCTTTGATCTGGGCGAAAGTGTGTAGAGGGGCCATTTTTGTAAGGAATTGGGAGGTTTTGGAGGTTTCTTGAAAAGAGAGTGAAAGGGATTTGGGGAAGACGAATGACAGAGATGTAAGATGAAATAAAGGGTCCAAAAATAGCAAAGAGGGGTTTTAAAGGAGAGAGGAAGTGGAGGGTAGAAAGGGAAGTGGATTAACCTCGATAACCGTTGCCCAATGAACGTGGGGAGTCGTTTTAACTTCTCGAGCACGCCTCTGGACACGCGTCACGATCTCTTGGGAAGTCCTTTTCAAATTTTGAATACTTGGCCTTTAACGCTTCAGAGCCTCTGACACAAAAGTCCGCTTCCCAAGTGACGGTTTTTCTTTGAAGATTGGTCAGCATTCCCTTTGTAGATGCATCAGTTCCCATGATCTTTTCAAGGTCAGGGAGAGTGAAGTGGTTAAGGGAACTTCACACTCATCCTTTTGTGGGGCTAGGGAACTCAAAGGGAACCAGACAATTTGCAACTCGATAAAGGAAATATGTTGGCTCATGAGAAGCATTTGTCTGGTCCCTAGCTTAGGGTGGGTCATATGATCAACCGTCATGGTGGCTTGTAAAGAGGGATAAAGGGAACTCTGGTTGATCATTTTGGGCCAAAAGAAATAGAGTTCCTTTGTACACATTTTTCTCTAGACTAGTAATCATGGCATAGTGAAAGCAATAAATCCAAGTTCCCTATCATGCAATCTTACATAAACTAGTCAGGCATTGAGAGAGAGACAAACAGGGACTTGTTTAGTTTAGAGTTATCATCCCTAGAAGCATTCGAAAACGGTGGTAGGGACGTCTGTCTAAAGCTTTGGTAAGAATGTCCGCAATTTGCTCTTCAGTTCTACAGTGTTCCATCGACATGTTCCCATTTTCAACATTGTCACGTAGAAAATGATGCCTTATGTCGATATGCTTAGTTCTAGAATGATGCACAAGATTTTTGGAAATGTTTATGGCACTAGTGTTATCACAGAGTATGGGAACTGGGCCAAAAGACATACCGTAATCCTGGAGTTGTGACTTAAGCCATAGAACTTGGGAACAGCATGATGCGGCAGCCACATATTCGGCTTCAGCTGTGGAGAGTGCCACTGAGTTTTGCTTTTTAGATCCCCACGAGACTAAGCATGACCCTAGGAACTGGGTCATTCCTGATGTGCTCTTTCTGTCAACCAAGTGCCCTGTAAAATCTGCATCTGTGTATGCAATGAGCTCAAGGGAACTGTTCCTTGGATACCAAAGGCACAAGTTATCGTTCCCTTTGAGATACCTGAAAATTCTCTTCACCTCTTTCAGGTGTGATTCCTTAGGGTTAGCTTGAAAACGAGCACAAAGACATACGGAGAACATGATATCAAGTCTACTAGCTGTTAAGTAGAGAAGGGACCCGATCATACCTCGATAGTTCCTTTGGTCCACACTAATACCTATTTCATCCGTATTGAGCCTTGAATTTGGTGAGATGGGACTGTCGATGAGCTTGGAGTGTTCCATCCCATACTTCACGAGCATTTCCTTGATGTATTTCTGTTGATGAATCTTTGTTCCCTCCTTGGTTTGGGATATTTGAAGTCCCAGGAAGAACGTGAGTTCCCCAATGAGACTCATTTCAAACTCACTACTCATGAGGTCCTTAAACTTCTCTACAAGAGTTTCGTTAGTTGCTCCAAACACAATGTCATTAACATATACTTGCACAATCAAAATGTCTTTAGACTCTTTCTTTAAAAACAAAGTCTTGTCTATGGAACCACGAAGGTACCCATGGGACAAGAGGAATTGTGCAAACCTGTCATACCAAGCTTGGGGAGCTTGTTTGAGTCCGTAAAGGGCCCTCTCCAGGAAATAGACATGGTTGGGTAGTTTCTCATCTTCGAATATTGGAGGTTGGGCTACATACACTTCTTCCTTGAGATGTCCATTGAGGAAGGCTATTTTCACATCCATTTGATAAAGCTTTTTTCCCTTGTGAGCGGCATAGGCGATTAGGAGTCTGATGGCCTCGATCCTGGCAACCGGCGCGAAGGTCTCATCGTAGTCAATTCCTTCCTCTTGCTTGTATCCTTGTGCCACCAACCTAGCCTTGTTCCTTGCTACAGTCCCAGTATCATCGAGCTTGTTCCTAAAGACCCATCGAGTTCCTATGATGTTCTTGTTTTTGGGCCTAGGAACTAGCTTCCAAACTTTGTTCCTCTTGAATTGGTGGAGTTCTTCTTGCATGGCTTGAATCCAATCTGGGTCCTTCAAGGCTTCTTTGATATTTTTGGGTTCCACTATAGAAACAAACGCGTTAAAAGCACAAAAATTATTGAGAGAGGAACGAGTTTGTACACCTTTATCAAGAGAGGAGATGATGTTCTCAATGGGGTGGTCCTTCCTTTGTTGAAAGGTTCTTGTATGAGTGAGTTCCCTTGCATGTGTGTCATCCTCAGTTGGTGTTTCTTTGTCATGGGAACTCTCATCTTCAGCTTCTTCATTTGATGTTTCTTTAGAGATTTCTGGCAGGTTCCCTCTTTGTTCCCCTTGAATACTTGATTCTGGCAGGGTATTGTCTTGGGGGACAACAGAGTTGTTTCCTAAAGAGGGAACCTCGAGAGAGTTGGAGGTGTCTTGTAGTTCTTCCGAGGAAGGAGCCTCGAGGGAGGTTTGATCAGTGAGGGTTGGACCTTCGTCGTTGTTCCCTGGTTGTGGGGTGTTGCTTACACTTGGATAGTCTTCATCCCTTTTCCTTGGCTCATCCTTGTCATCATCATCGTCTTCATGTCTGACTAGCTTGAACAGAGTTCCCTTCCCTTGAGTCTCGGTTCCCATCTTTACAGACTTTTCGTTGAAGACGACATGAATGCTTTCCTCTATCTTCTTGGTTATTTTATTGTAGATCCTGTAAGCCTTGCTTTGTGATGAGTATCCCAGGAAGATCCCTTCGTCGCTTCTGGGGTCGAATTTGCCAAGATTGTCTTTGCCGTTGTTGTGAACAAAGCATGTGCAACCAAATATTCTCAAGTGTGAGATGTTTGGCTTTCTCCCTTTGATGAGCTCATAGGACGTCTTGTTGATCAGGGGCCTTGTCATGGCTCGGTTCAGGATGTATGTAGCTGTGGAAATGGCTTCAGTCCAGAAGTACTCAGGAACTCCACTTTCAATCATCATGGTTCTAGCCATGTCCTCCAGAGTTCTGTTCTTTCTCTCGACCACTCCATTTTGCTGAGGACTGCGAGGAGCTGAAAAGTTGTGAGAGATCCCATTTTGCTCACAGAAGTTTAGGAACTCCGAGTTTTGAAACTCAGTTCCGTGATCAGATCTGATTGCTTTCAGTTTCAGCCCCAAGCTTACTTTTGTTCTTTTGATGAAGGGCTTAAATTCTTCAAACGCTTGTGATTTTGCCTTCAAAAAAATAACCCAGGTGAATCTTGAAAAATCATCAATTAAAACATACATGTACCTTTTTCCACCGTAGCTAGCTGTTCTCATGGGACCACAGAGATCCATGTGAATTAACTCCAGGGACCTGGTTGTGCTTACCACCTTCTTAGGTTTGAAGGAGGTCCTGGTCTGTTTCCCTCGAACACATGCTTCACACATTTTGACTCCTTCGAGATTGATCCGTGGAAGACCAATGACCGTAGGTAAAGCTTCAGGATTTGATTTACACCAGCATGTCCCAGTCTTCGATTCCAGAGTTCCGTGTCATCTTGGGAACTCGCAAGACACAACTTCATTGGTGGTTCAAAGTTGGTGTCCACCACATACACATTGTTGTATCTTCTTCCTCTCGGAATTACTTTGTTGGTCTTCTTGTTGATGACGAGACATTCATCTGAGTCGAAAGTGACGATGTTGTTCCCTTGATCACACATCTGGGAGACACTCAACATATTGTATCCCAGATCCTTTACCAGATTTACGTTGCTAACTTTGGTAGATCTATTGAGAAACACTTCTCCTTTTCCAATAACTTCTCCCTTGTTTTTGTTGCCAAATGAGACATGGCCTCCTTCGGCATGAGTGTGGAGTGAGATGAGGATATCCTTGTTTCCTGTCATATGGTTCGAGCATCCACTATCTATGAACCATGTACTGTTCCCTCTCACTGCCACCTACAAGGAAAAGTTAGTGTTTTGAGACCCAGGCAAGATGACTCTTGCCAGGTCCCTTGCAAGGGAAAACATTTCCATTCAAGATATAGTCAGAAATGTTGATGTCTTTGGAATTTTGAGAGTTGGAGTTCCTTTGGTGATGAGCATGACGTTTTTGTTTGTTTGGGAACTCATGGTGTCTAGGGGTTTGGGCTCTCTTCTTGGGACATGCATCCTTGTAGTGCCCATGAGCACCACAGTGCCAACACGTCTTATAGTATTCTCCCAGGTAGTATTTTGGGTGTGGTCTCTGGATACGGTTCCTATCCATGGTTTCTTTGTTGTACACCCAAGACCCATTTCCCTTAGCAATTTTGACATAGATTCTATGTCCGGAGTTCCCAGTATAGTAGTCTTTCTCACCATTGTTTCCACTCTCTAGGACCCTGATTTTCTCCTCGAGATGAGCATTTTTCTGTTTCTCGCACTGGAGTTCTAAGGCCCTACACTCATGGATCTCATGTTCGCTCAGGGGTGACTTTCCGTTCTTGGAGCACTCACCTTTGTATCCTATGCCATGTCTGGCTGGGACAAACTTAATTTGGGAACTAGAGGCTTCAAGATGTTCGGGAGTCTTACTCAGGTTTTGCAAGAGGGTGTTCTCATCTTTCTCTAGAGTTTTGATTTCTCTTTCTAGATCTACAATGTGAGACACATGGGACTTGAGTTTTTCTAGAAGGGATATGCAGTTGGGACAGGGCTCAAGACCAACTAATTGAGAATTTATGTGCTCCTGTTTTTCCAACTTGTTTTGCAGTTTTATGTTATCTTTGACAAGACTTGAAAGAATCTTCAACAACTCAGGTTTTTCATAGTTACTCAAAGAATCAAGAACAGTTTTAGTGGTTACCTCACTGGGTTGTTCCCCAGTGGTTTCTCCTATGGCCATGCCACAAATGTCTGGGAGTGCCCATGACTCGGGATCTTCATCTTCATCATCGCTCCAGGTAGCGATATATGCCTTCTTTCCTTGCTTCCTGCCATCAGTTCCTTGTGGGCATTCCTTCGCAAAATGTCCTTTCCTATTGCACTTGTAGGAGGTCACATCTGAGAGATCCTTTTCTGTGGGCTTTCTTTGGGAACTCTGTCCCTTTCCCCAGTTCCCACTGTTCTGTTGAGACTTCCCTTTGTAGAAATTTCGAAGAGCCTTTGTTACTAGAACTAGCTCCTCATCCTCTTCTTCTTCGGAGTCTTATGTTGTTCTTGGGTTGATTTGAGCATTTTTTCGATCTTGAGTGCGATCCCTCGATGAGCTCGAGTTTGTTCCTTATCGTCGATCTTTCTCTTCTCGTGTCCCACTAGCTTTTCAAACACTTGATGGAGCATAAGTGTTCGATTTTCTGGATTTTCCTTGAACATCGTTCTCTCGTTTGCCCATTCTCCAGTCAATCCATTGAAGAGCTGTTGGACCTTCATTTTGTGGGTGATTTCTTCTTTTGTGATCCCCAATCCCTCCATTTTAGTGCAAAGTCCTTCAAATCGGGATTGGTAGCTATCGACCGACTCTCCCATTTCCATTTGGATGTTGTAGAACTCCCTTTTTGCAGTCATCTGAAGATCTTCTCTGAGATCTGAGTTCCCAACGTGCATTTATTGGATGGCCTCCCACATTTCCTTAGCTGTGTCAAGGTTTGCAACCCTGTCACAATCTTGTACGCACATGGACCTCTTTAGGTACTGTTTGGCTTTGTAGTTTGCCTCCATGCACTTGTACTCGTTGGGTCCCCACTTTGAGAGGTCGTTGACTATAGCTGGATCGATTTCGAAGTTCCCTCTCTCGATGACACACCAGGCTTGGTAGTCTTGGCCACACATCCAATCCTTCATGTCGCGTTGCCAGCTTTCAAATCTTCCTGTAATAAGCCTTGGCGGCTTACTAGTATTGTTCCCCATCTGAGTAAGTTCCTGAGCCATTTGATACCTGCGATGCTAACACAAATCTAGAGCGCAAGCTCTGATACCAATTGTTGGATCGTAAACGGTTAGCAGTGAGCTTGGGAACTGGCAATTAAGCTGTTCCCAAGGTAGCGGAAGTAAATAATCGCAACTGATAAAAACAGTAAAAGGCATAGTTCCTTTATAGAGGAACCCCACTTCAACCAACTAGTTGTATGGGTAAACCTCTACCTCCTCTTGGAGGATTTTGAATGACTTACTTATATTAATTGCTTTGTTCCTTAGTTACACAGCCGGATTTACACTTCTCTGTTCCTACAAGTTCTTCCTAACTCTAGCAACACTAGTAAATCCTCTCAACTGAGTTCCTAAGTTCACAACAGCAAAACACAAGAAACTCAAACCTTACACTGACTTCTCAGTTCCCTTGCTCCTGGGAACTTCAGCTTCACCGTCGTCGAGATCACACACTCGCCGGCGGGGACTCCTCTTCCTTTTCTTTCTTTTCTCTGGTGTGGGTATTTGTGAGTTCTGGGAGAAGTACTCAGACCGAGTACTATTCATTTGGCTTTATAGTCCATTGAGCTTGGGCAGTCGCATCTTTCATTTGTGTCCAAAATGCCCTTTGCTTGATACCCAAGTTGTACTTTCTTCACATGTGACTTTGGTTTGAACTAGGTCAACTTCTTGGATCAATCGGACTGTTGGATGAAACGTGACAGTCTGATCCTCAGACTGTTCCCTCGAGCTGTCTGAGACAAAATCCCGCGATCTGCGCTGAACGGTCGTTGTCCTCACATGTGAGTTCCCATTTCATGGAAACTGACTTCTTCAGAGTTCCCTTGATGTAAACTCTTCATCGTTGTAAGCTTGTGTTCTCTTGATTGTTTCTGGGAGTTCCCATTTCATGGGAACTTTCCTCTTCAGAGTTCCCTTGATGGAAACTCTTCATTGTGGCCTGCATTGCCTTTTGGTCATTCATAAGAGTTCTTGGCTGTACCTGTGTTCCTTAGAAATACTTGAACAAACCACATTAGTTCCCTATGGTGTTTGTCATTATCAAAACTTAAGAGAATTAAATCGTTGATCCGTTGTTTAGAACCAGAGGTCCCAACAACGTCCCAACAAGTAGATAGAGCAAAAATTGAGCTTATTGAAAAACTACCTCCTCCTTCTTCTGTAAGAGACATTAGAAGTTTTCTAGGGCATGCTTGCTTTATAGACAATTTATTCAAGATTTTTCTAAGATAGCTAAACCTTTGACTAACCTATTAATGAAAGATGTAGTGTTTGAGCTGTCTCTAGAATGTCTTGAAGCATTTTACAGGTTAAGAGCTGCCCTTGTATAATGCTTCAAGGGCAGCTCTTAACCTGTAATGAGGTGCCAATAAACGATTCCAGACTTGACGAACACCTCCTGTTGAACGAGGTCGAACTCCACAAGACCCTCGTCACCGACCCCTTCAGGGTCGTTAACGAGGTGTCGAGGCTGGAAGGCACAAATTACAAGGATAAACTTTTAGAATGGGTCGGCATGCCAGTCAATCAGGTCATTACTGAGCCACGGGAGGTCGTTACCAAGGACAAAATAATGACTCCAAGCTCGTTAACGACCCATCCAGGTAAGACTTCTGAAACCGAACTAGCTCAAATCAATTCCATTCCTTCTCCTACTTCTACTTCTTCTTCCTCAATATCAATCCAAGCTGTTAGAGGGTCAAAAGCCCCTTGGATTGCGGATTTCGCTAACTATCTTGTAGGAGGCGTGATTCCCGAGGGTCTTACCCCACAAAAGAAGAAGAAATTTCTCCATGATGTAAAACAGTACTATTGGGATGATCCTTACTTGTTTAAGCAAGGGAGCGATCACCTCTTTAGGCGTTGTGTTCCAGAAGAGGAGATCGAGAATGTGATCCGTCAATGTCACACACTTCCAACTGGAGGCCATGCAAAAGGATTCAAAACTACGGCGAAGATTCTTCAAAGTGGTCTCTATTGGCCAACCATGTTCAAGGATGTGCAAGCTTATGTGACATCATGTGATGGATGTCAACACTCAGGCAACATCACTTGGAGACATGAAAATCCACTAACCGAGATATTAGTGGTTGAGCTATTTGATGTATGGGGCATTGACTTCATGGGACCGTTTCCTGCATCAGGCCCCTACAAGTACATCCTAGTTGCGGTCGATTATGTCTCTAAGTGGGTAGAAGTTGTTGCTACAAGGACTAACGACGCCAAGACTGTGGCTAAATTCATCAAGACCAACATTTTCCCCAGGTTCGGCGTTCCAAGGGTCTTTATCAGTGATGGTGGTTCTCATTTCATTGAGCGGAGTTTTGAAGCACTTTTGGCTAAGTATGGGGTATCCCATCGGGTGGCAACACCCTATCATCCCCAAACTAGTGGCCATGTTGAAGTTTCAAACAGGCAAAGAAAGAGCATATTGGAGAAGACAATGTCCCGTTCTAGGAAGGATTGGTCTTCCAAATTGGTTGACGCTCTGTGGGCATATAGGACGGCATACAAGACACCTCTACGCACCACTCCTTATAATCTAGTGTATGGCAAGACGTGTCATTTACCGGTCGAGATGGAGCATAAAGCATTATGGGCTCTAAAGGAGCTCAACATGAACCTCGACGCGGCGGGAGCAAAAAGATTCATGGGCTTGCAAGCATTAGAAGAACTGAGGTTGAAGGCGTATGAAAATTCTGAAATTTACAAAGAGCGCACTAAAAGGTGGCATGATCGGAAATTAGTGCCCAAAACTTATTACGTCGGCGACAAGGTACTTCTTTTCAACTCTAGACTCCGATTATTCCCAGGGAAGCTCAGAACACGATGGAGTGGGCCATTCGTGGTTCATCACATTTATCCTCACGGAGCGGTAGAGTTGATCGATAACCGAGGCGTCATCTTCAAAGTTAATGGACACCGGCTGAAGAAGTTCCATGAGCAAACCGACCCGGACGAAGAGATCAGAGTTACCATGGCCCTCACATCATCAGACTAGTCAAAGGAGCACGTCGGGCTAACGATGTTAAAAATAGCGCTTACGGGATGCAACCCGCTTTTAGTATAGAATTAGATTCTTCTTTTTCTTTTCTTCTTAGATTATTTCTTAGCTTTCTTTTGAGTTCTTTTTCGTAATTTTCAAGATAGAAATTAGGATTAATTTTTAGCTAACAAGATGCAGGAGAAGGGATCGAAAATCACTCCAAGAGGCTACGGTGGCTCGTTAACGACCCTGTTCGAACGACCCGACTCGGCAAACGGGCAGGTAAGTTTTTTTTAACCTAATCTATCTTTTTCTTACTACCCTAGCCGCCACCCTCTACCTCTTCCTATCCCTTCACTCTCCTATATAACCCTCTTACCCCTTCTAAAAAAAATCCACCCTCAAGTCCTCCCAATTCCAACCTTTTCAAAAACTCAACCAAAGATCTTGAAGACCCCCTCCCACCGATCGGAATCCCGCACCAACCACCACCGAGCAACCGTCGTTACCGAATCCCGGAAACCCTTCCATCCATCGACGAAGATCCGATCTTTCGATAACCCTCACCGAGCTCGTTACTCACCCAATTTCCGACCCCTTATTCTTTAAATTTCTCGGTTCTCCGTTATGTTTTCTAAACCCTAACTCGAAATTGCATGATTTATGGTTTATAGGGTAGAAATTTCATGTCTAGAATTGAGTTCATATAGAGGGTCGATGTTCATGATTGGAATTTTGCCCATGAGAGTTTGATTTTGCTTCGTAATTCTAGACCTAGAGAAGGATATTCTTGTTAGATGTTCCATTCTGAAAAGTTGATTGTGAAAAGCATGAATTTTTCTTGATCTAGTATCAAGTTTTAGACTTAGCATGTCAAAATTTCGGGTAAGTTTAGCATGTTCGGGATGGGTAATCGAGCAAGTATGGGGTGCGTATATCCGATTGTGTGACTAGTGAAGAATTATAGAGGATTGCATGCTTGAAATTTTAAGGTAGATTAAACTGGGAATTCTGGGATTTGGCTCTCGACAGCTCGTTAACGACCCACACAGGTTCGTTAACGACCCTGCACAGCTTCAAAAATCAATACCAGTCCAGAATAGTAAACGACCCAATTGGGTAGTTAACGAATAATTCCAAGGCTGTTTCGAGACCAAGTATGGGGTCTCTTACCTATCTATTTTGAGTGGATCTTATCTTGGAAAATTCTTGATTGTTTTGTAGGATCTCATGGCAAGTTCAACCAGACCCGCTTCCCGAGCTCAGAAGAAGAGAAGGAACCAGAGGTCCCCATCTCCACCTCGTGTGGATGACGTGATTTTGAGTACTCAAGGCCAAGTGCATCGATATCGTGCCATTCTAGAGAAGGACCACTACACCCGTTGGTTCTCGAAGTCTAGTGCTGTAAACACGGGGATCTACACGGACGTCAAGGAGGCCTTTGTTATTCTTGGTGTCGCTCATCTCCTGAAGCAGGAGAATTTACCACACTATCCGGCCCTCACATCCGAGTTTTTGGCCACCTTAGAGACTAGCTTCTCGTCGAAGACTTCGGCGGGACGAATCCGGTTTCGGCTTGGCAATGTGAGCCAGGAGTTCATCATGGCAGAGTTCAACGCAATTTTAGAGCTTCTGAACCCGTCTAGAGACTACAGCTTGAAAGACTACAGAGTGACTCGTACTGGGAGTTACATCACCGGGGAGGTCCAATCCTCCACAACAGCATTATCTGGGGCAAACATCATCAACCCCATCTTTAGGATTATTCTCCGAGTCCTAGCCGCTACGTTTTGGCCGAAGAGAGAGTTGAACCGGCCAACGAGGACGGAAGTTGCTTGTCTCTGTACCATCCTTTTCAAGGAGCCCGACCCCTTGAATTTGGGGTACGAATGGCTCTACTACATCGAGAAATCAACCAAGTCCAAGGAGGTTTGGTGTGGCAACTTGGTTAGCCTTTTGGCTAAAAACCTTGGAGTTGACCTTACTCGCTACACACTGGCCCATGCCCAACTCCTCAACAAGAACTATTGGTATAGCTCCAGTGTCTTCATTCAAGCCGATGGAGGATTCAAGGTGAAAGTACAAGATCGTATTGTTACACCGACCCTCGATAAGTTGGAGCTTCTCTACGTACCGAATTGGTACGAGGCGTGGACGGGGCATGCTTATCCATTGGAAACCAAGCCGGAGGATGAGCTCTCACTTAGGCCGTGTGTGTCCCGGTTTGAGCGAGAGGAAGATGCAATGGATGAATATGAAGATGAAGATGAGGAGACCGAGGTAGTAGGCGATGACACTAAAGAGGCCGACACCGAGGGAGGAACTGAGGAGCTAAACCTAGAAGATGAAGACCTCGACACGGAAGTATTAGGCAGCAACGTCCTTGTTGACGAGCCCACCAGGCTCGTTAACGACCATTTCCAGCCTCCTTCCTACACTGCTAACGAGGCACCCAGCTTTGTTAACGAGGCGCCGAGAGCTTCTGTCGAACCACCGCCAGCTCCTACTGACCCTCATTCCTATGGAATCATGCCTTACAACCCGGTGATGTATCAAGATCATTTCTAGCCTCATTATCCACCACCTCCTCAGCCCGAGTACACAGGATCAAGTATGCCCCCACCATGGGCCGAGGATCTTTCTGCACGGATGCAGCAGCTTCACCTCCAACAGGACCATATTCATAGGAGGGTGGATAGATGGGAATCCGTCTATTCTACTCGCATGTCGATGGAGGATGAGAGGCATCGTCAGAGAGAGGCGGATGATGCTGAGCGTTGGAGGACGATGTACGACTTCATGGGGAACTTTGAGCACTACATTCCTCCACCCAACCGTTGATTCAGCCTGAAGATGAAGTTTTTCCTTGTTTCCCACTTTTGAGACTTTGTAAGTTTTTTATATTTTTCTTTTTTTTTCTTCTTATTTTTATCTTTATTTGTTTTCTTTTCTATTTCTTTTCCTTCTTCTTATTTTTCTTACAGTGGGGACACTGTAATTTTAAGTATTTGGTGGGAGAAAATAGAAAATTTGTTGTCTTAAGTGTTTATGTGTTTTGAGTAGTTTTTTATTCTAAAAAAAAGGTCGAAAAATTTGAAAAAATCTAAAAAAAGAGTTTTAGAATTTATAGATATCCCTTTCTTAGGTTCTATGATAGTAAGTTGCTAACTTAATCATATAATTCCTTGCAAGCATGTCTTTAATAGTATAGCCGGATTCTTAACTTGAAATTGTTTGTTTTTAGAAGAAGATAGCACTTGATGAAATTGAGCACATATACTTTATAGCATAAGTGATGCAATCCAACAAAAATCATTACCTAGTGAGGAATGTTTTGGCCTTATAGGGAGAACATAAATAAATCTCTCTTCTTTTCTTGTGTGATTTACTCTCTATATACATATTATCTCTTGGAATTTTGATGGTTATCTATTTCTTATGACCCGTATGGGATTTATAGTTCATTACTTGTGAAAATCATATGATGGGGAACTTATTTTTATAAGCCCTATTATTCCCTATCCACCTTTACACGATCCTTCTTTTGACAGCCAATTTTAGCCTGAAGCTTTTATTTTTAGCTCCACAAAATTTTCCCTAGCCGAGATAAGCTTGACCTTATCCGGGGATTAGGACTTAGCTTGGAGAGGTATTTTTTGTTGAGTGTTAAAAAGAGAGGAGTGACTTATAATGTTTGCTTTGATTGAAGGATTTTTAGGAAGGGTAGATTGGAAGTCTTTTTTTCTAATATTATGTAAAAGAAAGATCTCTTGATAAGCAAAAGATGCACAAAATAAAGTTATTTGTTGGAGGTAATGAGAAAGAAATAATGGAAGAATACATCGGCAGCTCGTTAACGACCCTGAAGTGGGCTCGTTAACGAGGCAGCGAGGCAGAAAAGAAAAGAAAAAAAAGAAAAAAAAGAGAAGTGAAGAGTTGAAGTGCATGTTGTGTTTATAGATAATATCAGAGATTCTTTTATTTCTATTGAGACTTTCTAGGATGATAATGGGTGAGTGAGAATGAAAGTGCATAATGAGAGTGAGTTTGGTATATGTTTTTATGAGTGTTTTGATGTTATGTGTGAGTTTTTAGGAGTCTTTGATTCCTGGATATTATTAGCACCACATGACCAAAATATTTTCCACGCCTTATTGTCTTTACCAAGCCCCATTACAACTCGGCCGAATGAAAGCTTCTATGATGTTTTTCATTGAGCCCCCTAAGTTCTCTTGATGGTTTTTGCTTGTTTTGACAAATCTTGGGTGGAGAGTATTGGTGATATAAGTTCCAATTTCTATGAGTTGTATATAAGATGAGTTGAGAGTTGAATTTAAAGCCCAAACACTTGAGATTTGAGTGAAACACATTATATCCTTTGTGAGGTTGGATTGTATTTTCTTATGTCTATTTAGTGCATATATGTGTAATGACATTAATAGTCTTTTGCTATATTTTTCTCATGTGTAGAAGTTTCTTTTTAGATGATGGCTATATCTTGATAAGTATGTTTGTTTGGTTTTGGTTAGTGTTTAGTGATTGCTTGAGGACAAGCAAGTTTAAGTATGGGGTATTTTGATGTTCGCATTTTTAGTATAGTTTTTAGTAGGTTTTCTTTGTTTATTAGGTTTAGTTTTGATAAGTTTAGGTTTAGTTTTGTGTGTTTCTGTATAGTTTTGCATATTTCTATGGAATGTATGGAAGCTACTCTATTTTGTGTATTTTGTAGGTTTTAGCAAGGAAAAGGTGCTATATGGAGCTGAATTTGGAGCGCTACAGTGAAAGCCGGAGGAATACAAGATTGAATAAGTCAGAGTTCAAGATTTACGAGATAAAAGTGTGGAAGAAACCAAGTCCAGGCTCGTTAACGAGGCTGTGAGGGCTCGTTAACGAGGCCACGAGATAGAAATTTCGAGGGTTGACTTTGTGACTCACCGATCCTGTGCGGGAAATTATTTCCGTGTCGGTAGAGTATCTTTTTGTGATTTTTAGGGTTATTATATTATGTATTTTAGGCCTTGTTATCTTCTTGGATTTTGTTTCTATCTTTTAGGGTTTTATTTCTATCTTTTTAGGAAGTTTAGCCTTTTTAGTATAAATACTCTTCTATCTAGCATAGAAAAGGGAGGATTTTTTAGAGATTTTGGGAGAGGAGGAAGAACCGAAGAGGCGAGAGGATCGGAGTCGAGTTCGGAGGTCGGTGAACGAGAGTTACCGAGTTCGTGGATCAAGATTTTGGTTCGGTGTTTTGTTCTTTTTTCGGTTTCTTCTGAATTTCTGTAAGACAGATTTTTCTATTTAATTGAGTAGTAATTGGTTCTCAATGTTTTCTTTTATTGAATTTATTTGTTTAGTAGTTATGATTAGTGAGTAGTCTTCTTTTCTAGGATCGGGGTTAAGCCCGGCATGGTTGAGCATATTTGATAAGTGAGATTGTGTGTTGAATGCCTTTTACCTATTATTGAGATTATTTGTTGTGCTTATACCAAGATGAAAGTTGAGGTAATTTGAGTTTTTAACTTGATTGAGAGAGAAAGTTAGTAACTTGAAGTTGATATTGTTTGAATACGAAAGTTTCAAGCTTTAGATTCAAAACAAGCAATTAAGTGAATTAGGATGCGAAAGTAGGTTAATTTACTTGATAATCAACGAAAGTTGATGTGTCTATCTATTTAAAGGCATGATCTTATCTTCTTACGAGTTTATATGCTTGGCTATGTTGTGGTGTCCCTAGTCCTAGATCTTTGTTTTTATTTGAATTATTTTAAGTGAATTTCGTTGCTGAGTTACTTGGCTCGGTACCGAATTTATTTAGGTCGTTAGTTGAGTCTTTTTGCGTACGGTGGTTCGTTAACGACCTTGACAACGTCGTTAACGAGGCTGCTTGTGAGTGTTTTTGATTGATTTTGTTTGCTTTTTGGTAGTTGATAAACGAACAACTTTGCTTCCTGTGGAACGATCCTGACTCTGCTATACTCAGCGGAGTCTTGACTTATAAATTTATTTGTTGTCAAGAAACTCTCTCAACAATTATGATTTACTGATCTTGTATCATCCCGGAAAGGTGAATGTAGTTGCTGATGCTCTTAGCAAAAAAACGCTGCAAGAGCATATGTTGTGTCACTTGACTGCCCAACCAGAGTTACAAATAGAACTGATAAGGTATGATATTGAGGTACAGATTCAGCACTATCAAGGTAGACTAGGCCATATGGATTGTCAGCCAACCTTAACTGAGGAAATACGACATAAGTAGGAGACTTGTTTGATGATTCAGGAGTTATGGCAGAAAGTAAGCCGTGGAGAGACATCTGCTCTTGTAGAACATGTGGATGGTACTTTGAGATTGAATGGTCGAATATGTGTACCTCGAGATGAGGAGTTGAGACAAAAGATATTACAAGAGGCTCACGCTACTCCTTATTCAATCCACCCGGGAGCTAGTAAGATGTACAAGGACTTGAAGAAATATTACTGGTGGGATGGAATGAAGCCTGATGTAGCGAAATTTATAGAAAAGTGTCAGGTGTGCCAACAAGTAAAAATAGAGCACCAAAGACCAGGTGGAATACTCAAACCACTTTCAGTTCCAGAATGGAAGTAGGAGGACATTTCCATGGATTTTGTCAGCGGACTACGGATTAGTAGAGGACATGATACAATATGGGTTGTCGTGGACATACTAACTAAGACTGCTTGTTTTCTGCCCATTAGAGAGACTTGGCTAGTGACTAAACTAGTAGAGGTGTTCATGAAACAAATAGTGAGATTACATGGAGTGCCCAAAACGATTGTTTCTGATCGTGATGGGCGGTTTGTTGGTGATTTGTGAAAGTCATCAATCCGTTTGGTGTGAGTCATGAATGGATAAGTGTGGAAACTACCAAGGGTATCACTTAGGCTTGGGGCGTGCGGGAGGCACGGCCTAGTGATCGGCCCAATGGTGGTTCTAAGGGTTGAAAGAGAGATGGAATCATGGTGGCATCGATGCAAGGGCGCTAGAGGCGCGCCTTGATCGATTTGACCGAAGTTGAGGTTCATGGCCTAGGGCTGGCCAAGGCACGAGGTTTGAACCTCGTATGTGCCGAGCGCCGTGCGTCAGCGTGGCACACCGAGACGCACCAGCGAGCAAGCGCCTAGTGCCGAGGCACTAGCGCCGGCACGCCGCTGCGATGGTGCAAGCACGCGACAGCTGCGGTTTACCTAGGCGCGCCAAGGGCACTTTTTGTGTGTTTTACAAATGTGGCTTGATTCATGCAATGAATTTGCAAAGTGATGATTCCTAGGTTGAGAAATAAAGCTCAAGGACTATGTGGAAAAACTTGAGAGCTAACCAAAGTTTGGAACCTCGGTTTTAAGCTAGCTCAAGTTAGGAGCTGTTTTTGGTTTGAGCTGGATTTGAGCTAGGGCGTTGACCTTTTGGCTTCGTGAAAGCATCACCAAGCCTCGTAGGGACGAGACGCACATTTTATGTCTCGAGCGTGTGGGCGCGACAAGCTAGCTCGAAGCTAGCTTCCCCTTGGATTGGGTCGCGCGCCCCATGGACCTTTTTGGGCTTTGTCTTGAGTTTTGGATAAGGATGAAGTGTGAAATTTGAAAGTTAGTTGAGGGAAGTTACCAAGGTGGTTACAACAACTTTCCTATTTCTTCTCCTTGTTTTTCTCCTTAATTTTCTCAACAAAATAACTTCCTATTTCTCACTCCATAACAGCCCATCCTCTTGCCTATAAATAGAGATGGGACGCCTCTTGTTCAAGTGTTCGAGAATTCATTCTCTCAAGAGGGTCGTGAGTTCTAATAAAATCACGAGAGTTGTGTTTGATTGTCTTACATCAATTCACAAGACACTTATTGAAGAATGAGGTGCGTATATATGCAATGATGATACATGCTTACCACATATTCATTGTATAGCAACGTTTTATCTCACAACGTTATTGTGGTTATACCCTAGAGATATTAATAGGGGTAATAAACGTTGAAGGAAAGCGGGATCTCATCTTGTGACTCGTTGCCTTTTCTAGTCAAGTCATGTTGTTTATGCTTTCAAAGTTTAACTTGTGTTCTGACATAAACTAACTTTATTCGGCGGTGATTACCCTTGTGGTCTACACCCAATGAGATTACCTCCGGGTCTACTCACGAGATTACCCTTCAGGGTCTACTCAATCATCTTGATTACCCTTCGGGGTCTACAAGAGCCGAATCTAACCTTCAACTAACAATACTAACTAAAACTAACAATCTTCAACGTTTATTTATTGTTTTAGTTTTTGTTGTTTTGTGACTTGCAAGGCAATTGATAATGGCAAAAACGAGTGAATCATCGATCAAGGAGATGGCCTCTAAGTTCGTCCAACTCGAAAAGTTTGACGGCCTTGATTTCCGTCGATGGCAAAAGAAGATGCATTTCTTGCTTACTTCTTTGAAAGTGGTATATGTGCTTACAACACCATGCCCAGAGATACCACCCCCCATACCGGATGTGGTCGAGAATGAGACCGAGGAACAAAGCCAACAAAGGAAAGCCATAGCGCTAGAACATAGGCGTTATGGGAAATGGGAGAATGACGACTACATATGTCGTGGTCATATCATGAATGGTATGGCGGACTCCCTCTTCGATGTGTATCAAAACTACGAGTCCGCTCGAGGCTTGTGGGAGGCACTCAAAGGGAAATACTTGGCCGAAGATGCTTCGTCCAAGAAGTTCCTTGTTTCTAACTTCAACAATTATAAAATGGTGGAGTCTAGACCGGTGATGGATCAATACCATGAATTGGTACGCATTTTGGGTCAACTTACCCAACATGGAATTGCTATGGACGAGAATTACGCCGTCTCATCCATTGTGGATAAATTGCCTTCTTCATGGAAAGAGGCAAAACATCTTCTCAAACATTCCAAGGAGGACATGAATCTTGTCCAACTTGGCTCCCATTTAGGATTGAGAAGGAGTTCAAAATGAACAATAAAGGGAAAAAGAATGAGGACAAGACCGCCCATTTGGTGAATACCACAGAGGCGGCTAAACGCAAGGGCAGGGGCGCCAAGTGGCCCAAGAAGTCCAAGGGTGGTAAAATAAGCAAAGGTGTGAAGCGTGTCTCTAATGAAAAGATCAAGGGGACATGCTGGATATGTGGCAAGATTGGCCACATGAAATGGGATTGTGAAGCCAAACCCTTACGCAAAGACAAGGGCGTGCCTACGCCTAAGTCGGGCTCGGGCGCGAGCCAAGAGCAAGGTAATCCAATGGAACTTGGTTTATCTAGAAGTGATTCATTGTGTAGTGTATCTGAAATTGATGAATGTCTTGTCTTGAAGGATGAGAATTTAAATTGGTGGCTTGACTCGGGAGCCACCACCCATGTATGCATGGAGAAAAGATGGTTCAAGCACATGAAGGATGTGGACGATGGTTTAGTTCTCTACATGGGAAACGTGTCTACGACTCCGGTCTTAGGGAAAGGAGACGTGCTTCTACACTTTACAAGTGGGAAGGAACTTATTCTACATAATGTATTGTACACACCCAACATTAGAAAGAATGTTGTAAGTGGTGGTGTATTGAATAAGTTGGGATATTTGTAGGCTTCGGCCACTATAAGAACAATATGTTCCTACTTAATGTAATCAATAATAATAAAGTTATGTATGATTACATGGTGGTGTCAAAGGAATCGGTTTATGATTTGTGGCACGCGAGGTTAGGGCATGTCCACATGAAACGCATTTTGGATATGGCAAAGGATCAAGTTATTCCTAACTTTGAACCTACACAAGAAAAGTGTAAAACTTGCTTGCTAACCAAAATAACTAGGCTTCCTTTCAAGAGGATTGAACGAGAGGAAGGAGTCCTAGGGCTAGTCCACTCAAACTTGAGGGATTTGCATGCAACGCCATCGTTGGGTCAAAAGCGTTATTTCATAACGTTTATTGATGACTACTCAAGGTATTGCTATATCTATCTTGTTCATTCTAAGAGTGAGGCACTTGATAGATTTAAGGCATATAAAACCGAAGTAGAATTGTAAACCGGGAATAAGATCAAAAGACTACGAACCGATCGTGGTGGTGAGTATATGGCTCCATATACACCTCAACAAAATGGTATGGCAGAACGAAAGAATCGTGTGCTTAAGGACATGGTAAATGCCATGTTGTCCTACTTCGGGTTAAAGAACTCGTTTTGGGGTGAGGCGATGCTAACGGCCAACTATATTTTCAATAGAGTGCCTAGCAAGAGAAATCGTCAATCACCTTACGAGTTGTGGTTCAAGAAAAAGCCTAGTCTTGACCATCTTCGTATATGGGGATGTTGTGCGGTCGTAAGACTAACGGACCCTAAACAAAAGACTTTGGGAGACAGGGGTGTAGAGTGCATCTTCATTGGATATGCACATAATTCTAAGGCCTATAGGTTCTTTGTGATAGAGCCCAATCATGCAATTTCGGTTAACACCGTGATAGAATCGCGTGATGCAATATTTGACGAGACTAGATTCACTTCTAGTCCAAGACCTAGAGAAAAGGACCAAGAAGAAGTTGATCCATCCTCGGATCCGATGGAAACCGAGGAAGAACCAACATCGGCGGTTGGACCGAGAATGACTCGCTCCATGACCCGTGCCGCCGCGCCACAAGGCGCGCCACAAGGCACATCAAGAAGGGCGTCGCAAGGCGCGCCATTGGCGCCGAGTGGGGGGGACGACACCGACGTGACGCCGATGCTTGAGGGATCAGACCCGAGTGAGGAATTAAGATCCCCAAGGTGCAAGGCTGCGGAGATCGCGGATGAGGACGCCGGCGCGCCTAGTGATGCCGAGGACAACGCCGTAGCGTTGCTTGGCACGTGTGGCACCGGTGTGCCTACGCCGAGGGCTCAAAAGCGAAAGCGATGTCGAATGCTTGAAGCACTTGCGATGGGACATAAGTCTCGTGAGCCCATCTTTGAGATGTCCTTGGTTGAAGGGTCTAGAGAAAAGAAGGGTCAAAAAATTTCATATTTTCATATGGATGAGGATCCTAAGACTTTTAACGAAGCCATGACTTCTCAAGATGTTTCATTTTGGAAAGAAGCAATCCAAGATGAGATGGACTCCATTGTTGGCAACAACACATGGGAGTTGTCGGACCTTCCACCCGGATGCAAGCCATTAGGGTGTAAATGGATCTTCAAAAGAAAGATGAAGGCCGATGGGTCCATTGACAAGTTTAAAGCTCGATTGGTTATCCAAGGCTTTAGACAAAGATAGGGTGTTGATTATTTTGACACCTATGCCCCCGTGGCAAGAATCACCATGATAAGACTCTTGATTGCCTTAGCAAGCATTCATGGTCTTGTCATCCATCAAATGGACGTGAAGACGGCGTTCCTAAATGGAGACTTGGATGAAGAGGTTTACATGAAGCAACCCGAAGGATTCGTAGTGGAAGGACAAGAACATAAGGAATGTCGTTTGATCAAATCTCTTTATGGACTTAAGAAAGCGCCTAAACAATGGCATAATAAGTTTGATGAAATAATCTTGGCCAATGGGTTCAAGATTAATCAAGCGGATAAGTGTGTCTATAGCAAGTTTGATAACTATGGTCAAGGAGTTATAATTAGTCATATGTTGATGACATGCTTATATTTGGTACAAACCAAATGTTAGTGGATAAGACAAAAGAATTCTTGTCTACTAAGTTCTCCATGAAGGATCTTGGAGAGGTCGATGTGATCTTAGGAATTAAGATAGTAAGGGATGGCAAGGGCTTGACCCTAACACAATCCCATAACATCGAGAAAGTGGTGAGACGATTTAATTGTGATAAATCCACGTCGGTGAGCACGCCTATGGATCCTAATGTGAAACTCCTTCCTAACCTAGGAAACAAATTTCACAACTTGAGTATTCGCAAGTTATAGGGTGCTTGATGTATGCAATGACGAGTACACGTCCCGACACAGCATATGCCGTGGGCAAATTGAGTCGCTACACAAGTCGACCAAGTGATAGTCATTGGAATGCTCTAAGAAGAGTGCTTAGGTATTTGAAGGGAACAATGACTTATAGTATTGTATACATGGGTAATCCTTCTACTTTAGAAGGCTATACCGATGCAAGTTGGATCACCAATATGGAAGACCACTCGTCGAAAAGTGCTTGGGTATTCCTATTGGGTGGTGGCGCAATTTCTTGGGAATCCAAGAAGCAATCTTGCATAACAACTTCGACGATGGAATTGGAGTTTGTTGCGCTTGCCTCGGCGGGCAAGGAGGCTGAATGGCTTAGGAATCTCGTGAGTGAGATCCCCTTGTGGCCAAAGCCGATTTCCCCGATCGCTATCTTTTGTGATAGTCAAAGCACATTGGCAAAGGCCTATAGCCACGTGTATAATGGGAAATCAAGACACCTTGGTGTGAGGCATAGTTCGGTTAGAGAATTGATCACCCATGGAGTCATCTCGGTTGTCTTTGTTCGTACACACAATAACCTTGTCGATCACTTGACGAAGGGCATGGCAAGAGATTTGGTGTCTGGCATCATGAGGGATGGGGCTAAAATCCTTGCAACTCTATGTTTTGGATACCCAATTCCCCCTTATCGAAAGGTGTGGGCTGAATTCAATGTGGAAAGCCAAAGGCATGGAGTTGGAGAGCATAATAAAATCCCATCAAAGGCAAATGCTCTAGGCCTACATGAAACTAGTCTTGAAACAAGTTTTCATTAATGAGTCCTTGGAAATTTCTATGTAGGGCACGTTAGAAGACTCAACTATGCATGTGTGGAAGTGTAAGACTTCTTCCAAGTTAGAGTCCGAGGATTACTTGACCAAAGCACATGTGAGAAGATAATGGACGAAATAGCCTTTTTACAAAAGCATCAAGGATAGCACGTATACGCTCAGAAACTCATGTGTAAAAGTTACTACATGTACTTAGACAAGTTGATATGGTTCAAACCTTAGGAGCACCACGATTCTTTAGTGCATGAATGTGATGATTACAAGTTGTAAATTCAAGTCTACGGACATTTACATCTATACATAGAGTTTGTTATATAAAAAGTTCAAATTTATGACGTTGCACAAATGGTGGAGGAATGTTGGTGATTTGTGAAAGTCATCAATCCGTTTGGTGTGAGTCATGAATGGATAAGTGTGGGAACTACCAAGCGTATCGCTTAGGCTTGGGGCGTGCGGGAGGCACGACCTAGTGATTGGCCCAATGGTGGTTCTAAGGGTTGAAAGAGAGATGGAATCATGGTGGCATCAATGCAAGGGCGCTAGAGGCGCGCCTTGATCGATTGGACCGAAGTTGAGGTTCACGGCCTAGGGCTGGCCAAGGCACAAGGCTTGAACCTCGTATGTGCCGAGTGCCGTGCGTCGGTGTGGCACGCCGATACGCACCAGCGAGCGAGCGCCTAGTGCCGAGGCACTAGTGCCGGCGCGCCTAGTGCCGAGGCACTAGCGCCGGCGCGCCGCTGCGATGGTGCAAGCGCGCGACAGCCACGGTTTACCTAGGCGCGCCGAGGGCACTGTTTTGTGTGTTTTGCAAATGTGGCTTGATTAATGCAATGGATTTGCAGAGTGATGATTCCTAGGTTGAGAAATAAAGCTCAAGGACTATGTGGCAAAATTTGAGAGCTAACCAAAGCTTGGAACCTCGGTTTTAAGCTAGCTCAAGTTAGGAGCTGTTTTTGGTTTGAGCTGGGTTTGAGCTAGGTCGTTGACCTTTTGGCTTCGCAAAAGCTTCACCAAGCCTCGTAGGGACGAGACGCACATTTTATGTCTCGAGTGTGTGGGCGCGACAAACTAGCTCGAAGCTAGCTTCCCCTTGGATTGGGCCGCGCGCCCCATGGGCCATTTTGGGCTTTGTCTTGAGTTTTGGATAAGGATGAAATTTGAAATTTGAAAGTTAGTTGAGGGAAGTTACCAAGGTCGTTACAACAACATTCCTATTTCTTCTCCTTGTTTTTCTCCTTAATTTTCTCAACAAAATAACTTCCCATTTCTCTTTCCATAACCACCCATCCTCTTGCCTATAAATACAGATGGGACGCCTCTTGTTCAAGTGTTCGAGAATTCATTCTCTCAAGAGGGTCGTGAGTTCTAATAAAATCACGAGAGTTGTGTTTGATTGTTCTACATCAATTCACAAGACACTTATTGAAGAACGAGGTGCGTATATATGCAATGATGATACATGCTTGCCACATGTTCATTGTATAGCAACGTTTTATCTCACAATGTTATTGTGGTTATACCCTAGGCATATTAATAGGGGCAATAAACGTTGAAGGAAAGCGGGATCTCATCCCGTGACTCGTTGCCTTATCTAGTCCAGTCATGTTGTTTATGCTTTCAAAGTTTAACTTGTGTTCTAACATAAACTAACTTTATTCGGCGGTGATTACCCTTGTGGTCTACATCAACGAGATTACCTTCGGGTCTACTCACGAGATTACCCTTCGGGGTCTGCTCAATCGTCTTGATTACCCTTCGGGTTCTACAAGAGCCGAATCTAACCTTCAACTAACAACACTAACTAAAACTAACACGGTTTACCTCCAATTTTTGGCAAAAAGTGCATAAAGCTTTAGGCACCAAATTACATTTCACGGCTGCTTACCACCCGCAGTCAGATGGTCAATTTGAGAGGACAATTCAAACACTAGAAGATGTGTTGAGATCATGTGTGCTGGATTGGGGAGAAAACTGGTCTGATCACTTGGAATTAGTTGAGTTTGCATATAATAATAGTTGGCACTCTTCAATTCAGATGGCACCATATGAGGCTTTATATGGGAGGAGATGTAGGACACCTCTATGTTGGGATGATCCATAAGATGTTGTAGATGGAAGGCCTCTGATGATTCAGGAAACAGTTGAAAAGGTGGCATTGATTCGAAAACGTATGTTGACGGCACAGAGTCGTCAGAAATATTATGCACATAAGAGGCGACGACCATTGGAATTCGAGGTAGGAACACATGTTTGGGTAAGAGTATCGCCGACTCGTGGGGTTAGAAGATTTGGAGTGAAAGGAAAGTTGAGTCCTCAATACATCGGGCCATTTGAAATTCTCTAGAGGGTAGGCGAGGTAGCCTACAAGTTGGCACTGCCACCAACTTTAGAAGGAGTTCATTCTGTTTTTCACGTGTCGCAGTTGAGGCAGTATGTGCCTGATCCTAGTCATAGACTCAACTATGAAGAGTTGGAAATTGAGCCAGATCATACTTTCCAAGAACAGCCAATAGCAATCTTAGGTAGACGGTTGAAAAAGCTGCTAAATAATGAGATACCACTCGTGCTGATTCAATGGTCCCAACGAGGAGTTAAGGAGGCAACTTGGGAGACTTAAATGAGAATAAGTGAGAGCTACCCAGAGTTATACCCGGTTTTAGTTGAGGCATTTGAGAATAAGAGTTAGTGGTGATAAAAGGTTATAGTTATGGGTAGTTGTAACTATTTGTGTGCTTTGTTTTACTTGACTTTGTGTGCTTTACTTGTTTGATGGTTCCTTGTAGTGTTCTGATGATGTGAATTACGTATTGTTGATTTGTGTGAAAAACTAAGCAACGTTATGAGTTTGTTTTCGTATACCTCGGGAAGTTTCGGGACGAAACTTTCTTTAAGGGGGTAGAAGGAATATTTTGATATTTTTATTCGATTTTAATCTCCTTAAATTTCGTGTTCGGATTACTTAGCTTATAAGTAATCTCGGCTAAATAATAATAGTTACTATTTAATTTTGAATTTTAGAAAATTATATTTTTAAAAGTTTTTAACTCAAAAGCAATTAATAATTATTTGAGGGTGAAGTTTGTAGTAAAGGAGACTTAAGGGTGGAAAACGGAATTTTCTTAAAACTTAAGCCGACTCGGTTTTATATGTGTGTCTTCACATTTTTTTTGTAGGCTTAGCATTTAAGAAACATAGAGAGATAGAAAAACACAAAGAGAGGTGAGATTGAAAAGACAAGAGGAGAGGAAAGAGTTTGATCCGGTTATTTTGGTTTTGATACATATTCTCTTCAATCGGGTTTTAATCTCGAAGTACAAGCGTAATTTGGTAAGTTTTAATTAGCTAATGGTTATTTAGATTTTACTAATTTTTCTAGATCTGGCTTAACAATCGATTTGGATTTGAAAATCGGTTGAATTATAGTTCTCAGAGGGTATTTTTGATATTGGATTTATATTCCGCAAGAGGTTTCAGAGTAATTTTAGGTTATTGCTTTGTAATGATATTATGGGGACTTTTGATCCAGTTTTTCAAAAAGGTTTGTACTAGAAAAATGTTCTTTAATATATCTAGTATATTCTTGTCAAGTTTAAAGGAATTGGATTTGTACAAAAGAAGTTATTAAGCATCCCGGGTTTTCGTTGTTTTTGGGATTAGTGTTTGTAATAGTTAAAAGGCTATTAGTATTCATTGAGGTATATATATGTATATAGGAGCGTGAGTCTAAGGTCGTAACCAGAGATCAGGGGAAGAGACAGACTATCTATCTCAAGACAAGGTTCTACTTTGCGTGTTAGTTAGTGTTTCTTGGCTTCGAGAATTCTTCTTCAAGGTAAGTCGTTTACGACTTGCTCAGTAGCTATTCAGTTCTTGTTAGATTTCATTCCGTGCTCGTAGGATTGATTTCGGGGAACTAGTCCCTAGTTGATTGTTTTATGAAATAGGTTTACTTGTGTGTGATATGTGTGAAAATGATTCTCAATGGGTTTTTCATCGGATATGGAGTTTTTGAATATTTTCTCTATGTTGGTACCGTTCTCGACATGGCCATGTGCGTAGTCCGCTGGGTTGAAGTGACGGCTACGAATGGTTATGTGACAGAGAATCGTGCCCCTTCGAAATAAAAGCTATATGTGTTTTGGGCAAGTGCTCCCAAGGAGGCTTGACCTGGGGTTAGAAGGATGGATATTGTGAAGGGTGGGAGGTCGCGCCTCGGCACCTGGGGCGTAGGGTTAATAAGCGCCATGGAATGGAATGCTGAGAGAATGGTTGTATTGTTCTGCTTGGACTTGTATGTATGTTTGTGTATGGAAGTTTGTGTTAATGATCTTTGGAAAGTAAGTATGGATTTAGAACTGATATATGTTGTAATCATGCGAACCTTGCTTGTGTGTGTTAGGTACTTCATTGGTTTTTAAATGTCTTACCAGTACCGTATGGATTCTAGCTTGGATTAGAATGGTAGTTGACCCTTCGTGGACTTGTTTTTTTTAGTTTCGGGTAAAGACAAGGGACCCATGATTGAACCTTGGCTGAATGATGGAACAGGTCGTTGAAGGTCATGTCATTAGGATGGGTTCAGTTGGGAAAAATGGTGGTATACTTTTTGGTATCATTTGAATAATGTGTTGTTTTGATAAGGAAAGGTTAGTGGTATGTTAATGAATTATTTCTAGGAGGTGTTGTAAGTTATGTTGTTCTGGGTTTCATGCATGTTTTCTGTACTTGGATTTTATAAATATCGGTTGGATGTTTTATTCATGTTTTCTCGTCGTGCCCGAGTTGCAAGATCCAAGTGAACTCGTTGTCAAACTAGCCTAGGTAGTACCTAGTGAGGTCTACTACCGAGTAGCGCTTGGTGTAAAACGGGGTGTTACACTTATGAACCATGTTTTAAGAAGATACTTAGAGAAATTTATTGTAGTCTACTTTGATGATATCTTAGTTTATAGCAAAACTTTGCATGAACATATAGATCAGATTAGGGTTGTTTTGGACACTTTAAGATTAGAAAAGCTTTATGTTAATTTAAAGAAGTGTTCTTTTTGCTCGAAGTCTACTGTTTTTCTTGGTTTTGTTGTGTCTAAAGGTGGATTGAAGGTATATGGAGACAAATTTAAGGCTATCAAGGAGTGGCCACAACCAACTACACCCACCATGGTGCGATCTTTCCTCGGCTTGGCTGGCTTCTATAGGCGTTTTGTGCGTGATTTCAACAGAATTGCAGCCCCTCTCCATGAGCTTACAAAGAAGGATACATCATTTAAATGGAGAAAGCAACAAGACAACGCCATTAACACTTTGAAGGACAGGTTGTGCAACGCTCCGGTGCTTCAGCTCCCTGATTTCTCCAAAGCATTCAAGATTGAGGTGGATGCATCAGGCCATGGCATAGGAGGTTGGAGCAACATGAGAACCCCTAACGCTCTATCAGATCATGATGCTAAGTTTTTAAGTTATTTTTGGAAAAGTTTATGGTCTAAGTTGGGAACTAAGCTGTTATTTTCTACCTCATGTCATCCATAAACTGATAGGCAAACTGAAGTTACTAATAGAATGTTAGGGGTTTTATTAAGAACTGTGCTTAAAGCTATCCTCAAACGTTGGGAAGACGTTTTTCCTTTTGTGGAGTTTGCTTATAACAAGTCAATCCATTCAGGTACTAAAATGACCCCTTTTGAGGTTGTTTATGGCTTGAATCCAAGGACGCCAGTGGACTTGACACCCCAACCATACAAGGGAAAAGAGAGCTTTGAAGTTGACAAGAGGGTTGAGTTTGTGAGGAAGCTACATGAGAGAACTAAGATACACTTGGAGAGGAAATCCATGAAGTAGAAGGCCCATGCTGACAAGGGGAGAACACAAGTGATCTTTGAAGCAGGTGATCTTGTTTGGGTGCATTTTAGGAATGAGAGGTTCCCAAACCAAAGGAAGAACAAGCTAGATCAGCATGGAGATGGACCGTTCAAAATACTCAATAGATCATGTCGACTTGCCTGGTGAGTATAATGTCCATCCGACGTTTAATGTGGCTGGTCTTTCTCTGTATGTGCCAGATTTTGATTCCGACGTCAAATTAGAGACGATTCGATCTCAAATGGAGGAGAATGATGTAGTGAAGCCAACCATGTCTCCTACCAACGTTCATGAGTTAATTTGAGTGCCATTTGATGGACCAATTACTAGGAGTCGGGCTATGAAGATTGCTCAAGGGAGGACAACGATTTAGTTCGATTGGCAGCCATTGTTGAAGGGTCCAACAAGACAAGATGGGTCACTTGAATTCGGCATCCACTAAGCTCAAATTCGATGAATTAATTCAATTGGGCAAGTTTCACACTTATTTCCTTATTTAGAAATATGAAATAGCTTGTCTCACTTTAGGGTTGAACATAGTAAGTGATCGGGTCAGATGAGTTTTTGCATGGGTCAAAGTCAAATCTTTGACTTGGCCAATCTAAATTATGGAAAATTTTAGTTGTTAATTTATTTATGATTGACGATTTTTATTTATGTTATTTGTTGGAGAATTTCCACCATAGTTTGATGTTAGTTGGTTGATTATTCTCTCTCTTGTGTTTTATTTTATCTTTTAGATATTTTGAGTTTGTTAGGATATTTTTCTTAAATAAATAAATCAGCTTTGATTTATTTTATTTAAGGGAGATCTAGTTAGTTATAAATTAGATATTTTATTATATCTTTGGAAGCAAAACATGGGGCTTATTTCTCTCTCATAGGGCCGGCCACATGGGTTACTTGTTCTCCAAGGATCAGCTTTGTACCACTTTAAATACTTTGTAATTTCAGTTTAATAAAATTAGCTTGTGATTATATAAACCCCAGAAAAGGTTTATCTAGTCTTTGGGCTCCAAAAACACACGTGTGATTCAACTTGCAATTCGTTCATCATTCTTTCACTCGATCTCTCTTTTGTGTTTGTTTGAAGTTTGGTTTGATTGATTTAGTCTACTAAGATTGTTCTAGAATTGATTGTTAAAGATCATTCTAGTTAATGAATTGGATTTAGCGTTAGAGCCAATCCAATTGAACTATCAAAAGTTGCATCTTTCAATTTATCCAACTCGTTTCAATTCATTCACATTCACTTCAGTTTGGTTACATGAGCAACAACACACTAATCGAGCTAAAAAATTGTAGGCTTGAAAATTCAGTTACAAGTCAAGATCGGGACTTGTGTGGGTTATATACTTGGTTTTTGAGGAGTAATCTGAGGCAATCACGTATCACTGAGCCATCCCTGATGTGTTGTTCCTATCCCCTAAGTGTCCGACAAAATCCGCATATGAGTAGGCAACAATATCAAGGGAACTGCTTCTTGGATACCAAAGACACAAGTTGTTGTTCTCTTTGAGATACCTGAAAATTCTCTACACCAAAGATGTGTGAGTCTTTGGGATTAGCTTGAAAACATGCGCATAGGCACACGCCAAACATGATATCTCACCTACTAGTTTTAAGGAAAAGAAGGGAACCGATGATACCTCTATTGTTCTATTGGTCCACATCTATACCTTTTTAATCCGCATTTAGCCTTGTATTGGGAGAGATTGGTGTGTTAATGGGCATTGAGTTCTCCATCCCATATTTTTTATGCATTTCCCTTATGTACTTTTGTTGATGTATTCTAGTTCCCTCCTTGGATTCAGTGATTTGGATCCCCAGAAAGAGTGTGAGTTCCCCAATCAGGCTTATCTCAAATTCTAAACTCATAAGATTTTTTGAACTTTTCAACAAGAGAAGTGATGTGATTCCATCGACATCCGATCCAATAATGGAGCACACGACGGAACACTTGGAGGATCCACGACCTGCCCTAGATGCGCCGGCCTGAACCGCGCCTACAAGCTTGGATGCGGAGCCCTTGCGAAGGGATGGTAGTGAGCCCTTGCAGCCACTCGGTGCGCCCTTGCGAGGGGGTGATAGCGTGCCTTTTCCAAGGGACTGAGAGCCCTTGCACACGGCTGGAAGCGCACCCTTGCCTGGGGTTGGCGCGACTGGCCACAAGGCGGAATCCGGGCTTGATGGTGCCAAAGCTCAAGGAACTACACCACCTTATCTAGGTCGTATTACACGATCCCGAGCTAAGCCCATTCTATGTCAAGTACAAGAGGAGCTCATGGAGTGTAGCTTTCCGAAAGAGCGCATTGAAGATGGTTGGAGTTTTATTTTGATTCATAGTTCTAAGTGACAATTCTACGGTTGAGGACACTTTGTAAGTTTTCGGGATTTCGGGTTAATTTTTGTAATTTTCTTAAGTGAAGGGGCTAACATTGTGAGGTTTGTTTCTAGGTTTATATGGTCGGCCCCCTTTCCCTTTGCTCTTTAGACTTGGACGAAAATTGTTGTTCTTTTTCCTTGCATTTTCAATTCAAAGTTCTTGTTGTTTGCTTCGTTCAATTCTCATTGTTCGAATGTTCATGAGTAATATCCGACAATTCGTGCATCCTAGTTTGCTTGAGATCTTGGTGAGTCATATCCATGTTTCCGAGCATCCATATCCCTTGTCATCTCCATTTCGAATCATCATCCAAGCAAGGAGTTATCGAGTTCTCTTACCGATTCCTTTGCTCCCCCTCCATCTCCATCGATCCGGCCATCAATAAGGGTTAGTAGCACCAAACAATATATCATCAACATAAACTTGGACAATGAGAATGTCCTTAGAATCTTTCTTAAGAAAAAGTGTCATGTCAATCAAACCACGAAGGTAACCATGTGACAAGAGGAATTGTGCAAACCTGTCATACCAAGCTCTTGGGGCTTGCTTGAGTCCATACAAGGCACGTTGTAGGAAGTAGATGTGATTTGGCAAGTTACCAACCTCAAAACCTGGTGGTTGAGCCACATACACTTCTTCTTTCAAGTTCCCATTAAGGAAGGTAGTCTTCACATCCATTTTGGTAGAGTTTAAATCCCTTGTGTGCTGCGAAGGCTATCAAAAGCCTGATGCTTTGATCCTCACCACAAGAGCAAAGGTCTCATCATAATCCATTCCTTCTTCCTGGTTGTACCCTTGGGCCACTAGCCTTGCTTTGTTCCTAGAGGTTGCCCGTATGTCATCCAACTTGTTGCAAAATACCCACCGAGTTCCTATCACGTTCTTTCCTTTGGGACATGGAACAAGTTTCCATACTTAGTTCCATTCGAAATGGTGGAGTTCCTCTTACATTGCTATAATCCAGTTTAGATCCTTGAGTGCTTCTTTGATGTGTTTTGGTTCCAAATTGAAACAAAGGCATTGAATGCACATAAGTTTTCAAGTGAGGAACGATTTCGCACTCCTTGGTCAAGAGAGGAGATGATGTTCCTTGGATTGATGTTGGTGAGATCAGTGTCCGTTTCCTCCTCTAGTTTCTCATTGTCATGCGCCTTTCAGGTAGTTCCCTATCTTCATGGAACTCTTCAACAATTTCATCGTTTTTAGTTTCTTCATTTTTAGCGTCTGGTGTGTTCCCTCTATGTTCCCCCTGTGAGCTTGACTTAGGAATATATTCTTGTGGAGGAACAAGGGAAACAGTGTGTGAAGTATCATGAGACTGGTCAATCAATGGGAACTCAGTAGACTCTTGAACATATTTGGTTTGAGAGTTGTTTTTCCCTTGAGGATAATGACGTGTTCCTTTCCTTGGCTCATCGTCGTCATCATAATATTCTTCATTTCTAGTGAGCTCGAAAAGAGTTCCCATCGTTTGTACTTATGTTCCCATCTTAATTGATTCTTCCTTAAACACCACATGAATGCTTTGTTCTATCTTCTTGGTCCTCTTGTTATACACTCTGCAAGCTTTTCTTTGTGTTCAGTAACCTAAGAAGATCTGTTCGTCGCTTCTAGCATTGAACTTGCCTAAGTTATCTTTCCCATTGTTGTGCACAAAGCATTTGCATCTAAAGGTCCTTAGATGGAAAACGTTGGGCTTCCTTACTTTGATCAACTCATATGCAATCTTCTTGATCATGGGACGGACTATGGCTCTGTTTAGAATCTAAGTTGCTGCAGAGATTGCTTCTGCCCAAAAGCTCTAGGGAACTCCACTCTCAAGCATCATAGTTCTATCCATGCCCTCCAAAGTTTGATTCTTAATTTCTCTAACTCCATTTTGTTGTGGAGCGCGTGGAACTAAAAAGTTGTGTGCACACCATTCTTGTCACAATATTATACGAGCTTTGAGTTCTTGAACTCAATTCCATGAACAAATATCAGCGCAATGAGCTTGAGTCGCAAACTTATTTCAACTCTCTTCATGAATGGATCAAACACTTTAAAAGTATCTACTTTGGACACAAGGAAAATAAACCAAGTAAATCTAGAAAAATCATCAATAAGAATAAACATGTACTTTTTTCCTCCATGACTAGCCGTTTTCATGGGACCAGAGAGATCAATGTTGATATATTCCAATGGACATGTAGTGCTCACAATTCATTTGGGCTTAAAGGAACTCCTTGTTTTCTCTCCCATGATGCAGGATTCACACATCTTCATGCCTTCTAGATTGATCATGGGAAGTCCAATGACAAGTTCTTGTAGATACAATTTCAGAATTTGATTCACGCCAGCGTATCACAGTCTCTTGTGCCAGAGCTACGTTTCATCCAGAGAACTCGCAAGGCATAGTTTCCTTGGAGGCTCATACATGGTATCTACCAGATATACATAGTTGGACTTTGTTCCTTTTAGTATGATCTTGTTGGTATTCTTGATCCGATCAATAGGCACTCCTTTGAATCAAATGTGACCATATTGTTCCCTTGGTCACACAACTGGAAAACACTTAACAGATTATACCTGAGGTCCTTAACCAAACTCTTAATCTTGATTGGCTTGTTGAGAATGCCTTTGCTAGTCTCAATGATTTCGCCCTTGTTTTTGTTGCCGAAAGAGACTGTTGGATTGAAGTTTACTTATAAACAATTATGGGAACTATGTCAAACAGTTCCCACATGCAGCAGAATGGATAAAACCTACAGGTAAATACAACAATAGAGATAGTTCCCTTATAGAGGAACCCCACACTGATGAACTAATCGCGTGAGTAAACCTCTACATCCGCTTGGAGGAGTTTTGAATGACTTCCCTTTTCTTTATTGCTTAGTTCTCTTCAGGTTACAAGGCCGAATACAAACTTCTTTATTCCTACAAGGACTCTCTCCCTAAGCAACACTAATGTATTCTCTAAACCCTAACTCGGTGAACGCTCACAATCAAAACAAAAGAAAACTCAAACCTCTCCGTCCTTCTGTCTCTTCACTAGAATTCCCTTAGACATAGGAACTCCTTATTTCTTCTTTCACCGCCGTCGACATTAGCTCGTCACCGGGGTTTTTTCACCAACTTGATGGTCTTCACCTGAGTAGCTCTTTAGGTCTTTGCTCTTTGTGTTTTGAATTTGTGATTTGTGAAAAGTGAGCAGCAAGGTTACTATTGAAGGGTTTAAATAGGCGTGATGAGAAACCCTTATCCATTTAAGGTATTTGTCCTAAATACCCTTTTTGCATTGCCCTCCAAGTCTGATCCTTAAGGTTCACATGTGACTTTGATTTGAATTTGAATTGTTAACTCTTGGATCACATCAGACCGTTGGATGGTCGTCTCCAACCAATTGCATCTGAAGCCTAGGCGCCCTTTTGTTTGGCATAGACATGATCCCGAAAAATGCTCTAAGATGTCGCTTTGACGCATGCGCAAGTTCCCATATAAAGGGAACTCTCGTCTTCTGGGTTCCCTTGTCTTGGGAACTCCTCGTGACTTCAAGGGATTCTTGTTCTTCTTATCTAGTTCCCATCGTGTATGAAATTTGGTTCACTGAGTTCCCATCTCGTGGAAACTCTTGTTCACTTTTAAGATTGGTCGCATCTTTCTTGTCCTTGCATTAGCTCCCATGCTTTGGGAACTCGTTGTTATGTGTTTTGCTTTGCGATGCACAACTTGTTATGCTGAAATATTTGGCAAAAGGAGTTAGTTCCCATGGTGTTTGTCATTATCAAAACTGAGGGCGTTGTTGTAGTGTTAATGAACGTGAGTTCCTACCACCGTCTCAACAATATCCCCCTTTTTTATGATCACAAACCCATAGTAAAATGACAAATATTTTGTTCAATCTAATGCATGCAAGTTCCCCTTGAGTTTGACAACATTTTACAAGGAGTTCCACTATATGGTTATGCAGTTCCTACTATTGAGAGGATTTTTTGACAACAAATAAATTTATAGATCAAGACCCCGTTGATTATAGAGGAGTCAGGTTCGTCCACGGGAGAAAGTCAGTATCAAGTTTTGTTGTTACTTAGGGCGCAAGTAATCAAGAAGTTTAAGTTTTTATCAAGTAAGAGAGAAATTCAACGGTTTTCGTATCCCTACAACAATAATTATGCATGAAAACGCCAATGAAACCCATAGATCATGCTTTTTATCACATCAAGTCGTCAACTTTCGTCAACTAAGGAAGTAAATTAACTATCTTTCGTTCAATTGATAAACTTATCTATCTATCTCTTCTATTTCAACTAGGATTGATCAACTTTCATTTCAAAACCCTAATTGACTATTCTGATCCAAAGTTTTCTGCTTTCGCTTCAACTATGAATGAGAAATTCCTTTTCCACTTTTGTTTCAAGGATTTAAGAACAAGAGGATATATTCATGGATAAAAAGAATCAAAACATGATCAAAAGGAAAGCATACATAATCATTGTTGGGTTCAACCCCAACCTTAGAAAGAGAAGAACTACTCACAAGTCATTATGCAAGAACAAATAAATTCAATTAAAATAAAACTCACACTTAATCCAAAGCAATTGTCTTCTCAAATACTCCAACTTGTCTCTTCTCCCTTCGCTCTAAACTTCTCCTAAACTTCCATGATAAGAAAACTAATCTAAGATAAAGGTTTATAACGAAAAACCTAACCTACTCCTAAGGAAATAATATCTTCTAAAGATATATCCCCTAAAGAAACCATTTAAAAGCATAAAGATATGGGATAAAAGTCATTAATTACGCTGACTCGGATCGTCCCTAGCGACACGGGATGCCTCGGTACCGACCCCGTCAAGGTCGGTACGATTACTTTTGATTTTCATCACTTTCTTCTCTCTTGACTGCCTCGTTAACGACCCTAGTACCATCGGTACCGACCTTGTCAGACTCATTATCAACCCCAATACGGTTGTTACCCCCCTTCTGCCTTGAAAACTTCTTCATAATTGAGATTGCAGCTTGGTAGGGGGGTCGTTATCCTTCGTTTTTGTCTTGATTCTTCATCCTAAGGCTTGGTAATGGGCTTCTAAACTTCATACTTGGCTTTAACCTTGATTCTTCACCTCTTTCTTATTTCATTCCGCTTTATTGCTTAAGTGCTTTTCTTCGGATTTGCTCCTCTTCTAAAAACCACTTCAAAAGCTTCAAAACCTATAAAACATCACCAAAGCTTAAGTAGACTCCATATCTTAAGAAAATACGAAAACCAACACAAACGGCTCCAAACAAAACGCAAAACCAAAGAAAAAGCCTCCAACACATAAAAACACTCCCTAGAAACACGACTAAAAAGGCGGATATCGAAATACCCCATACTTAGACTTTATTGTCCTCAAGCAATAACTAGACATTAATCAAAACCAACAACATATCCTTCAAGACTATGCCTTTGTCAAAAAGTAACATCAAAAGCACAAGTAGAATAGATAGACAAGTGAATCTAATGTCATTACAGATATATGAGCAACATCAAGCAAAAGCAACTATAATCCAACCTCACAAGGGTATATGTGTTTCACTCAACTCACAAGTGTTTAGGCTTAGAATAACAACTCTCAACTCAATCTTATATGCAAAAACCAACATAGTCATTGTTATTTATATCACCAAACTCTCCACCTGAGATTTCAAAACATATGAAAATCATCAAGAGAACTTAGGCTCAATGAAAAACTTCATAGAAGCTTTCCTTCGGTCGAGTTGTAAAAGGGCTTGGTATAAACAATAGGGCATGGAAGAATTTAGGCTATGTGATGCTAAAAATCTGGGAATCAAGACTCCTAAACTTCCCAACACAACTCACCAAAACTCTCAAAAAAAACATACCAAACTCTTGTAAACATTAAGCACACTCATCTCTTTCACCCCTTTAATATCTCACTAATCTTGCTTATAAAACAACAAGGAAGATTTGGCTCATGCACACTTATTTTTCACTATTACTCTTTCTTTTTCTGATTTTCTCAACCTTTTGATTTTTCTTTTGGTTGTTTCGGATTTTTTTCTTTCCCTTTTTTTCTTCTTTCTTCAACAATACTAAGTGCATACAGAGAACCGAAGTCCTTTTACATGACAAACTACAAGATCATCAAGTACCCAACCCACATTACCCCATACTTGAACCAATATATCTCTTACTCAAAAAAAATTATAACAACCAACACTAAGTCCTAATCCCCGGATAGGGTCAAGCTAATATCGACTAGGGAATAATTTTTGTGGAGCTTACAAATAAAAGGCTTCAGGCTAAAATTGGCTTCAAAAAGAGGATAATGCATAGGTAGATATGAAAATAAGTTCTCCGTCATATGATCTCACATGTAATGAACTAATATCTCATAAAGATCTCAAGTAATAGATAACCATATCAATGACAAGAGAAAATATGCAATAGAAGAGTAAAATCAGATATGAAAAGAAGATCGATTTTTTATATTCTCCCTATAAGGCCAAAAACAACTCACAAGGTAGCAATTTTTGTTGGATTTAAGTCACTTCTACCTAAGATCATATGTGCTCAATTTTATCACATGCTAAATATCCACATAAAAACAATCTTTCAACATGATTCAGGAAAAGCTATTCAAACATGCTAAAGGAATTACATGATCAAGCAAGTTGCACAATAATAGGACATCTAAGTGAAACATTATCAATCCAAAAACACAAACAACACAAAAACAAAAAAACTGACACAGAAACTGAATTCCCTTTACCCCACCCCATACTTAAACCAAACAATGTCCTCATTGTTTAAAACATAAAAAGAATAAAGAGGAAAAAGAAAAAAGAAAAAAGAAACTCACAAAATAAAACTGAAACTGTCTGAAGTAGATATGTAATCGCTAAGGAGTTTGAATTTTTTCGGGATTTCCAGTAGAGGTCGGACCGACCTTGTGTGATGAAGGGTCATCTAGGCAGCTGCCTCCAAGTGCAACAACCTTCTATGAGCCACCACTTACCCGAGCAAGAGCCAAGAAGATGCAAAGGGAGGTTCAAGGGTTTGTGGGTTTCATGTTGCACAAGGGGCTAAGGGATGTTGCGGAACACACGTCAACGCCAAGGGCCAAGAATTTGGTCATGATCCAAGCCACAAGAAACGAGTGCGCCAGCTCGGTAACGAAGACAACAACTTCGTTATCGACACCTTAGCTGAGTGAGCCAACTCGGTACCGATGCCACCCTATTCGTTACTGAGGCTACCAAGCCCGGTAAAGATTCCCACAAGCTCAGTACCGAGGCCAACACTCACTGTACCGAGGTCAACTGCGTCTTTAATGACCCCTACAGCTCGTTAACCAAATCGCGTCGATTTTCGCTTATGTTTCCGTGTATGTGTGCTTATGACATTTGTTATTTCAGTTTATTCCTTTATTTTCCTAGAACTATAAATAGGTTGTTGGTAGTTCATTTGAGGACAATTAGCTTTTATGTCAAGTTTGTAAACACATTCATTTCAGAGCTTCCTTGGGTGGTTTTCGAGTGGATCATTGGAATTCAGCTTGATTTGTGTTGATCTATGCCAATATGTTCATAGATTTGGTGTTATCAATACAATCACACGCATCCTCTTTGTGTTTCTAGGGCACGACCTTAGTTATGTCAAGTTGTAGGAAGATTGGTCTTCTCTTTAATCGAATGGATGCTTGAGACTTATTCTCTTGTGTCTTTCGTTTAGCTTGCAAGTTTATTTTTCATTTCTATTTGTTGTTCTTTTTTTCCATTTATTTCTTTGTGTTCTTCGTTTCTTGTTTGAGTGTAACTTCGTTTTTGTCTTCGATCTTGTTGTTGTGTCGAGTGTTGGAAAGATCGGGCCTCCTCCGTATCAAATTGGTATCAGAGCTTCGGTTTCTCCACCACCATTGCCATAGTCTTGCTTCCATTAGAGTCGTCTACAAAGAAAATCTCAGAAAGAAAGTCATCCAAACACCACTCTTAGCGTCGGTATTGTGCTCTTGTCCTTCTATTTTGATTGAGTCTTGTCTTGTGTTGGTTGATGTTGTGATTTCAGGTTAATAACCACCTTCTTCCTCCACCCAACAAAACCCGTTAGCACTCCTTTGAACCACCAAGCCGTCACTCTTCCTTTTTTGAGGATAGTCTCGGTTGTGCCTAGTTTAAACACGACCTTAAACCACCATAACCATCCACTACTTCAGAAAACTACCCACCATCCATCATTTTTTGTTGGTCAGCCACGTTTGGGATATTTAAAGGAGAAGAAATATAAAATCCAATTTGTTAATATCTCCTTGTTTATAGCTGACCGATTCAAACAACCATCTTTCAGTATATCCCTATTTTCAAGCAACAAACTCTTCTCTTTCAAACCACCAAATCCACGCCCACCTTTCTGATTCATATTTGTATTTAATTATTTATTTCATTAATTTATTTTTTAAGGCACCATATTTCAAAAAAAATCGGCTTAAGTCAGCTTAGATAAAAAAAGAAAGAAAATCAAATAAAAAAAAGAGGTCAAGTTGCGTCACTTGAATATGTGCCTCGTGTAGTCATCTCTCTTTCTTTTCCATCAAGTTGTTGCTATCATTTGGGAGACACCCTTCACCTTTCTTTGAAATCCAGCCAAGTCTCATTTGAAATCACAACAGAAGTTACCATGCTTGGCTTGATCAACGAGGGTACAATTTCTAGTGTCTCCTAGGATTTTCAACAAACTCTTGTGTGTTCTCTTTCGTATGTGCATATACTGTTAGTTTTAGTATATGTTGTTATTTGAAGGTTAGATTCGGCTGTTGTAGACCCTGAAGGGTAATCAAGACAGTTTGAGTAGACCCCGAAGAGTAATCTCTTGAGTAGACCGGAAGTAATCTCGTTGGGTGTAGACCACAAGGGTAATCACCGCCGAATAGTTAGTTTATGTTAGTACACAAGTAAAACTTTAAGCAAAAACAAACATGACTTGATAAAGGCACGAGTCACGGGATGAGATCCCGCTTTCCTTCAACATTTATTGCCCCTATTAAATGTCAAGGGTTCAACCATAAAAAACGTTCTTAGATAAAACGTTCCTATACAATGAACACGTGGCAATCATGTATCATCATTGCATATATACGCACCTCGTTCTTATGATAAGTGTTTGTAATTTGATGTGGAACACTCAAACAAAAATTTTGTTATTTGCTTTGAACTCACGAACATTTATTGCCCCTATTAAATGCCAATGTGTCCACTCCCTTTTATAGGCCAAGAGGAGTGGCGGTTAAAGAAAGAGAAAATGGAATTTATTTAGTTAAGAAAAACAAGGAGGATAAATAGAGAGTTAGTTGTAACTAACTTTTGTAACTTCCCTCAACAAACTTTTGAAATTTGAATCCATCCTTATCCAAACCACAAGACAAGGCCCAAAATAGGCCCAAGAAGCGCGAGGCCCAACACCATGTGTGAGCTAGCTTCGAGCTAGCTTGCCAAGCCATCACTCCCGAAATGAAAATTGTGGAGAACGTGTCTAAGAAGCTTAGTGATGCATTCGCGAAGCCAAAAGTTCAACGCCTTAGCTTAACCTGAGCTAAAACCCAAAACCAGCTCATAACTTGAGCTAGCTTAAAATTGGTGCTCCAAGCTTTGGTTAGCTCTCAAATTTTGCCACATAGTCAATGCAATAGGAATCAGAGAATAACCAATCACAGAATAACAAATCAAACATATTAAATTGGCTTAACACGCAAGTCAATGCAAAACAAGCCCATAGGCGCGCCCACGGTTTGCCGCACTTAGACTCGCGCTTGCGTCAGTGCAGCGGCGCACCAAAGCTGGTGCTTTGGCACTCGGCGCACGCTTGTTGAAGCGTCTCGACATTCCATGCCAACGCACAGTGCTCGGCGCATTCGAGGTTCAACACGCCCTCGTTCCATGGCCAGCCTTAGGCCGAGAACCTCAAAACTGGTTCAACCGATCAAGACATGCCTCTAGCGCCCTTGCATCGATGCCAACGCCGATCCACCCACGATTCCTTTTAACTCTTTCAAACCCTTAGAAATACTATTGGGCCGATCACTAGGCCATGCCTCCCGTACGCCCCAAGCCTAAGTGATACCCTTAGTAATTCCCACACTTATCCATTCATGACTCACACCAAATGGATTGATGACTTTCAAAAATCACGAACATTCCTCCCCCATTTGTGCAATGTTATAAACTTGAACTTTATGAAACAAACTCTATGTATAGAAATAAATGTCCGTAGACTTGAATTTATAACTTGTAACAATTACAATCATGCACTAAAGAATCGTGGTGTTCTAAGAATTGAACCACATCAACTTGTCTAAGTACACGTCGTAAGAATTACACATGAGTTTCTCAGCATATACGTGCTATACTTGACACATTTGTGAAGGCTCTTTTGTCCCATATCTAATCACATATGCTTTAGTCGAGTCATCCTTGAACTCTAACTTGGAAGAAGCCTTGCACTTCCACATATGCTTAGTTGAGTTTTCTAACTTACCGTACAATTGCAATTTCCAAAAACTCATTAATGAAAACTTGTTTCAAAACTATTTTTCCATGTAGGCTAGAGCATTTTACCTTGATGGGAACTTTGTTTGCTCTCCAACTCCATGTCTTTGGCCTACCACATTGAATTTAGCCCCTACCTTTCTATGAGGGGGAATTGGGCGTCCAAATCATGGGGTTTGTTAGGATTTTAACCCCATCCCTCACGATGACTTTGACACCAAATCTTCTGCCAAACTCGTAGTTAAGTGATCGACAAGGTTATTGTGTGTTCGAACAAAGACAACCTAGATGAATCCATATGTGATCAATTCTCTAATGGAACTATGTCTCACACCTAGATGTCTTGACTTCCCATTATACACATGGCTATAGGCCTTTGTCAAACTGCTTTGACTCTCACAAAAGATAGCAATGGGGGATATCGGTTTTGGCCAAAAAGGGATCTCACTCACGAGATTCCTAAGCCATTACGCCTCATTGCCGGCTGCGGAAAGTGCAACAAAGTCCGACTCCATTGTCAAAGTTGTTATGCAAGATTGCTTCTTGGATGCCCAAGATATTATGCCACCTCAATAGGAATACCCAAGCACTTGTCGATGAGTGACCTTCCATATTAGTGATCCAACTTGCATCGGTATAACCTTCTAAAGTAGAAGGAGTACCCATGTATACAATACCATAAGTCATTGTCTCTTTCAAATAACGAAGCACTCTTTTTAGAGCATTCCAATGACTTGCACTTTGTCGACTAGTTTAGCGACTCAATTTGCCAACGACATACGCTATGTCGGGGCGCGTACTCGTCATTGCATACATCAAGCACCCTATCGCTTGCGAATACTCAAGTTGTAACATTGGTTCTCCTACGTTAGGAAGGAGTTTGTCACTAGGATCCATAGGCGTGCTCACCGGCATGGATTTATCACAATTAAATCGTTTCACCACTTTCTCGATGTAATGGGATTGTTTTAGGGTCAAGCCCTTGCCATCCCTTTTTATCTTAATTCCTATGATCACATCGGCCTCTCCAAGATCCATCATGGAGAATTTTGTAGACAAGAATTATTTCGTCTTATGACCTATCATTTGGTTTGTAACAAATATAAGCATGTCATCAACATATAAACAAATTATAACTCCTTGATCGAAATTATCAAACTTGCTATATACACACTTATTCGCTTGATTTATCTTGAAACCATAGGCCAAGATTACTTCATCAAACTTTTGATGCCATTGTTTAGGTGCTTTCTTAAGTCCATAAAGAGATTTGATCAAACGATATACCTTATGTTCTTGTCTTTCCACTACGAATCCTTCGGGTTGCTTCATGTAAACCTCTTCATCCAAGTCTCCATTGAGGAACGTCGTTTTCATGTCCATTTGATGGATGACAAGACCATGAATGCTTGCTAAGGCAATCAAGAGTCTTATCATGGCGATTCTTTCCACGGGGGCATTGTCTAAATCCTTGGATAACCAATCGAGCCTTAAACTTGTCAATAGACCCATCGGCCTTCATCTTCCTTTTGAAGATCCATTTACACCCTAATGGATTGCATCCGGGTGGAAGGGCCGACAACTCCCATGTGTTTTTGCCAACATGGAGTCCATTTCATCTTGGATTACTTCTTTCCAAAATGAAACATCTTGAGAACTCATGGCCTCGTTGAAGGTCTTAGGATCCTCATCCATATGGAAATATGAACTTCTTTGACCCTCAATTTCTCTAGATCCTTCAACCAAGAACATCTCAAAGATTGGCTCACGAGACTTTTATCCCATCACAAGTGCATTGTGCACTTGCCACCGCTTAGGCCTTCGAGGCCTCGGCGTCGACACTTCAGCGTTACATGTGCCAAGCAACGCTACGGTGTCGTCTTCGACATCACTAGGCACGCCGGTGTCCTCATCCTCGATCCCCGCAGCCTTGCATATTGGCGATCTCGATCCTTCAAACGGGTTCGATCCCTCGAACATATTTGCCACGTCGGCGTCCTCATCGCTCGGCATCAAGGGCACACCTTGCGACACCCCTCCGGACGTGCCTTGTGTCGAGCCTTGTAGCGCGGCGGCAAGAGACATGGATCGAGTGATTCTCAGTCCAAGCGCCGAAGTTGGCTCCTCCTCGGTTTCCATTGGATCCAATGATGGGTCGATTTCTTCATGGTCCTTTTACCTAGGCCTTGGACTAGACATGAATCTAGTCTCATCAAATATTTCATCACGCGATTCTATCATGGTATTAACCGAAATGGCATGATTGGGCTCTATCACAAAGAACCTATAGGCATTAGTGTTATGAGCATATCCAATAAAGATGCACTCAACACCCCTATCTCCCAATGTATTACGTTTAGAGTTTGTTAGTCTAACGACCGCACGACAACCCCATATACGAAGATAATGAAGATTAGGTTTCCTCTAGAACCACAACTCGTAAAGTGATTGGCGATTTCTATTGCTAACCACTCTATTCAAGATATAGTTGGTCGTAATCATCGCTTCACCCCAAAATGAGTTCTTTAACCCGGAATAGGATAACATGGCATTTACCATGTCCTTAAGCACACGGTTCTTTCGTTCAGCCACCCCATTTTGTTGCGGGGTATATGGAGCCGTTGCCTCATGGATTATACCACAAGACTCAAAGTACTCCTTGTCCATATATTCACCACCACGATCGGTTCGTAGTCTTTTGAATATATCTAGTGCCTCACTCTTAGAATGAACTAGATAGATATAGCAAAACCTTGAGTAGTCATCAATAAACGTTTATGTAATAACGCTTTTGACCCAACGATGGCGTTGTTGGAAAATGCATTAAGTCCGAATGGACTAGCCCTAGGACTTCTTCCTCTCTCTCAATTCTCTTGAAAGGAAGCCTTGTTATTCTGGTTAGCAAGCAAGTTTTGCACTTTTCTTTTGTAGGTTCAAAGTTAGGCATAACATGATCGTTTGCCATATCCACCATGCGTTTCATGTGGACATGCCCTAACCTCGCGTGCCATAGATCATAAACCGAATCATTTGACACCACCATGTAATCATACATAACTTTATTAGTATTGATTACATTAAGTAGGAGCATATTGTTCTTATAGTGGTTGAAGCCTACAAATATTCCAGCCTACTTATAACAAGACGATCGGCCTCGAAGACCAATCGATATCCTAACTTATTTAATGCACCACCACTTACAACATTCTTTCTAATGTTGGGTGCATACAATACATTATGTAAAATAAGTCCCTTCCCACTTGTAAAGTGAAGAAGCACGTCTCCCTTCCCTAAAATTAGAGTCGTCGACTCGTTTCCCATGTAAAGAACGAAACCGTCCTCTAGATCCTTAATGTGCTTGAACCATCTTTTATCCATGCACACGTGGGTGGTGGCTCTGGATTCAAGCCACCAATTTTGATTCTCATCCCTTAATACGAGACACTCATTAATTTTGAATACACTAAACAATGAATCCTTTTTAGATAAACCAAAGACCATTGGATTACCTTGCTCGTGGCTTGCGCTCGCGAGCCCAACATAGGCGTTGGCGAGCCCCTATCCTTGTGAACGGGTTTGGCTTGACAATCCCGTTTCATATGACTAACCTTGCCACAATTCCAGCATTTCCCTTTAAGATGCAGTGAATCCATCCATGTCTCTTACCGACGTCGATGAGTTGATTCGAGTGCCTTTTGATGGACCAATTACAAGGAGTCGGGATAAGAACATTGCTCAAGGCACAACAACGATCTTTGTTCGATTGGCAACGATCGTTGAAGGGTCCATCAAGACAAGATGGGTCACGTGCATTCGACATCAACTAAGCTCGGATTCAATGGATTAATTATATGGGCCGAGTTTCACACACTATTTCCTTATTTAGAAACATGTATTAGCTTGTCTCACTTTAGGGCTTAATTTAGTAAGTGACCGGGTGAGATAAGTTGTTACATGGGTCAAAATCAACTCTTTGACTTGACCAATCTAAATATGGAAAATATTAGTTTTATTTATTTTATTATGATAGGCATGTGTTTGTTAGTTTGTTAGAGATATTTTCAATCAATAGGCTTATGTTAGTTGGTTGATAATCTCTCTCCTATCTTTTTTTTATCTTTAAGATATTTTGAGTTTGTTAGGATATTTTCCTTAAATAAATAAATTAGCCATGGTTTATTTTATTTAAGGGGAATGTAATTTGTTATAGGTCTAGATATTTTCTTATATATTGGGAAGCAAGACATGATCGTAATCTATCTATTAGGGCCATCCATGATTCTTTCTTGCTCTCCAGGTAAGACTCTTTTGTATTACCTATTTATACTTTGGTTTTTCATTAATAAAAATCAGCTTGAGATTAGACAAACCTAGTCCTTGGGCTCAAAACACACGTGTGATCTATTGCTTGCAACCTGCGTTCATCATCATCATCTTCGGTGATCTCTCTCTCTCTCAATCTCTCTTTGTGTTGTTTTAGTTTTGATTCATTGAATTGATCAATCATTTTAGTTCTAGTCGATTAGTTCATCAACTTGGATTATCGTTCGAGCCATCTAAGTTGAACTATCTTGTTGATTCAATAAAGTGATTCGAAATTCAGTTTGCTATTATTCAGTCAAGTACCATTCACTACTTGCACCACAAGTTATTAACTTTGAAACCTAATTCAGGTTAGAATCAAAGTTACTAGGCAAGATCGGCATCAGAGCCAAGGATTGGCATTAGAGCCAGGGATTGCGTAAGTCTTTCTCACTCATTTACTCGTTTTTTGCACGAATTTTTTTTTCTTCCCCATTCTTGTGTTCATTAGCTTCCTCCATCTCTACCAACATTCACTAGATCCATCGTTTTGTTTCCGAAAAATTCAAAAACAAATCACAAAAAAATAGCCATAACCCTGCCGACTTGCACTTGTTTTTCGGTTCGTCACATTGAGTTTTCGAGCATTGCTTGCATTCATCATGCCTTGTTTGAATCGATTGATTGTGTGTGTCGTGCAGATTGTTGCTTGGTGCGAGATTTGGTCCTATTTGACCTTATCTCAATCTTTCATTTTTTAGCAAGAATCTTGGGAAATCATATCTTATCTCGTTAGTTGCTGAATATAAAAAAAATATTGTGGAAAAGCAAAGCCAAAATAAGGCAATCTTTATCCACTCGTGTCATTTAAAAAAAAATCTCAAAAGATATTGTGAGATACACAAGCCAAAATAAGGCAAGTATCTCACAAATATTTCGGCACTCTCTCTCTCCAATCATATCATATCTTGTCATGCTTGCATATCTTTGATTCTTTCCATTCTTCTAACAATTCAATCTCGCCTTCCCTTTTGGCCGAGATCTTCTATTTCTCTCTCCCTCTTTTCATACCAAGGCTTCCATCAAGCCGACGCCTCTCTCTCTCTTTTCTTACATGCTTGTGTGTTTGTCTTGCGTGTTCTTGCTCTTGTGTGCCATACTTGTGCAACGTCGAGATCCTTAGCCTCTCGTTCCTTTCAAGTACATTTCGTGCAAACTATGGGTACTTTTTGATGAAGGATCATCCGAGAACATCCAAGGAGCACGCCAATTTCCAACCTTGTGTTGTTTTGGGCCATGCATCATTTTGGGCCATAAGAAATTAGATGGGTTTTTATTAGCTTTAAGACAATATTTGCTATTTTCTTTTATTTGTTATTTTCTTTAATTGTTTTAGGAGGCTTATAAATAGCCTTATTTAGTTTCATTTCTAGTTTAGTTTTCAGTTTTTGAGAAAATCAGATTACGAATGGAGAGAGACCCGAGAGGTCCTCCATGGTGAGGTCGATCTATGTGTAGCCTTGGGTTGTTCTTGTAGCTTTTGCTAGCTTGTTCTTGTAGCTTTTGACTCGTTCATGTCTATGGTTGAGATAGGAGACGGTAGCATGGAAGGAGACGAGACGTCCAACCCACAGGGCCTCACAAACCAACAACACAACAACCAACCACATGTACCGGTGCTTCAACCGAGTCTTGTCGGAACGCCCGACGTGACGCAACCCGGTGTCGTGACGCAGGCCAGTGCCGTGCCGCTGTTGGCCTCGCCGCGCTTGAGGCGCACTTCACGTCCTTGGAGAGCATGCTTACGAGGTTCATAGCGCAGCAACAAGCGCCACCAGCCGTGACCATCCACACGCAGCCAGCTAATCCGAGCGTAACGCCGCATGGCGTCTCGGCACCGCGGGCTACGGTGCAAGAGAAAGGCAAGGGTCTCTTGGTTGAAACGTCTAGCCCGAATGGAATCCAAAGGTTGGAGTCCATGAAGGAAAGTCGTCCGACTAATCAGGCTCAACATTTGGAGGATGTTGTTGACGTTCATTTCGATGAGAAGTATGACTCCGAGGAGTGGTGGCGTCAACAAGCAAAGAAAAAGAAAAAGGTGGTCACTCTGACGCCTAAGAAAAAGAAAAACAAAGACCGAGATGACTTCGATGTCGATGATTATCGAGGTCATCAAAGTCCAACAACTCCAATTTTGGATTTCGAGTACTCTATAACATAGTACGACGAGGATTCCGAGGAGGAATTTGTCCACCCTCCGGTCCATGATTCGGAGGAGTGGATTGATCGGGATCGGGATTGGATTCCGAGACCCAAGTTGCCCGAGAACTGCGCGGTGTATGATCAGCTAGAGCGTCGTGAGAACCGCGATCGACTTCGGCGCGATGGGGATCGGCGTCGCAATAACCGAGACCGCGAAGACCAGTGGTGCCCTCGGCGCGATGGAGATGACGAGCCTAGCGACGATGGCGACGGGCCACACCGAGGTTGTGGCCGAGGCCCCCGACGCCGACGCACACCGCCTCTGCGTGCCAACCGGTGCGCCGATAATGAACGTCCGGCGCATGTATCACGCCGCGACGTTAAGGTAAAATTTGAGGATTTTTATGGAAATTATAATCCTGATGAATTCATTCTTGGCTACAAGGAACCAAACACATGCTCAAGCATTGCCATTATGAGGAGCACGAGAAAGTCGAGGTGGTGACCCTTCATTTCAAGGGTGCCGCTCGTATGTGGTGGAACCGATTCGAAGCGGATCGGGCCTGAAAGTGTAAAGCCCCCATAACCGAGTGGCATCAACTTGTATTTATAATGAAGCGGAAGTTCATACCCCCGACTACAAGGAGAAGGTTCGAATTATGATCCAAGACGCACGTCAAGGATCCATGACTCCGGAGGAGTTCTTTGCTCACATAGAAGATTTATTCTTCAAAGCTGGCATAAGCGCTTCCCCGGGGGCATTGCGGTCTCGCTTTGTGGTGGGCGTCCACCAATGGATCCAAGATCGCTTGGTTGTCTTGCCGATCAAAGATTTGGGACGGTTGATACACACGGCCATGGAGCTTTACACGCAATTCAAGAGGCCGAAGTCGTCCACATATCAACGGTACAATTCTACCCCTAGTCCTTCCGCTTTAGGTACTAACAAGTTTGTTCCTCCTTCTTTTGCTAAATCTAAGGTAGGTACCCCAGCGACGGACTCCAAGGGCACTTCGGTTTGCCAAAACCGTGACAAGGTCGCCCCTCCCCCACAAAGGACTCGAGACCTCGAGTGCTATCAATGTGGCGGCTGAGGGCACTTGAAACGGGATCGCCCCAACACGAAGCGCGTGTTGTTTTCGGCTCTAACTGCAACGTACGAGAGTGTTGACGAGGTTTAGTCAGACGAGGACAACACGGCGCCAATTGAAGACGGTGCCTATTGTCCACCATCGGACATCGACTCCGGCGTTGACAAGTTGTTGCTAGTGACGCGTAGAGCGCTTAGCATGAGAGAGGCCGTGCCAACCGATCAACGGGAAAACATTTTCTGTACTCGGTGCTTGGTCCAAAACGTCTCCCTAAGTGTAATAATTCATTCGGGAAGCTGCGGAAACTTCTTGTCCTGAAAGGTTGTTGACCACTTCAAGTTGCCTCAATCGGACCATCCAAAGCCATACAACCTCGCTTGGATTTCGAATGATGGTGACCATTGGATCACGAAACTGGTTACCCTTTCTTTTTCCATTGGTTTTTATTCCGATTCAGTTTTATTTGATGTCACTGACATGGACGCCACCATCTCCTTTTTGGTTGTCCATGGTAGTTTAACCGTCACATGATTTACGATGGCCGGTTGAACACTTATATGTTCAATTACCATGATAAACGCGTGGCCATCTTACCTATGTCTCCGAGTGAAGCGTTATAGGATGAAGCCGAAAGGCAACAAGCTAACGCTCGAGACAAAGCCTCGGTTGCACCTACGCCACAATTGAACACAAACAATGCTTTTGGCCCTAGCGAGAGTTTTGGTGGCGTTTCGGGTTCCAACACCAAACATTCTGGATTACAAGCCGAATCGAGCAAGAAATGCCGATCAAAACTGAAGGAAGAACCTCGAACGTCGGGCGCGTCCTCGGCTGCGCGCACTGCTGCGCCAGCGTCCTTGCCCAGCGGAGCTGGCTCGATCCAGCACCATTCTAGCAGCGCGCCTAGTGCCCCTCTCCCTCATTGGCAGGGGCCTATTGGCCAGCATCATGGCGCCTCTATCTATTCCTTGTTACAGGAGTACTCGGATATTATGCCTGCCGAGCTCCCGAACGGGTTACCACCTATTCGGGGGATCGAGCATCGCATAGATCTTATTCCAGGCGCTTTATTGCCAAACCGGCCAGCATATAGGGCGTCGACTAAGGAAACTCAAGAGCTACAACGCCAAGTCCAATCACTTTTGGACAAGGGTTATGTTCGTGAGTCCCTTAGCCCGTGTGCGGTCGCGGTTATCTTGGTGCCGAAGAAGGATGGGTCTTGAAGGATGTGCGTGGACTTCCGTGCCATCAACGAAATCACCATCAAATACCGCCATCCGATTCCCCGCTTGGACGACATGCTAGACCAGTTACATGGTGCCGTATTGTTTTCAAAGATTGATTTGCGGAGCGGCTACCATCAAATTCGGATGCAAGAAGGGGATGAGTGGAAGACGGCTTTCAAGACCAAACACAGTCTTTATGAGTGGTTGGTGATGCCCTTCGGCCTCACTAACGCTCCTACTTTTATGAGATTGATGAACTTTGTTTTGCGTAAATTTTTGAGACTTTTCGTCGTCGTGTATTTTGACGACATTTTAGTTTATAGTAAGTCTTTGGACTCTCACACGAGGCACCTTAGGTAGGTGTTAGATTGCCTCCGCGAACATTCTTTGTATGTAAATTGGACAAGTGTGTGTTTTGCTCGGATACGACAAATTTTCTTGGTTTCGTCGTATCCAAGGATGGCCTACGAGTGGATTCTGACAAAATCCGGGCCATCCGTGAGTGGCCAACCCCAACAACCCCCACTATGGTTCATTCTTTTTAGGGGCTTACTAGTTTTTACAGGCGATTTGTCAAGGACTTTAGTTCTATCGTCGGGCCACTCCATTCTTTAACCAAGAAGGCAGCCACAATCAAGTGGATGTCGCATCACGAGGACGCCTTCGAGGCCTTGAAAGATGCTTTGTGTCGCGCCCCAGTCCTGCAATTGTCGGACTTCTCAAAGCGCTTCGAGATCGATTGCGACGCTTCCGACTATTGTATTGGCAGCATACTCCTTCAAGAGCAACAGCTTATCGCTTACTTTAGCGAGAAGCTAGCTGGGGCTACACTTAATTATCCGACCTATGATAAATTGCTTTACGCTCTTATTTGGGTCCTAAAGACGTGGAAACACTATCTCTGGCCAAGAGAGTTCGTAATTCATACGGATCATCCGGCCTTGGCTTATCTCAAGAGTTAAACGACTCTAAATAGGTGCTACGCACGCTGGGTTGAATACATGGAGACGTTTCCCCGACGTCATTGCGCACAAAAAAGGAAAAGAGAACATCGTCGCCGACGCACTGTCTAGGAGGTACATTCTTTTAACCCAGTTGCATTCAAAACTGCTCGGGTTTGCTGTGATCAAGGAATTATACGCCTCAGATCCGTATTTTTCCTCAATCATTAAAAACCCTTAACATTCAAGAGTTCATGAGTCTTTCTTCTTAGACAACGGGTATCTTTACCGAGCTGGGAAGCTTTGCATTCCGGCTTCTTCGGTAAGACATTTTTTGCTCCAAGAAGCTCATGATGGTCGAGGCCACTTTCGCATAGCCAAAATGTTGGCAGCACTTCGTGAGCATTTTTTCTGACCTCATACGGCTCGAGATGTTAACAAGTATTGTCAAAGTTGTGTGCCGTGTCATACTGCTAAGTCTCGGTCAAAACCACATGGCCTTTACACGCCCCTACCTATTCCCGATGCCCCGTGGGAAGATCTTTCCATGGATTTTATCACGGGTCTCCCAATGTCGAGGCGTGGAAAGGATTCCATTTTTGTATTCGTGGACCGGTTTTCCAAAATGGCCCACTTCATTGCATGTAAAGGGACTAATAATGCGGTGCAAATCGCTAATTTGTTCTTTGAACATGTTGTGAAGCTACATGGTATTCCTAGAACTATCATTAGTGATAGGGATACTGTAATAACCCTCTCTTATAAAGAAGGGTACATTAGTAACTTTTCCTTTCTCGTGTCTTTCTAATTTCGAGGACAAAACACTTTTTAAAGTGCGTAGTATTATAATAACTCTCATCTTTAAAGAAGGTACTTTAGTATGTTTTTAAATCATATCTCATTCCATTTTCGGGGACGAAACTCTTTTTAAGTGGGTATTATTGTAATAACCCTATTTTTTTCTATAACGGTATTTATGTAATTTCTCTTTATTATATTTTGTTTAAAATATATATATGTGATTTTATTAAAAAGATTATAACTGTATTATTTTATTAGCAAATAACTTATATAAGTTGTTTGGATAAGTGGATCTTACCCGAATGACCATAGTTATAATTTATAGGTCTTATAAAACAAATAAATGGATGATCAATTTATTTTCGTTATAATATGATAATGGAATTAAAAAGTATTCTTCTAGAATAAATTAATTTTTTTAAGTTTCCATACTTTAAAATATTTAAATTAAAAAGATAGCTTATCTTATGAATAAATTCATTTGGAAATTATAAAGGTCTTATATCTTTAAGATTTTATTTTCTTATGAGGAATAATCGTATTATTTCCCTTATAGTATATTTTAGGGCTCGTTTGGTATTGATATCTAAGGTATGAGATATCGGATATCGGTATCGGTATGGATATCAAGATATCGATATGAGTGATATCTAGATATCGGATATGGGTATGGATATGGGTGATATCTTTGATATACCAATTTTCTGGGGTATATCAAAATAACACTCTAATATCACTCTGATATCAGAAAGATATCAGTTGATATCGATATACTCATATACCAAACAGAAGATATCAGTTTGATATCGATGTCAGACTATACCAAACATCCGATATGGGTATCAGTCATATCCATACCCATATCTGATATCCTGATATGGATACCAAACGAGCCCTTAGAAGTTAAGGAAATTGAAGTTATTATTGTAGAGTAAATCCTTAATGTTTTTAATGAGTTTCCATACTCCAAATAACAATCAATTATTTTGTTGAAAAGGAAAGCATATCTTATAAATAAATTTATTTTAGAATTTATAAGATTTTAATATCTCTGAGATACTATCTTTCAAGAGAATAATTTTAATAATAAAATGTGATTTGTGAAGATATGTGTGAGAATAAAATAGTAAAGTAATTAAAAGTGTGGAGTTTAATTTAGTTGTAAACAATAAAATATAAGATCTCCAAATCAAATCAAATCAAATTTACCTCCTTTCTTTCCTTTTTCGTTCTACTTATCTATTAGCTTTCAAAATCCGATTTCGGATCTTTCTAAGCCACGATTGTGGCCAATATCTAAAATGAAGTTGGATATCTTCCTTTGCTTGAGCCTTACGAATCAAAAGCCCTATAAATTGATGGTCCATTTGCTCGAAATTCTCACATCTTAAACCGAAACCCTAGAATTGCGCCTCCTTCGTTAAAACTCGAAACTCTCCCAAACCGTGAATCCAATCCTAAAATTGAAGCCATATTCGGAATCCTCATGAAAAACCATTCGAAAACACTATACACCCATTAATTTTCTCACGACCTAAGCCTTCCAAAATCCCGATTGAAAGTCCCGTAACTGCCTAGGAAAATAGAGCACAACGTTGCTCGTGAGGCGCTGGTGTCCGCCTCCTTTCTCCGTCGTCGGACCACCTACGCCTCTGCCACTGCCAACATTAGAGAGAGGAGGTTGCAGCCTTCCAACTGTTACCGGTCCCGTCCCGATCCGTCGCCAGAGCTGATGCAGTGAAGCCTGTCATGTCTCCAACCGACGTCGATGAGTTGATTCGAGTGCCTTCTGACGGACCAATCACAAGAAGTCGAGCTAAGAAGATTGTTGAAGGCACAAAAACGATCTTGGTTCGATTGGCAGCGGTTATTGAAGAGCCTAGCAAGGCGAAGTGGGTCTCGTGCATTCGACATCAATTGAGCCCGGATTCCATGGATTAATTATATGAGGGCCGAAAATCACTATTTCTTTATTTAGAAACATGTATTAATTTGTCTCACTTTAGGGCTGAATTTAGTAAGTGACCGGGTGAGATGAATTGGTATATGGGTCAAAGTCAACCCTTTGACTTGACCATTCTAAATTGAAGAAAATATCTTATTTATTTTATTATGAACAATTTCTATTTATTTTAATAATGTAGAGAAATCAGCCAATAGGCTTATGTTAGTTGGTTGATCTTCTCTCTCCAGGTTGTTAGAGATATATTGAGTTTGTTAGGATTATTTCCTTAAATAAATAAATCAGCCATGATTTATTTTATTTAAGGGAATCTAGTTAGATTTATTTAGATATTATTATATCTTGGGAAGCAAGCAAAGGAGACCTAATCTCCCCTTCTAGGGCCGGCCACTCCTCTCCCTTGCTCCCCAAGTATTAGCTTTTGTATTCTCTATAAATACTTTTCAGTTTCATTAATAAAAATCAGCTTGAGATTAGATAAACCCTAAGAAAGGTTTATCTAGTCCTTGGGCTCAAAATCAATTGTGTTTGTGTGCTTACAATCTCGAGATCGTCATCATCATCACAGCCGAATTCTCTCTTTGTTCTTATTGATTCAAATCAGTTCATTCATTCAAATTGATCAATTGATTAGTTCTAGTTTTGATTGTTAAAGATCAATCTAGTTCATCAATTGGATTTAGCGTTAGAGCCAATCCAATTGAACTATTCCTTTGATTCAACTTTATTTGTTCGAACCAGATTTGTGTCTCTTCAATTTCGAATTTGTCTTTACTTGCATCACAAGGAATCTGAATTGAAAGCTTTTGTAGGATTGAATTGATTTGCTGGCAAGATCGGGACTTGTGTGGGTCATATACGAGGTTTCTAAAGAGTAATCTGAGGCGATCACGTATCAAGTGGTATCATAATCCAGCGTCTCGCCAAGTAATTGTTTCTTTCCTTAATTTGCTTTCTAATTGATTTGATTCAGTTTTTGATCCCAAAGTTTGAACCTTTAACCAAGTTACAATTTTTGAGATCCAAAGGCTGAATTTTCACCACAACCACCACATAATTCCGCCACCACACCACCCCGCCACCACCTACCCACCACGACCTGGTGTCGCTCTCACCAGCCGCACCACCCACCACCACCGTCCGATCACAACCCCACCAACCCCATCCAAATTGGAGCATCCAAACCCTAAATCGCCAACCCTCATTCTCGAAACCCTAACCCTAATTTTTCGAGAACCCTAGCCTAACCCTAACCCTAATTTTTCGAGAACCCTAGCCTAACCCTAACCCTAATCTGGCGGCAACCCTAATCCCAAACCCTAACCCTAGTCGCGAGAAACCCTAGCCCTATTCTCGCAAACCCTAAACCAAAACCCTACCATACCCAAACCCTAGAACCAAACCCTAAAAGCCCTAATCCAGCCGTGAGCTTCCAAACCCTAAATTCCTTAGTTGTTCCTTGCCCTCCAAGCAATTACCCAATTAGGAGATTTTTATGGGATTTGTGCATGTTTATTGGCTGAATTGGTTGAGTTGTATTGCAATTTAGATTAGCAATTGTTTTCCTACAGTTTTATGAGTTTTTCATTCATGTTGCATGATTGATTGCGATTCATATTGCTTGATTAATACTTGCTAATTTCTGTCATTGCACCCCATCAATTCGACCTACCCCTTCTTCTTTTGTTAATTTGGCTTCTAATTGGTTTCATTGGTAGCAAAAGTCACTTAGTTAAAAAAAAATCAGTTCGTGTATACCCTTTTAATTTCGTCCTTTACATTGTTGCATTGCTTTGCTTGTTTCTTCATTATAGCACAAGAGTAGTTTGTGCATAAAATCAAAACAAAACAAAAAAAAACAGAAAAGAAAAGTGATCTACCCCAGCTAGTTTTAAGCCACTTTCAACCCTAGTGACTGCTTGCTTAAAAAGATAGCTAAGTAGAAATCACTTTGAAGAAAAAGAATGACGAACTAAAAGTCACTAAGCCTACCTTATTTTCTGTCCTTGCATGCTGAATTTTGGCTTTATTAACTTGCATAGAGTCAATTGAGAGATTGCATGTGTTTTAGAGCTCATAGAGGGATTATTTGCATTGCTTGTCTTATTGCATACTTGCCATTTGCTTAAGCTGCATATTTTCTTTATTTATCATTAGTATTCCATACCTACACTATATCTACCCATTTTACTCCCTCAAATCAGCCCAAAAACTGAATTAAGTTGATTGGATTGCTTTGAGGCAAGTTTTGGCTTGATCAAGGTGTGGTATTGCTTGTTGTGATTTGCTTTAGAACACACTACTCTCTCTACTTTCTTGCTTGTTTCAGGAACAATGGTGATTCCATCAGAACCTAACCCAACTGAATTGAACCTCACTAAGGAGGCAATCGACTTCATTAGGTTGTCCATTAGTGATTGTGTAAGAGAAGGCCAGGCTCGAGCTGTAGAACTGGCCACAGCTGCATTGGCTCCAGAAATGAAGCGTTTAGAGGAGCAACTTGCAACGTTGATTGATTCATCTCAAGCAAGTCGTAAGAGCACCCCTGCAGTCGATCTTACAAGTGACCCAAATCAAGCCTCGGGTAGCGACAAAGGCAAGCAACAACTAGTTGATGAAGAGCATGATGTGCTTGCTAGCTACAACAAAGATAATGATCCCCCGGCTCACTACTCCCCTACAGTAGGCCGAGGTAGAGGAAGAGGATCTCCCACCAGCTTATGGAGTACAAAGGCCGAACAACAACAACAACGTTAACCAAGCTGTAAATCAGATTGGGAAACGTGATATAAAGATCAAGATAGAGCCATTCAATGGAGAGCTTAATCCGGAGAAGTATCTAGAGTGGGAACAAGCTACAAATTTCATTCTAGATCACATGGGATATGAAGAATGAGAGAAAGTTGTCGTTGTTGTCATCCACTTTATTGGGACCGCTAGAAATTGGTGGTTTAGAATGAAGGAGGATCGAATTAGAAAGGCCTTAACACCAATTGAAACTTGGGACCAGCTGAAGTTTGTAATGAGGAAGAAATATGTGCCTGAAGAGCACCGAGCACATGAGATTGAAAGTTGTAACTTGCAAACAAGGCACCAAGTCTCCAACCGAGTACTTCAATGAGCTAGAGGATCTGAGTTTTAAAGCGGGAATTCATCATTCCCAACGGTCTCTAAGGACCCAATTCATGGCTGGACTGAATCAAAGCATTCAAGACACATTGGAGATTCAACAAATCAAGGATCTCAATGCCTTAGTACATTCAGCCCAACTACTCTATGAGCAGCAACAAAGGAAGAAGAAGGAAGCTTGGAATGCTCCAAAAAGGTATGGTTCTAATCCTAGTTCAAATTTCAACTCTTATTCTTCTAACCCTTCTATGCAGCAAAAGGGAGCTTCTAGCTCACCTAAACCAACAGGTTTTCAAGGCCAAAGGCGTCCCACCAATGGACCTCCAAACCAGCCTAGGGCACGTGATTTAGTGTGCTACAAGTGTCAAGGAAGAGGTCATTATGCCAAGGATTGTCCAAATCTAAAGCAAGTGCTTCTCACCACCAATGGAGGATATGTGAGTGATGAAGATATACCACCAAATCAAGTGGAGGAGGACAGCAATGGACAAGAAGATGAGGGCGTAGAGGCCATTGAACCAGATTGCACCGAACAGCCTCTAACTTTGGTATCAATGCGTACTCTTACTTTACAAGAAACACCTAGGCTAGATCAAAGGGAAAACATTTTTCATACTAGGTGTACAGTAAAGAATCAAGTGTTATGCATGATAATTGATAGTGGTAGCTGCTGTAACATTATTAATGCTAAGGTAGTTGATCACTTGCAATTAAAAACCCAACCTAGGGCTACTAGTTATGGTCTCAATGGAATTAATGATTCAGAAGGTCCTAATCTTGTCACCCATCAGTGTTTAGTCCGTGTTGCTATTGGTACTTATGTTGATGACATTATCTGTGATGTAGTAAACATGGAATGCACTCATATCTTGTTAGGAAGACCATGGTTATTTGAAAGGAGAGTGATTTATGATGGCATGTTAAACACCTATTCCTTTAACTATGATGGGAGGAGAGTTTCTCTTCTACCCTTGTCTCCCCAACAAGTTCTACAGGATCAGGTTTGTCGAGATCAAGCTAGGGCACTTAGGCGTGCCAAGGAAGAGAAAGAAGATGCTGATTCAACGGCCAAAGCTGCGGCCCGACGTTCGGCGCCCAACACGTCGACAAAGCCAAGCGGCGTTTCCCAGTCTCCACCCGAGCGTTCTGGCTCAAATTTTAGGAAAACATCAAACACAGGTGGAGCTACTGTTTGGGACGAAAAACGCCGAGAGAATGTCCCTAAAACGTCCAAAGTGCCGAGCAACACTACCAGCAGTGCATCTGGGACGAAAACGGGGCTAACTCCCAATCCACTCGAGCGTTTTGGCTCAAATTTTGGGAGAACTTCAGAGACTCAGAGAGCGACAAATCAGGAAAAAGAACGCCTACAGAAAGAGCCAAAAATCGGCTTGAAAGGCAGTGTAGAAAAGCGCTCTCTTGTGACTCAGTCTAGTATTTCTTTCCCTAACTCTTATTGCTTACTTCTTATGAGGAAAGAGATACTTATTATTAGTCAAGATATTTCACATCTTCCAAAGTGTCTACATGATCTATTATAGGAGTTTGAAGATGTGATGCCTGAAGAGTTGCCTAAAGGCCTTCCACCAATTAGAGGCATTGAGCATCAAATCGATTTGGTGTCCGACGCTTCTTTACCAAACCGTGCAGCCTATAGAGCAAGTCCAGAAGAGACCGCTGAGCTTCAAAGACAAGTGCAAGATCTCATGGACAAAGGCTATGTGCGTGAATCCCTCAGCCCATGCGCGGTTCCGGTGATTTTGGTGCCAAAGAAGGATGGCACATGGAGAATGTGTGTTGATTGTAGAGCGATCAACCAAATAAAGTTAAGTACCGTCATCCCATCCCTAGATTAGATGATATGCTTGATGAATTGCATGGTGCTAATTTCTTTTCTAAAATTGATTTAAGAAGTGTGATACGTGATCGCCTCGGATTACTCCTCAGAAACCTCGTATTTGACCACACAGGAACCCGATCTTGCCAGCAAATCAATTCAATCCTACAAAAGCTTTCAACTTTAGAACTCCTTGTGATGCAAGTAATGACAAATTCGAAATTGAATAGACACAAATTTGGTTCGAACAAATAAGTTGAATCAAAAGGAATAGTTCAATTGGATTGGCTCTAACGCTAAATCCAATTGATGAACTAGATTGATCTTTAACAATCAAAACTAGAACTAATCAATTGATCAATTTGAATGAATGAACTGATTTGAATCAATAAGAACAAAGAGAGAAATCGGATGCTATGAAGGTGATGATGATCTCGAAATTGCAAGCACACACACAATTATTTTTGAGCCCAAGGACTAGATAAACCTTTCTTAGGGTTTATCTAATCTCAAGCTGATTTTTATTAATGAAACTGAAAAGTATAAATAGAGAATACAAAAGCTAATCCTTGGAGAGCAAGGCAACTAGGAGGCTGGCCCTATAGATAGAAGATAGCCTCTTATCTTGCTTCCAAAGATATAATAAAATATCTATAAGTATATCTATCTAGATTCCCTTAATTAAATAAATCATGGCTGATTTATTTATTTAAGGAAACAACCTAACAAACTCAAAATATCTCTAACAAACTAAAAATATCTCTAACAACCAGGAGAGAGAATATTCAACCAACTAACATCAGCCTATTGATTGAATTTCTCTACATTATTTAAAAATAGAAAATCGTTCATAAATAAAATAAATAAAGATAGAAATTTAGACTAAAGATAAGATTCTTGTAAGACTTGAACAGCTCTCAGTAAAACCCAGTTTTCGGCCCTTTACTGTTGGATTCTGAATTTAATGTAAACTACAAAGTTGTAGAACTTTTAATTATCTTTCCAACGAGTACTTAACGGACTTGAGATAAATTTTCTATCCCAAGTTATGACCAATTTACTGAGCACTGTTTTCCATTTGACGGACTTCTTACTTTCCGAACTTTTGTGACTTGATTCTCTTCCTTGCTGGCCTTGGACGCCATGGATGGATATTTTGAAGAGATAGTATCAAGTCCATGAACACCTCTTTGAATTTGAACGCTCTTGACCTTGGGAAAGGTCTCGGTTTTGACCTTCTAGACACCTTCTTTTCAACTTTAATCTTCATGGTCCTTTTATCGCTATCAAAGTGGGTACCATCAAATTAGGATGAGGGAATGGGATGAATGGAAAACTGCATTTAAAACTAAGTATGGCTTATATGAATGGTTAGTAATGCCTTTTGGATTAACTAATGCACCTAGTACTTTTATGAGGCTTATGAACCATGTTTTAAGAAGATACTTAGGCAGATTTATTGTAGTCTACTTTGATGATATCTTAATCTATAGCAAAACCATGCATGAACATGTAGATCATCTTAGGGCTGTTTTGGACACTTTAAGGTTAGAAAAGTTTTATGTTAACTTCAAAAAGTGTTCTTTTTGCTCGGAGTCTACCATTTTTCTTGGTTTTGTTGTGTCTAAAGGTGGATTGAAGGTAGATGAAGACAAGATCAAGGCAATCAAAGAATGGCCCCAGCCGACTACACCAAAAATGGTCAGATCATTTCTCGGCTTGGCTGGCTTCTACAGGAGATTTGTGCGTGATTTTAGCACAATTGCAGCCCCCCTCCACGAGCTTACAAAGAAGGATACATCCTTTAAATGGAGGGAGCAACAAGAGAACGCCTTCAACACTTTGAAGGACAGATTATGCCACGCCCCAGTGCTTCAACTCCCTGACTTCTCCAAGGCATTCGAGATAGAGGTGGACGCTTCTGGACATGGCATAGGAGGCGTGCTCTTGCAAGACAAGAAACCCATTGCTTACTTTAGTGAAAAGCTTAGTGGGGCTGAGTTGAATTACCCTACTTATGATAAAGAGTTGTATGCTTTAATTAGGGTTTTGAAAACTTGGTCTCATTATTTGTGGCCTAAAGAGTTTGTAATCCATTCTGATCATGAGGCCTTGAAGTACTTGAAAGGCCAATCCAGACTCAGCAGGTGACATGCAAGATGGGTTGAATTTATGGAGACCTTTCCTTATGTTGTAAAACATAAGAAAGGCAAGGAGAATGTGGTAACTGACGCCCTTTCTCGGAGGTATGTGCTCTTGAACCAATGTGAAGTTAAGATCCTTGGATTTGCAATGATTAGGGAATTATATGCTAGTGATCCTCACTTTGTTGAAATCTATAAGAATTGCATGTTTAGGGGTGAAATAGATACCTACTTTATTGATGATGGATACTTGTTTAAAACTGGTAAATTGTGCATTCCTTTATCTAGTATACGTAGGCTTCTAACTAAAGAGGCTCATGAATCAAGAAGACATAGGGGTTTAGAAAAGACTTTAGAAGGTTTAACAGAACACTACTATTGGCCTAAAATGAGTAATTATGTGCTCAGATTTGTCAAGAGTTGTGTTGTTTGTGCTAAAGCTAAGTCTAGACTTCACCCCCATGGTTTGTACCAGCCTTTACCTATTCCAAGTTCACTTTGGGAAGACATTTCTATGGATTTCATTGTAAGTTTGCCTAGAACTAGGAAGGGTAGAGATTCTATCTTTGTAGTGGTAGATAGATTTTCCAAAATGGCTCACTTTATTCCATGTCACACGACTGATGATGCTGTGCATGGCATGCTGATTTGTTCTTTAGGGAAATTATTAGATTGCATGGCATTCCTTGTTCTATTGTTTCAGATCGTGATGCTAAAATTTTTGAGTTATTTTTGGAAGAGTCTATGGTCTAAATTGGGAACTAAATTGTTGTTTTCTACCTCATGTCACCCACAAACTGATGGGCAAACTGAAGTTACTAATAGAAGTTTAGGGGTTTTATTTAGAACTATGCTTAAAGCTAACCTCAAACGTTGGGAAGATGTTTTGCCTTTTGTGGAGTTTGCTTATAACAGGTCAATCCATTCAGCCACAAAAATGACCCCTTTTGAGGTTGTTTATGGGCTGAATCCGAGGACACCAGTGGACATGATGCCTCAGCCATAAAAGGGAAAAGAGAGCTTTGAACCTAACAAGAGGGCTGAGTTTGTGAAGAAGCTTTATGAGAGGACTAAGATGCATTTGGAGCGAAAATCCTTGAAGTATAAGGCCCATGCTGATAAGGGTCGGAAACAGGTCATCTTTGAAGAAGGAGATCTCGTTTGGGTGCATTTTAGGAAGGAGAGGTTCCCAAATCAAAGGAAGAACAAGTTAGATCACGAGGAGATGGACCGTTCAGAATTCTTAAGTGGATCGGCCCTAATGCTTACCATGTCGATTTGCCTGGTGAGTATAATGTCCATCCTACGTTTAATGTGGCTGATCTATGTCTTTATGTGCCAGATTTTGATTCCGACGTCGAATCAAAGACGATTCGAGCTCAAGTGGAGGAGAATGATACAGTGAAGCCTGCCATGTCTCCAACCGACGTCGATGAGTTGATTCGAGTGCCTTCTGACGGACCAATCACAAGAAGTCGAGCTAAGAAGATTGCTCAAGGCACAACATCGATCTTGGTTCGATTGGCAGCGGTTATTGAAGAGCCTAGCAAGGCGAAGTGGGTCTCGTGCATTCGACATCAATTGAGCCCGGATTCCATGGATTAATTATATGAGGGCCGAAAATCACTATTTCTTTATTTAGAAACATGTATTAATTTGTCTCACTTTAGGGCTGAATTTAGTAAGTGACCGGGTGAGATGAATTGGTATATGGGTCAAAGTCAACCCTTTGACTTGACCATTCTAAATTGAAGAAAATATCTTATTTATTTTTATTATGAACAATTTCTATTTATTTTAATAATGTAGAGAAATCAGCCAATAGGCTTATGTTAGTTGGTTGATCTTCTCTCTCCTGGTTGTTAGAGATATTTTTAGTTTGTTAGAGATATTTTGAGTTTGTTAGGATTATTTTCTTAAATAAATAAATCAGCCATGATTTATTTTATTTAAGGGAATCTAGTTAGATTTATTTAGATATTACTATATCTTGGGAAGCAAGCAAAGGAGACCTAATCTCTCCTTCTAGGGTCGGCCACTCCTCTCCCTTGCTCCCCAAGTATTAGCTTTTGTATTCTCTATAAATACTTTTCAGTTTCATTAATAAAAATCAGCTTGAGATTATATAAACCCTAAGAAAGGTTTATCTAGTCCTTGGGCTCAAAAACAATTGTGTTTGTGTGCTTACAATCTCGAGATCGTCATCATCATCATAGCCGAACTCTCTCTTTGTTCTTATTGAATCAAATCAGTTCATTCATTCAAATTGATCAATTGATTAGTTCTAGTTTTGATTGTTAAAGATCAATCTAGTTCATCAATTGGATTTAGCGTTAGAGCCAATCCAATTGAACTATTCCTTTGATTCAACTTTATTTGTTCGAACCAGATTTGTGTCTCTTCAATTTCGAATTTGTCTTTACTTGCATCACAAGGAATCTGAATTGAAAGCTTTTGTAGGATTGAATTGATTTGCAGGCAAGATTGGGACTTGTGTGGGTCATATACGAGGTTTCTGAGGAGTAATCTGAGGCGATCACGTATCAAGAGCCGCCCTCACCAAGCCTCCAAAAACCCGATTGAAAACGTCGGGTTTGTCCAATGAAAAACAGAAGATGACTCGTCTCAGTATTTCGGTGATATCTTTCTTGTTTCTCAACCTTTTTACGAGCCATTTAAACCACCATATTCTAGACTTCGAGAAGGTTCCAACAATACCTTATACGCCTCGAACCGATTCATGACGAGGGAGAACGAGCCACATGAATCTTGCTGAACTGCACACATCGTTCTGTCTGAACTGCCTCGTTGATTGGGGTTGTTCTCTCTCCATACAGAACGAAAAATTTCCCAATTTATATCGTTAGAAAGCTCTCGAAGTCACGGTTCCAACGCCTCTGGCATCGCTCCATTTCGTCGTCTGTAGCATCCTCAGCGAGCAGAAAACTGAGGTGGTGTATGATTAGCCGTGAACAGTAACATGCACAAGGTTGAAGACGACTCCTCCGTTTCATTCCGTCCCGTTCGTGCATCGTCTTTCGTCATTAAAGGCGATATAAAATCTTCGAGATGATGAAGTCCATGAGCAAATTTCCGAATCTTCAAAGTCGTATTCAAATCTAAGGCAAGTTCCCATACTTGCTCGGCTAAGTCACTTGTTTGATTTGTGTGAAGAGTCTAATAGCCATGTTTGTTTTCTTGATTGATGTGATTATGCTTAATATAATCCAGGCATAAATATACTAAGTGATTTAGAAATATAATCATAAATGAACTTGCATAAGAATTTACTTATATTCTTTAATAAGACTAGAATTAAGAATAGTAGTGATAATAATAATAGTTAGGATGGTGTTATTAGTTGAACTACGATTAAGTAAGTCTTGCTCTCATCTGAATTCGTACTCGAGCTTGTCAAATGCGCTTGTAAAAATGGCAAGGAGGGCTTGGTGATAGCGATCAAAGAACCATGAAGAAGATGCTTGCAAAGAAGTTGTTTAAGAGGCCAAAACCAAGACCTTTCCCAAGGTCTCGAGCATTCAAGTTCAAGAATAAATTCAAGGACTTGATCTTATTTGTTGAAGATATTCATCAATGGCGTCCAAGGCCACCAAGGAAAAGGATGAAGTCTTCAAAGTTCGGAAAGTTAAGAAACCCGTCAAATAGAAAACAATGATCAGTAAACTGGTCATAACTTGAGCTAGAAAATTCATCTCAAGTCTGTTAAGTACTCGTTGGAAATATAATTAAAAGTTCTACAACTTTGTAGTTTACTTTAAATTCAGAATCTAACAGAAAAGGGCCGAAAACTGGGTTTTACTGAGAGCTGTTCAAGTCATACGGGAATCTTAAATTTCTATCTTTATTTCTTTATTTAGAAACATGTATTAATTTGTCTCACTTTAGGGTTGAATTTAGTAAGTGACCGGGTGAGATGAATTGGTATATGGGTCAAAGTCAACCCTTTGACTTGACCATTCTAAATTGAAGAAAATATCTTATTTATTTTATTATGAACAATTTCTATTTATTTTAATAATGTAGAGAAATCAGCCAATAGGCTTATGTTAGTTGGTTGATCTTCTCTCTCCTGGTTATTAGAGATATTTTTAGTTTGTTAGAGATATTTTGAGTTTGTTAGGATTATTTCCTTAAATAAATAAATCAGCCATGATTTATTTTATTTAAGGAAATCTAGTTAGATTTATTTAGATATTATTATATCTTGGGAAGCAAGCAAAGGAGACCTAATTTCCCTCTCTAGGGCTGGCCACTCCTCTCCCTTGCTCCCCAAGTATTAGCTTTTGTATTCTCTATAAATACTTTTCAGTTTCATTAATAAAAATCAGCTTGAGATTAGATAAACCCTAAGAAAGGTTTATCTAGTCCTTGGGCTCAAAAATACAATTGTGTTTGTGTGCTTGCAATCTCGAGATCATCATCCTCAAAATTTCGAGAATTCTCAACCTCTCTCTTTCGAATCTGGTTTCTTAGTTTAATCAATTAGATTGTTCTAGTTGTGATCATTAAAGATCAAACTAGTTAATCATTCAGATTTAGCGTTAGAGCCAATCCGTTTGAACTATCAAAGTTGATTCATTCTATCAATCAGATCGGTTCAATTTCAGTCATTCAAATCAGTTTCATTGTTACTTGCATCACAAGGAGTTCTAAAGTTGAAAGCTTTTGTAGGTTTGAAGTGTTTACTGGCAAGATTGGGTTCCTGTGTGGTCAAATACGAGGTTTCTGAGGAGTACGATCACGTATCAAGTGGTATCATAATTCAGCGTCTCGCTAAGTAATTCTTTCTTTCCTTAATTTGCTTTCTAATTGATTTGATTCAGTTTTTGATCCCAAAAATCCCACCTTTACCTAAAGTTTGAATTTTTGAGATTAAAAATTGAATTTTTCACTACCACCGCCATATTTCCGCCACCCAACCACCATGAACCACCACCACCACCCCAAACTGGTGTCGCTCTAGGGCACTGCACCACCCCCCAGCCCTGTCCGAACCCACCCCCATAAACCCTAGCCCATTCGCACGACCCTAACCCTAGATCGCACCCTACCTTTCTCAAAACCCTAACCCTAATTTTCGAGAACCCTAGACAAACCCTAACCTTAATTGGCGGCCAAACCCTAATCTGAAACCCTAACCCTAGTTTGTACCCTACCAATCCCTCAAACCCTAGATCCAAATCTGCAAACCCTAACCCTAACCCTCAGCCGAGAACACCAAACCCTAATTCCTTGTTGTTGCTTGCCCTCCAAGTAATAACCCATCTAGGAGATTTTAAGGGATTTGTTGCATGCTTTCGGTTGAATTGGTTGAGTTTTGTTGCAATTAAGAGTAGCAATTGTCTTCCTACAATTTTAGGAGTTTTTATTTCATGTTGCATGATCAATAGAGATTCATATTGCTTGTTTGATATTTGCTAATTTCTGTCATTGAATCCCATCAAATTCAACCAACTCCTTCTTCTTTTGTTAATTTGGCTTCTAGTTGGTTGCATTGGTAGCAAAAGTCACTTAGTTAAAAAAAAATCAGATTAGTTTCGTTTTTGCCTTTGCATTCAATTATTGCATTACTTTGCTTGTTATCAATTCTAGCACAAGAGTAGATTGTGCATAAAGTAAAAAAACAGAAAAGAAAAGTGATCTACCCCAGCTAGTTTTAAGCCACTTTCAACCCTAGTGACTGCTTGCTTAAAAAGATAGCTAAGTAGAAATCACTTTGAAGAAAAAGAGTGACGAAATAAAAGTCACTAAGCCTACCATATTTTCTGTCCTTGCATGCTGAATTTTGGCTTTATTAACTTGAATAGAGTCAATTGAGAGATTGCATGTGTTTTGTAGTTCATAGAGGGACTATTTGCATTGCTTGTCTTATTGCATACTTGCCATTTGCTTAAGCTGCATATTTCCTTTAATTATCATTAGTATTCCATATCTACACTATATCTACCATTTTACTCCCTCAAATCAGCCCAAAAACTGAATTAAGTTGATTGGATTGCTTTGAGGCAAGTTTTGGCTTGATTAAGGTGTGGTATTGCTTTTGTGATTTGCTTTTGGAACACACTACTCTCTCTCGTTTTATTGCTTTGTTTTCAGGATTAAGATGTATTGGTGTGATCCCTTGCATGATATTCCACCAACTCCAAGGGTACAAAGACCTCCAAAGATTGAGCCTTTTTCTGGAGAGTATGGACCGAATGATTATTTGGCATGGGAGCAAGCTGTTGATTACTACCTTGACTACTATGGTTATGATGAATGGGATATCCTTCCATGGGTGACTAACTACTTTGTTGGTTCTGCCCGTTCCTTTTGGTTATGGATATGTCAATCTAGAAGACGTCAAGGCTTGATTCCAATTACAACATGGGATCAACTGAAGTTTGTAATGCGAAAGATCTATGTTACAATTGATGAAGAGTTGCATAGACGTTATAAGGAAGCTTGTGCTCCTGCTTGCCAAAAGAGAGCTCCAATCCGATCCTTGAATCACAAGTATGAGTCTTTGGACTTGACTAAGGAGGCTTTGGCTAATTCTAGTCAAATGAGGTACAATTCTAACTCTTCTTCCATTGGTTTAGATACTAACTCCTTTTTGCAGGAAATGGGAGTTTCTAACTCACCAAAACCAGGAATATCAATTCAAGAAGAGAGAGTTACCGCCCCACATAGCCAGGAGACCTCTAAAGAATCAAGTGACCTCCCATGTGTTCCTCAATGCCATATTGTGGATGAAAGTTTAAAGGAGGTTCCAGCTGAGGACAACTTGCAAGATGAGAACATGAAGGAAGAAGTTGATGTCTCAAATGGAGTTTCATTCAAAGAGAGCCTTAATGTCCAAGAGATGATTCAATGTCTTCCATCAACTATGTTTGCTCCAAAACCTTCTTTACTAACCATGGTGCCTTTAGTATCTCCAGCCTTTCAAGATATTTCTCCTCTTAATCTTACATGCAACATCGAATCGATGACGATTCAAGGTCAAGTGGGGGAGAATGATAGCGATCAAAGAACCATGAAGAAGATGCTTGCAAAGAAGGTGTTTAAGAGGCCAAAACCAAGACCTTTCCTAAGGTCTCGAGCATTCAAGTTCAAGAATAAATTCAAGGACTTGATCTTATTTGTTGAAGATATTCATCAATGGCGTCCAAGGCCACCAAGGAAAAGGATGAAGTCTTCAAAGTTCGGAAAGTTAAGAAACCCGTCAAATAGAAAACAGTGCTCAATAAACTGGTCATAACTTGGGCTAGAAAATTCATATCAAGTCCGTTAAGTACTAATTGGAAAGATAATTAAAAGTTCTACAACTTTGTAGTTTACTTCAAATTCAGAATCCAACAGCAAAGGGCCGAAAACTGGGTTTTACTGAGAGCTGTTCAAGTCTTACGGGAATCTTAAATTTCTATCTTTATTTCTTTATTTAGAAACATGTATTAATTTGTCTCACTTTAGGGCTGAATTTAGTAAGTGACCGGGTGAGATGAATTGGTATATGGGTCAAAGTCAACCCTTTGACTTGACCATTTTAAATTGAAGAAAATATCTTATTTATTTTATTATGAACAATTTCTATTTATTTTAATAATGTAGAGAAATCAGCCAATAGGCTTATGTTAGTTGGTTGATCTTCTCTCTCCTGGTTGTTAGAGATATTTTTAGTTTGTTAGAGATATTTTGAGTTTGTTAGGATTATTTCCTTAAATAAATAAATCAGCCATGATTTATTTTATTTAAGGAAATCTAGTTAGATTTATTTAGATATTATTATATCTTGGGAAGCAAGCAAAGGAGACCTAATTTCCCTCTCTAGGGCTGGCCACTCCTCTCCCTTGCTCCCCAAGTATTAGCTTTTGTATTCTCTATAAATACTTTTCAGTTTCATTAATAAAAATCAGCTTGAGATTAGATAAACCCTAAGAAAGGTTTATCTAGTCCTTGGGCTCAAAAATACAATTGTGTTTGTGTGCTTGCAATCTCGAGATCATCATCCTCATAATTTCGAGAATTCTCAACCTCTCTCTTTCGAATCTGGTTTCTTAGTTTAATCAATTAGATTGTTCTAGTTGTGATCATTAAAGATCAAACTAGTTAATCATTCGGATTTAGCGTTAGAGCTAATCCGTTTGAACTATCAAAGTTGATTCATTCTATCAATCAGATCGGTTCAATTTCAGTCATTCAAATCAGTTTCATTGTTACTTGCATCACAAGGAGTTCTAAAGTTGAAAGCTTTTGTAGGTTTGAAGTGTTTACTGGCAAGATTGGGTTCTTGTGCGATCAAATACGAGGTTTCTGAGGAGTAATCCGAGGCGATCACGTATCACTTGGTTTGTCCATTGCGTGACTATCCTCCCCTTTCCTGGAGCTTCGAGTATGATACAGTGAGTCAAGACCGAAATCAATAACTGAAAACATAATTTAGCTGCTTGACGTAGTGAAAATGATGACCTTATTTAGGTTGTGGTGTACTAGAATTGCTAGGCAACACTAGTTTTGTTTAGGTCTTGATGATTGTGGAGTTATGTGTTTATCGTCTCGATTGAGACTTGTTTTGAATTAGCATAGTACCCAGGGGAGTGAGTTATAGTTACTCTGGACGCCTCTTTATAACATTCGCATTAGGATGGTCCTAAACCCTAATGCTGGTCATTACCCTGCCCGTCTCATCCGAATATGAGGGGTGTAGCACCTAGCTAGTGCTCTTTGAAATTCCGGAATCGATCTTTTGGGATGTATGAGCCCACTCATCAGGACGTAAGAGCCTCGATGGTTTAAAAATCGCAACCCTATGTGTATATGTGTGGTCATTAAAAAGATAAGTGCGAGTAAGCACCATAAAGAACTTATGTATTTGTTGTTGTGTTTATTTTAGTCTTTATTTAGAAATTCATTGAAAGTGTATGATGTTTGCTAGGAAAGATTCGACATAAGGTATTGTGCATTAGCTATTTTTTTTAAACGTGCATTCACTATAATAATAATTATGATTTAATTAAATACTTTGACCTATATAATATTGGAGTCGATCTAGCTGACCCGTTGAGAGCTGACCACTTGTGGTACCAGGTATTAGCAAGCAACTAGTGTCAATCCAAGAGCACTCAAGGTGATGATGATTGGAGCTCATGACACTATACAAGAAGGTTTTATTTGTAGTTTTGTTTCATTTCATTGAAGAAAGTTAATTTTTATACGGAATAGTTTTGGTTCATCTTCCGCTAAATATTTCATATTGTTCATGAATGTTATATTTGTAAGAGAATGTTTAAATACAAATTGAGTTTGCTTTCAAAAGTCTTCGTCTATTGTTCATTTATATGGTTTCATACACATCTTTACACAATTTTAAACTGATGCAAAGCCTCGGGTGACTCGGACATTAAAATCCGAGGTCACTAGCGTGTGACATTCCCAAGGTAATTTGGGTTGTTACAAATATGGTATCAGAGCTTTACTGTTCATGGATTATTATTAAGTTTGAGAATTGTCGTTTTAAAATGCTCTGAAAGTAAATAAGAATTTATTAAAAAAAACAAAAATAAAACAAATTGTTGCCTATGAAAGCAATCATTATTTAGTTTTGTTTTTATATTTAAATAAACTTGTTCTTTTCGTAGAAAAATGCTTTTGTTGTTTAGACGCCTTGTTTTTTGTTTGAATGTTCTTTGCGAAGCTATTTACAAAAAAAAAAGGTTTGAAAAGCAAAGTCTAGAGTTGTATGAGTTTTAAATAGTATCATGGAACATAGCATCCCTTGAGGTAATTGTTCTTTCTATTCTTTTCTCTCCTTCCTCATTCTATTGGCTCTTAGTTTCCTTCTTAACTCATTGAGTATGTATGAGGATTTGGTACTAAAGTCATACCTGATAAGTATGATTGTCTCCCAGATGTCAAAGTAAGCATTATTCTCGTAAGTTTAAATAAGGATCTCAAACCATCTCGGTCATGTAAATAGGATTCAAAAATTAAGATCGTCTACGGTTTTCATGGTGGCGAGTAAGAATGTGTCTCGTCTCCCATCTTGATCACATGGCTGAGATAAGATTACATGTCTTATTTCCATGAAAATGCAGTAAAGGGTTGTGTTGGTCTTGTTTCCCATCTTGATCACATGGTGAAATAAGATTGCATAACTTTTCCAAATCGAACTCAAAATAAGGCTTGATGGTAGTCTTACCTTTTGTGACTTAAACCTACTTTAATGTTCTTAGGTTAAAAAGGTGCATTTATCTTTGAATAAAGTAATCCCTTGATAGTGGTATAACACAACCTCCTAGTAGTCTCGCTCGAGTTTCGGGGTCGAAACTCTTTTTAAGTGAGTACTAATGTAATAACCCTCTCTTTTAAAGAAGGGTACATTAATAACTTTTCCTTTCTCGTGTCTTTCTAATTTCGAGGACAAAACACTTTATAAAGTGCGTAGTATTATAATAACTCTCAGCTTTAAAGAAGGTACTTTAGTACGTTTTTAAAACATATTTCCTTCCAGTTTCGGGGACGAATCTCTTTTTAAGTGGGTACTATTGTAATAACCCTATTTTTTTCTATAAGTGCATTTATGTAATTTCTCTTGATTATATTTTGTTTTAAAATAAATATATGTGATTTTATTAAAAAGATTATAACTGCATTATTTTATTAGCAAATAACTTATATAAGTTGTTTGGATAAGTGGATCTTACCCGAATGGCCATAGTTATAATTTATAGGTCTTATAAAACAAATAAATGGATGATCAATTTATTTTCGTTATAATATGATAATGGAATTAAAAAGTATTATTCTAGAATAAATTATTTTTTTTAAGTTTCCATACTTTAAAATAATTAAATTAAAAAGATAGCTTATCTTATGAATAAAGTCATTTGGAAATTATAAAGGTCTTATATCTTTAAGATTTTATTTTCTCATGAGGAATAATCGTATTTTTTCCCTTATACTATATTTTAGAAGTTAACGAAATTGAAGTTATTATTCTAGAGTAAATCCTTAATGTTTTTAATGAGTTTCCATACTCCAAATAACAATCAATTATTTTGTTGAAAAGGAAAGCATATCTTGTAAATAAATTTATTTTAGAATTTATAAGATTTTAATATCTCTAAGATACTATCTTTCAAGAGAATAATTTTAATAATAAAATGTGATTTGTGAAGATATGTGTGAGAATAAAATAGTAAAGTAATTAAAAGGGATGTGCATGAAAATATTTATTTATTTAATTATTTTGGAAAGATTTTCCTAAAAACTAAGTGTGGAGTGTAATTTAGTTATAAACAATAAAATATAAGATCTCCAAATCAAATCAAATCAAATTTACCTCCTTTCTTTCCTTTTTCGTTCTACTTATCTATTAGCTTTCAAAATCCGATTTCTGATCTTTCTAAGCCATGATTGTGGCCAATATCTAAAAGGAAGTTGGATATCTTCCTTTTCTTGAGCCTTACGAATCAAAAGCCATATAGATTGATGGCCCATTTGCTCGAAATTCTCACATATTAAACCGAAACCCTAGAATTGCGCCTCCTTCGTTAAAACTCGAAATTCTCCCAAACCGTGAATTGAATCCTAAAATTGAAGCCATATTCGGAATCCTCATGAAAAACCCTTCGAAAAAACTATACACCCATTAATTTTCTCGTGACCTAAGCCTTCCAAAATCCCAATTGAAAGTCCCGGAACTGCCCAGGAAAACAGAGCACAACGTTGCTCGTGAGGCGCTGGTCTCCGCCTCTTTTCTCCGTCTTCGGACCACCTACGCCTCCGCCACTGCCAAAAGTAGAGAGAGGAGGTTGCAACCTTCCATCTTTCGCCGGTCCCGTCCCGATCCGTCACCAGAGCCGCCCTCACGAAGCCTCCAAAAACCCGATTGAAAACGTCGGGTCTGTCCAATTAAAAACAGAGGATGACCCTTCTAAGCGACTTTGAGACGGTGATAACCATACCTTATACGCCTCGAACCGATTCATGACGAGGGAGAACGAGCCACATGAATCTTGCTGAACTGCACACATCGTTCTGTCTGAACTGCCTCGTTAATTGGGGTTGTTCTCTCACCATACACAACAAAAAATTTCCCAATTTATATCGTTAGAAAGCTCTCGAAGTCACGGTTCCAACTCCTCCGGCCCCGCTCCATTTCGTCGTCTGTAGCATCCTCAGCGAGCAGAAAACTGAGGTGGTGTATGATTAGCCGTGAACAGTAACATGCACAAGGTTGAAGATGACTCCTCCGTTTCATTCCGTCCGGTTCGTGCATCGTCTTTTGTCATTAAAGGTGATATAAAATCTTCGAGATGATGAAGTACATGAGAAAATTTTCAAATCTTGAATGTCGTATTCAAATCTAAGGCAAGTTCCCATACTTGCTCGGCTAAGTCACTTGTTTGATTTGTGTGAAGTGTCTAATAGCCATGTTTGTTTTCTTGATTGATGTGGTTATGCTTAATATAATCCAGGCATAAATATACTAAGTGTTTTAGAAATATAATCATAAATGAACTTGCATAAGCATTTACTTATATTATTTAATAAGACTAGAATTAAGAATAGTAGCGATAATAATAATAGTTAGGATGGTGTTATTAGTTGAACTACGATTAAGTAAGTCTTTCTCTCATCTGAATTCGTACTCGAGCTTTTCAAATGCGCTTGTAAAAATGGAAAGGAGGGCTTGGTGTTATCCATTGCGTGACTATCCTCCCCTTTCCTGGAGCTTTGAGTATGATACAGTGAGTCAAGACCGAAATCAATAACTGAAAAGATAATTTAGCTGCTTGACGTAGTGAAAATGATGACCTTATTTAGGTTGTGGTGTACTAGAATTGCTAGGCAACACTAGTTTTGACACTATATAATATTGGAGTCGATCTAGCTGACCCGTTGAGAGCTGACCACTTGTGGTACCAGGTATTAGCAAGCAACTAGTGTCAATCCAAGAGCACTCAAGGTGATGATGATTGGAGCTCGTGATACTATACAAGAAGGTTTTATTTGTAGTTTTGTTTCATTTCTTTGAAGAAAGTTGATTTTTATATGGAATAGTTTTGTTTAATCTTCCGCTAAATATTTCATATTGTTCATGAAAGTTATATTTGTAAGAGAATGTTTAAATACAAATTGAGTTTGCTTTCAAATGTCTTCTTCTATTGTTCATTTATATGGTTTCATACACCTCTTTATAAAATTTTAAATTGATGCAAAGCCTTGGGTGACTTCGGACATTAAAATCCAAGGTCACTGGCGTGTGACATTCCCGATATAATTTGGGTTGTTACATATACTAAGTTCGTTAGCCACTTTTGAAAAACGCTTTGGTGGAAGTTAGGGACACGACTCCTGTTTTCTACTGCTTATCACCCCCAGACCGATGGTCAGAATGAGGTGACCAATCGGACCTTGGGCACTCTTCATCGGACGATGCTCAAGGGAAACCGACGTCGGTGGGAGGACATACTTTGCCATGTTGAGTTTGCTTATAATAGGTCCTTCCACTCGGTGGGAGGACATACGCCTTTCGAGGTCGTCTACGGGCGCAATCCGTGCTCTCCCATGGACTTTGTGCCCTCGCCTTTCAAGTCCGGGAGCACGTCGACGCGGCCAACTGCGCAGATCACATCTGCCGCATCCACGAGCGTACCAAGGCGCAACTCCTAAAGCGCTCTGATCAATATGCCGCCCAGCGCAACAAGGGGCGTCGTAACATGATTTTCGAGCCAAGCGATTTCATATGGCTACACCTTGATAGGATCATTTTCCTGAGGCCCGAAAGACGAAGTTGCATCCACGAGGACACGGTCCCTTCAAGGTCCTCCGATGCATCATCGACAACTCTTACATACTCAACCTCCCGGGTATGTACAACGTTTCCGCCTCCTTCAATGTCTCGGATCTCTCTCCTTACGTGGATCCCGAGTATCATGACGAGGAAACGGGGACGTTTCCCACCCAAGGGGGGAGGGTGATATGATCCCCACCATGACGGCAAGCCATGAAGAGGAAGACATGTCCGTGCGCTCCGACGGACCCATTACTCAAGCCAGGACCCGTGCCATAGCCCGAGCCACTGCGTCCCTCATCGCGCGCGTCCTCGCAAGCCACGGCGCAGCCACCGGCGCGCCCCTCTCCCGGTGCGTCTCCTTCATCGAAGGCACGCCGCCACTTCAGGCCAACGCTACGCACCGTGGCACCGAGAACCTCACTCTCGGTGCCGTGCCAGCCACGCAGGCCGAGCACCATTCCACGTCGGGCCACCCCGGGTGGGAACTTGAGTTTCTGGTGCGCCTCGGCCTCGACACTCGTGGTCTAGGTGCGCACCAGCCCTGATGCGTCGAAGCCCTGCCGCACCCCTTGACCGTGTCGCGACATGCCCTTGGCGCGCCGAAGCCTTGTCACAACCTTGTCGCGACACTCGTGACTAGGCCACCGTGACCATTTATGTTTCTTACTATTTTTAGCTATATTTCCATTCCGAAACATTGCTACTTATGTATTTCTATTTATGTCTTGAATTTTGGGCTTGGGCTAGTGGTTGGGCCGCATGCTTGCATCTCCCTACACTCCCCACGCCGCTAGGGTTTTGCTAGGGTTTGGCGTGCCCTTTTCTCTAAAAAGAGGCACGCCCCCTCCATTTTTTGGCACACTTTGATTGATTAATGTTTTGCTGTCGAGATTTGTCCAAAACACTTCATAAAGGCGTCACCCCAATTATCTTCTCGTATCCCATACTCTTTCGGTTTCCCTCAAAAGAGACCACCTTCTTAAATCCTTTCACTTCTTCCCTACCAAGTCTAGTCGTTAATTCGGCTCAACCCTATCAAAAACCGACGTGAGAAGACCATTTACGAGTCCCAACAAAGATCCTCACGTGAATCCGCAACGGGGTTCACATCAGTTTTTGAGTTATTTTTGGAAAACTTTATGATCTAAGATGGGAACTAAGTTGTCGTTTTCTACTCATGTCACCCACAAACTGATGGGCAAACTGATGTTTTTAATAGAACGTTAGGGATTTTACTTAGAACTATGCTTAAATCTAACCTTAAACGTTGGGATGATGTTTTGCCTTTTGTGGAGTTTGCTTATAACTGGTCAATCCATTCAGCTACAAAAATGACCCCTTTTGAGGTTGTTTATGGGCTGAATCTAAGGACGCCAGTGGATTCGACGCCTCAGCCATACATGGGAAAAGAGAGCTTTGAAGCTGACAAGAGGGTTGAGTTTGTGAAGAAGCTACATGAGAGAACTAAGATGCACTTAGAGAGGAAATCAATGAAGTACAAGGCCCATGCTGACAAGGGGCGAAAACAAGTGATCTTTGAAGAAGGTGATCTTGTTTGGGTGGATGTTAGGAAGGAGAGGTTCCCAAATCAAAGGAAGAATAAGCTAGATCAGTGTGGAGATGGACCGTTCAGAATACTCAAAAGAATCGCCCCTAATGCTTATCGTGTCGACTTGCCTGGTGAGTATAATGTCCATCCGACATTTAATGTGGCTCATCTTTCTCTTTATGTGCCAGATTTTGATTCCGACGTCGAATCAGGGACGATTTGATCTGATGTAAAGGAGAATGATGCAGTGAAGCCAACCATGTCTTCTATCGACGTCGATGAGTTGATTCGAGTGCCTTCTGATGGACCAATTACAAGGAGTCGGGCGAAGAAGATCGCTCAAGGCACAACCACGATCTTAGTTCGATTGGCAGCGATCGTTGAAGGGTCCAGCAAGACAATATGGGTCACGAGCATTCGACATCAACTAAGCCCGGATTCAATGGATTAATTATATGGGTCGAGTTTCACACACTATTTCCTTAATTAGAAACATGTATTAGCTTGTCTCACTATAGGACTGAATTTAGAAAGTGACCGGGTGAGATAAGTTGTTACATGGGTCAAAGTTAACTCTTTGACTTGACAAATCCAAATATGGAAAATATCAGTTTTATTTATTTTATTATGATAGGGGTGTGTTTGTTAGTTTGTTAGAGATATTTTCAATCAATAGGCTTATGTTATTTGTTTGATAATATCTCTCCTATCTTTTTGTTATATTTAAGATATTTTGAGTTTGTTAGGATATTTTCCTTAGATAGACAAATCGTACATGGTTTATTTTATTTAAGGGAAATCTAGTTTGTTATAGGTCTAGATATTTTATTATATTTTGGGAAGCAAGACATGACCCTGATCTATTTATTAGGGCTGTCCATGATTCTTTCTTGCTCTCTAAGTAAGACTCTTCTGTATTGCCTATTTATACTTTGGTTTTTCATTAATAAAAATCAGGTTGAGATTGGATAAACCCAGAGAAGGTTTATCTAGTCCTTGGGTTCAAAACAAATGTGTGATCTATTGCTTGCAACCTGTGTTCATCATCATCATCTTCGGCGATCTCTCTCTCTCTCTCTCTCTCTCTCTCTCTCTTTCTCTGTTTCTCTCTCTCTCTCTCTCTCTCAATATCTCCTTGTGTTGTTTTAGTTTTGATTCATTATATGGATCAATCAGTTTAGTCCTAGTCGATTTTATATCAACTAGTTCATCAACTTGGATTAGCGTTCGAGCCATCGAAGTTGAACTATATTGTTGATTCAATAAAGTGATTCGGAATTCAGTTTGCTATTATTCAATCGAGTACCATTCATTACTTGCACCACAAGTTATTAACTTTGAAAGCTAATTCAGGTTTGAATCAAGGTTACTAGGCAAGATCGGGACTTTATGGGTCATATACGAGATTTCTAAGGAGCGATCCGAAGGCAATCACCTATCACTTTATCCTTTTCCTTGGAACCACGCTTCTCGCCTTTCCCACGCTTGGACCGCTTAGACCACTTGATGCTATTGGCGCCCTTTCCCTTGCGTTTAGCCGCCTCTATGGTATTAACTGAATGGATGGACTTGTCCTCATTCTTCTTCCCTTTATCGTTCATTCTGAACTCCTCCTCAATCCGAAGATGGGAGCCAAGTTGGACAAGATTCATGTACTTCTTGGGATGTTTGAGAAGATGTTTTGCCTCTTTCCATGAAGGAGGCAACTTATCCACTATGGATGAAACGACAAAATTCTCGTCCATAGCAATACCATGTTGGGTAAGTTGTCCCAAAATGCGAACCAATTCATTGTATTGATCAATCACCGGTCTAGACTTCACCATCTTAAAGTTGTTGAAGTTAGATACTAGGAACTTCTTGGACGAAGCGTCTTCGGCCAAATATTTCCCTTCGAGTGCTTCCCACAAACCACGAGCGGAATCGTAGTTTTGATACACATCGAAGAGGAAATCGGCCATTCCATTTAGGATGTGCCCACGACATATGTAGTCTTCATTCTCCCATTTCCCATAACGCCTATGTTCGAGCGTTATGGTTTGCCTCTCTTGGGCTTGTTCCTCGGTCTCATTCTCGACCGTAGCCGGTATGGGGGTGGTATCTCTAGGCACGGCATTGTAAGCACGTACACCACTTTCAAAGAAGTAAGCAAGAAATGCATCTTCTTTTGCCATCGGCGGAAATCCTGCCCCTCAAACTTTTCCAATTTCACAAACTTAGAGGCCATATCCTTGATCGATGACTCACTCGTTTTAGCCATTATCAATCACCTTCCAAGTCAAAACCAACAAAACTAAAACAATAAATAAACGTTGAAGATTGTTAGTTTTAGTATATGTTGTTAGTTGAAGGAAAGATTCGACTCTTGTAGACCTCGAAGGGTAATCAAGACGGTTTGAGTAGACCTCGAAGGGTAATCTTGTGAGTAGACCGGAAGGTAATCTCGTGGGTGTAGACCACAAGGGTGTTCACCGCCGAATAGTTAGTTTATGTTAGTACACAAGTAAAACTATAAGCATAAACAAACACGACTTGATAAAGGCAATGAGTCACGTGATGAGATCCCGCTTTCCTTCAACGTTTATTGCCCATATTAAATGCCAAGGGTTCAACCACAATAATGTTGTGAGATAAAATGTTCCTATACAATGAACACGTGGCAAGCATGTATCATCATTGCATATATACGCACCTCGTTCTTATGATAAGTGTTTATAATTTGATGTGGAGCACACAAACAACAATTTCGTGATTTGCTTTGAACTCAAAAACTCATTCTTACGAACAACCCGAACAATAGAGGCCTCCACTCCCTTTTATAGGCCAAGAGGAGTGGCGGTTATAGAATGAGAAAATGGAAGTTATTTAAGTAGGATAAATAGGGATTTAGTTGTAACTAAGTTTTGTAAGATCCCTCAACAAACTTTTGAAATTTAATCCATCCTTATCCAAAACATAAGACAAGGCCCAAAATAGGCCCAAGACGCGCGCGACCCAACACCATGGGTGAGCTAACTTCGAGCTAGCTTGCCAAGCCATCATTCCTAAAACGAAAATTGTGGAGAACATTTGTACAAAGCTTAGTGATGCTTTCGCGAAGCCAAAAGGTCAACGCCTTAGCTCAAACTGAGCTAAAACCCAAAACCAGCTCATAACTTGAGCTAGCTTAAAATTGGTGCTCCAAGCTTTGGTTAGCTCTCAAAATTTTCCACATAGTCCTTGACCTTTATTTCTCACTATAAGAATCAAAACATAACCAATCAATCATATTAATTGGCTAAACATGCAAGTCAATGCAAAAGAGCCATGTGTCGGTGCAGCGACGCACCAGCGCCGCTGCCTTGGCACTCGGCGCACGCTTGCAGGAGCATCTCGGGACACCATGCCGATGCACGGTGCTCGACGCATTCGAGGTTCAACACGCCCTCGTGCCATGGCCAGCCTTAGGCCGACAACCTCAAAACCAGTTCAACCAATCAAGGCATGCCTCTAGCGGCCTTGCATCGATGCCAACGCCGATCCACCCACGATTCCTTCAAAATTTTTCAAACCCTTAGCAATAATATTGGGCCGATCACTAGGCCGTGCCTCCCGCACACCCCAAGCCTAAGTGATACCCTTAGTAATTCCCACACTTATCCATTCATGACTCACACCAAATGGATTGATGACTTTCACAAATCACCAACATATACTTGTTGTTTTAAGTGTCATTTATTTCTTCCTTGTTCTATCAATCAAGTACTTATCTTCCTACCTTACTTGGGTGTTGTGTGTTGTCAATTTCACTAAGATCAAGTGAGTTTTTAATATACTCAACACGGATTCAAACAACAGGCATATTCCATTGTCAAGAGAGATTAAACACTTGGGATTAAACACGTGTGTTGAGCTTATTTATTATACTAACCTAACGTTTTTGCAAGTGTTTTGAAATGCCTAATTCAGTTAGGGAATCCAGCCATGATGATGACTTCGAGCCGGTTCATCTCGATGTGTTTAACATGCTAAAAGCCATGACGAACAACGTTGCTCATCTGACCCAATGCATGAATTTGTTAGAGACACGAGCCACGCGCCACTAGTGCCAGCCACCAACTCGGTACCGATACCAACTGCCTCGGTACCGAGCAAGTTGCCACGGGACCACATTGGCACCAACGCCATAGTCGGGGCCTATGTTGGGTGCGCGCGAAACAAGGAGTATGCGCACTCTGATACCAGCACCTTCCCAGTGCGCCGAGGCCTCGATACCGAAGGTATACATCTCCCTCGAGATCGTCATTTTAATGCTAATGATTTTCATGAGTTTTAGGATCAAAGAAGGAATCAAAGACGAGCCCTATATAAGGATGAGATGGGTGATGATGAATGGGAACGAGTGTCCTTCCAAGGTCAACAACAAAGAAGACCACAAGAGGAAGATGGCATAGGTAAAATCAAGGTCAGGATCCCAGCCTTTGAAGGCAAGTGTGACCCACACGTGTACATGGAGTGGGAGACCAAGATTGAGCAAATTTGGAGCTGCCACAACTTTCCCAAGGTCAAGAAGGTTCAGCTTGCTGCCCTTGAGTTCAACGGTTACGCCCTCATTTGGTAGGATACATTGGTGAAGGATTAGAGGCGCAACTTGGATCCAGTCATGACTACATGGGAACAAATCCGAGCCTTGATGAGGACTCGGTTTGTGCCCCAACACCATTCACGTGAGCTTAGACAACGGTTGGGGAATTTGAGGCAAGGCTCCAAAAGTGTAGAAGAGACCTTCAATGCCATGCAAATGGAGATGGTAATAGCCAATGTGGTGGAAGACGAAGAAACCACAATGGCTAGATTTCTTTGAGTATTACATCCTCATTTATCCAATGAAATTTATCTTTATCCATATGATTCTATGATTGGTTTGTTGCATTTGGCTATTAAGATTGAGAAGAAAACAAAGGCGAATCACCAAGTTGGTAAGGGAAGCGGAGGCCACCCCAACCATGAATGGTCGTGGATCGGAATCCTATGCCAAGGACACGGCGGGCCACAAGAGGGAAGGAGGCCAAGGTGCTTCCATTGGGATGAGCCACGGTCAAAGAAGGGGCGCACTTAGCATGCCAAACAATGGCCCGGCCCAAGGCACCAAAAATGAATCGGTTGGTTGCACCAAAAATGAATCGGTTGGTTACACCAAAGGAAGTACTCCTAACCCTTCTACTCGTACTAGAGATGTTGTGTGTTTTAAGTGCCAAGTTAGAGGGCACATGATGAAAGATTTCCCTAATAGGAGAACCATGCTATTTAATCACCTAGGGCATTATGAATCGGCTTCTGATTGTGATGATGATGATATTGATGCTAATGAAGCCTCGAGTGTGCATGTTGACATGAACCATGAATCCGATTGTGTTGATGATAATGTCGTTGAATTTGAGCATGATGATTGTCTTATTGCTAGGAGAACTTTGCATGCTATGCCATACAATGTGAAGATAACCAAAGAGAGAACTTGTTTCATACTAGATGTTTAGTTAAAAATAAGGTGTGCACTATTATCACAGACGCTGGTAGTTGTTGTAACATAGCTAGCACCGAGATGGTTACAAATTTGCAATTGGAAACTTCTTTGCATCCACGACCTTATAAGCTTCATTAGATGAACGATTGTGGTGAATTGAATGTGACTAAGCAAGCTATGGTATCACTAAAACTAGGACCATATGAGGATACTATTTTATGTGATGTGGTACCAATGCAAGCATGTCATTGAGTATGAGAAGAAGAAGGAGCGGCCTGTGAAAGAGGGCAAGAAGGACAAGCACAACGCACCAGCCCCTTCGTCGGCGCTATTGGCCACAAAAAGGCAGTACATTTCTGATTTTTGTGAGGAGGCTACTACCCTCATGTTTCTTTGTAAAGATCTTAGTCCTATGAGTGACGAGTTAAAGGCCACCTTGCCTCCTCGTATACTAGGGTTACTTGAGGAATACCGTGATGTGTTCCCCGAGGACATCCCACCTGACCTACCCCTAATTAGAGGAATTGAGCATCAAATTGATCTCATTCCCGGGGCTACATTGCCAAATCAACCAGCCTATAGGATGAACACAAAAGAAACTAAAGAGGTTCGAACACAAGTGCAAGAGCTATTGGACAAAGGTTATGTGTGTGAAAGCCTATGTCCATCTGTTGTGCCGGTGTTGTTAGTACCCAAGAAAGACAAAACATAGAGAATGTGTGTCGATTGTAGGGCTATTGACAACATCACAATCAAATATAGGCACCCCCTTCCCCGCTTAGATGATATGCTTGATGAGTTACATGGTGCCCGCATGTTTTCAAAAATTGATCTTAAAAGTGAGTATCATCAAATTAGGATGAAAGAGGGGGATGAGTGGAAAACAACCTTTAAAACAAAATTTGGGTTTTACGAGTGGCTTGTCATGCCATTCAGACATACTAACGCACCAAGTACTTTTATGCGTTTAATGATTCATGAACTTAGTAAGTTCATAGGGAAGTTTGTTGTGGTGTATTTTGATTGTATACTAATTGATAGCAAGTCCCTAGAAGACCATGAAGTTCACTTAAGGGAATTCCTCTCTACACTTCGTTTAGAGCACTTGTATGCCAATTTAAAAAAGTGTGAATTGTGTACTAACTCGGTTACATTTCTTGGTTTTGTAGTGACCGCCGAGGGAGTCAAGCTGGACGAGGAAAAGATCAAGGCCATCCTTGATTGGCCCACACCAACGACCATAGAGCAGGTTCGGAGCTTCTACAGATTGGATAGATTCTACCGACGTTTCGTTCGGGGTGTTAGCTCCATAGTTGCGCCATTAACGGAGATTACCAAGAAAGGACCTCATTTGAGTGGGGACAGGCGCAAGAGAAGGCCTTCAATGTGTTGAAAGTGAGGCTCACACAAGCTCCCCTACTCGCCCTACTGGACTTTAGCTGCCCTTTTAAAGTGGAATGTGATTCTAGCGGCATTGGCATCGGCGATGTCTTAATGCAAGAAGGTAAGCCTATTGCCTTCTTTTCTGAAAAGTTAAAGGGTGCATGTCTTAATTACTCTACGTATGATAAGGAATTGTATGCTTTCTTTAGAGTCCTTAAGACATGGTCACATTATATATGGCCTCGTGAATTTATCTTGAGAACCGATCATGAAAGCTTGAAACACTTTAAGAGTCAAGAAAAATTGGATAGGAGGCATGGTAGATGGACACAATTTATTGATACTTTTCCATATGTGATCTAGTATAAAAAAGGAAACGAAAATATTTTTGTTGATGCTCTTTCAAGAAGGCATGTCTTACTAACCACATTAGACTCCAAAGTGCTAGGATTTGTTTGCATTAAGAGGTTGTATGTGCATGATTTTGATTTTCGTGAAATATATAAAGCATTTCTTGCCAAGGTTGCGTGTAACAAGTTCTATTTGCATGATGGTTTCCTTTTTAGAGTTGATCAAGTGTGTATCCCTAAATGTTCCTTGTATTTATTTTTAGTGGTAGAAGTTATGGGCGCCTTAACGGGACATTTTGGGAGGGATAAAACTTATCACATGTTGTCTAGTCATTTCTTTTGGACACATATGCTTATGGATGTTGAGCATCATGTCAAGCGTTGTTAGAGTGACTTAAGGCCAAGTCTAGGTTAATGCCCCATGGTTTGTACAACCCCTTTCCTATTCTCAATGCTCCTTGGGAAGACATTACTATGGATTTCATAGTTGGCCTACCTAGGACTAGATGGGGGACAGGATTCCATTTTTGTGGTAGTTGATCATTTTTCCAAAACGGCACATTTTATAGCCTGCGACAAGACCGATGACGCTTGTAATGTAGCGGAGTTGTTCTTTAGGGAGGTCGTGAGGTTGCATGGAGTGCCTAGAACTACAGTTAGTGGTAAGGATGTAAAGTTTCTAAGCTGTTTTTGGAGGACTCTTTGGAGCAAATTAAGAACTAGGTTATTGTTTCTACTTCTAGTCATCCTCAAACTGACTGTCAAACCGAGGTGACTAATAGGACTTTAACTACCTTAGAGATATCATTAGGAAAAACTTGAAGCTATGGGAAGATGCGTTGCCTCATGTAGAATTTGCATATAATAGAGTCGTGCATTCATCCACTAGTTTGGCACCTTTTGAGTGCGTTGATCGGACTAACCCGCTAACCCCTTTTGATCTTACCCCATATACTATTAGGGAGAAAGATAGTTTTGATACAGGTAAGCAAGTTGAGTTCATCAAGGAGCTACATGAAAGGACCAGAGTTTGGCTGATGAGAAAGGTGGAATACAACGTCGCTCGAAACAACAAGGGCCGCAAGCAAGTTATTGTTCAACTCGGTGATTTAGTGTGGGCGCACTTAAGGAAGGAATGATTTCCGGAGCAACGCAAATCCAAGTTATCCTCACGCGGTGATGGACCATTCAAGGTGCTTAAGAGAATTAGGGACAATGCCTAGAAGCTCGAGTTGCCTGGTGATTATGGAGTTGTAAGTGTGACCTTCAATGTGGCTGATTTAACTCCCTATCTTGAGGTTGACGATGACCTTGATTCGTGGAAGAATCCTCTTCAAGAAGGGGGGGATGATGAAGGGTCATCTAGGCAGCCGCCTCCAAGTGCACCACCACCTTCTATGAGCCAGAACTTACCCGAGCAAGAGCCAAGAAGATACAAAGAGAGGTGCAAGGGTTTGTGGGTTACATGTTGCACAAGGGGCTAATGGATGCTGCAGAATACACATCAACACCAAGGGCCAAGAATTTGGTCATGATCGAAGCCACAAGCAACAAGTGTACTAGCTCGGTAACGAAGACAACAACATCGTTATCGACACCGTAACTAAGTGAGCCAACTTGGTACCGATAGATGATCACCTCAGATTACTCTTTGAAGACCTTGTGTGTAACCTCACAAGTCCCAATCTTGTCTTGTAATCGAATTTTCAAACCTAAAACACCTCCAAGTCAATAACTTGTTGTGCAAGGAATCAAAAAATGAATTAAAGAAGTAGAACGAATTAGATCTGAATTAATATGAAATTCAAATAGATAGTTCAACTGAATTGGCTCTAACGCTAAATTCAGTTGATGAACTAGTATTCATCTTTAACAATCAATCTAGAACTAAACTAATTGAACAACTTATTAACACAAATCTTAGTTGAATGAATCAAACGGGAGAGATATGATGATGATGATTGATCAGATTGCAAGCATAAACACACGTGCGTGGCCAAAAAACTAGATATAACTGATGCAGTGAAGCCAGCTATGTCTCCTACCGACGTGGATGAGTTGATTCGAGTGCCATCTGATGGACCAATTACTAGGAGTCGGTCTAAGAAGATTGCTCAAGGGACGGCAGCAATCTTAGTTCGATTGGCAGCTATTCTTGAAGGGTCCAGCAAGACGAGATGGATTATTTCAATTGGGCGAGTTTCACACTTATTTCCTTTTTTAGAAACATGAAATAGCTTGTCTCACTTTAGGGCTGAATTTAGTAAGTGACCGGGTAAGATGAGTTGTTACATGGGATAAAGTCAACCCTTTGACTTGACCAATCTAAATTACGGAAAATATCAGTGTTTATGTACTTTATTATGGACGAATTTATTATATTATCTTAAGAGATATTTTCGACCATAGGCTGATGTTAGTTGGTTGATTAATCTTTCTCTTATGTTTTATTCTGTCTTTTAGATATTTTAAGTTTGTTAGGATATTTTCCTTAAATTAATAAATCAGCTTTGATTTATTTTATTTAAGGGAGATCTAGTTAGTTATAGGTTAGATATTTTATTATATCTTTGGAAGCAAGCCATGGGGCTTATTCTCTCTCATAAGGCTGGCCACATGAATGACTTGCTCTCCTAGGATCAACTTTTGTATCTCTTTAAATACTTTGCAATTTCAGTTTAATAAAATTAGCTTGAGATAAGATAAATTAGCTTGAGATAAGATCAATTCGAATTCGTCTCTTCATTCTTCATCAATTTCGAAATTCATTACTTGTAATGCAAGTCATTAACTTTGTTAGCAATTCAGGTTAGAACGAGCTTTATAGGCAAGATCGAGACTTGTGATTATATACAAGATTTCTAAGGAGTAATCCGAGGCAATCACATATCAACTGGTATCATTCATCCAGCGTCTTGCCAAGTAATATTTTATTTCCTCAATTTGCTTTCTAGTTGATTATTTCAGTTTTTAGCCTTAAAGTTTATACCTTTACCATTGTCTATACACTTTGATACCAAAATCTGACTTTTCATCACAAAGCCACCATATTTCCGCCACCTCCACCACGACACACCATCGGCAACCACCAAACTGGTGTCTCTAACCCTAGCCGCATCCTACACCACCACTCTCCGATCAGTCCGCCACCAGCCCCGTGCCTGTCGGACCACCGCAACCCTAAAATCGCCTACCTCCCCCTCGAAACCCTAACCCTAGCTGCGCACCATAACCCTAATTTTCCCATTGTTTGTTGCTTGCCCCCCAAGTAACTAACAACCTAGGAGATATTTAAGGGATTTGTTGCATGTTTATGGTTAATTGGTTAAGTTTATTTGCAATCTAAGATTAGCTTTTGTTTTCCCACAGTTCTATGAGTATTTGATTCATATTGCATGATTGATTGAGATTCATAATGCTTCATTGATAATTTCTAATTTTTGTGGTGCATCGTATAAATTCGACCTACCCTTCTTCTTTTATTTTATTTTGGCTTATAGTTGGTTTCATTGGTAGCAATAGTCACATAGTATAAAAAAAATTTAGTTCGTTTCTGCCCTTTTTGTTATTTGCATTACTTGCTTTGCTTTGCTTTGTTCTAGCACAAGAGTAGTTTGTGCATAAATCAAAGAAAAAAGTTCAAAAGAAGTGATATACCCCAACTAGTTTCAAGCCACTTTCACCCCTACTGATTGCTTGCTAGAAAAGTAGTTGTTAATCACTTCGAAAAAAAAATAGTGACGAAATAAAAGTCAATTGAGAGATTGCTTTATTAACTTGCATAGAGTCAATTGAGATATTGCTTGTGTTTGAAAATTTATAAAGGGATATATTGCATTGCTTGTCTAGTTGTATACTTGCTAATTGCTTGAACTGCATATTTTCCTTTATCTATCTTTAGAACACCATATCTACACCTTTACTCCCTCATTTCAACCCAAAAACTGAATTAGTTGATTGGATTGCTTTGAGGCAAGTTTTGGCTTGATTAAGGTGTGATATTGCTTGTTCGGTTTGCTTTGGGAACACACTACTCTCTCGTTTTCTTGCTTTATTTTCAGGATAACAATGGTGATCCCAACCTGAGCCTAACCTAGATGAATTGAATCTTACTAAGGTGGAAATCGATTTCATTAGGTTGTCCATTAGTGAGAGTAGAAGAGATGGTCATCAATGAGCTGCGGAAGTTGTGACTGCGACAATGAACCCAAGAATGCTGCATATAGAGGAGCAACTTGCAACCTTAATAGAAGCCTCTCAATCAAGTCAAAAACTTTCCCCTGCAATTCAACTTTCCGATGACCCAAATCATGCCTCAGCTAGCGACAAGGGCAAACAACATGTAGTAGATGAAGAGCATGATGTGCTTGCTAGCTACAATAGAGAAAATGATCTACCTGGCCAATATTCTCCAACTGGCAGCCGAGGTAGAGGAAGAGGCAATGGGACGAGGCAACCACCAGTTACACATCAACAACTATATTTTCAACAATCGGCACGGTTTCCTCAAGCCACTCATCGTCAACAACAACAACAATACAACCATCCTTATGATGATGTGATGTATGGCTATCCTGGGGGAAGAAAGACGCCCATGGAATCCTCCCCTTGATGATTTCTATAATAAAGCTGAGGTTGTAGAAGAGATGCCACCGGCTTATGGAGTACAAAGGCAGGCCAACAACAACGCAAACTAGAATGTCGATCAAATTGGAAAGCGAGATATTAAGATTAAAATCGAGCCATTCAAAACGAACTAAGAAGGAACAAAACTGATTTGGAAAAATTGAAGAAATCAACTTTATAGTTCAATTGGATTGACTCTAACACTAAATCCAATTGATTAACTAGTTTGATCTTCGACAATCAAAACTAGAACAATCCAATTGAATATATCAACAAACCAAAGTTAAACAACACGTAGAGAGGGAGATCGAACGATTTGGAGATCGTAGATGGTGACGATCGAATGAACTTGTAAGCTGATTCACACGTGTGTTTTTGGAGCCCAAGAGATAGACTAAACCAATTTGGGTTTAATCTCTCTCAAACTGATCTCCCTTACATAGAATAAATCAAAGCTGATTTATTTACATAAGGAAAATATCCTAAAAACTTAAAATATCTAAAAGATAGAATAAAACATAGGAGAGAGATTATCAACCACTAACAACTTGCCTATGGTCGAAATTCTCAGACAAATAACTTAAATGAAACTCGTCCATAATAAAATAAATAAACCTCATCCACTAACAACTTGCCTATGGTTGACTTTGACCCATGTAACAACTCATCTCACCCGGTCACTTACTAAATTCAGCCCTAAAGTGAGACAAGCTATTGCATGTTTCTAAATATGGAAATAGGTGTGAAACTTGCCCAATTGAATTTATCCATTGAATCTGGGCTTAGTTGATGTCGAATGCAAGTGACCCATCTCCTCTTGCTAGACCCTTCAACAATGGCTGTCAATCGAACTAGGATCGATGTTATGCCTTGAGCAATCTTCTTAGCCCGACTCCTAATAATTGGTCCATCAAATGGCACTCGAATCAACTCATCGATGTCGGTAGGAGACATGGCTAGCTTCACTGCGTCAGATACCACTTGATACGTGATTGCCTTGGATTACTCCTTAGAAACCTCGAATATAACCTCACATGATGTCGATCTTACCTTGTAATCTGATTTTCGAACCTACAATGCTCTCAAAGTGAATAACTTGTTGCGCAAGTAATTAAAACGAATTTGATGAGGGACCATCTACGCATCCTCCACCGGACACGCCTACACTCTTTGATGGACCACTCACCCGTGCTCGAGCCAAGAAGCTACAACGTGAGATGAATGCTTTTGTGGGTTACACTATGGCTAAGGAGGCAGGAGCTAGTATGGAGTCCAAGGCCGGAGCTGTGTGTGTGTTAAGCGCCGAGGGATCTTCGAGCCACTGCTGCAGCGACGCGCCCCAGGTCGGTGTTGCAACGGCGCGTCCCGACGTCAATGATGCAGCGGCGCGCCCACTCCAGCATGGCGATGCAACGGCACATCCACGTCCCTGAGTGTGCGCCTCTCCACACACGAGCAAGCATGTGTTACTGGTTTCATTTGGACTTGTTTATTATTGGGCCATGTTCATTTTGGGCCTTTATCTAGCTTAAGTATAATTAGACTTTTATTTATTATTTCCATTAATATTGCTGGACATATAAATAGTTTTTAGGTGGTTATTTTCAGTTTAGACAACTCATTTTGTAATTTCAATTCTCCATGCAATAGAGAGAAAATGAGAGCTTTAGGCTTTCAACGTGTGTGTGCAATTGCAGCTTGGTTTGCTTTGATTTGTGTCAATCTCATCAAAGGTTGGTGCTTGTCAACAATCACGAGCCTCTTTCTCGTGCTACAAGGTTCGTCCTTGGTGTGTGAGATCTTAAAGGTTGGTTGCTTGTCCATTCGATTAGGTTCTTGTCTGTTCAAGACAAGGGTCTTCTAGTTATCTCAAGTAGTTGATCTTCTAGTCCTTTTGAGTCGTTTTGTTTCATTCACTGTCGCGTCTGGTTTGTGTTCTTGAGTCGTTCTTAGTCTTGTCCTTGTTGAGTCCTTCGTTTGATTTCATTTCTGATCATTGTTTGTTGTTTTCCTTGTTTGAGTCATGAACGTCGAAGATCGAGCACCCAGCGGTTTAATCCCGTATCAAATTGGTATCAGAGCTTCGTTGACGACGTTCTTTCCATTTCCGAGTTGATTCACCATTAGAGTCTACAAAATACCAAAAAGAGAAGTAGCGTCTTTAAGGATCCGATCAGGTTTGATTAATCTTAATCTCTTTAATTAAACTTGAAAGTACTAACCAGTTTGTTGCTTGTTGTAGTGGTTTGTTCGCCTAGCCAAACACGCCCTAACACCCAGCAACCGCCACCCAACTGTCCTCAATCACCTGTAGCCACCACCTTCATTAAACACGTCCACTACTCTTGAAACCACCAGCCACGTCCTTATTTGAGAAGGGGTTGAATTGTTTAAATCAAAAGTCAAATTAAATCTCAACTCACTCCTAGATTTAAGGGAGACTCATTCAAAACTCAAACCCCTCCTTTTCAGCCACATAGCCACACCCCACATAATCCAAATCTTGCCCAACTCCCTATTTTTTTGCAAGACCCATTCAACTCTCCATCTCCCACCCCCATGCCCTACATTTCAGCCTTGAGACTTTCTCCACCCACCACATCTCCAACGTCCATTTTATAAATTCAGCCACGGTTCTGTTTTAATTCCTTGCACTCAAATATTCCATCTTATCTTAGCATTTTATTTTCGTATTTATCTGTAATTATCTGATTATTTCTGATAAAAAAAAACAAATTCAAAAAAAAAAGAAGCAAAATTCAAAATCAGATTATTCAATCTCTTCTCTCTTTCATATCATAGTATAGCTTCCATTATTGCATACTTGTAATTATTTTGTGTAAGTCAAAAAAAAAGTGCAAGAGTCATCCTTTTCTCTTCGTTTCTTCACTATTGTTGGACGCCATTGGAGTACACCTCGAGCCTTCACAAAAAGCCACCATACGCCTCACCCAACAAACCACTCCAAGTGCACTCTTGGTTAAGGAACTCAAGGTGAGACAGGCTTAATCAAGGTTTGATCTAACTCTTTGTTTGACAATTTTCTCTTTCTCAATTCTGATCTTGTTTAAAATCGAGTCTTCATCTCATTTTCTCTAATTCTTCTCTACTTACATTCGAGTCTTCTTTGTTTAATTTCTCCTTCTTCCAACCGTCTCTTTCTCGTGTTTGTTGAATCACTAAATCCTCAACTTGATTTTGGTCTTTTCAAAGCAGATTGCAACAACAAGCTCGATCACACCACCCGAGAGTGAGAGCGAGTGAAACACAAGTGAGGATTTTATTATTTATACTAACATTACGCGTTTGCTTGTAGTGTGTTGTTTGTGATCATGTCAAGAGACGAGAGAGGATCCCATTGGTCCAGGAGCCCCGACCCGGTACATCCCGATGTGTTCAGCTTGTTGAGCTCGCTCAACAATAACATGTCGCGCCTAATTTCGCGCATGGCTGCTTTGGAGGCGCAAGCACTTACGACGCCTCAATCGGGGGTCGCACCGAGCGCCGCACCAGGCACCGCGCCAACGGCGCACGAGCCAGCCGCATCGGGGAGCCAAGGGCAAGGGTGCGCTCATGAGTCAGCGCCCACGTTCCATCCATCCAGCATGGATCCGAACTTTGCATCCACTTCCCAACATCAACACAGGGAAGATAACTTGAACTCAACTCAATTCCATTCTCCCAGGATCTTTGCTCAAAGGGTCCCTATTAGCCAATTACCCTCTCCCGCTAGGGAAGGGCAAAATCGTGCTAATAATTTTCAAGATTTTCAGGGACATAAGAGAGCTCCAGGCCAAGAATACCCGTTTGACGAGTATGACGCCGAGGACGAGGATCCATGGGAGCGCTACTCACGACGCGACGATAGGGACAGACGTCCAAGGCGGCCTAGGGAGCCCGAGCAAGATGGAGTAGGAAAAATCAAAGTGAAGATCACAGCCTTTGAAGGCAAGTGTGATCCGGATGTCTACATGGAGTGGGAGACAAAAATTGAGCAAATATGGAATTGCCATAATTTTGCCGAGCACAAAAAGGTACAACTCGCCACCCTTGAGTTTTCCGGTTATGCACTAATCTGGTGGGATAACTTAGTGAAGGAAAGGAGAAGAGCTCTTGACGCACCAATAGGAACTTGGGAGCAAATGAAGGCCCTCATGAGGAGGCGCTTCATTCCCCAACATTATGCACGTGAGCTGCGTCAAAGATTGGAGAATCTCAAGCAAGGATCCATGAGTGCCGAGGAGGCCTACAATGCCATGCAAGTGGCAATGGTAAGGGCCAATGTGGATGAGGATGAAGAGTCCACAATGGCACGTTTCCTCCGAGTTTTACATTCTTCTTTAGCTAATGAGGTCGATTTATATCCATACACTACTATGACTGGTTTGTTGCATTTAGCTATGAAGGTTGAGAAAAAGAACAAGGCAAGGATTTTAGGAGGTCGAGGCACGGTCAACCAGCCTAGCTCGTGGAAATACAATTGTGGCCAGGCCGCGTCCTATGGAAGGGAGGGCGCGCCTCCAAAAGAGAAGGGAAGCAGCACCGGCGCCTATGTAGACCAATCTGGCCGAGCCAAGTCTTCCACGGCCAACACACCCTACAACAAGGGCACCGCTAGTGGAGCTTCAGCAGCTCCTAAGGGCAGTATTTCTAACCCTTCTTCTAGAGCTAGGGATATTGTGTGTTTTAAGTGCCAAGGTAGAGGGCATATGATGAAGGATTGCCCTAATAATAAAACACTTTTAATCAATCATTTAGGCCAATATGAATCTGAGGAAGAAATTGATGATGTGCATGAAAATGAGCCTAATAATGATTATTTGCATGATAATGAGGATGAGATCGAGTATGAATCAGGGGAGTCTTTAATTGCTAGACGTAACATGCATATAAAACCAGCCCCTTGTGAAGATAATCAACGAGAAAATCTATTCCATACTCGATGCTTGATTAAGGGCAAAGTTTGCAACATGATAATAGATAGTGGTAGTTGTTGTAACATTGCTAGTCTAGACATGGTACAAAAACTTCAATTATCTATGACTCAACACCCTAGGCCCTATAAATTACATTGGATGAACGATTGTGGAGAACTAAAGGTGAACAAGCAGGCGCATGTTTCTATTAAATTAGGGCATTACAAGGATGTTGTTCTTTGTGATGTTGTTCCTATGCAGGCTTGTCACATTTTACTAGGTCGTCCATGGCAATATGATAGGAAGGTCACACATGATGGATTCACCAACCGGAACACCTTCACCCACAACGGCCAAACCATAGTGCTCAAACCCATGACGCCTACGCAGGTGGCTGAGGAGTTTGACAAGAAGAAGGTAAGTAAGGTAAGTGGAGATGGTGAGGGAAAGAAGGGGACAGCTCGGGGTAAGACGAGCTCACCTAACAATCTCCCACCCTCTAGCGCGCTTTTGGCTTCCAAGAGGGAGCTAGAGGCCGAGTATTTGGATGGGCAAACAACACTCATGCTCTTGTGCAAGGAGTTGAGCTTGTTGAATGAGGAACTTAAGGCCTCTTTGCCTCCACGAATTTTGGGGCTCATTGAGGAATACAATGACGTGTTTCCCGATGAGATACCGGCTGGCTTACCGCCAATTAGAGGAATAGAGCATCAAATTGATCTCATTCCCGGAGCATCTTTGCCTAATAGGCCAGCCTATCGTATGAACCCCAAGGAGACCCAAGAGGTCCAATCCCAAGTTCAAGAGCTCTTGGATAAGGGATACATTAGGGAGAGTATGAGCCCTTGTGCTGTACCGGTGTTACTAGTGCCTAAGAAAGACAACATATGGCGTATGTGTATCGATTGTAGGGCCATTAACAACATAACGATAAAGTATAGGCACCCCATCCCTTGTCTAGATGACATGCTACATGAATTGCATGGAGCCACTATCTTTTCCAAGATAGATCTAAAAAGTGGCTACCATCAAATAAGGATGAAGGAGGGGGACGAATGGAAAACAGCCTTCAAGACCAAGTTTGGTCTCTATGAATGGCTTGTTATGCCATTCGGACTTACAAACGCCCCAAGCACTTTTATGCGCCTAATGAATCACGTGCTTAGAAACTTCATAGGGAAATTTGTTGTTGTTTATTTTGATGATATTCTGATTTATAGCACATCCCTAGAAGAGCATGAAGATCATTTGAGGGAAGTACTCTCAACACTCAGATTAGAGCACTTGTATGCAAATTTGAAGAAATGTGAATTATGCACTAATCAAGTCACTTTTCTTGGTTTTGTAGTGAGCTCCAAGGGACTACAAGTAGACGAAGCCAAGATAAGGGCGATTCAAGAGTGGCCAACGCCTACCTCCATTGGCCAAGTCAGGAGCTTCCACGGCCTTGCTAGCTTCTATAGGCGATTCGTGAGGGATTTTAGCACCATTGTTGCTCCCTTAACCGAGATCACTAAGAAGAGAAGTGAGTTCAAGTGGGAGAAGGCACAAGAGAGGGCATTCAACGCCCTAAAGGACAGATTAACGCAGGCCCCATTGCTAGCCTTGCCCGACTTCACTCGGCCCTTCGAAGTGGAGTGTGATGCGAGTGACATTGAGATTGGAGGCGTCCTCATGAAAGAAGGTAAGCCTATTGCCTTCTTTTCTAAAAAATTAAAAGGTGCATGTTTAAACTACTCGACCTATGATAAAGAGTTATATGCTTTGTTTCGAGTGTTAAAAACATGGCAACATTACCTTTGGCCTAGAGAATTTGTCTTGAAAACTGACCATGAATCTTTAAAACATTTCAAGAGTCAAGATAAATTGGATAGAAGACATGGTAGGTGGATGGAATTTATTGAGACATTTCCATATGTCATAAAATATAAAAAGGGAAAGGATAATGTTGTTGTTGATGCCTTATCTCGTCGCCATACTTTGCTTGTCTCATTTGATTCTAGAGTGTTAGGTTTTACTTACATTCGTGAATTATATGAGCATGATACTGATTTTGGTGATGCTTTTAAATCCTGCATGAATAAGGGTTCTGATGAAAAATATTATATTCATGATGGATTTTTATTTAGAGTTGATAAAGTTTGTATTCCTCGTTGCTCTTTACGCTTATTGCTGGTTGAGGAAGCCCATAAGGGTGGCCTAATGGGACATTTTGGGAGGGATAAGACTTATCATACTCTTAGGGCTCATTTTTATTGGCCACACATGCTTAGAGACGTTGAAAATGTAGTTAAGCGTTGTGTTGATTGTTTAAGAGCCAAATCTAGGCTGATGCCACATGGACTTTACACCCCTTTGCCTACACCTACATCCCCTTGGGAGGATTTATCCATGGACTTTATAGTAGGGTTGCCTAGGACTAAGAAGGGGAGGGATTCAATATGGTGGTAGTAGACCGATTCTCAAAGATGGCACATTTTGTGCCGTGTCACAGAACTGATGATGCTAGTAATGTAGCCTACTTGTTCTTTCGGGAAATAGTTAGGCTTCATGGGATACCTAAAACCATAGTGAGTGATAGGGATACCAAGTTCCTTAGCCATTTTTGGAGGACCTTATGGAATAAGCTAATGTTCTCTACATCTAGCCACCCACAAACTGATGGGCAGACCGAAGTAACCAATAGGACGTTAGCTACTATCCTTAGAATCATTATTAAGAAGAATTTGAAACTGTGGGAAGAAGCTTTACCTCATGTGGAGTTTGCTTACAATCGCACTATGCACTCATCTACTAAGTTAACTCCATTTGAATGTGTTTATGGTACTAACCCACTCACCCCCTTAGATCTTACCCCATTTCCAATGAGGGAGAATGAAAGTTTTGATGCAGGAAAGCACGTTGAATTTATTAAGGAGCTGCATGCTCGAACCAAGACTCGGTTGGAGCAAAAAGCCGAGTACAATGCAAGGCGCGCCAACCATGGGCGGCGCCGCGTGATTTTCCAGCCTGGCGATTTGGTATGGGCGCATCTAAGGAAGGAGCGGTTCCCGGAGCTGAGGAAGAGCAAGCTGTCTCCAAGAGGCGATGGGCCTTTTAAGGTGCTTCAACGGATTGGAGACAATGCATACAAGTTGGAGCTGCCCGGGGATTATGATGTGAGCGCCACCTTTAATGTTGCTGACCTTACGCCGTATTTAGCCGTGGATGAGGAGTTGGATTCGGGGTCGAATCCTTTCCAAGAAGGGGAGGTTGATGAGGGACCATCTAGGCAGCCTCCACCGGACACGCCTACACTCTTTGATGGACCACTCACCCGTGCTCGAGCCAAGAAGCTACAACGTGAGATGAATGCTTTTGTGGGTTACACTATGGCTAAGGACGCAGGAGCTAGTATGGAGTCCAAGGCCGGAGCTGTGTGTGTGTTAAGCGCCGAGGGATCTTCGAGCCACTGCTGCGGTGACGCGCCCCAGGTCGGTGTTGCAATGGCGCGTCCCGACGTCAATGATGCAGCGGCGCGCCCACTCCAGCATGGCGATGCAACGGCGCATCCACGTCCCTGAGTGTGCGCCTCTCCACACACGAGCAAGCATGTGTTGCTGGTTTCATTTGGACTTGTTTATTATTGGGCCATGTTCATTTTGGGCCTTTATCTAGCTTAAGTATAATTAGACTTTTATTTATTATTTCCATTAATATTGTTGGACATATAAATAGTCTTTAGGTGGTTATTTTCAGTTTAGACAACTCATTTTGTAATTTCAATTCTCCTTGCAATAGAGAGAAAACGAGAGCTTTAGGCTTTCAACCTGTGTGTGTAATTGCAGCTTGGTTTGCTTTGATTTGTGTCAATCTCATCGAAGGTTGGTGCTTGTCAACAATCACGAGCCCCTTTCTCGTGCTACAAGGTTCGTCCTTGGTGTGTGAGATCTTAAAGGTTGGTTGCTTGTCCATTCGATTAGGTTCTTGTCTGTTCAAGACAAGGGTCTTCTAGTTGTCTCAAGTAGTTGATCTTCTAGTCCTTTTGAGTCGTTTTGTTTCATTCATTGTCGCGTCTGGTTTGTGTTCTTGAGTCGTTCTTAGTCTTGTCCTTGTTGAGTCCTTCGTTTGATTTCATTTCTGATCATTGTTTGTTGTTTTCCTTGTTTGAGTCGTGAACATCGAAGATCGGGCACCCAGCGGTTTAATCCCGTATCAGAATTGAAGAATGACGAAACTGATTTGGGATAAACTGAAGGAATCAACTTTGATAGTTCAATTGGATTGGCTCTAACGTTAAATCCTATTGATTAACTAGTTGGATCTTTAACAATCAAATCCAGAACAATCTCAATTGACTAAATCAATCAAACCAAATTAAACAACAAGATAGAGAGAGGTCGGAGATTGATGATCGATCGAACACTTGAAGCAATTGCAAGATTCGTGTGGTTTAGAGCCCAAAGACTAGATAAAACTTTTCTAGGGTTTATCTAATCTCAAGTTAATTTTGTTAAACTAAAATTGCAAAGTATTTAAAGAGGTACAAAGCTGATCCTTGGAGAGCAAGTAACATACATGTGGTCGGCTCTACGAGAGAGAAATAAGCCCCATGTCTTGCTTCCTAAGATATAATAAATTATCTAAACTATAACTAAACAGATCTCTCTTAAATTAAATAAATCAAAGATGATATATTTATTTAAGGAAAATATCCTAACAAACTTGAAATATCTAAAAGATAGAATAAAACATAAGAGAGAGAGAATAATCAACCAACTAACATCAGCCTATTGGTCGAAAATCTCTTAGCATAAAAAATCGTGCATAATAAAGTAAATAAAAACTGATATTTTCTATAATTTTGATTAGTCAAGTCAAAGGGTTGACTTTGACCCATGACACAACTCATCTCACCCGGTCACTTACTAAATTCAGCCCTAAAGTGAGACAAGCTATTTCATGGTTCTAAATAAGGAAATAAGTGTGAAACTCTCCAAATTTAATTAATTCATTGAATCTGGGCTTAGTTGATGCCGAATGCAAGTGACCCATCTCGTCTTGTTGGACCCTTCAATAATGGATACCAATCGAACTAAGATCGATGTCGTCCCTTGAGCAATCTTCTTAGCCTGACTCCTAGTAACTGGCCCATCATATGGCACTTGAATCTACTCATCAACGTCGGTAGGAGACATGGCTGGCTTCACTGCATCACTTACCACTAATGGTGGTTATGTGAGTGATGAAGAAATACCTCCAAATCAAGTGGAGGAGGAGAACATTGGAAAAGAAGAGGACAACACAGAGGCCATTGAACCGGATTGCTCAGAACAACACTTAACCTTGGTAATGAGGCAGCCACCCGTTACACATCAACAACTATATTTTCAGCAATCGGCACGGTTTCCTCAAGCCGCTCATCGTCAACAACGACAACAATACAACAATCATTATGATGATGTGATGTATGGCTATCTTGGGAAAGAAAGACGCCCATGGAATCCTCCCCTTGATGATTTCTACTATCAAGCTGAGATTGTAGAAGAGATTCCACTGGCTTATGGAGTACAAAGGCAGGCCAACAACAACGAACTAAGAAGGAACAAAACTGATTTGGATAAATTGAAGAAATCAACCTTATAGTTTAATTGGATTGGCTCTAACGCTAAATCCAATTGATTAACTAGTTTGATCTTCAACAATCAAAACTAGAACAATCCAATTGAATAGATCAACAAACCAAGAGATCGAGCGATTTGGAGATCGCAAATGGTGATGATCGAATGAACTTGTAAGCTGATTCACACGTGTGTTTTTGGAGCCCAAGAGATAGATTAAACCAATTTGGGTTTAATCTCTCTCAAGCTGATTTTTATATTAATGAAATTGTAAAGTATAAATAGTAAATACAAAGCTGAATCTTGGAGAGCAAGAAACAAGGCATGGCCGGCCCTAGAGGGGTAGAAAAGGCCTTTGCTTGCTTCCCAAGATATAATAAAATATCCAAACTATAACAAACTACATCTCCCTTAAATAAAATTAATCAAAGCTTATTTATATATTTAAGGAAAATATCATAACAACTTAAAATATCTAAAAGATAGAATAAAACGTAAGAGAGAGATTATCAACCACTAACAACTTGCCTATGGTCGAAATTCTCACACAAATAACATAAATAAACCTCGTCCATAATAAAATAAATAAAAAGCTGATATTTTCCAATATTTAGATTGGTCAAGTCAAAGAGTTGACTTTGACCCATGTAACAACTCATCTCACTTGGTCAGTTACTAAATTCATCCCTAAAGTGAGACAAGCTATTGCATGTTTCTAAATAAGGAAATAGGTGTGAAACTCGCCCAATTGAATTAATCCATTAAATTTGGGCTTAGTTGATGTCGAATGCATGTGACCCATCTTGTTTTGTTGGACCCTTCAACAATGGCTGCCAATCGAACTAAGATCGTTGTTGTCACTACTAGATTAAAGGCCTAAAGCAGCGGCCAAAAACCGTTGCATTAAGCTGGGAAACCGCTTCATTTGACCTAATGCAGCGGTTTTCGACCGCTTCATCTGCTGGCGTTGCATTAGGTCAAATGCAGCGGTTTTTTGTGTCTAATGCAGCGGTTTTTGGTTGGTTAGGAAAACCGCTTCATTAGGTGGAAAAACCGCTACCATTATATATTTAATACAGACGTTTTGCCAACAAGTTAATGAAGCGATTTAATACCTTATGAAGCGTTTCTGAACCTAATGAAGCGGTAACTCATCTCTTTTGCAGCGGGTTTATTCCTCTTAATGAGGCAGCATTTGGCTTCTAATGCAACGGTTTTTTATTGTATGGAAATTACATATCAAAGCTAATGAAGTGGTTTATGTATTACGTATTTGGGCTTCAAATATTACAGCTATAAAGGAAAGATGTGTTGACACTAAATCATAAGGAATTGAATTAATCAATAAATTAGAGTATAATTTCTTACAAAATAATTCTGTTCAAAAGACAATGTATGACTTTATAACACCATGAATAGCAAGCCAAAAACTAACACAACAACAATTAGAAATATATTCTAAAACTCTAGACATGAACAACCACAAACTGTCCTAACATAAAATTCCATTTTCTAGTTGTAGAAAATTATAGAGTAATAATGAAGACCTGATTGCTATAAAGCTTACACTAGAGGGTACTCCAAAGGTGTGCACGGCCTCAATGACCAACTTTGTTAAACAAAAACAGCTTCTTAGTCTTCACCTTGGAAAAATGAACTCCCTTCCAAGTAGAGCCTCTCAAAATCATCTCAAACTATCATTCAAAATAATCAGCGTTATGCAGAGCACTGAGCCGCTCATCTTCGGGGCTCTTTTGTACATCCTCAGCTTCATTCCAACTTCTGTGTCATGCATGACGGTCATTAAGATGCCATAATTCAACTATCAGCTGACATTGGAAAAACTGCCACCATAGAAAAACGCAATCCTGAAAAGCTTGAGATATGCACCTATACTCCCCAAGATGCAAATTCATAGAGAAAAAGAGCAAGTTTTAGAAACCCAGATGATGACGTACTGATAAATCCTGAAATTCTGCCCTAACCAATTCTGAAAAACTTGAGATATGCACCTATAAATCCACATATTTCGGATGCTATACTACTGGCATTCTGCTTGGAAAAAAGTAACAACACTATGGCCTTGTTTCACTTGTGGGTGTAAAGGGGTTTTTGGGTGAAAAATGATTTTTAGTGTCTTTAAAAACGTAAAAAGTAGAGAGAGTTGCACGGATTTCAAGAGTATTAAAAGTAGTTTTTAGGTAGAAAGGGGTTTGGGGTAGAAAGTGAAACAAGGCCTATGAGCTCCTATATCCAATGGAAAATGATGCAACATTAACCAAAGCAAAATACCTTGTACATGATTGCATTTGATGCAATGGTGAGGGTTGTAAACATCACAGTATATTGGAGACACGATAGCTGCATTGAATGTATCTAACGCCTGGAAGAATGATGCACCAACAAAACTTCACATATGACCAACACCACCTGACACAGCCAATAGTAAGTAAAAGCATAAGATTAAACCAACCTTGTTCAGGTAATTTAATTATGTGACAACACAAATGGCTTCTATAGTAAGAAAAAACCAAGTTTGTAAATAGACAAACTGGTTTGTCCCCTCTAGTGTAAGCTTTATAGCAATCCCAATGGCCTTTATGCTCACAACCTGCACAGTACTGAGAAAGCAACCCCAATGAACTTATATAGTCACACATCTCAATTTTGGGAAGTTAAGAACTTCTTCTCTTGATAAATAGAGTAATAATGAAGAACCGAAGACCTAAAATGTCATTTACTCAGCAACTATATCATGAACATGTTAAGAGAATAGTTATAGTTGTAGAAAATTACCTTTGGGCACTAAGCATTTTCTAGTTGAGTGTACAATTGAGCGTATGACAAATATGTTTTGGGTAGAACATTCAAGGGCAATGGTGGTTGCAATGAATTGAATAAAGGTGAAAATTATGCACACATATACCATATTGCTTCTATAAGTCTTCATCAACACAAGTAGTAAATAACAAATCCATGAACATTACAATTCATGATAACTTTATATACTTCTAAACATATGCAGGTGTCTAAGAAACTCAAATGATGATGTACTGATATCCTTTATCCACAATCCCTAAATAATTCAACAACTCATAACATAAAAATCCAGGGAAGATAGCAGCGCAAAAATACATGCCCACAGAAGGAAGGAGAGTGCACCGATTACCACAAATAGTAGAAGCAACTCTTCAAACCACTCTCATTTTCGTTGCGTATAGTCCAAGAGTGAGTTCTTTCTGATGAACAAAAAATAAACAAATAAGCAGTATACAAGAGAGGAATCCTAAGCAAACACTTTATTTTTTCAGTGGTAAGTAGAATATATCAAGTAAACTTACCTGTAATGGAGATCGAAGACTAAAGAAACCATTAACAAAAGGGTTTTCTCTACTAGCTGCTCTACTTTTTATTTTGTTTCTCAAGTGTGAAAGATCTGTTCAAATTAGCACTGCTAATTTTTTGCCTTCGCTGCAAAATCTTTGGAGGATCTAGTTGTAGTTTGTTTTCATTATGAAATTTTTGTATAGAGTTTGATCCTAATACTTATTCCTTAAGGATATGTCTCCCATATAGCTATTACCACCAATCCTCATTGAGTCATTATAATGCATTGATCTACACATATTTTAGCCTAATTCCTAAGAGTTTTAAGTTAATGTTGCACATAAGCATTTTTAATAATAAACTAGGCCTTCTCCTGATTTAGCATGCTATAAGAACTAGAAACTTAAAAAACAAAAAACTTGCTCAGATTATTATTAGTATTATTGACTTCTAATACGAAAGTGGTTTTTCTTTATAAAATTTGTAAACATTATGCTAGTGAAGTCCTTACACAAATTACTTACAGATAATTTTATGCAGATTTCGGAATTTCCTGCTAAACAAGCATATCTCTGAACCCATCATGGACATCTCTAATACAGATTCTCACCAAACAATCAAATCCCTTTCTGCTGACAACATGCCTGACTGGTTTCTACTTGAAATCTTGCTACACCTTCCAGTTAAATCCATTTTCAAATTCAAATGTGTCTCCAAGCATTGGAATTCTGATCAACGAGCCTTCATTTGCTCATTCATACACTACTCATACTCTTAAGAAAAACAAGAAACAACAATTTATTTCTAATTGGAGATTTGGAAGATGCTAAATTCAGCGAAAAAAACAGATATGTAGAATTTTTGTGTACATGATACTTCTTTCTGCATTCCCGAATAGTTCTAATTTGTGTTTGAAGAAGTCTGCAGAATAAGTGTTCAGAATAAGAGTCCAATAAAGAGAAAAGTCCTGAAAGAAACTTGAGTTACCATAGTGAGACGACCAGATATCGTCTCAAAATCCTCGTTCCTCTTCGTTCTCTCAATATACTCATACATATTGTCCAGAAACGGAGAAAGCTCCTCGGGTCAGCTTCCATCGCCGATCTTCGTCTTGATCACTCCTCCTCGATCGGATCCGTAAGATATGAGAGTGCACAGGCGAGGCTGAAGCACGATCTTCGCTTGATCCAGCGCCAAAGAAGGCAGAATCGGCGGCGATGATGCTCCCTTCACCACAACCCTACTAGCAAGCGGCGATGCGGCTGCACATGCTGTTTCTTGGTCTGAAGTTGGCAGATCGGTTCGAGCGAAATCCATTATGAAAGAGAGCGGTGAAGGAGAGAAAAACTTGGGGGAGAGAGAGGAAGAGCTTGGACAACACCATAATCGGGTCAAGCGACGATGACATCAAACGACGGGTTTGCAGATCTGAGGATTGAGCGTGTTGATGAGAGTGAGAGGATTTAGGTTTAGAATTGTGTGAAATTTCAACATTTGAGGGCTTTTTGGAAAGGCGGGCTAGAAAATTTATTTAGCCGCCCGAAAGGGCCCAAACGCGCGCCCCCAAATATTTTCACTTAAACCCGCTTCTTTAGATAATTTTTTAAATTTATAAAAAATCAATCTATAAAATCGCTTCAATAGAACATTCTAGCCGCTGCATCATCTTTTTAACCTCACGATGGATTGATTTTACTTTAAAATCGTTGCATAACCGCTGCATTAGACTAAGCGCTGCATAAAACCGTTGCATTACCCACAACCGCTGAAAGAGAACCACAACATTAGCTCTTTAATTTAGTAGTGTGTGCCTTGAGCAATCTTCTTAGCCAGACTCCTAGTAATTGGTCAATCAAATGGCACTCGAATCAACTCATCGACGTCGGTAAAAGACATGGCTAGCTTCACTACATCATTCTCCTCCACTTTAGCTCGAATCGTGTCTAATTCGACGTCGGAATCAAAATCTGGCACATAAAAAGAATGATCAGCCACATTAAATGTCGGATGGACAATATACTCACTAGGAATGTCGACTTGATGTTGGTTTTTAGGATATGAAAACGAAATAGTATGTTGCATAAACAAGTTGAAGTGGAAGTCGACACTTGTAGATCCATAAGGATAGTCAAGGCGGTTGAGTACACCCCAAAGGGTAATCTCGTGAGTAGACCCCGAAGGGTAGTCTCGTTGGGTGTAGACCGTAAAGGTAATCGCCACCGACCCACATAAAACATTTTATTAAGTTAACCAAATAAAGGCTACGAGTCACGAGATGAGTTCCCGCTTTCCTTCAACATATATTGCCCCTATTCCATGCCAAGGGATTCCGCAATATCGTTGTACAATAAAACGTACCACACGAAACAATAGAGATGTTGGAAAAACAACTCTATTAGAATAAACATACCTTGTTCGAATTCCACGACTCCTCTTCATTCTTTACTTGAACGAAGTCGCTCTCCCATGGCTCTTGCGATTCTTTCTTCACTTGGATGAAACCGTCACGCCACGCCTCTTGAGGTTCGTTCTCCACTCGTACTTGTGAAGATCGATCCATGATATATTCACACTTTGCGTTTGATTCACTCGTGAAAACCTTCACGCAAGCAAACTCTAGTCTCACACGACTACAAGTGTTTTTCTTTCACGGATTTGTGTAGACTTGTGTCTAATTTTGTGTGTCTTCTCATCATCTTGCATCATCCTCATATGGACGACAATACCCTCTATTTATAGAGGTCCATGGCTGTCCAAATGACCGCCAAAAGAAGTTACACAATCGGTTGGAGAAAAGAGAGGTTCAGAGTGAATTCATGAGAGTTTGTTATAACTAACTCCATCCTTGTCCACTTTTCACTTTCCTTGTCATCATAGGAGTCCAAAACAACCCATTATGGAGTCCAAATATGCGTCCAAATCCAGCCCATAAAAGCCCAAGGATATGTCCCAAAACTCCTTCAAGAAATCCAATCCAAAAGCCCAATATCAAGGCCCATGCATGCGGCCATCCATGCAACCCACTAGGCCCAAGCGCACGCCCCATGGGCCAGCCCACCAAGGCCCACACCAAGCTAGCATAGCTAGGTACCTAGCTAGGTCACTTACCAAGTGTAGCTGGCACTTAACTAGTTGAGCTAACATCCATCTAGTTGAGCTGGTTTGAGTTGCGTTGTAGGTCGTTGAGCTGATTTTCAAGCTACTTGAGCTAACTTGAGCTAGTTTGAGCTTCCATGAGCTAACCCCTAGCTACATGAGCTTCTTACAAAGCTTATACTTTGAGTTTAAAGCTTATTCAAGCTTCTAGAGCTAACTCTAAGTTAGTATAAAGCTTCAATACTTCTTTCTAGCATACATAGCTATGTGCCTAGCTAAACGCAAGCCTTGGTTCTTGTTTAAACCATTCACCAAGCTTAAGTTAAGCTTCCTAACTTCATTAGAATATGCACAAAGCTACAAGACTCGTATAACAAGCTCAAAACCATACCTTAGCTTAATCGCAACCCCTCGATGCCTCATGCCTTAGTCCTAGACGTGCCGCAAGCTCATCGCATCCTACCTTGGTGTGTTGCTAGCATCGTGCAGCCATAGTCATGCCATCGTAGCGCCATAGGCACACCCCAACAACTAACACTTGAACCTCTAAACCAAGCACAAGGCGCACCACAAGCTGCCGAGTCTCGAACCTCAAGATCCAGCTCCTATCACGTCGTGCCCTTACACCATGCCGATGCATCGTGCCGCCAACAAGTGACGACGACTCCAAGGCGCACCATCGCCTAGTGTCGTGGCACGTGAGGTTTGTCCCTTGGCGTTGGTGTGCCTTTACTTTGGATCATTTTTAATCATGACAAACTCTCTTTATCATATCATGGAAAGTCACATAAGTCAATTTCTCAATCGACATTATCCTTGTGACTTAATAACCTCAACATACTTACAAGGGGATTGATGACTCTGCACAAATCACCAACATTCCTCCCCCATTTGAGCAATGTCATCTAAACTCGAATTTTTTTACAAACTCTATATCATAGATGCAAATATCCATAGATTTGAATTTACACCTTGTAGTTCCCACCATCATGCACTAAAGAATCATGGTGCTTCTTAAGAAGTGAACAACATCAACTTGTCTAAGTACATCTAGTGATAGTACGATATGAGTTACTAACGTTTATTCTTTAACTTGACGCTTTTGTAAAAGGCTCTTTCGTCCCATATCCATTTCACATATTCTTAAGTCGAGTCATCCTAGAACTCTAACTTTCAAGAAGCCTTATACTTCCACATATGCTTAGTTGAGTTTTCTAACGTGCTCCACATTAGCAATTTCCAAAAACTCATTAATGAAAACTTTGTTTCAAAACTATTTTCATGTGGTCTAGAGCAAATATACCTTGATGGGAAATTTGTATGCTCTCCAACTCTAAGTCTTTGGCCTACCACATTGAATTCAGCCCACACCTTTCGATGAGGGGGAATTGGGCGTCCAAATCATAGGGTTTGTTAGGATTTTCACCCCATTCCTCGAGTTGAATTTAACACAAACACTTATGCTAATGTTCTCGGTGGAGAAATCAACAAACTCGTTGTGCTTAGCAAAACTCAATCGAGTTGACTCTATGTATGGAATATTCCTTAGAAAAAGGTTCCCTCATACTTAAATGTCACTTTCTGACCCGAAGTGGAAGTATATGAAAATTACATCTTGAGTCTTCTCAAGAATGTGCACCCATCACCCTACTAGGAATTCATGACCAATTGTATACTAAAGGTCTTCCTTAGTTAGATGATCCAACTTGCATTTATACTTTCAACATAGAAAGTATTTCAACACATCCAATGCCTTAAGCATCTTTTATATCTTTAACAAATAGCCTATGTCAAGATATCAACACCATATTACCACTTGAGCGTCCCCAAGCCATTATATACACACTCTATAGCCATGTGTCCATTGATCCATAGGTGTTCTAAACATGTTTATAACCATGGAACTTCCATCCCATTCCAATGTTTTACAAACCAATACGAAGATTTAGAAGATCTAATTCACCTTCATCTCTTTACATTGGCATCTTCATAATTTTATCAATGAACTTCATAGACAAGATCCTTTCTATCTCATCCATTTCATTTGGTTTCTTACCAAATCAGCCATGTCATTTCCATATAGACTCATTAAACACTTCTTAATCAAAGTGATTAAAACATACTATATTACTTCATGCTATAAGCATATATAGTCTTTAGAAAGACTTCCAAATGACATCCTTTGCTTTTTTTTGGCCATTCAACATAAAGTATTCCACTTCATGTACCACTTTCATCCTAACCACCAATTCATTGGGAGTTATCATAAGATCATCATCCATCTAACAACAACATTAGATGATTCAATTCTTCTTTTCCCTTAGAAAAATTTATCCATGAAAACTAGAAGAATTATGCTCATAAGACAATCATCTTTCCACAAGTGTTCACTACACATGTTAAGATTTGTCTTTCATGAACCATGCCATTAATTTCCATTAATCCTTTCAATGGTTTTCTTAACCATAAGATTAACTTATCAAAGTTGTCAAATTTAAAGCCTTCATGGCGTATTGACACTTTCCTTGGATCCGAGGATTTGAACAAATACCTCATAGTCTCTTCTAGACCATTTACTTGTTAATTTGAAAGTCCTAAAACCCAGCCTTTCAAAATTCTTATTACAAGTTCTATCCATCCAATCTAATGACATACATCATGAGCCTCCTGAATTAACCATATGGGGCATGTGATATTCCAAGTTAATAAACTCAATCACATACGTTAACATTTCCAAAATAGGAAAATATTTCATGACTTCAAGTATGATTTCATTGATTTAACAATCAATCTGAATGCCTATAGTAGGCACACCTACGAGCCAACCACGTGGACAACGACGCCAAGTGTCGAGCACCCATCATGGTCAGGGCTCGGTTTCAACCAACCTTGGCACGCCTAGTGCTACCCAAATCGTGCCACGACTTTAATCAAGACACGGTGTTATCTTGTATCGAGTGTCGCGCACTCAGATAGCAAAGCAACTAGTTCGAGCGTGTAATAACTCTCTTTTTCCAAGAGAAGTTAGTTTAGTTGTTATCTTTTCTTTTCTCTAATTTCGGGGACGAAACTATTTTATTAAGGGGGTACTATTGTAATAACCCTCAAATTTTTATATTTATAAATGAAATATTAGCAAGTAAATTTTATTGATAACAACATAAGTAACCATGTCTTGATATAATAAAAGTATTTTTATAAAATTATAGTTTATAAAATATTGGAAGTAAAATGGCTATTTTAATATGGTCTATAAATAAAGTGTTAATGGGTACATAAAATAATAAAATAAAACAAACTAAAATAAAAATAAAATTTGAAATTATTGAATCCAGGAGTCATCTTCATATTTGGAACAAATTTGTTCATGAGCGGGATTTTTCGAATTGATCGTATGAGCTTGTATCTTTACGGATTTTGGATCATTCAAGTTAAGCTTTATCTAAACTCTCTATATATTTAGAGGATTAGTTTTCAAATTATATCCCAAATCTCAGATTTTGTTCAGCCCAAAATCTAGGGTTCTAACTAAATCGTTTTAAATCCTTCAAATCTAAAGTAATAAACTGAATTTATGAATCTTAGATAACAATCTACTCATTAAATAATTAAATAATGAGTAACAGACACCCAAATATTTCTGTTGAAATTTGAAGTTATCCGCTCGAGCTATGTTGTTAGGATCTCCCATTGATTTTATCGATTTGATGCGTCTGATGCATGGATACGGTGGTTTATAAATAGGATTTCTACTGCTCGTTTCTATACACTTAAAACACAAAATCTTCTCCTCCCTGCGTCTGCTATTCACGTCTCTCTCAGCAATTGTGTTTGCTGCTTGTAAAGTCTTATCCTGTTCTACTGTCACGGTACTCTTTTATTTTGTTTTTTACCTTGTCCCGTCTTGTTTTATCTGCCCATGTTAAGATTCATGTGTCAGGTACAAGAATTAATTAGAGATGATAATATCTTTTTTATCATGTCCACCATGTTGAATCAGTAGGTACTTAAAAGAAAATTTCAAACTTATACATGTGGGTAAAGCATGGATAGTAAAACAAAAACCTTCTCATCTGATTCAACAAAAAAAGAAAAAAAAATCAATTGTTATAGTTAATTACGAGATAGAACCTGGGTGATTCCAAGGTGAGTATTTTTTTGTTCATATATAATAGTCAACCGGTATATTATATACACGTACTATACAAAGGTTCTTTAAATTGTGGTTGGGTTAATCTGATATGAGTAGGTATTTAATAGGCGTTATAATAAATCAATTATACATATATGAGTATATAGATTACGGTATGGATAAAAACAATTAGTCAAGGTCAAATCGAAAAGTCGGATTGTGATGCGGGGATAAGCCGCTTGATGCCCGATCTTCGACGTTCACGACTCAAAACAAGGAAACAAAGATAATGATCAGAAATGGAAATGCAACAAGACTCAACAATTGAAGAACACGACTTGTAATGATCGAAAAGACAAGAAACAAATACAAAAACAGGAAAGGGACTCGACAAGAGATAAATGACTCAAGAACAACAAGAAGGACAACCTCATAAAACAACTATCAAACCCTTGACTTGATTCAGCCAAGAACCTAATAGAATGATTATGAAACCAACCTTTACGATCTCACACAACAAGGAACGAGACCTTGAAGCACGAGAAAGGAGCTCGTGATTGTTGACAAGCACCAACCTTCGATGAGATTGACACAAATCAAAGCAAACCAAGCTGCGGATTCACACACACGTTGAAAGCCAAAGCTCTCGTTTTCTCTCTATTGCAAGGAGAATTGGAAATTACAAATGAGTTGTCTACCCTGAAAATAAAAACATCCTAAGCTATTTATATATCTTGACAAAATAACAATAGAAATAATGTCTAATTAAAACTAAAAGATAACTAAGGCCCAAAATGGAAATGGCCCAATAAAACAAATCCAGCAAAACTAAAAGATAGCATGCTCGTGCTCGGACTCGCGCGCACACACGCGGACAGGCGCGCTCAGGGGCGCGCCGCTGCATCGCTACGCTGGCGAAGGCGCAGCGCTGCATCGCTGGAGTTAGGACGCGCCGTTGCAACGTCGGTTTGGTGCACGTTGCTGCAGCCTTGGCTCGAAGATCCCTCGGCGCTCAAGACGCACACCGCCCTAGCTTTGGACTTCATACATGCTCCTGCCTCCTTAGCCATAGTGTAACCCACAAAAGCATTCATCTCATGTTGTAGCTTCTTGGCTCGAGCACGGGTGAGTGGTCCATCAAAGAGTGTAGGCGCGCCCGGTGGAGGCTGCCTAGATGGTCCCTCATCAACCTCCCCTTCTTGGAAAGGATTCGACCCTGAATCCAGCTCCTCATCCAAGGCTAAGTACGGCGTAAGATCAGCGACATTGAAGGTGGCGCTCACACCATAATCCCCGGGCAGCTCTAACTTGTAAGCATTGTCTCCAATCCGTTGAAGCACCTTGAAAGGTCCATCGCCTCTTGGAGACAGCTTGCTCTTCCTTAGCTCCGGAAACCGCTCCTTCCTTAGATGTGCCTATACCAAATCGCCGGGTTGGAAAATCACGCGGCGCCGCCCATGGTTGGCGCGCCTAGCATTGTACTCGGCCTTTTGCTCCAACCGAGTCTTGGTGCGAGCATGCAGCTCCTTAATAAATTCAACGTGCTTTCCTGCATCAAAACTTTCATGCTCCCTCATTGGAAATGGGGTAAGATCTTCTTGCATGAGAACGCCTCCAATTCCAATGCCACTCGCATCACACTCCACTTCGAAGGGCCGAGTGAAGTCGGGCAAGGCCAACAATGGGGCATGCGTCAATCTGTCCTTTAGGGCGTTGAATGCCCTCTCTTGTGCCTTCTCCCACTTAAACTCACTCCTCTTCTTAGTGATTTCGGTCAAGGGAGCAGCAATGGTGCTAAAATCCCTCACAAATCTCCTATAGAAGCTGGCGAGGCCGTGGAAGCTCCTGACTTGGCCAATGGAGGTAGGCGTTGGCCACTCTTGAATCGCCTTTATCTTGGCTTCGTCTACTTGTAATCCTTTGGAGCTCACTACAAACCCAAGAAAAGTGACATGATTAGTGCATAATTCACATTTCTTCAAATTTGCATACAAGTGCTCTAATCTAAGTGTAGAGAGTACTTCCCTCAAATGATCTTCATGCGTTTCTAGGGATTTGCTATAAATCAGAATATCATCAAAATAAACAACAACAAATTTCCCTATGAAGTTTCTAAGCACATGATTCATTAGACGCATGAAAGTACTTGGGGCGTTTGTAAGCCCGAATGGCATAACAAGCCATTCATAGAGACCAAACTTGGTCTTGAAGGCTGTTTTCCATTCGTCCCCCTCCTTCATCCTTATCTGATGGTAGCCACTTTTTAAATCTATCTTTGAAAAGATAGTGGCTCCATGCAATTCATCTAGCATGTCGTATAGACGAGGGATGGGGTGCCTATACTTTACCGTTATGTTGTTAATAGCCCTACAATCGACACACATACGCCATGTGTTGTCTTTCTTAGGCACTAGCAACACCGGTACAGCACAAGGGCTTAAACTTTCCCTAATGTATCCCTTATCCAATAACTCTTGGACTTGGGATTGGACTTCTTGAGTCTCCTTGGGGTTCATACGATAGGCTGGCCTATTAGGCAAAGATGCTCCGGGAATGAGATCAATTTGATGCTCGATTCCTCTAATTGGAGGTAAGCCAGCCGGTATCTCATCGGGAAATACGTCATTGTATTCCTCAATAAGCCCCAAAATTTGTGGGGGCAAAGAGGCTCTAAGTTCCTCATTCAACAAACTCAGCTTCTTGCACAAGAGCATGAGTGTTGTTTGCCCATCCAAATACTCGGTCTCTAACTCCCGCTTGGAAGCCAAAAGTGCGCTGGAGGGTGGGAGATTGTTAGGTGAGCTCGTCTTACCCCGAGTTGTCCCCTTCTTTCCCTCACCTTCTCCACTTACCTTACTTACCTTCTTTTTGTCAAACTCCTCGGCCACCTGCATAGGCGTCATGGGTTTGAGCACTATGGTTTGGCCATTGTAGGTGAAGGTGTTCCGGTTGGTGAATCCATCATGCGTGACCTTCCTATCATATTGCCATGGGCGACCTAATAAAATGTGACAAGCCTGCATAGGAACTACATCACAAAGAACAAAATCCTCGTAATGCCCTAATTTAATAGAAACATGCGCTTGCTTGTTCACTTTAAGTTCTCCACAATCGTTCATCCAATGCAATTTATAAGGTCTAGGGTGTTGAGTCATAGATAATTGCAGTTTTTGTGCCATTTCAAGACTAGCAATGTTACAACAACTTCCACTATCTATTATCATGTTGCAAACCTTACCCTTAATTAAACATCGAGTATGAAATAGATTTTCACGTTGATTATCTTCACAAGGGGCTGGTTTTATATGCATGTTACGTCTAGCAATTAAAGACTCCCCTGATTCATACTCTATCTCATCCTCATCATCATGCAAATCATCATTATTAGGCTCATTTTCATGCACATCATCAATTTCTTCCTCCGATTCATATTGGCCTAAATGATTGATTAAAAGTGTTTTCTTGTTAGGGCAATCTTTCATCATGTGACCTCTACCTTGGCACTTAAAACACACAATATCCCTAGCTCTAGAGGAAGGGTTAGAGGTACTGCCCTTAGGAGCTGCCGAAGCTCCACTATTGGGGCCCTTGTTGTAGGATGGCGCGGTGCCCGCGGAAGGCTTGGTTCGGCCAGCTTGATCTCCATAGGCGCCGGTGGTGCTTCCTCGTTCCTTTGTAGGCGCGCCTTCCTTTCCATAAGACATGGCTTGGCCACGGTTGTTCCTCCATGAGTTGGGCTGGTTACTCGTGCCTCGGCCTCCTAGAATCTGTGCCTTGTTCTTTTTCTCAACCTTCATAGCTAAATGTAACAAACCAGTCATAGTAGTATATGGATATAAATCGACCTCATTAGCTAAAGAAGGATGTAAAACTCGAAGGAAACGTGCCATTGTGGACTCCTCATCCTCATCCACATTGGCTCTTACCATTGCCACTTGCATGGCATTGTAAGTTTCCTCGGCACTCATTGAACCTTGCTTGAGATTCTCCAATCTTTGACGCAGCTCACGTGCATAATGTTGGGGAATGAAACGCCTCCTCATGAGGGCCTTCATTTGCTCCCAAGTTCCTATTGGTGCGTCAAGAGCTCTTCTCCTTTCCTTTACTAGATTATCCCACCAGATTAGTGCATAACCGGAAAATTCAAGGGTGGCGAGTTGTACCTTTTTATGCTCGGCAAAGTTATGGCAATTCCATATTTGTTCAATTTTCGTCTCCCACTCCATGTAGACGTCCGGATCACACTTGCCTTCAAAGGCTGGGATCTTCACTTTGATTTTTCCTACTCCATCTTGCTCGGGCTCTCTAGGCCGCCTTGGACGCCTGTCCCTATCGTCGCGCCGTGAGTAGCGCTCCCATGGATCCTCGTCCTCGGCGTCATACTCGTCAAACGGGTATCCTTGGCCTGGAGCTCTCCTATGTCCCTGAAAATCTTGAAAGTTATTAGCACGATTTTGCCCTTCCCTAGCGGGAGAGGGTAATTGGCTAATTGGAACCCCTTGAGCAAAAATCCCGGGAGAATGGAAATGAGTTGAGTTCAAGTGATCTTCCCTGTTTTGATGATGGGAAGTGGAGGCGAAATTCGGATCCATGCTGGACGGATGGAACGTAGGCGCGGACTCACGAGCACGCCCTTGCTCTTGGCTCGCCGCTGCGGCTGGATCGTGCGCCGTTGGCGCGGTACCTGGCGCGACGCTCGGTGCGGCCCCCGGTTGAGGCGTCGTAATTGTTTGCGCCTCCAAGACAGCCATGCATGAATTGAGGCGCGCCATGTTGCTGTTGAGAGAGCTCAACAAGTTGAACACATCGGGGTGAACCGGGTCGGGGCTCCTGGATCGGTGGGATCCTCTCTCGTCTCTTGACATGATCACACACAATGCACTACAAGCAAATGGTTAATGTTAGTCAAATCAATAAACTCCTCGCTTGTGTTTCACTCGCTCTCACTCTCGGGTGGTGTGATCGAGCTTGTTGTTGCAATCTGCTTTGAAATGATCAAAATCAAGTTGAAGTTTAGTAGATCAATCAAACACGAGAAGAGAAGGTTGGAGGAAAGAGGATTTAAACAAATGAAGACTCGAGTGAAAACAGAAACAGGAAGTAGAGAAAATGAGAAGAAGACTCGATTATAAACAAGACCAGAATTGAGAAAGAGAAAATTGTCAAACAAAGAGTTAGATCAAACCTTGATTAAGCCTGTCTCACCTTGATTTCCTTAACCAAGAGTGCACTTGGAGTGGTTTGTTAGGTGAGGCGTGGGGTGGCTCTTTTGTGAAGGTTCAAGGCTGCACTCCAATGGCGTCCAATAATAGAGAAGAAGAGAATAGATGAAGAAGACTCTTGCACTTTTTTTTTTTTGACTTACACGAAATAATTACAAGAAGGCAATAATTAAATGCTATACTAGGATATGAATTAAAGAAGAGAGGAAATGAAATCTGATTTCTGATTTTTGCTTCTTTCTTTTTCTTTCTTTTTTTTTTTGATTTTCGTATTTTTTTTTTATCAGAAGTAATCAGATAATTACAGAAATAAAATGCTAAGATAAGATAGAATATTTAAGTGCAAGAAATTAAAACAGAAATGTGGCTGAATTTATAAAGTGGATGTTGGAGATGTGGTTGATATGGGGGTATGGGAGATTTGGAGTTTGAATAAATCTTTCCTAGAAAATAGGGATGGAGAAGAATTGGTTAAGGTGGGGCGTGGCTTCTTGTGGCTGAAAAGAGGGTTTGGAAGTTTGACAAAGTCTTCCTTAAAAATAGGGATGAGTTGAGATTTAATTTGAATTTGGCTGAATTAAATCAACTTCTCCCAATATTAAAGAGACGTGGCTGGGTATTTGAGAGAGTGGAACTAGACTTTAATGGAGGTGGTGGACGTAGTGGTTTCTAGACAAATGGGTAGTGACGGTTACTTGGCTTAGGGCATGTTTGGCTGGGCGAAACAAACCACTACAACAAGCAACAAACTGGTTAGTACTTTCAAGTTTAATTAAAGAGATTGAGATTAATCAAACCTGATCGGATCCTTGTAGACGCTACTCCTCTTTTTGGTATTTTGTAGACTCTAATGGTGAATCGACTCGGAAATGGAAAAGAACGTCGTCAACGAAGCTCTGATACCAATTTGATGCGGGGATAAGCCGCTTGATGCCCGATCTTCGACGTTCACGACTCAAAACAAGGAAACAAAGATAATGATCAGAAATGGAAATGCAACAAGACTCAACAATTGAAGAACACGACTTGTAATGATCGAAAAGACAAGAAACAAATACAAAAACAGGAAAGGGACTCGACAAGAGATAAATGACTCAAGAACAACAAGAAGGACAACCTCATAAAACAACTATCAAACCCTTGACTTGATTCAGCCAAGAACCTAATAGAATGATTATGAAACCAACCTTTACGATCTCACACAACAAGGAACGAGACCTTGAAGCACGAGAAAGGGGCTCGTGATTGTTGACAAGCACCAACCTTCGATGAGATTGACACAAATCAAAGCAAACCAAGCTGCGGATTCACACACACGTTGAAAGCCAAAGCTCTCGTTTTCTCTCTATTGCAAGGAGAATTGGAAATTACAAATGAGTTGTCTACCCTGAAAATAAAAACATCCTAAGCTATTTATATGTCTTGACAAAATAACAATAGAAATAATGTCTAATTAAAACTAAAAGATAACTAAGGCCCAAAATGGAAATGGCCCAATAAAACAAATCCAGCAAAACTAAAAGATAGCATGCTCGTGCTCGGACTCGCGCGCACACACGCGGACAGGCGCGCTCAGGGGCGCGCCGCTGCATCGCTACGCTGGCGAAGGCGCAGCGCTGCATCGCTGGAGTTAGGACGCGCCGTTGCAACGTCGGTTTGGTGCACGTTGCTGCAGCCTTGGCTCGAAGATCCCTCGGCGCTCAAGACGCACACCGCCCTAGCTTTGGACTTCATACATGCTCCTGCCTCCTTAGCCATAGTGTAACCCACAAAAGCATTCATCTCATGTTGTAGCTTCTTGGCTCGAGCACGGGTGAGTGGTCCATCAAAGAGTGTAGGCGCGCCCGGTGGAGGCTGCCTAGATGGTCCCTCATCAGATTGTAACTTGATTTTTTTCCATATTGGTAGATTTCAAGTTTAATGTTATAATTAATTAAGTATATAGATTAATTATTAATTATAAAACTTCCTATTTAAATCAAGTTGGTTGATTAATGGAGTACTCAAAATACGGAATTACAAATAGTTATGTACGTATATATTGGGTTACACGTACACACGTATGTAATTCAACACATATATAGAATATGCAAATGTATTTGTCGTCCATTATTTGTATTAGGTACTTAAGTTAGCCTTCATCTTTAAACTTAATAGGCTAGGTCTCGAGTGTTTCCGTTCCGTTTAATCGATTGTTCACCCGTTTCGCTAATCAAAGCCAAGTGGTGGTTCGCTTTCATAATTTGTCATGGATATCGTTATTCATGTTGCATGTTTGTTGGGAACGCTTGTTTGAATAAAATGAATCTAGGTTGGTTAGAAATAATGACCCATGTGCAAGGTAGCTTATTATTAGTAGTATTATTCGTTTGTGCTAAAATTTATACTTAAGTTGCGTGCTTGAGCCTTGTTTGTTTCACGATCTCCTATGAGATTCATTGATGTGCTTCTAGCGTACAACTAGGGGTGTGAGTTCTAAATTCCTGAACACCTCTTTATAACAATTGCATTAAGATGGAGCTATACACTAGTGCTGGTCATGACAATACCCGCTCAATCGTTCTGAGGGGTGTCGCACCTAGCTAGTGCTTCGTATCGAAACTTAGGAATCCGTTACTCTTTCTCTTGGGGACCCCAAACCCAATGTCTTTGGCATACCACGTTGTCCACTTAAAAGCTACCAACTCAAATGCAATGTTTTGTCATTAATGTGAGATAAGTGCCAATGCACATAATAAATGAGCACGAGTGGTGACTACAACATGGAAAACCACTCTTGCTCCCGGCTTTGAAAGGTCTATTTTCCAATTTGAATTCGGACAACACGTATTCGAAGAGGTTGGTTATAGGCCCGATTAGTTGACGGGGTTTTTTTTGAAAACTTGTGTGAATATTAAAGTTCCCAACAAACCTTTCTTCCCTATAGGAACCATATTCTTGTGGTATCCTTATCTTTTCAGCATATTTCCTTTTCGTGAAACTATTTGGTTAGATAGCATCGACCGGCTTTCATTCGAAATTCGATGGTCTAATTAAAATAAGTCACAAGAACCCTCACATAAATTCCACTTGCTTAGTCTGTCACAAGACTAACCCGACCTCTTCTTTCTTTTGCATGGTCGGCTGGTGTGCACCGTCCCTATACGACACATTAGGAAGTAGATGAGGAGAGCTACAAGACTGAAGAAGTTTGAAAATTCTTATTTGAGTTTTTGTTTAAAATAACAGGTCGAGATCCTTGGTTTGTGAGAACCGTCTTGAATATTTCCGCAACCATTAGTAGATTGTATTTCGTATTTGATGCAGTGAAGCCTGCCATGTCTCCAACCGACGTCGATGAGTTGATTCGAGTGCCTTCTGATGGACCAATCACAAGAAGTCGAGCTAAGAAGATTGCTCAAGGCACAACAACGATCTTGGTTCGATTGGCAGCGGTTATTGAGGAGCCTAGCAAGGCGAAGTGGGTCTCGTGCATTCGACATCAATTGAGCCCGGATTCCATGGATTGATTATATGAGGGTCGAAATTCACTATTTCTTTATTTAGAAACATGTATTAATTTGTCTCACTTTAGGGCTGAATTTAGTAAGTGACCGGGTGAGATGAATTGGTGTATGGGTCAAAGTCAACCCTTTGACTTGACCATTCTAAATTGAAGAAAATATCTTATTTATTTTTATTATGAACAATTTCTATTTATTTTAATAATGTAGAGAAATCAGCCAATAGGCTTATGTTAGTTGGTTGATCTTCTCTCTCCTGGTTGTTAGAGATATTTTTAGTTTGTTAGAGATATTTTTAGTTTGTTAGGATTATTTTCTTAAATAAATAAATCAGCCATGATTTATTTTATTTAAGGGAATCTAGTTAGATTTATTTAGATATTATTATATCTTGGGAAGCAAGCAAAGGAGACCTATTCTCTCCATCTAGGGTCGGCCACTCCCCTCCCTTGCTCCCCAAGTATTAGCTTTTGTATTCTCTATAAATACTTTTCAGTTTCATTAATAAAAAGCAGCTTGAGATTAGATAAACTCTAAGAAAGGTTTATCTAGTCCTTGGGCTCAAAAATACAATTGTGTTTTATGCTTTCAAGTGTCGGCCGAACCATCATCATCATCTTCGAAATCTCGATCTCTCTTCTCTTTGTGTTTGTTAAATTGGTTTGTTGATTTGGTCAATTAGATTATTCTAGTTGTGATTGTTAAAGATCAAACTAGTTAATCAATTGGATTTAGCGTTAGAGCCAATCCAATTGAACTATCAAGTTGATTCCTTCAACCTATCAATTCAGTTCGTTAATTCATCCATTCGAGTTAATTGTTACTTGTGTTCCAATCAATCTGAAATTGAAAGCTTTGTAGGCTTGAATCATAATTGCTGGCAAGATCGGGTTCTTGTGTGGTCAAATACGAGGTTTCTGAGGAGTAATCCGAGGCGATCACGTATCAGTATTTCTGCAAGTTGAAGAATTTATTGTTTGAAAGTCACATTAATTTGACAAATGGTTTATGAAGTATTATTTATATTTGGGTTTGTATAGTGTGAAATCCTAGGGTGTCTTCGGAAAGTCAATACCGAGGTCACTGGGGGTAATATCTACAAGGAAAAACGGGGGTGTTACAATTATGGTATCAGAGCTAAAAACTTTTTATAATCATTTTTTTACTATTTTTCATAAGATATCTACAAATTTTTGGAAATTAGGAGTTGATTTTTTTCCTTCTCTTCAACAACTTGGTTCTTTCTCTCTATAACTGACTCGGCTGAAATTGTTGTTGCCAAGATCAAAGATAAATAACCCTAAACTACTAACTAGTATAGCAAGCAAGCAAGGGGTCGAACCCAAGAGAATCGGGATTCTGATCAATCAGAAGGAAACTACACAGGGGTTTTCGGAAGTTCAGGCAAACAAACAAATAAGCAAATATTGTTGGGGATTTAATCAATTGAAGGAAAGCAGAGTTTATTCAACCAATTCCACCTTTTTACTCATCCGATCATTGATTCATCCACTTTTCTATTAATTCCCTAGTTAATTCCAATCCTTATAAAAGATTTCTGCTTGTCCACGGTCCAAGAGAAAGAATGATATGAACAAGAACGCTTAATTCAAATCATGTAAAGTATTAAGGATAGAAGGATATTAATTCATGCAATCAAGCTACGAGTCTCATGAATAAAATAACAATCAAATACTCTTTCTCAATTCTAGTCCACGCTCCTAGAAAAGAGTTGTTTCAAAGATAAATAAGATTGCACAAACAATCAAACAAATCATCAATCAAATTCAACAAGTTGCGCACCAAGAGAAATCAATTGATAATCATACCTTTTTACTCATCCGATCATTGATTCATCCACTTTTCTATTAATTTCCCAGTTAATTCCAATCCTTATAAAAGATTTCCGCTTGTCCACGGTCCAAGCGAAACGATGATATGAACAAGAACGCTTAATTCAAATCATGTAAAGTATTAAGGATAGAAGGATATTAATTCATGCAATCAAGCTACGAGTCTCATGCATAAAATAACAATCAAATACTCTTTCTCAATTCTAGTCCACGGTCCTAGAAAAGAGTTGTTTCAAGGATAAATAAGATTGCACAAACAATCAAACAAATCCAAACAATAGAATATCAATCAAATTCAACAAGTTGCGCACCAAGAGAAATCAATTGATAATCATAAATTAAGCACAAGAGTTTTGATATTAACCAAGGGATAGAAAAGTTACCAGAATCTCACGAAATACATAAAAAGGCTTCCTTGATTAAACAAACTCCAAAGGGAAATTAGTTCTTCATAATACTGAAAGTATGCTAGAAATTGTCTCTAAATTGTGTCTCTAAAATTGTGTTGTAACCCTAAAGTGAAACTCGAAACAAACCTTAAATAGTAGAAAATAAGTCCGAAAATATAAAAATATAAAAACACAAAAGATAAAATAAAGACGAAACGAAGGGCGCTGAAACCCTCGATCCGCGAGCGCGGATCAGATCCGCGGTCGCGGATCCACTCTCTCGCCTCGGCCGCGGAACCCCACCGATCCAGCTAGGACGCATTCTGGTGTCAACTTCGGAGGTAGTTTTGACCCACTTAGAGTTGGAATTTGAACTCACTGTAAAAAGATGAATTGTATCTCTTCAAGTTAGCTTTCCAATGATATGAAATTCAGCTTCATCCGATCACCGTAGCTTCCGGAATAAGCGTTACAAGAAAGTGGTGTCGAAACAACTCCAAATCAACACTTGTCTTCAAAACTCTTGCAATTCTTCAAATCGTGTCTTCGGTCTTCATATGACAATTATACTCAAAACTAACCTAAACACACTCAAATCATACCTATAATACAAGAGTTAACCTATACTAAATAGAGCGTATCAAATTCCCCCATACTTAAACCTTGCTCATCCTCGAGTAAGCTCAAAATAAATCTAACAATCAATCCTATCAAAGATCCACAAGAAGTAAAGGGAAATATGAAAAATCTACTCTCAACTCACAACCCAGACCCATGTAGAGAAATAGTGTGAAAAACAAGAAAGCTCAAATCACATACCTCACAGATACAAGATATAACACTCAAGCTCCAAAAAGTGTAGAGCAACCTAGGATCTACCCAATATCTAAAGTGTAATCTTCCAAGCCCCAAAGTAGAATATGATCCTAAACACTCTGATTTTACCACTCATTCTACTTAGGTGCCCTTTCGGGTTTTCACCTAATCACTCTTTTCATTTTTCTTTGGTGTGCTCACAAATACTCACATCTCTCATAAACCTCATATTACCCCAGCTTAATGCCGGTCCGGGTTACCTGCTTATCACCTGAGCCGCCCTTTCGGGTTTTCAACTCATTCCAGGATTTTATATGCCTTTTTTCATATTTTTTTATGGCTTTTTTTTTAATTTTTTTAATTTTTTTCAAAAATTTCTCTATACAAAACATGGAATAAGGATCCCATAAAATAACAAAAAATTAAATGAAAAGCAACTAACTAGGATGGGCGTAGTGAGTACTTCCTCCCCCATACTTAAATCCTTCATTGTCCTTAATGAAGTAAAGAGAAAGGAATTAAGCATAGAAGAGGAAAATCAGAAGACTCACATACGAAAGAAGAGATGGAATGAACTACCGGAATTATAAGCACCAAACTCAGGAACAAACTGATTCATCTGGGAACAAACCAAGAACGTCATCTTCACAACTCAGCAACCAAATCCACACCATAGGACGTCTCCAATGAGAATGAACTAGACTCCTCAAAATAATAAAACTCTGACGACGGTAGCACCCCCATACTTGAACTATACCGCAAAGATGGTGCAGACGCGCAATCACCACAATGGGATGGAACCTGATAATAGTAACTAACAATTCCAAGGAACTAGACATGGAAAGATATAGAAAAAGGGATTGGTGGATTATGGTAGAATATGAAACAACACTCTTTTTTTGTCTCTTCTTTTTTTTTCTGACTTATCTCGGGGGTTGCACCCGAAAACCTTTTATTTCAAGGGTTTCACCTGAAAGCCTTTTATTTCGGGAGTTTCGCCCGAAAACCTTTTATTTATTTATTTATATTTTTTATTAATTTTTTTAATAAAATATTATTTCGCCAGGCCGATCCGCGGGCGCGGAAAAATTCCGAGGGCGCGGATTTTCCGTCGGCTCGGAAAAATTCCGTGGGCGCGGATTTTCCGCAGGCTCGGACTCGCCTCGGACTGGCTTCTTTTGATGGGAAAAATTATACCTGCAAGCTAGCCCGACAAAACCAAAAAAAAAACTAAAACTAAAACTAAACTAAAAAGATAAAAATAAAAGAAAAAGAAAAACTTACCTCGGGTTGCCTCCCGAGCAGCGCCTTTGTTTAACGTCGTTTGACTCGACGTCCTTATTGTCTCAAAACTCGAACATAGTCAAAGCCCTAAGCAATCTGTCAAAATCCTGCGAACAACTCTTATGCAGGCAAATATAACATAATGACAACTTGAAACTAAATAATATAGCATTCAGATACCGTTTCAGTTTATCAAACCCACTAGAAGAATCAGAGTTAGATGGTTTAGGATATAACCAGTTGAAAGAATGAGGTAGTTTTTCAAAATATAAATCAAGAGTAATGATTTTCATGTTAGCACTACCACCCTTAAAATTTGAGAAATCACTAGGTAATCTATCATGCTTAGGACCTTTCTCAGACACATCAGACAAACAAATATCAAGAGTAAGTAAGGAGGAAGAGGGAAGGATACAGGGATCATGATCGATCATAACAAAGGGCTCCACAGTAGGAGACATAGACATCTCCTCAAGTGGAAGGGCAATCTCCATATCATCATCTAGCTCCTTCTTTGAGTCATCAGGCTCATCGTCATCACTACAGGAGCTATCAAACTTAAGGAAATATTCCTCCTCCGTCATTACATGACTATGATCCTCCATCTCTTCATCCAATGAAAGGTCTATGGGTGCCTCTGGAGAGGATGGAACTGGCTCTTCAGGGAGATCTGTTGGTTTTTCAAGAATTTCCGTCTTGATGGCCAACACCTCCTCTAATTTTCTTTGTTCAGCAATTTGGTTCTCCAATTTCTGCATCTCGATCTCTTTGGCTCGGATGTAACAAAAGTAATCCCATCAGTCAATGGGTTTCCAAAGGACATATTTTGCATCGCTCTCGCGGTACATCCTTAGTTGGGACGAAAGAGTCATCCCCATAAAGATGTGATAGCAAGCATCATCAAGCCCTATGTGTAATCCCCAATTGGAGAGATCATGCAAGATTTCCTGGCACCTAGTGAAGTACTCATGAAAGGGTTCATCCTGCAATTGAACAAGACTAAACGCAAACCTTAGTATATACAAGTGTAGACCGTAAGATAGGTCTACACATATTCAGGGATTCTGGACGAACCGATCCGCGAGCGCGGAAAAATTCCGAGGGCGCGGATTTTCCGCGGGCAGGAAAAATTCCGAGGTCGCGGATTCGTCAGAAACGCCGATTAAACAGAAAATTAAAAACCGATTCCCCGGCAACGGCTCCAAAATTTGACTCGGCTGAAATCGTTGTTGACAAGATCAAAGATAAATAACCCTAAACTACTAACTAGTATAGCAAGCAAGCAAGGGGTCGAACCCAAGAGAATCGGGATTCTGATCAATCAGCAGGAAACTAGACAGAGGTTTTCGGAAGTTCAGGCAAACAAACAAATAAGCAAATATTGTTGGGGATTTAATCAATTGAAGGAAAGCAGAGTTTATTCAACCAATTCCACCTTTTTACTCATCCGATCATTGATTCATCCACTTTTCTATTAATTCCCTAGTTAATTCCAATCCTTATAAAAGATTTCCGCTTGTCCACGGTCCAAGTGAAAGAATGATATGAACAAGAACGCTTAATTCAAATCATGTAAAGTATTAAGGATAGAAGGATATTAATTCATGCAATCAAGCTACGAGTCTCATGAATAAAATAACAATCAAATACTCTTTCTCAATTCTAGTCCACGCTCCTAGAAAAGAGTTGTTTCAAAGATAAATAAGATTGCACAAACAATCAAACAAATCATCAATCAAATTGAACAAGTTGCGCACCAAGAGAAATCAATTGATAATCATACCTTTTTACTCATCCGATCATTGATTCATCCACTTTTCTATTAATTCCCCAGTTAATTCCAATCCTTATAAAAGATTTCCGCTTGTCCACGGTCCAAGCGAAACGATGATATGAACAAGAACGCTTAATTCAAATCATGTAAAGTATTAAGGATAGAAGGATTTTAATTCATGCAATCAAGCTATGAGTCTCATGCATAAAATAACAATCAAATACTCTTTCTCAATTCTAGTCCACGGTCCTAGAAAAGAGTTGTTTCAAGGATAAATAAGATTGCACAAACAATTAAACAAATCCAAACAATAGAATATCAATCAAATTCAACAAGTTGCGCACCAAGAGAAATCAATTGATAATCATAAATTAAGCACAAGAGTTTTGATATTAACCAAGGGATAGAAAAGTTACCAGAATCTCACGAAATACATAAAAAGGCTTCCTTGATTAAACAAACTCCAAAGGGAAATTAGTTCTTCATAATACTGAAAGTATGCTAGAAATTGTCTCTAAATTGTGTCTCTAAAATTGTGTTGTAACCCTAAAGTGAAACTCGAAACAAACCTTAAATAGTAGAAAATAAGTCCGAAAATATAAAAATATAAAAACACAAAAGATAAAATAAAGACGAAACGAAGGGCGCTGAAACCCTCGATCCGCGAGCGCGGATCAGATCCGCGGTCGCGGATCCACTCTCTCGCCTCGGCCGCGGAACCCCACCGATCCAGCTAGGCCGCATTCTGGTGTCAACTTCGGAGGTAGTTTTGACCCACTTAGAGTTGGAATTTGAACTCGCCGTAAAAAGATGAATTGTAGCTCTTCGAGTTAGCTTTCCAATGATACCAAATTCAGCTTCATCCGATCACCGTATCTCCCGGAATAAGCGTTACAAGAAAGTGGTGTCGAAACAACTCCAAATCAACACTTGTCTTCAAAACTCTTGCAATTCTTCAAATCGTGTCTTCGGTCTTCATATGACAATTATGCTCAAAACTAACCTAAACACACTCAAATCATACCTAAAATACAAGAGTTAACCTATACTAAATAGAGCGTATCAATAACTATAGAATTATGGATGTATAATGAGTTACTAACCATGTTATCTTGTCTACCTTGACAAACAATGGTGGTGATCACGAGGAATATGACTCGCAAGAGGGACAACCTTGTCCAAGCCCTACAGGAGATAAAGAAGGCTTTCACTGACTGGCCATACTGGCCTTATGCACACCCTGAAGATGATCCTTACTATGTGGCCGAGGTGGAACATCCAGTGGTTGAGCCTGAAGCACCCCCTATGTACGAGCCAGAGGAACCTCCTATGCACGAGCCCGAGGAACCTCCCGTGTATGAGCCCGAGGAACCTCCAATGCACGAGCCTGAGGAACCTCTTGTGTATGAACCTGAGGATCCTCCTATACATGAGCCTTTGGAGGAACTTCCAGTGTATGAGGTCAAGGAAGAAGAGCCTGAGGAAGATCCGGAGGAAGACCTTGAGGAGGATCCAGAGATGGAAAACCCCAAAGTTGAGAACTTGGAGCAACCTAGCCTCCTATGCTGATTCCTAAATGAGAGAGGCTCTCACCTTTACCTTACCCTATGGAACAAACAGTATCTCCGCAGGATTTTCCCTAGGAGGACGACCTGATGACTTGACTATGGGGAGGGAGCGCTTCATCAAGAGGCACCACAACCTTGGAACCTCACTAGAAATATTGACCCTAGCTTAGTCAAGCATCGTCAAATGGACCTTGACATGCTCGAGCAACAAAGGAATGGTTGGGTCGTCAATGCAATGCATTATCAGAGTGAAATGACCTACCATAAAACCTGCTTCGAGACCCAAGCTAGCTATGTTGGTGCACTGCACTAAGATAGATCAAGCTAACCTTCTGCTGAGTAATGAGGGCAAAATCATTGATGAGGGATGGTTTGATGAAGGATTTTTGGACACCTACAATGTTCCCCATCCTCAGCCTCCACCCAAGAAAACTATGACGGGCCAAGCTTATAGAAACCGTTTCTAGAGCCAATGAATGTTTATTACTTAGACCTTCAGTTTCTAGTGTTTCCTTGTCAAGAATTCTATTATAGTTTGGTTGTTTTGTGTTGAACCTGGTTGACATTATGTTTTACTTATTTCAGTATGAATAAAGGAATTGTGTTTTGTTTTATATGAGTTGAGAAGTAATGAACGAATGTCTGAATAAGTAAAGTTTCATTTATAAATGTTCAAACGGTTAACACTCGCAACACAAACCAAATTCCACTAAGGAGTGCCCTAAATCAAGGTAATATGGAGGGTACAGAGTCCCACAACCAGGGGACCCAACATGAACGCCAAAACATCAACCCTAGGGGCAATGTGAACTTGGATACTGCTACTCTAGAAGCAATACGAGTGGTGGTAACTCAGGTTATGCAAGAAAATAACCAAGCTTTTCCTCCAGTGATACCCGAAGAAGAATTGGGGGAGCATTCTGCTAGCACCGGATGCCATCAAGTGGCGAATATACCTCACAACAACAACAACTCGAATTTTGTCCGTGCATTGAAAACCTTAACCTCTATGAGACCTGACAACTACGATGGAACTGGAGAACCAATGAAGATAACTTATTGGTTCTCTCACATGGAGCGGTTGCTCCGTAATGTGGCCTGCACTGAAGCTGAGAGAGTTCACATTGCCATCTTTGCAGTTGAAAGAAGGAGCTAGTGAATGGTGGGAGAATTCCGGGCTAACAAATCATCCTCTCTTGAGTTGGACCATGTTGAAAAATAAGATGATGGATAGGTTCTTGTCGACTGCTATTTGAGATGAGAAGATGAAAGAGTTTTTGTACCCAAAGGTTGATGGGATGAAAATTCCTGAGATGGCCACCAAATTCAACCATATACTACAATATGCTCGACCTAAAGTCTCCTCTAAAGAGGATAAGATTAAGCATTTCAATGAGTGGATGAATCCAAAAGTCAAACCGTTGATGGTACACCACACTTTTACCCTAGAAGAGTATATCAATAAGGCATACAAGTTAGAAATGACTTTGGAGGAATCTGCTACCAAGATGAAGAGTTGGGGAAAGCCACCTCAATATGGATCTCAATACAGTGGCTTCAAATGACCAGCTCCACCATAACAATTTGAGCGGTCTAACCGAAACAAATCTGGGTCAACACAATCAGGCACGACTCAGTCTTCCAGATATCAAAAGGGACTAATAGTGTGCTATAATTGTGAAGAGCCAAGGCATACTAGAAGAGCATGCACCAAGAAGAAAAGAAAATGCTACTTTTATGGGAAGGAGGGGAATATGCAGACATATTGTCCTCAAAAGAAGAATGACCTAACTCACTCACGATAGGGGTCGATATCTTACAACAATCAAGTTCCATCTGCGTCTGGGAAATCGGCTTCTGCTCAGTCCACAACTCACAACAAGGGAAAGACCCATGTAGCATCAGCTAGAGAAGGGTGATACGGAATTATCTCCTCGATTGCTCGATGATGACAATTCGGTCTTGTTTTGGCCCGATCTTGACAAGTAATTCTCTTTCCAACCTGAATTGCCTTCAAAGTTAATAACTTTATAAACAAGTAACTCGAAATATCAATGAATGGTGAAGAACGAATCTGATTTGAAGGGTTAAGATAATTAAAGAGATAGTTCAATTGAATTGGCTCTAACGCTAAATTCAATTGATGAACTAGGTTTGATCTTTAACAACCAAACTAGAACTAACTTAATTAATCAAATTAACAAATCAAATCTGAATTGAAAGAAAATGAATTGGTGATGATGATCGTAGAGATTGCATGCATGAACAATGGTTGCTTTAATGGCCCATAAACTAGATAAACCAATAGGGGTTTATCTAATTCAGGCTGAATTTTATTGAATGAATAACGAAGCTATTTAAAGAAAATACAAGGTAGAGTTGTCTTGGAGAAAAAGTCAAGGAGATCAGCCCTAGAAGGGTAGAAAGGTCCTTTTCTTGTTTTCCAAGATAACATATAATAATATAAAAACATCTATCTAAGTCTCCTTATCTTAATTAAATCAAATAGATAAATATTTGACTTATTTAGATAAGAAAACTAAAAAGCTAATCCTAAAACTCAAAAAGATATAAATAATAATAAAGCAAGATATATTTCAGCCCTAACAAACTCCTATGGCCGAAATTATCATAAATATAATATCTAGAAATAGATAGAATTAAAACTAAAGATAAGATTCCCGTAAGACTTGAACAGCTCTCAGTAAATCACAATTTTCGGCTCTTTTCTCTTAGATTCTGCTTTAGATGTAAACTACAAAGTTGTAGATCTTATAATTATCTATCCAACGCAATTTGAACAGACTTGAGATCAATTTTCTATCCCAAGTTATGACCATTTTACTGAGCATTGTTTTCCATTTAACGGGTTTCATAACTTTTCGAACTTTCAAAGCTTCATCCTCTTCCTTGGTGGCCTTGGACGCCATTGATGAACATAATCAAAGGATAATATCAGATCCATGAACACCTTCTTAAATTTAAATGATCGGGACCTTAGTAAAGGTCTTGGTGTTTGGCCTCCATTCGTCTTCAACAAATCATTCACTTGGATCCTCCCTTGATTTGTATCATTCTCCCCTACTTGAATTCGACTTGTCCTCAAGACGACGTTGGTAAGGAACATAAGGACATGGTAAGAATTCTCCAATGTAGAAAGAAGATCTTCATTGAATTGCATAGTCGCTAATTCAAGTACGCTCGGACATACCATAGTTGTGTCGTTTGTTGATATCTCTTCTTCGTCCTCAACGATGGCCACAAGTGGGGTTGCCTTTGGTACCTCCTTAGGTTTCACATTGACCCATGTTGGGGCTGATCTAGGAGGTGGAAGGATCGGTGTTGATGATGACAGCGTTGGCCAAGCAATAGAATCTTCAAAAGGATCCAAAGAAAGCAAATTTGGCGGTGCATCTTCTTTTTTGTAGTCCTCAAATTCACAAGTTTTCTCACCCATATGGCTGGAATATGTGAAAAGATTGTTGAAAATTGAAGAGCACTCGTCATTATCTTCGATTGGGTACTCATATGAGCAATCTTCGGGGTCAATGCTTTCCGAAATCTCCAAGTGAAGTTGAAGGCGCTGATAAAAATCCGCACTAATATACATTGAAGATCAATATATAATATCAAAGAATGAAACTTGTCTCAACCTGGATAACTGATACCAATTGATACGAAATTATCTCCTCGATTGTGATGCAGTGAAGTCTGCCATGTCTCCAACCGACGTCGATGAGTTGATTCGAGTGCCTTCTGACGGACCAATCACAAGAAGTCGAGCCAAGAAGATTGCTCAAGGCACAACAACGATCTTGGTTCGATTGACAGCGGTTATTGAAGAGTTTGTAATCCATTCTGATCATGAGGCCTTGAAGTACTTGAAAGGCCAATCCAGACTCAGCAGGTGACATGCAAGATGGGTTGAATTTATGGAGACCTTTCCTTATGTTGTGAAACATAAGAAAGGCAAGGAGAATGTGGTAGCTGACGCCCTTTCTCGGAGGTATGTGCTCTTGAACCAATGTGATGTTAAGATCCTTGGATTTGCAATGATTAGGGAATTATATGCTAGTGATCCTCACTTTGCTGAAATCTATAAAAATTGCATGTCTAGGGGTGAAATAGATACCTACTTTATTGATGATGGATACTTGTTTAAAGCTGGTAAATTGTGCATTCCTTCATCTAGTATACGTAGGCTTCTAACTAAAGAGGTTCATGAATCAAGAGGACATAGGGGTTTAGAAAAGACTTTAGAAGGTTTAAAAGAACACTACTATTGGCCTAAAATGAGTAATTATGTGCTGAGATTTGTCAAGAGTTGTGTTGTTTGTGCTAAAGCTAAGTCTAGACTTCACCCCCATGGTTTGTACCAGCCTTTACCCATTCCTAGTTCATCTTGGGAAGACATTTCTATGGATTTTATTGTAGGTTTGCCTAGAACTAGGAAGGGTAGAGATTCTATCTTTGTAGTGGTAGATAGATTTTCCAAAATGGCTCACTTTATTCCATGTCACACGACTAATGATGCTGTGCATATTGCTGATTTGTTCTTTAGGGAAATTGTTAGATTGCATGGCATTCCTTGTTCTATTGTTTCAGATCGTGATACTAAATTTTTGAGTTATTTTTGGAAGAGTCTATGGTCTAAATTGGGAACTAAATTGTTATTTTCTACCTCATGTCACCCACAAACTGATGGGCAAACGGAAGTTACTAATCGAACGTTAGGGGTTTTACTTAGAACTATGCTTAAAGCTAACCTCAAACGTTGGGAAGATGTTTTGCCTTTTGTGGAGTTTGCTTATAACAGGTCAATCCATTCAGCCACAAAGATGACCCCTTTTGCGGTTGTTTATGGGCTGAATCCGAGGACACCGGTGGATATGACGCCTCAGCCATACAAGGGAAAAGAGAGTTTTGAAGCTAACAAGAGGGCTGAGTTTGTGAAGAAGCTACATGAGAGGACGAAGATGCACTTGGAGAGGAAATCTATGAAGTACAAGGCCCATGCTGATAAGGGTCGGAAACAGGTTATCTTTGAAGAAGGAGATCTTGTTTGGGTGCATCTAAGGAAGGAAAGGTTCCCAAATCAAAGGAAGAACAAGTTAGATCAGAGAGGAGATGGACCATTTCGTATCATCAGGAGAATCGGCCCTAATGCATATCATGTTGACATGCCTGGTGAGTATGGTGTCCATCCGACTTTTTATGTGGCTGATTTATCTCTTTATGTGCCAGATTTTGATTCCGACGTCGAATCAGAGACGATTCGAGCTCAAGTGGAGGAGAATGATGCAGTGAAGCCTGCCATGTCTCCAACCGACGTCGATGAGTTGATTCGAGTGCCTTCTGATGGACCAATCACAAGAAGTCGAGCTAAGAAGATTGCTCAAGGCACAACAACGATCTTGGTTCGATTGGCAGCGGTTATTGAAGAGCCTAGCAAGGCGAAATGGGTCTCGTGCATTCGACATCAATTGAGCTCGGATTCCATGGATTGATTATATGGGGGCCGAAATTCACTATTTCTTTATTTAGAAACATGCATTACTTTGTCTCACTTTAGGGCTGAATTTAGTAAGTGACCGGGTGAGATGAATTGGTATATGGGTCAAAGTCAACCCTTTGACTTGACCATTCTAAATTGAAGAAAATATCTTATTTATTTTATTATGAACAATTTCTATTTATTTTAATAATGTAGAGAAATCAGCCAATAGGCTTATATTAGTTGGTTGATCTTCTCTCTCCTGGTTGTTAGAGATTTTTTTAGTTTGTTAGAGATATTTTGAGTTTGTTAGGATTATTTCCTTAAATAAATAAATCAGCCATGATTTATTTTATTTAAGGGAATCTAGTTAGATTTATTTAGATATTATTATATCTTGGGAAGCAAGCAAAGGAGACCTAATCTCCCCTTCTAGGGCCGACCACTCCTTCTTCCTTGCTCCCCAAGTATTAGCTTTTGTATTCTCTATAAATATTTTTCAGTTTCATTAATAAAAAGCAGCTTGAGATTAGATAAACCCTAAGAAAGGTTTATCTAGTCAAGTCAAAGGGTTGACTTTGACCCATATACCAATTCATCTCACCCGGTCACTTACTAAATTCAGCCCTAAAGTGAGACAAATTAATACATGTTTCTAAATAAAGAAATAGTGAATTTCGGCCCTTATATAATCAATCCAAGGAATCCGGGCTCAATTGATGTCGAATGCAAGAGACCCATTTCGCCTTGCTAGGCTCTTCAATAACCGCTGCCAATCGAACCAAGATTGTTGTTGTGCCTTGAGCAATCTTCTTAGCTCGACTTCTTGTGATTGGTCCGTCAGAAGGCACTCGAATCAACTCATCGACGTCGGTTGGAGACATGGCAGGCTTCACTGCATCATTCTCCTCCACTTGAGCTCGAATCGTCTCTGATTCGACGTCGGAATCAAAATCTGGCACATAAAGAGATAGATTAGCCACATTAAACGCCGGATGGACATTATACTCACCAGGCAAATCAACATGGTAAGCATTAGGGCCGATCCGCTTAAGAATTCTGAACGGTCCATCTCCTCGCTGATCTAACTTGTTTTTCCTTTGATTTGGGAACCTCTCCTTCCTAGAATGCACCCAAACGAGATCTCCTTTTTTAAAGATGACCTATTTTCGACCCTTATCAGCATGGGCCTTATACTTCAAGGATTTCCGCTCCAAATGCATCTTAGTCCTCTCATGCAACTTCTTCACAAACTCAGCCCTCTTGTTAGCTTCAAAGCTCTCTTTTCCCTTGTATGGCTGAGGCGTCATGTACACTGGTGTCCTCGGATTCAGCCCATTAACAACCTCAAAAGGGGTCATTTTTGTGGCTGAATGGATTGACCTGTTATAAGCAAACTCCACAAAAGGCAAAACATCTTCCCAACGTTTGAGGTTAGCTTTAAGCATAGTTCTAAGTAAAACCCCTAACGTTATATTAGTAACTTCAGTTTGCCCATCAGTTTGTGGGTGACATGATGTAGAAAACAGCAATTTAGTTCCCAATTTAGACCATAGACTCTTCCAAAAATAACTCAAAAATTTAGCATCACGATCTAAAACAATAGAACAAGGAATGCCATGCAATCTAACAATTTCCCTAAAGAACAAATCAGCAATATGCACAGCATCATCAGTCGTGTGACATTGAATAAAGTGAGCCATCTTGGAAAATCTATCTACCAGTACAAAGATAGAATCTCTACCCTTCCTAGTTCTAGGCAAACCTATAATAAAATCCATAGAAATGTCTTCCCAAGGTGAACTAGGAATAGGTAAAGGCTGGTACAAACCATGGGGGTGAAGTCTAGACTTAGCTTTAGCACAAACAACACAACTCTTGACAAATCTCAGCACATAATTACTCATTTTAGGCCAGTAGTAGTGTTCTTTTAAACCTTCTAAAGTCTTTTCTAAACCCCTATGTCCTCTTGATTCATGAACCTCTTTAGTTAGAATCCTACGTATACTAGATGAAGGAATGCACAATTTTCCAGCTTTAAACAAGTATCCATCATCAATAAAGTAGGTATCTATTTCACCCCTAGACATGCAATTTTTATAGATTTCAGCAAAGTGAGGATCACTAGCATATAATTCCCTAATCATTGCAAACCCAAGGATCTTAACATCACATTGGTTCAAGAGCACATACCTCCGAGAAAGGGCGTCAGCTACCACATTCTCCTTGCCTTTCTTATGTTTCACAACATAAGGAAAAGTCTCCATAAATTCAACCCATCTTGCATGTCGCCTGCTGAGTCTGGATTGGCCTTTCAAGTACTTCAAGGCCTCATGATCAGAATGGATTACAAACTTTTTAGGCCACAAATAATGAGACCAAGTTTTCAAAACCCTAATTAAAGCATACAACTCTTTATCATAAGTAGGGTAATTCAACTCAGCCCCACTAAGCTTTTCACTAAAGTAAGCAATGGGTTTCTTGTCTTGCAAAAGCACACCTCCTATGCCATGTCCAGAAGGGTCCACCTCTATCTCGAATGCCTTGGAGAAGTCAGGGAGTTGAAGCACTGGGGCGTGGCATAATCTGTCCTTCAAAGTGTTGAAGGCGTTCTCTTGTTGCTCCCTCCATTTAAAGGCTGTATCCTTCTTTGTAAGCTCGTGGAGGGGGGCTGCAATTGTGCTAAAATCACGCACAAATCTCATATAGAATCCAGCCAAGCCGAGAAATGATCTGACCATTGTTGGTGTAGTCGGCTGGGGCCATTCTTTGATTGCCTTGATCTTGTCTTCATCTACCTTTAGTCCACCTTTAGACACAACAAAACCAAGAAAAATGGTAGACTCCGAGCAAAAAGAACACTTTTTCAAGTTAACATAAAGCCTTTCTAACCTTAAAGTGTCCAAAACAGCCCTAAGATGATATACATGTTCATGCATGGTTTTCCTATAGATTAAGATATCATCAAAGTAGACTACAACAAATCTGCCTAAGTATCTTCTTAAAACATGGTTCATAAGCCTCATAAAAGTACTAGGTGCATTAGTTAATCCAAAAGGCATTACTAACCATTCATATAAGCCATACTTAGTTTTAAAGGCAGTTTTCCATTCATCCCCTTCCCTCATCCTAATTTGATGGTACCCACTTCTTAAATCAATTTTAGAAAAGAAATTAGCACCATGCAATTCATCAAGCATATCATCTAATCTAGGGATGGGGTGACGGTACTTAACTGTTATCTGGTTGATCGCTCTACAATCAACACACATTCTCCATGTGCCATCCTTCTTTGGCACCAAAATCACCGAGACCGCGCATGGGCTGAGGGATTCACGCACATAGCCTTTGTCCATGAGATCTTGCACTTGTCTTTGAAGCTCAGCGATCTCTTCTGGACTTGCTCTATAGGCTGCACGGTTTGGTAAAGAAGCGCCGGGCACCAAATCGATTTGATGCTCAATGCCTCTAATTTGTGGAAGGCCTTCTGGCAACTCTTCAGGCATCACATCTTCAAACTCCTGTAATAGATCCTGTAGACACTTTGGAAGATGTGAAATATCTTGACTAATAATAAGTATCTCTTTCCTCATAAGAAGTAAGCAATAAGAGTTAGGGAAATAAATACTAGACTGAGTCACAAGAGAGCGCTTTTCTACACTGCCTTTCAAGCCGATTTTTGGCTTTTTTTATAGGCGTTCTTTTTCTAGATTTGTAGCCTTCTGAGTCTCTGAAGTGCTCCCAAAATTTGATCCAAAACGCTCGAGTGGATTGGGAGATAGCCCCGTTTTCGTCCCAGATGCACTGCTGGTAGTGTTGCTCAGCACTTTGGACGTTTTAGGGGGATTCTCTCGGCGTTTTTCGTCCCAAACAGTAGCTCCACCTGTGTTTGATGTTGTACCAAAATTTGAGCCAGAACTTGTTGGGGAGACAAGGGTAGAAGAGAAACTCTCCTCCCATCATAGTTAAAAGAATAGGTGTTTAACATGCCATCATAAATCACTCTCCTATCAAATAACCATGGTCTTCCTAACAAGATATGAGTGCATTCCATGTTTACTACATCACACATAATGTCATCAACATAAGTACCAATAGCAACACGGACTAAACACTAATGGGTGACAAGATTAGGACCTTCTGAATCATTAATTCCATTGAGACCATAACTAGTAGCCCTAGGTTGGGTTTTTAATTGCAAGTGATCAACTACCTTAGCATTAATAATGTTACAGCAGCTACCACTATCAATTATCATGCATAACACTTGATTCTTTACTGTACACCTAGTATGAAAAATGTTTTCCCTTTGATCTAGCCTAGGTGTTTCTTGTAAAGTAAGAGTACGCATTGTTACCAAAGTTAGAGGCTGTTCGGTGCAATCTGGTTCAATAGCCTCTACGCCCTCCTCTTCTTGTCCATTGCTGTCTTCCTCCACTTGATTTGGAGGTATATCTTCATCACTCACATATCCTCCATTGGTGGTGAGAAGCACTTGCTTTAGATTTGGACAATCCTTGGCATAATGACCTCTTCCTTGACACTTGTAGCATACTAGATCACGTGCCCTAGGCTGATTTGGAGGTCCATTGGTGGGACGCCTTTGGCCTTGAAAACCTGTTGTTTTAGGTGAGCTAGAAGCTCCCTTTTGCTGCATAGAAGGGTTAGAAGAATAAGAATTGGAATTTGAACTAGGATTAGAACCATACCTTTTTGGAGCATTCCAAGATTCCTTCTTCTTCCTTTGATGCTGCTCATAGAGTAGTTGGGCTGAATGTATTAAGGCATTGAGATCCTTGATTTGTTGAATCTCCAATGTGTCTTGAATGCTTTGATTCAGTCCAGCCATGAATTGGGTCCTTAGCGACCGTTGGGAATGATGAATTCCCGCTTTAAAACTAAGATCCTCTAGCTCATTGAAGTACTCGGTTGGAGACTTGGTGCCTTGTTTGCAAGTTACAACTTTCAATCTCATGTGCTCGGTATGCTCTTCAGGCACATATTTCTTCCTCATTACAAACTTCAGCTGGCCCCAAGTTTCAATTGGTGCTAAGGCCTTTCTAATTCGATCCTCCTTCATTCTAAACCACCAATTTCTAGCGGTCCCAATAAAGTTGATGACAACAACAACAACTTTCTCCCATTCTTCATATCCCATGTGATCTAGAATGAAATTTGTAGCCTGTTCCCACTCTAGATACTTCTCCGGATTAAGCTCTCCATTGAATGGCTCTATCTTGATCTTAATATCACGTTTCCCAATCTGATTTACAGCTTGGTTAACGTTGTTGTTGTTGTTCGGTCTTTGTACTCCATAAGCTGGTGGGAGATCCTCTACAACCTCAACTTGGTTATATAAATCATCTATGGGAGGATGCCATGGGCGCCTTTCTTCCCCGGGATAGCCATATGTCACATCATCAAAAGAATTGTTGTATTGTTGATGAGTGGCTTGAGGATACCGGTTTTGTGGCTGATTATAGAATTGTTGATGAGTAACCGGTGGAGTCCTCGACCCGATGCCTCTTCCTCTACCTCGGCCTGCTGTGGGGGAATAGTGAGCCGGGGGATCATTATCTTTGTTGTAGCAAGCACATCATGCTCTTCATCAACTAGTTGTTGCTTGCCTTTGTCGCTACCCGAGGCTTGATTTGGGTCACTTGTAAGATCTACTGCAGGGGTGCTCTTACGACTTGCTTGAGATGAATCAACCAACGTTGCAAGTTGCTCTTCTAAACGCTTCAGTTGTGGAGCCAATGCAACCGTGGCCAATTCTATAGCTCGAGCCTAGCCATCTCGCACACCATCACTAATGGACAACCTAATGAAGTCGATTGCTTCCTTAGTGAGGTTCAATTCAGTTGGGTTAGGTTCTGATGGAATCACCATTGTTCCTGAAACAAACAAGAAAGTAGAGAGAGTAGTGTGTTCTAAGGCAAATCACAACAAGCAATACCACACCTTGATCAAGCCAAAACTTGCCTCAAAGCAATCCAATCAACTTAATTCAGTTTTTGCGCTGATTTGAGGGAGTAAAATGGTTAGATATAGTGTAGGTATGGAATACTAATGATAAATAAAGGAAATATGCAGCTTAAGCAAATGGCAAGTATGCAATAAGACAAGCAATACAAATAATCCCTCTATGAGCTCTAAAACACACGCAATCTCTCAATTGACTCTATGCAAGTTAATAAAGCCAAAATTCAGCATGCAAGGACAGAAAATATGGTGGGCTAAGTGACTTTTATTTCGTCACTCTTTTTCTTCAAAGTGATTTCTACTTAGCTATCTTTTAAAGCAAGCAGTCACTAGGGTTGAAAGTGGCTTAAAACTAGCTGGGGTAGATCACTTTTCTTTTTCTTTTTTTTTTGATTTTATGCACAAACTACTCTTGTGCTATAATGAAGAAACAAGCAAAGAAATGCAACAATGCAAATGACGAAATTAAAAGGGTATACACGAACTGATTTTTTTTTTAACTAAGTGACTTTTGCTACCAATGAAACCAACTAGAAGCCAAATTAACAAAATAAGAAGGGGTAGGTCGAATTTGATGGGATGCAATGACAGAAATTAGCAAATATCAAACAAGCAATATGAATCTCTATTGATCATGCAACATGAAATAAAAACTCATAAAAATTGTAGGAAGACAATTGCTACTCTTAATTGCAACAAAACTCAACCAATTCAACCAAAATCATGCAACAAATCCCTTAAAATCTCCTAGATGGGTTATTACTTGGAGGGCAAGCAACAACAAGGAATTAGGGTTTGGTGATCTCGGCTGATGGCTAGGGTTAGGGTTTGCGGATTTGGATCTAGGGTTTGAGGGATTGGTAGGGTTCGAACTAGGTTTAGGGTTTCAGATTAGGGTTTGGCCGCCAATTAGGGTTAGGGTTAGGGTTAGGCCGCCAATTTAGGGTTAGGGTTACGAGAAGGGTGGGGTGCGATCTAGGGTTTAGGGTCTCCGAATTGGCTAGGGTTTGTGGGGGTGGGTTCGGACAAGGCTGGGGGGTGCAGTGCCCTAGAGCGACACCAGTTTGGGGTGGTGGTGGTGGTTCGTGGTGGTTGGGTGGCGGAATTATGGTGGTGGTGGTTCGTGGTGGTTGGGTGGCGTAATTATGGTGGTGGTGGTGAAAATTCAGCCTTTGAATCTCAAAAATTGTAACTTGGTTAAAGGTTCAAACTTTGGGATCAAAAACTGAATTAAATTAACTAGAAAGCAAATTAAGGAAAGAAACAATTACTTGGCGAGACGCTAGATTATGATACCACTTGATACGTGATCGCCTCGGATTACTCCTTAAAAACCTCGTATTTGACCACACAGGAACCCGATCTTGCCTAGTAATTCTCGGTTCAACCTGAAATTGCTCCAAAGTTAATGACTTGCGGATCAAGTAACACAAAGAACGAAAATCTGAAGTGAATGAACGAATTGGATAATTGAAAGAATTGAACTTTCGAAAGTTGATTCTTTCAATTATCCAATTCGTTCATTCACTTCAGATTTTCGTTCTTTGTGTTACTTGATCCGCAAGTCATTAACTTTGGAGCAATTTCAGGTTGAACCGAGAATTACTAGGCAAGATCGGGTTCCTGTGTGGTCAAATACGAGGTTTCTGAGGAGTAATTCGAGGCGATCACGTATCATTTGGTTGGTTAGTTCTATGGTTGAGAAACCATTGGAAGGATTAATGGAAATAATGACATGGTTTATAAAGGACAAGTCTTAACATGTGTGTAATCACTTGTGAAAAGATGATTGTCAAATGAGCATGATTCTTCTAGTTTTCTTTAATGAAAGTTTTAAGAAAGAAGAATTGTATCATCTAATTGCAAAGATGATGATCCTATGGGAACTTCCAAAAGGTTTGGTGGTTAGGATGAAAGGAACATAAGGTGAGCTACTTTATGTTTGAATGGCCAAAAGAGAAAAGTGATGTCATTAAGAAGTCTTTAAATATTCTATATGCTTTTGCATGATGTGATATAGAGAGTTTAGCCACTTATGCTTGATTAGTGTCTAATGAATCTATATTGAAATGACATGATATACTTGGTAGAAACCAAGTTGTAAGGTTATATGATAAGATCTTGTTCTTCATTGGTAATTTATGAAGATGTCAATGTATAAAGATGAAGGTGGATTAGATTGGTCTAAATCTTCATCTTGGGTGAAATACATTGAGATGGAAATTAGAATTCCATGATTATACACATAGTTAAGAGACATCTTTGGATTTATGAACAAACGATTATAAGTTGGGTGTGTCATGAGTTGGGGACGCTCAAGTGGATAACTAAGATGTGGATATCTTGACATAGGCCATTTGTCAAAGATATGGTTGATGCTTAAGGCATTGGATGTGTATAGAAACTTTCTAGTTTGTAAAGTTTGAAGGAAAATTGGATCACTCAACTTAGGAAGACCTTTAGTCGCGAATTGGTTAATTCCTACTTTGATTGATGGCGCGCATTCTTGGAGTTACCAAGAGGCAATTTGCTATACTCCGACTTCTAGTTGGAAAGTGACATCTAAGTATGAGGGAACCTTGTAATGATGCACATGCCATAATTTAGTCTCAACTCGTTTGATTTTTGTTAAGCACATCTAGGTTGTTGATTTCTCTCCGAGAAGATTGACATAAGTGTTTGTGTTAATTTCAATTGAGGGATGGGGGTAACAATCCTTACAACTCTTAGATTTGGATACCCAATTCCCCTACATCGAAAGGAGTGGGCTGAATTCAATGTGCAAAGCCAAGTTGTGGAGTTGGAGAGCATTCATAATATTTTATATATTATTATTACCCATCAAGGTTTATGCTCTAGACCACATGAAACCTAGTCTTGAAACAGAGATTTCATTAATGAGTTTTGGTTGCTTATGTGGAGCATGACAGAAACTCAACTATGCATATGTGGAAGTATAAGGCTTCTTCTAAGTTAGAGTAATTAAGGATAACTCAACTAATGCATATGTGAGAGGATATGGGACGTAAAAGCCTTGTTTACAAAAGCATCAAAGGAAAAGGATAAGCGTAAGAGACTCATGTGTGAAAGTTACTACATGTACTTAGACAAGTTGATGTGGTTCAAACCTTAGGAGCACCACGAAATTTTAGTACATGAATGTGATGATCACAAGGTGTAAATTCAAGTCTACGGACATTTACATCCATACATAGAGTTTGTTTAATAAACTTCGAGTTTTGATGACATGGCTCAAATGGGGGAGGAATGTTGGTGATTTGTGTCAAGTCATCAAAAATCCCTATTAGAGCATGTTGAGGTTATTAAGTCATATTGGTAATGTCAATTGGAGTATTGACATATATGACTTACCATGATTGTCATAAGATCCAAAAGTGAATCGCACACCAACACCGAGACATGAGAACCTCGTGTGTGCCGTCGCGTGGCAAGGGCGCGCCTTGTGGTTGGCGTCGCTCGGATTCGGCACGTTGCAATGGCACGGTGCAAGCGCGGGGCACGACAAGGACCTCGAAATTGAGGTTGAGGCTCGGCAATCGTTGGGGTGCACCTTGTATGTGAACTTGAGGTTCAAGACAAGGTCGCAAGGGCACGCCTAGGGTGGTGCGATGGCGCGGTGTGGCTAGTGACGCGGTTGCAAGGCTGCGGTGGAGCTCTCGGCGTGCCTAGGGCACTTGTCTAAGGCGTCGAGCACTTGTTGTGAGGCTAAGGTATGCTTTTGAGCTTTGTAATTGAGTCTTGTAACTTTGTGCATATTCTATTGTGAATTAGGAAGCTTCTCTAAGCTTGGTAGATGCTTTAAGCAAGAACCAAAGCTTGAGTTTAGCTTGGCACATAGTTAAATATGCTAGAAAGAAGTTTGTAAGCTTCATACTAGCTTAGAGTGAACTCTAGGAGCTTGGACAAGCTCAAGACTCATTGTACATGCTTTATAAGAAGCTCATGTAGCTAGGAACTAGCTCATGGAAGCTCAATCTAGCTCACACTAGCTCAAGTTAGCTCAACTAGCTAGAAATTCAGCTCAACCTAGCTCACACTAGCTCAAGCCAGCTCAACTCACTATAAGCTAGCTCATGGAGCTAAGGGGTAGTGACACTCCCTAGGTGACCTAGCTAGGTACCTAGATATGCTAGCTAGGTGGTGGGGCTGGTGGGCCGGCCCAAGGGGCGCGCCACATGGGCTGTAGGGACGCATACATACACGCATGGCATGGGCTTGGTGCCTTGCCATTTGGGTCGTGTATATGGGTTTTTGGATTGGATTTTTGGGCTTCCTTCTTGGACCATTATAGGCTGGAATTAAAAGCCAAATGGAGTCCATGGGGGGATGTATGTGGACGCTCAAAATGATGACAAGGTGATAGCGATCAAAGAACCCATGAAGAAGATGCTTGCAAAGAAGGTGTTTAAGAGGCCAAAACCAAGACCTTTCCCAAGGTCTCGAGCATTCCAGTTCAAGAATAAATTCAAGGACTTGATATTATTTGTTGAAGATATTCATCAATGGAGTCCAAGGCCACCAAGAAAAAGGATGAAGTCTTCAAAGTTCGAAAAGTTAAGAAACCCGTCAAATAGAAAACAATGCTCAGTAAACTGGTCTTAACTTGGGCTAGAAAATTCATCTCAAGTCCGTTAAGTACTCGTTGGAAAGATAATTAAAATTTCTACAACTTTGTAGTTTACTTCAAATTCAGAATCCAACAGAAAAGGGCCGAAAACAGGGTTTTACTGAGAGTTGTTCAAGTCTTACGGGAATCTTAAATTTCTATCTTTATTTCTTTATTTAGAAACATGTATTAATTTGTCTCACTTCAGGGCTGAATTTAGTAAGTGACCGGGTGAGATGAATTGGTATATGGGTCAAAGTCAACCCTTTGACTTGACCATTCTAAATTGAAGAAAATATCTTTTTTATTTTATTATGAACGATTTCTATTTATTTTAATAATGTAGAGAAATCAGCCAATAGGCTTATGTTAGTTGGTTGATCTTCTCTCTCTTGGTTGTTAGAGATATTTTTAGTTTGTTTTGGATATTTTTAGTTTGTTAGAGATATTTCCTTATTTAAATAAGTCAGCCGTGATTTATTTAATTAAGGGGATCTAGATAGATATTAGCTAGATATTTTATTATATCTTGGGAAGCAAGAAAAGGACCATTCTAACCTTATTAGGGCCGGCCATGTACTTTGCTTGCTCCCCAAGTATTAGCTTTTGTATTCTCTATAAATACTTTCAGTTTCATTAATAAAAATCAGCTTGAGATTAGATAAACCCTAAGAAAGGTTTATCTAGTCTTTGGGCTCCAAAAATACAAGTGTTCTTATGCTATTCGGCCGATCATCATCATCATATTCCCGATTTCTCTCTCACTTGTGTTGTTAAATTGGTTTGTTGATTTAGTCAATTAGATTGTTCTAGTTGTGATTGTTAAAGATCAAACTAGTTAATCAATTGGATTTAGCGTTAGAGCCAATCCAATTAAACTATCAAGTTGATTCCTTCAACCTATCAATTCAGTTTCGTTACTTCAATTTTCGGATCTGTTGTTACTTGCACCGCAAGTTTCTTACTTTGAAAGCTTTTGTAGGTTTGAATCATAATTGCTGGCAAGATCGGGTTAGATATTTCCTTATTTAAATAAGTCAACCATGATTTATTTAATTAAGGGGATCTAGATAGATATTAGCTAGATATTTTATTATATCTTGGGAAGCAAGAAAAGGACCATTCTAACCCTATTAGGGCCGGCCATGTACTTTGCTTGCTCCCCAAGTATTAGCTTTTGTATTCTCTATAAATACTTTTCAGTTTCATTAATAAAAATCAGCTTGAGATTAGATAAACCCTAAGAAAGGTTTATCTAGTCTTTGGGCCCCAAAAATACAAGTGTTCTTATGCTATTCGGCCGATCATCATCATCATATTCTCGATTTCTCTCTCTCTTGTGTTGTTAAATTGGTTTGTTGATTTAGACAATTAGATTGTTCTAGTTGTGATTGTTAAAGATCAAACTAGTTAATCAATTGGATTTAGCGTTAGAGCCAATCCAATTGAACTATCAAGTTGATTCCTTCAACCTATCAATTCAGTTTCGTTACTTCAATTTTCGGATTTGTTGTTACTTGCACCGCAAGTTTCTTACTTTGAAAGCTTTTGTAGGTTTGAATCATAAGTGTTGGCAAGATCGGGTTCCTTTGTGGTCAAATACGAGGCTTCTGAGGAGTAATCCGAGGCGATCACGTATCACAAGGAGAGAGGGAAGGAAGTTACAACAAACTCCCTAAAATCACTCTCATCCACTCATTTGTGTAACCGTTTTGTAACCGCCGGTCTTGGCAGTTATTGGAAAGATTTGGGACGCCTATATAAGGGCAAATTGTCGGCCATTTTATGGTAAGAAAGACAAAAGAAATCAGTCCATTGTCCTACACAAAATCGGTGAGGAAAACACAAGTAGTCGAATGAGACTAGGCGGTGTTTTGAGTGGAATTTCACGAGTGTTTCAAGCACGAACATGGGCATCATGGAAGGATCTTCAAGCATGAAGAGAGAACCTCAAGAGACGTTGGATGGGCAGAATGTTCAAGTGAAGGACGAACACCAAACATCGATGGAAGATGGCTTCGTTCAAGTCAAGAGCGAAGAGGAATCATCGGACTCGAATAAGGTACGCTTGTTCTTAATGGTTGTGTCTTGCCAACACTTCCATTGGTTTATTTTGTTGCGTTTTATCCCACAACGGTATTGCAAAACCCTTGGCATGGAATAGGGGCAATATACGTTGAAGGAAAGCGGGATCTCATCCCGTGACTCGTAGCTATATCCAAGTCGAACAACTTAATAAGAATAAGGGGTCGATGGTGATTGCCTTCATGGCCTACACCCACAAGACTACCCTTCAATGGGTCTACTCATCATGCCTTGATTTTCCTATGGATCGACAAGGATCGACTTTCCTTCAACAAGACAAAGTAAACATATTAAAGTGATTGCATGCAAACCCTAATGCCAAAAATACCAACATACTATTGTAATAACACTCAAATTTTTGTATTTATAAATAAAATATTAGCAAGTAAATTTTATTTATAACAACATAAGTAACCATGTCTTGATATAATAAAAGTATTTTTATAAAATTATAGTTTAAAAAATATTGGAAGTAAAATGGCTATTTTAATATGGTCTAAAAAAAGTGTTAATCGGTAAATAAAATAAAAAAATAAAATAAAGTAAAATAAAATAAAATAAAAATAACAATCGAAATTATTGAACCCAAGAATCATCTCCATATTTGGAACAAATTTGTTCATGAGCGGGATTTTTCGAATTGATCGTATGAGCTTATTTCTTAACGGATTTTGGATCCGTAAAAAGGATAAGCTTGGTCATGTTAAGCTCTATCTAAACCCTCTATATATTTAGAGGATTAGTTTCGAAATTATATCCCAAATCTCGGATTTTGTTCAGACCAAAATCTAGGGTTCTAACTAAATTGTTCTAAATCCTTCAAATCTAAAGAAATAAACTGAATTTATGAATCTTAGATAACAATCTACTTATTAAATAATTAAATGATGAGTAGCGGACACCCAAATTTTTCTATTGAAATTTGAAGTTATCTGCTCGAGCTATGTTGTTAGGATCTCCCATTGATTTGATTTGATGTGTCTGATGCATGGATACGGTGTTTTATAAATAGGGTTTCTTATGCTCGTTTCTATACACTTAAAACACAAAATCTTCTCCTCCATGCGTCTGCTATTCACGTCTCTCCCGAGAATTGTGTTTGGTGCTTGTAATGTCTTGTCCTGTTCTACCATCACGATACTCTTTTTTTTACCTTGTCATGTCTTGTTTTATCTTCCCATGTTCAGATTCATGTGTTAGGTACAAGAATTAATTAGAGATGAGAATTTTTTTTATCGTGTCCACCATGTTGAATCAGTAGGTACTTAAAAGAAAATTTCAAACTTATACATGTGGGTAAAGCATGGATAGTAAAACAAAAACCTTGTCATCTGATTCAACAAATAAAAAGATAAAAATTTAATTGTTATAGTTAATTACGAGATAGAACCTAGGTGATTCCAAGGTGAGTAATTTTTTTTTCATATATAATAGTCAACCGGTATATTATATACACGTACTATACAAAGGTTCTTTAAATTGTGGTTTGGTTAATCTGATATGAGTAGGTATTTAGTAGGCTTTATAATAAATCAATTATACATATATGAGTATATAGTTTACGGTATGGATAAAAACAATTAGTGAAGGTCAAATAGAAAAGTCGGATTGTAACTTGATTTTTTTCCATATTGGTACATTTCATGTTTAATGTTATAATTAATTAAATATATAGATTATTTATTAATTATAAAACTTCCTATTTAAAACAAGCGGGTTGATTAATGGAGTACTCAAAATACGAAATTACAAATAGTTATGTACGTATATATCGGGTTACACGTACACACGTATGTAATTCAACGCATATATAGAATATGCAAACATATTTGTCGTTCTTTATTTGTATAAGGTACCTAAGTTAGCCTTCACCTTTAAAATTAACAGGCTAGGTCTCGAGTGTTTCCGTTCCATTCAATCGATCGTTCACCCGTTTCGCTAATCAAAGGCAAGTGGTGGTTCACTTTCATATTTTGTCATGGATATCGTTATTCATGTTGCATGTTTTTTGGGAACGCTTGTTTGAATAAAATGAATGTAGGTTGTTTAGAATTAATGACCCATGTGCAAGGTTGCTTATTATTATTAGTACTATTCGTTTGTGCTAGAATTTATACTTAAGTTGCGTGCTTGAGCTTTGTTTGTTTCACGATCTCCTATGATAGTCGTTGACTCGGCTAAAGTCGTTGTTGAAGATTAAAAATAAATTACCCTAAACGACAAACTATGTATAGCATGCAAGTAAGGGATCGAACCCAAGTGAATCGGTATTCTGAACAATCAGCAAAGAACAAAACAGGGGTTTTGGGAGTTTAAGCAAACAAGCAAATTTAAGTATCAAATCAATTAAGGAAAAGCAGAGTTCATTCAATCAATTCCATCTTTTTAATCATTCGATCATCAATTCATCCACTTTTTTATTAATTCCCACATTAATTCCAATCCTTATAAAAGATTTCCGCTTGACCACGGTCCAAGCGAAATTATGATATGAACAAGAATGCTTAATTCAAATCATGCAAAGTGTTAAGGATAGAAGGATATCAAATCATGCAATCAAGCTACGAGTCTCATGCATAAAATAACAGTCAAACACTCTTTCTCAATTCTAATCCACGGTCCTAGAAAAGAGTTGTTTCAAGGATAAATAAGATTGCAAAGACAACAATCAAACTAATCCAAACAGTAGAATATCAATCAAATTCAACAAGTTGCGCACCAAGAGAAATCAATTAATAATCATAAAATTTAGCACAAGAGTTTTGATATTAACCAAGGGATATAAAAGTTACCAAAATCTCACGAATTACATAAAAAGGCTTCCTTGATCAAACAGTTCCAAGGGAAATTAGTTCTTCATAATAAAACTGAAATAAAACCTAAAAAGTAAAAGTATGCTAGATAATGTGTGATAACAAAGTCTGCTACGAAACTAGGCTTAAATAGTCGAAATAAAAACCGAAACCTAAAGATATTAAAATAGATAAAAGATAGAATAAAACATAAAGTCGGCGCTTCGGAAACACAGCCACTCGCGAGTGCTGTTTACAACCTCGAGCGCGGGTTCAGTCTTCGTCCCTCGGCCGCGAATCCTCGTCCAACCGCGAGCGCAGCTCCGATCCGCGAGCACGGGTTTCAGTTTCTTCAAACCTCTCGAATCTTCTCTTCACCACGGTCTCGGATCCATGCCCGAGGGCGCGGGTCTTGAACTCTGTAAAATTTGCAGTCTTTTATTCCTTGCAACCGCTGTTATGTGGGTCTTCAACTCAAACATAGGATCACTATCTTCAAAAGCTTCATCTATAGGCTTTTCTGATATTATAAATAAACATCCTAATCTAGCCTAAAACACTCAGAAATCCTAATAAAAAATACATAATTACGCTGTACTAAAACCAGCATATCAATCGTTGTTGTGCTTCTAGCGTAGAACTAGGGATGGGAGTTCTAAATTCCTGAACACCTCTTTATAACAATTGCATTAAGATGGACCTAGACCCTAGTGTTGGTCATGACCATACCAGCTCAATCGTTCTGAGGGGTGTCGCACGTAGCTAGTGCTTCGTATCAGAACTTAGGAATTTGTTACTCTTTCTCTTGGGGACCTCAAATCCAATGTCTTTGACATACATCGTTGCCTACTTAAAAGCTACCAACTCAAATGCAATGTTTTGTCATTAATGTAAGATAAGTGCCAATGCACATAATAAATGAACACGAGTGGTGACTACAACTTTGAAAACTACTCTTTCTCCCGGCTTTGAAAGGTCTATTTTCCAATCTGAATTCGGTCAACACGTATTCGATGAGGTTGGTTATAGGCCTGATTAGTTGACGGGGATTTTTCGAAAACTTGTGTGAATATTAAAGATCCCAATAAACCTTTCTTCCTTATAGGAACCATATTCTTGTGGTGTCCTTATCTTTTCAACATATTTCCTTTTCGTGATACTATTTTGGTTAGATAGCATCGACCGACTTTCATTCGGAATTCGATGGTCTAATTAAAACAAGTCACAAGAACCCTCACATAAATTCCACTTGCTTAGTCTGTCACAAGACTAACCCGGCCGCTTCTTTCTTTTGCATGGTCGGCTTGTGTGCACCGTCCCTATACGACACATCAGGAAGTAGAGGAGCAGAGCTACAAGACTGAAGAAGTTTGAAGATTTTTATTTGAGTTGTTCTTTAAAATTAAAGGTCGAGATCCTTGTTTTGTGAGGACCGTCTTGAATATTTCGGCAACCATTAGTAGATTGTATTTTGTATTTCCGCAAGTTGAAGAATTTATTGTTTGAAAGTCACATTAATTTGACAAATGGTTTATGAAGTATTATTTATATTTGAGTTTGTATATTGTGAAAGCCTAGGGTGGCTTCGGAAAGTCAATATCGAGGTCACTGGCGGTAATATCTCAGAGGGAGAATGGGGGTGTTACAAAGCGCACCCTAGCTTGCCTTGTTCGCAATGCCAACCGCGCCATGTGCCGAGCATCGAGACTCAGCACGCCTTGGCATGTGCGATCCCAAGATCATTCCAAGGCTTCGGCCTTGTGCTATCACGGCGCTGCCCTCATGCAACTTCTTGCGTTTAGCGCCTTGTGCCGAGAGGGTCTAAGCAATAACCCATCATGGACGTGCTTGCGATGCACCGTAGATGTCACCACCCCTGATATGTGATCGCCTCGGATTACTCCTCAAAAACCTCTTATTTGACCACACAGGAACCCGATCTTGCCAGCAATTATGATTCAAACCTACAAAGCTTTCAATTTCAAATTGATTGGAACACAAATAACAATTAACTCGAATGGATGAATTAACGAACTGAATTGATAGGTTGAAGGAATCAACTTGATAGGTCAATTGGATTGACTCTAACGCTAAATCCAATTGATTAACTAGTTTGATCTTTAACAATCACAACTAGAACAATCTAATTGACCAAATCAACAAACCAATTTAACAAACACAAAGAGAAGAGAGATCGAAATTTCGAAGATGATGATGATGGTTCGGCCGACACTTGAAAGCATAGAACACAATTGTATTTTTGAGCCCAAGGACTAGATAAACCTTTCTTAGGGTTTATCTAATCTCAAGCTGATTTTTATTAATGAAACTGAAAAGTATTTATAGAGAATACAAAAGTTAATACTTGGGGAGCAAGGAAGAAGGAGTGGCCGGCCCTAGAAGGGGAGATTAGGTCTCCTTTGCTTGCTTCCCAAGATATAATAATATCTAAATAAATCTAACTAGATTCCCTTAAATAAAATAAATCATGGCTGATTTATTTATTTAAGGAAATAATCCTAACAAACTCAAAATATCTCTAACAAACTAAAAATATCTCTAACAACCAGGAGAGAGAAGATCAATCAACTAACATAAGCCTATTGGCTGATTTCTCTACATTATTAAAATAAATAGAAATTGTTCATAATAAAATAAATAAGATATTTTCTTCAATTTAGAATGGTCAAGTCAAAGGGTTGACTTTGACCCATATACCAATTCATCTCACCCGGTCACTTACTAAATTCAGCCCTAAAGTGAGACAAATTAATACATGTTTCTAAATAAAGAAATAGTGAATTTCGGCCCCCATATAATCAATCCATGGAATCCGGGCTCAATTGATGTCGAATGCACGAGACCATTTCGCCTTGCTAGGCTCTTCAATAACCGCTGCCAATCGAGCCAAGATCGCTGTTGTGCCTTGAGCAATCTTCTTAGCTCGACTTCTTGTGATTGGTCCGCCAGAAGGCACTCGAATCAACTCTCGACGTCGGTTTGAGACATGGCAGGCTTCACTGCATCATTCTCCTCCACTTGAGCTCGAATCGTCTCTGATTCGACGTCGAAATCAAAATCTGGCACATAAAGAGATAGATCAGCCACATTAAACGTCGGATGGACATTATACTCACCAGGCAAATCGACATGGTAAGCAGTAGGGCGATCCGCTTAAGAATTCTGAATGGTCCATCTCCTCGCTGATGTAACTTGTTTTTCCTTTGATTTGGGAACCTCTCCTTCCTAAAATGCACCCAAACGAGATCTCCTTCTTCAAAGATGACCTGTTTTCGACCCTTATCAGCATGGGCCTTATACTTCAAGGATTTTCGCTCCAAATGCATCTTAGTCCTCTCATGCAGCTTCTTCACAAACTCAGCCCTCTTGTTAGCTTCAAAGCTCTCTTTTCCCTTGTATGGCTGAGGCGTCATGTCCACTGGTGTCCTCGGATTCAACCCATAAACAACCTCAAAAGGGGTCATTTTTGTGGCTGAATGGATTGACCTGTTATAAGCAAACTCCACAAAAGGCAAAACATCTTCCCAACGTTTGAGGTTAGCTTTAAGCATAGTTCTAAGTAAAACCCCTAGCGTTCTATTTGTAACTTCAGTTTGCCCATCAGTTTGTGGGTGACATGATGTAGAAAACAACAATTTAGTTCCCAATTTAGACCATAGACTCTTCCAAAAATAACTCAAAAATTTAGCATCACGATCTGAGACAATAGAACAAGGAATGTCATGCAATCTAACAATTTCCCTAAAGAACAAATCAGCAATATGCACAGCATCATCAGTCGTGTGACATGGAATAAAGTGAGCCATTTTGGAAAATCTATCTACCACTACAAAGATAGAATCTCTACCCTTCCTAGTTTTAGGCAAACCTACAATGAAATCCATAGAAATGTCTTCCCAAGGTGAACTAGGAATAGGTAAAGGCTGGTACAAACCATGGGGGTGAAGTCTAGACTTAGCTTTAGCACAAACAACACAACTCTTGACAAATCTCAGCACATAATTACTCATTTTAGGCCAATAGTATTGTTCTCTTAGACCTTCTAAAGTCTTTTCTAAACCCCTATGTCCTCTTGATTCATGAACCTCTTTAGTTAGAATCCTACGTATACTAGATGAAGGAATGCACAATTTACCAGCTTTAAACAAGTATCCATCATCAATAAAGTAGGTATCTATTTCACCCCTAGACATGCAATTCTTATAGATTTCAGCAAAGTGGGGATCACTAGCATATAATTCCCTAATCATTGCAAATCCAAGGATCTTAACATCACATTGGTTCAAGAGCACATACCTCCGAGAAAGGGCGTCAGCTACCACATTCTCCTTGCCTTTCTTATGTTTCACAACATAAGGAAAGGTCTCCATAAATTCAACCCATCTTGCATGTCGCCTACTGAGTCTGGATTGGCCTTTCAAGTACTTCAAGGCCTCATGATCAGAATGGATTACAAACTCTTTAGGCCATAAATAATGAGACCAAGTTTTCAAAACCCTAATTAAAGCATACAACTCGTTATCATAAGTAGGGTAGGGTAATTCAACTCAGCCCCACTAAGCTTTTCACTAAAGTAAGCAATGGGTTTCTTGTCTTGCAAGAGCACACCTCCTATGCCATGTCAAGAAGCGTCCACCTCTATCTCGAATGCCTTGGAGAAGTCAGGGAGTTGAAGCACTGGGGCATGACATAATCTGTCCTTCAAAGTGTTGAAGGCGTTCTCTTGTTGCTCCCTCCATTTAAAGGTTGTATCCTTCTTTGTAAGCTCGTGGAGGGGGGCTGCAATTGTGCTAAAATCACGCACAAATCTCCTGTAGAATCCAGCCAAGCCGAGAAATGATCTGACCATTGTTGGTGTAGTCGGCTGGGGCCATTCTTTGATTGCCTTGATCTTGTCTTCATCTACCTTCAATCCACCTTTAGACACAACAAAACCAAGAAAAATGGTAGACTCCGAGCAAAAAGAACACTTTTTCAAGTTAACATAAAGCTTTTCTAACTTTAAAGTGTCCAAAACAGCCCTAAGATGATCTACATGTTCATGCATGGTTTTGCTATAGATTAAGATATCATCAAAGTAGACTACAACAAATCTGCCTAAGTATCTTCTTAAAACATGGTTCATAAGCCTCATAAAAGTACTAGATGCATTAGTTAATCCAAAAGGCATTACTAACCATTCATATAAGCCATACTTAGTTTTAAAGGCAGTTTTCCATTCATCCCCTTCCCTCATCCTAATTTGATGGTACCCACTTCTTAAATCAATCTTAGAAAAGAAATTAGCAACATGCAATTCATCAAGCATATCATCTAATCTAGGGATGGGGTGACGGTACTTAACTGTTATTTGGTTGATCGCTCTACAATCAACACACATTCTCCATGTGCCATCCTTCTTTGGCACCAAAATCACCGGAACCGCGCATGGGCTGAGGGATTCACGCACATAGCCTTTGTCCATGAGATCTTGCACTTGTCTTTGAAGCTCAGCGGTCTCTTCTGGACTTGCTCTATAGGCTGCACGGTTTGGTAAAGAAGCGTCGGGCACCAAATCGATTTGATGCTCAATGCCTCTAATTTGTGGAAGGCCTTCTGGCAACTCTTCAGGCATCACATCTTCAAACTCCTGTAATAGATCCTGTAGACACTTTGGAAAATGTGAAATATCTTGACTAATAATAAGTATCTCTTTCCTCATAAGAAGTAAACAATAAGAGTTAGGGAAAGAAATACTAGACTGAGTCACAAGAGAGCGCTTTTCTACACTGCCTTTCAAGCCGATTTTTGGCTCTTTCTGTAGGCGTTCTTTTTCCAGATTTGTAGCTCTCTGAGTCTCTGAAGTGCTCCCAAAATTTGAGCCAAAACGCTCGAGTGGATTGGGAGATAGCCCCGTTTTCGTCCCAGGTGCACTGCTGGAAGTGTTGCTCGGCACTTTGGGAATATTAGGGACATTCTCTCGATGTTTTTCGTCCCAAACAGTAGTTCCACCTGTGTTTGATGTTGTCCCAAAATTTGAGCCAGAACGCTCGGGTGGAGACTGGGAAACGCCGCTTGGCTTTGTCGACGCGTCGGGCGCCGAACGCCAGGCCGCAGCTTTGGCCATTGAATCAGCCTCTTCTTTCTCTTCCTTGGCATGCCTAAGTGCCCTAGCTTGATCTCGACGTACCTGATCCTGTAACACTTGTTGAGGAGACAAGGGTAGAAGAGAAACTCTCCACCCATCATAGTTAAAGGAATAGGTGTTTAACATGCCATCATAAATCACTCTCCTATCAAATAACCATGGTCTTCCTAACAAGATATGAGTGTATTCCATGTTTACTACATCACACATAATGTCATCAACATAGGTACCAATAGTAACACGGACTAAACACTGATGTGTAACAAGATTAGGACCTTCCGAATCATTAATTCCATTGAGACCATAGCTAGTAGCCCTAGGTTGGGTTTTTAATTGCAAGTGATCAACTACCTTAGCATTAATAATGTTACAGCAGCTACCACTATCAATTATCATGCATAACACTTGATTCTTTACTGTACACCTAGTATGAAAAATGTTTTCCCTTTGATCTAGCCTAGGTGTTTCTTGTAAAGTAAGAGTATGCATTGTTACCAAAGTTAGAGGTTGTTCGGTGCAATCTGGTTCAATGGCCTCTACGTCCTCTTCTTCTTGACCATTGCTGTCCTCCTCCACTTGATTTGGAGGTATATCTTCATCACTCACATAGCCTCCATTGGTGGTGAGAAGCACTTGCTTTAGATTTGGACAATCCCTGGCATAATGACCTCTTCCTTGACACTTGTAGCATACTAGATCACGTGCCCTAGGCTGATTTGGAGGTCCATTGGTGGGACACCTTTGGCCTTGAAAACCTGTTGTTTTAGGTGAGCTAGAAGCTCCCTTTTGCTGCATAGAAGGGTTAGAAAAATAAGAATTGGAATTTGAACTAGGATTAGAACCATACCTTTTTGGAGCATTCCAAGCTTCCTTCTTCTTCCTTTGTTGCTGCTCATAGAGTAGTTGGGCTGAATGTACTAAGGCATTGAGATCCTTAATTTGTTGAATCTACAATGTGTCTTGAATGCTTTGATTCAGTCCAACCATGAATTGGGTCCTTAGAGACCGTTGGGAATGATGAATTCCCGCTTTAAAACTCAGATCCTCTAGCTCATTGAAGTACTCGGTTGGAGACTTGGTGCCTTGTTTGCAAGTTATAACTTTCAATCTCATGTGCTCGGTATGCTCTTCAGGCACATATTTTTTCCTCATTACAAACTTCAGCTGGCCCCAAGTTTCAATTGGTGCTAAGGCCTTTCTAATTCGATCCTCCTTCATTCTAAACCACCAATTTCTAGCGGTCCCAATAAAGTGGATGACAACAACATCAACTTTCTCCCATTCTTCATATCCCATGTGATCTAGAATGAAATTTGTAGCCTGTCCCGACTCTAGATACTTCTCCGGATTAAGCTCTCCATTGAATGGCTCTATCTTGATCTTTATATCATGTTTCCCAATCTGATTTACAGCTTGGTTAACGTTGTTGTTGTTGTTCGGCCTTTGTACTCCATAAGGTGGTGGGAGCTCCTCTACAACCTCAACTTGGTTATAGAAATCATCTAGGGGAGGATGTCATGGCCGCCTTTCTTCCCCGGGATAGCCATACGTCACATCATCAAAAGAATTGTTGTATTGTTGATATTGTTGATGAGTGGCTTGAGGATACCGGTTTTGTGGCTGATTATAGAATTGTTGATGAGTAACTGGTGGAGTCCTCGACCCGATGCCTCTTCCTCTACCTCGGCCTGCTATGGGGGAGTAGTGAGCCGTGGGATCATTATCTTTGTTGTAGCTAGCAAGCACATCATGCTCTTCATCAATTAGTTGTTGCTTGCCTTTGTCGCTACCCGAGGCTTGATTTGGGTCACTTGTAAGATCGACTGCAGGGGTGCTCTTACGACTTGCTTGAGATGAATCAACCAACGTTGCAAGTTGCTCCTCTAAATGCTTCAGTTGTGGAGCCAATGCAGCCGTGGCCAGTTCTACAGCTCGAGCCTGGCCATCTCGCACACCATCACTAATGGACAACCTAATGAAGTCGATTGCTTCCTTAGTGAGGTTCAATTCAGTTGGGTTAGGTTCTGATGGAATCACCATTGTTCCTGAAACAAGCAAGAAAGTAGAGAGAGTAGTGTGTTCTAAAGCAAATCACAACAAGCAATACCACACCTTGATCAAGCCAAAACTTGCCTCAAAGCAATCCAATCAACTTAATTCAGTTTTTGGGCTAATTTGAGGGAGTAAAATGGTTAGATATAGTGTAGGTATGGAATACTAATGATAAATAAAGGAAATATGCAGCTTAAGCAAATGGCAAGTATGCAATAAGACAAGCAATGCAAATAATCCCTCTATGAGCTCTAAAACACATGCAATCTCTCAATTGACTCTATGCAAGTTAATAAAGCCAAAATTCAGCATGCAAGGACAGAAAATATGGTAGGCTTAGTGACTTTTATTTCGTCACTCTTTTTCTTCAAAGTTATTTATACTTAGCTATCTTTTTAAGCAAGTAGTCACTAGGGTTGAAAGTGGCTTAAAACTAGCTGCGGTAGATCACTTTTCTTTTTTTTTTGATTTTATGCACAAACTACTCTTGTGCTATAATGAAGAAACAAGCAAAGTAATCCAACAATGCAAAGGACGAAATTAAAAGGTTATACACGACTGGTTTTTTTTAAACTAAGTGATTTTTGCTACCAATGAAACCAACTAGAAGCCAAATGAATAAAAAGAAGAAGGGGTAGGTCGAATTGATGGGATGCAATGACAGAAATCAGCAAGTATTAATCAAGCAATATGAATCGCAATCAATCATGCAACATGAATGAAAACTCATAAAACTGTAGGAAAACAATTGCTAATCTAAATTGCAATACAACTCAACCAATTCAGCCAATAAACATGCACAAATCCCATAAAAATCTCCTAATTGGTTAATTGCTTGGAGGGCAAGGAACAACTAAGGGATTTAGGGTTTGGAAGCTCACGGCTGGATTAGGGTTTTAGGGTTCGGTTCTAGGGTTTGGGGTAAGGTAGGGTTTCGAACTAGGGTTTGTGAGAATTAGGGTTACATAGGGTTTCTCGCAACTAAGGTTAGGGTTTGGGATTGGGCTGCCGCCAGATTAGGGTTAAGGTTAGGCTAGGGTTCTCGAAAAATTAGGGTTAGGGTTCGAGAACGAGGGTGGCGAATTAGGGTTTGGATGCTCCGATCAGATTAAGGGTGGTGTGGTTGTGATCAGACGGTGAAGGTGGTTGGTGCGGCTAGGTTTAGCGACACCAGGTCATGGTGGTTGGTGGTGGCGGGGTGGTGGTGTTGGCGGAAATATGTGGTGGTTGGGTGAAAAATTAAGATTAGGTCTTAAAAATTCTGGCTTTGTGTAAAGGTTCGAATTTTAGGATCAAAAACTGAATTAAATTAATTAGAAAGCAAATTAAGGAAAGGAAACAATTACTTGGCGAGACGCTGGATTATGATACCACTTGATACGTGATCGCCTCGGATTACTCCTCAGAAACCTCGTATTTGACCACACAGGAACCCGATCTTGCCAGCAATTATGATTCAAACCTACAAAGCTTTCAATTTCAGATTGATTGGAACACAAATAACAATTAACTCGAATGGATGATTTAACGAACTGAATTGATAGGTTGAAGGAATCAACTTGATAGTTCAATTGGATTGGCTCTAACGCTAAATCCAATTGATTAACTAGTTTGATCTTTAACAATCACAACTAGAACAATCTAATTGACCAAATCAACAAACCAATTTAACAAACACAAAGAGAAGAGAGATCGAGATTTCGAAGATGATGATGATGGTTCGGCCGACACTTGAAAGCATAGAACACAATTGTATTTTTGAGCCCAAGGACTAGATAAACCTTTCTTAGGGTTTATCTAATCTCAAGCTGATTTTTATTAATGAAACTGAAAAGTATTTGTATAAAATACAAAAGTTAATACTTGGGGAGCAAGGAAGAAGGAGTGGCCGGCCCTAGAAGGGGAGGTTAGGTCTCCTTTGCTTGCTTCCCAAGATATAATAATATCTAAATAAATCTAACTAGATTCCCTTAAATAAAATAAATCATGGCTGATTTATTTATTTAAGGAAATAATCCTAACAAACTCAAAATATCTCTAACAAACTAAAAAAATCTCTAACAACCAGGAGAGAGAAGATCAACCAACTAATATAAGTCTATTGGCTGATTTCTCTACATTATTAAAATAAATAGAAATTATTCATAATAAAATAAATAAGATATTTTCTTTAATTTAGAATGGTCAAGTCAAAGGGTTGACTTTGACCCATATACCAATTTATCTCACCCAGTCACTTACTAAATTCAGCCCTAAAGTGAGACAAATTAATGCATGTTTCTAAATAAAGAAATAGTGAATTTCGGCCCCCATATAATCAATCCATGGAATCCGGGCTCAATTGATGTCGAATGCACGAGACCCATTTCGCCTTGCTAGACTCTTCAATAACCGCTGCCAATCGAACCAAGATCGCTGTTGTGCCTTGAGCAATCTTCTTAGCTCGACTTCTTGTGATTGGTCCGTCAGAAGGCACTCGAATCAACTCATCGACGTCGGTTGGAGACATGGCAGGCTTCACTGCATCAACCACGAGCGCCTACCACCACGAGGACCGATACCGAGACTCGATATCTTTCGACGCGCCTATGGCCAGGCCAAGGGCACATCTAGGTTTAATCACTACAACAGAAAGGTGTTTTAGCGAGAAAAAATTTCCTCGCTAAAAGTGGAGATTTTGTCGCTTAAGGTTTTTGGCGAGAAAATTAATTTCCTCGCAAGTTCGTCGTAGAAATCTCGTCAAGGAAGGGTTTTAATTAGGAAAAAAATAATTTCTCGAAGAAGCCTTTTCACTACGATACTAATTTTTCTCGGTATTATCATTTTGCGAACAATATTTTTCTCGCGAAAAGGTATAAAATTTCGTTCCCGAATAAAATGAAGGATTAGACAATGGTCGTTGAATATTATTATCGACCAAATAAATTTTCTCGCTAATCCTTTTATTTCCTCGTTAAAAATGCCTTGTAATTACAACACTCTAAATAAAAAATAATTGAAATAATATTAGAGACGATTTTTTCTCTCGAGATATGTAGTTTTTATTTAGAAAATCAATTCCTTGTTATTTATAATCTTTTAGCGAGAAAATATTGTCTCGGTACATGCACTTTTTAACGACAAAATTATTTTGTCGGTGTAGGAATTACATTTTTCATTGTTAAATATAGTTTTTTGTGAGAAAGTTATTCCTCATTATTGCCCGACCTTTCATCGTGGAATTATATTTCATCTCTAAATGTATCATTTTAGTGAGAAAAATATAATTTGGTCGATTTAAGGAGATGTTTTAGCGAGAAAACTTGATAAAACTATTATAAAATGATAGCGATCAAAGGACCATGAAGAAGACGCTTGCAAAGAAGGTGTTTAGGAGGCCAAGGCCAAGACCTTTTCCGAGGTCTCGGGCATTCAAGTACAAGGATAACTTCATGGACTTGATACTATCTCTTCAAAAATCCATCCATGGCGTCCAAGGCCAGCAAGGAAGAGAATCAAGTCACAAAAGTTCGGAAGTAAGAAGCCCGTCAAATGGAAAACAGTGCTTAGTAAACTGGTCATAACTTGGGCTAGAAAATTCATCTCAAGTCAGTTAAGTACTCGTTGGAAAGATAATTTGATGAGGGACCATCTAGGCAGCCTCCACCGGGCGCGCCTACACTCTTTGATGGACCACTCACCCGTGCTCGAGCTAAGAAGCTACAACATGAGATGAATGCTTTTGTGGGTTACACTATGGCTAAGGAGGCAGGAGCATGTATGAAGTCCAAAGCTAGGGCGGTGTGCGTCTTGAGCGTCGAGGGATCTTCGAGCCAAGGCTGCAGCAACGCGCACCAAACCGACGTTGCAACGGCGCGTCCTAACTCCAGCGATGCAGTGCTGCGCCTTCGCCAGCGTAGCGATGCAGCGGCGCGCCCCTGAGCGCGCCTGTCCGCGTGTGTGCGCGCGAGTCCGAGCACGAGCATGCTATCTTTTATTTTTGCTGGATTTGTTTTATTGGGCCATTTCCATTTTGGGCCTTAGTTATCTTTTAGTTTTAATTAGACATTATTTCTATTGTTATTTTGTCAAGACATATAAATAGCTTAGGATGTTTTTATTTTCAGGGTAGACAACTCATTTTGGTATTTCCAATTCTCCTTGCAATAGAGAGAAAACGAGAGCTTTGGCTTTCAACGTGTGTGTGAATCCGCAGCTTGGTTTGCTTTGATTTGTGTCAATCTCATCGAAGGTTGGTGCTTGTCAACAATCACGAGCCCCTTTCTCGTGCTTCAAGGTCTCGTTCCTTGTTGTGTGAGATCGTAAAGGTTGGTTTCATAATCATTCTATTAGGTTCTTGGCTGAATCAAGTCAAGGGTTTGATAGTTGTTTTATGAGGTTGTCCTTCTTGTTGTTCTTGAGTCATTTATCTCTTGTCGAGTCCCTTTCCTGTTTTTGTATTTGTTTCTTGTCTTTTCGATCATTACAAGTCGTGTTCTTCAATTGTTGAGTCTTGTTGCATTTCCATTTCTGATCATTATCTTTGTTTCCTTGTTTTGAGTCGTGAACGTCGAAGATCGGGCATCAAGCGGCTTATCCCCGCATCAAATTGGTATCAGAGCTTCGTTGTAGACGTTCTTCTTGTGTTCGAGTCGATTCACCATTAGAGTCTACAAAAATACCAAAAAGAGAATTAGCGTCTTGAAGGATCCGATCAGGTTTGATTAATCTCAATCTCTTTAATTAAACTTGAAAGTACTAACCAGTTTGTTGCTTGCTGAATTGGTTTGTTTCGCCCCAGCCAAACACGCCCTAAGCCAAGTAACCGTCACCACCCATTTGTCTCGAAACCACCACGCCCACCACCTCCATTAAAGTTCATTCCACTCTCTCAAATACCCAGCCACATCTCTTTAATATTGGAGAGGAGTTGATTTAATTCAGCCAAGTCAAATTAAATCTCACTCAACTCCTATTTTTAAGGGAGATTTTGTCAACCCCTCATTTCAGCCACAAAAGCCACGCCCCCACCTTAACCAATTCTTCTCCATTCCTATTTTCTAGCAAAGACTCATTCAAACCTCATCCCCCACGCCCTACATTTCAGCCTTGAGACTTTCTCCACCAACCACATCTCCAACATCCACTTTATAAATTCAGCCACATTTCTGTTTTAATTTCTTGCACTTAAATATTCTATCTTATCTTAGCATTTTATTTTTGTAATTATCTGATTACTTCTGATAAAAAAAAAATACGAAATTCAAAAAAAAAAAGAAAGAAAAAGAAAGAAGCAAAAATCAGAAATCAGATTTCATTTCCTCTCTTCTTTAATTCATATCATAGTATAGCATTCATTTATTACATACTTGTAATTATTTCAACAAGTGCAAGAGTCTCCTTCATCTCGTCTCTTCTTCTTCTGGACGCCATTGGAGTACACCTCGAACCTTCACAAAAGAGCCACCCCATGCCCCACCTAACAAACCACTCCAAGTGCACTCTTGGTTAAGGAAATCAAGGTGAGACAGGCTTAATCAAGGTTTGATCTAACTCTTTGTTTGACAATTTTCTCGTTCTCAATTCTGGTCTTGTTTATAATCGAGTCTTCTTCTCATTTTCTCTACTTCCTGTTTCTGTTTTCACTCGAGTCTTCATTTGTTTAAATCCTCTTTCCTCCAACCTTATCTTCTCGTGTTTGATTGATCTACTAAACTTCAACTTGATTTTGATCATTTCAAAGCAGATTGCAACAACAAGCTCGATCACACCACCCGAGAGTGAGAGCGAGTGAAACACAAGCGAGGAGTTTATTGATTTGACTAACATTAACCATTTGCTTGTAGTGCATTGTGTGTGATCATGTCAGGAGACGAGAGAGGATCCCACCGATCCAGGAGCCCCGACCCGGTTCACCCCGATGTGTTCAACTTGTTGAGCTCTCTCAACAGCAACATGGCGCGGCTCAATTCACGCATGGCTGCCTTGGAGGCGCAAACAATTACGACGCCTCAACTGGGGGCCGCACCGAGCGTCGCGCCAGGTACCGCGCCAACGGCGCACGATCCAGCCGCAGCGGCGAGCCAAGAGCAAGGGCGCGCTCGTGAGTCCGCGCCTACGTTCCATCCGTCCAGCATGGATCCGAATTTCGCCTCCACTTCCCATCATCAAAACAGGGAAGATCACTTGAACTCAACTCATTTCCATTCTCCCGGGATTTTTGCTCAAGGGGTTCCAATTAGCCAATTACCCTCTCCCGCTAGGGAAGGGCAAAATCGTGCTAATAAGTTTCAAGATTTTCAGGGACATAGGAGAGCTCCAGGCCAAGGATACCCGTTTGACGAGTATGACGCCGAGGACGAGGATCCATGGGAGCGCTACTCACGGCGCGACGATAGGGACAGGCGTCCAAGGCGTCCTAGAGAGCCCGAGCAAGATGGAGTAGGAAAAATCAAGGTGAAGATCCCAGCCTTTGAAGGCAAGTGTGATCCGGACGTCTACATGGAGTGGGAGACGAAAATTGAACAAATATGGAATTTCCTTAACTTTGCCGAGCATAAAAAGGTACAACTCGCCACCCTTGAATTTTCCGGTTATGCACTAATCTGGTGGGATAATCTAGTAAAGGAAAGGAGAAGAGCTCTTGACGCACCAATAGGAACTTGGGAGCAAATGAAGGCCCTCATGAGGAGGCGTTTCATTCCCCAACATTATGCACGTGAGCTGCGTCAAAGATTGGAGAATCTCAAGCAAGGTTCAATGAGTGCCGAGGAAACTTACAATGCCATGCAAGTGGCAATGGTAAGAGCCAATGTGGATGAGGATGAGGAGTCCACAATGGCACGTTTCCTTCGAGTTTTACATCCTTCTTTAGCTAATGAGGTCGATTTATATCCATATACTACTATGACTGGTTTGTTACATTTAGCTATGAAGGTTGAGAAAAAGAACAAGGCACGGATTCTAGGAGGCCGAGGCACGAGTAACCAGCCCAACTCATGGAGGAACAACCGTGGCCAGGCCATGTCTTATGGAAACGAAGGCGCGCCTACAAAGGAACGAGGAAGCACCGTCAGCGCCTATGGAGATCAAGCTGGCCGAACCAAGCCTTCCGCGGGCACCGCGCCATCCTACAACAAGGGCCCCAATAGTGGAGCTTCGCCAGCTCCTAAGGGCAGTACCTCTAACCCTTCCTCTAGAGCTAGGGATATTGTGTGTTTTAAGTGCCAAGGAAGAGGGCACATGATGAAAGATTGCCCTAACAAGAAAACACTTTTAATCAATCATTTAGGCCAATATGAATCTGAGGAAGAAATTGATGATGTGCATGAAAATGAGCCTAATAATGATGATTTGCATGATGATGAGGATGAGATAGAGTATGAATCAGGGGAGTCTTTAATTGCTAGACGTAACATGCATATAAAACCAGCCCCTTGTGAAGATAATCAACGTGAAAATCTATTTCATACTCGATGTTTAATTAAGGGTAAGGTTTGCAACATGATAATAGATAGTGGAAGTTGCTGTAACATTGCTAGTCTTGAAATGGTACAAAAACTGCAATTATCTATGACTCAACACCCTAGACCTTATAAATTGCATTGGATGAACGATTGTGGAGAACTTAAAGTGAACAAGCAAGCGCATGTTTCTATTAAATTAGGGCATTACGAGGATGTTGTTCTTTGTGATGTAGTTCCTATGCAGGCTTGTCACATTTTATTAGGTCGCCCATGGCAATATGATAGGAAGGTCACGCATGATGGATTCACCAACCGGAACACCTTCACCTACAATGGCCAAACCATAGTGCTCAAACCCATGACGCCTATGCAGGTGGCCGAGGAGTTTGACAAAAAGAAGGTAAGTAAGGTAAGTGGAGAAGGTGAGGGAAAGAAGGGGACAACTTGGGGTAAGACGAGCTCACCTAACAATCTCCCACCCTCCAGCGCACTTTTGGCTTCCAAGCGGGAGTTAGAGACCGAGTATTTGGATGGGCAAACAACACTCATGCTCTTGTGCAAGGAGCTGAGTTTGTTGAATGAGGAACTTAGAGCCTCTTTGCCCCCACAAATTTTGGGGCTCATTGAGGAATACAATGACGTATTTCCCGATGAGATACCGGCTGGCTTACCTCCAATTAGAGGAATCGAGCATCAAATTGATCTCATTCCCGGAGCATCTTTGCCTAATAGGCCAGCCTATCGTATGAACCCCAAGGAGACTCAAGAAGTCCAATCCCAAGTCCAAGAGTTATTGGATAATGGATACATTAGGGAAAGTTTAAGCCCTTGTGCTGTACCGGTGTTGCTAGTGCCTAAGAAAGACAACACATGGCGTATGTGTGTCGATTGTAGGGCTATTAACAACATAACGGTAAAGTATAGGCACCCCATCCCTCGTCTAGACGACATGCTAGATGAATTGCATGGAGCCACTATCTTTTCAAAGATAGATTTAAAAAGTGGCTACCATCAAATAAGGATGAAGGAGGGGGACGAATGGAAAACAGCCTTCAAGACCAAGTTTGGTCTCTATGAATGGCTTGTTATGCCATTCGGGCTTACAAACGCCAAAAGTACTTTCATGCGTCTAATGAATCATGTGCTTAGAAACTTCATAGGGAAATTTGTTGTTGTTTATTTTGATGATATTCTGATCTATAGCAAATCCCTAGAAACGCATGAAGATCATTTGAGGGAAGTACTCTCTACACTTAGATTAGAGCACTTGTATGCAAATTTGAAGAAATGTGAATTATGCACTAATCATGTCACTTTTCTTGGGTTTGTAGTGAGCTCCAAAGGATTACAAGTAGACGAAGCCAAGATAAAGGCGATTCAAGAGTGGCCAACGCCTACCTCCATTGGCCAAGTCAGGAGCTTCCACGGCCTCGCCAGCTTCTATAGGAGATTTGTGAGGGATTTTAGCACCATTGCTGCTCCCTTGACCGAAATCACTAAGAAGAGGAGTGAGTTTAAGTGGGAGAAGGCACAAGAGAGGGCATTCAACGCCCTAAAGGACAGATTGACGCATGCCCCATTGTTGGCCTTGCCCGACTTCACTCGGCCCTTCGAAGTGGAGTGTGATGCGAGTGGCATTGGAATTGGAGGCGTTCTCATGCAAGAAGGTAAGCCTATTGCCTTCTTTTCTGAAAAATTGAAAGGTGCATGTTTAAACTACTCGACTTATGATAAAGAGTTATATGCTTTGTTTCGAGTGTTAAAAACATGGCAACATTATCTTTGGCCTAGTGAATTTGTCTTGAAAACTGACCATGAATCTTTAAAACATTTCAAGAGTCAAGATAAATTGGATAGAATGCATGGTAGGTGGATGGAATTCATTGAGACATTTCCATATGTCATAAAATATAAAAAGGGAAAGGATAATGTAGTAGCCGATGCCTTGTCACGTCGCCATGCTTTACTTGTCTCATTAGATTCTAGAGTGTTAGGATTTACTTACATTCGTGAATTATATGAGAATGATATTGATTTTGGTGATGCTTTTAAGTGCTGCATGCAAAAGGGTTCGGATGAGAAATACTACATTCATGATGGATTTTTATTTAGAGTAGATAAAGTTTGCATTCCTCGTTGCTCTTTGCGTTTATTGTTGGTTGAGGAAGCCCATAAGGGCGGCCTAATGGGACATTTTGGGAGGGATAAAACTTATCATACTCTTAGGGTTCATTTTTATTGGCCACACATGCTTAGAGACGTTGAAAATGTAGTTAAGCGTTGTGTTGATTGTTTAAGAGCCAAATCTAGGTTGATGCCAGATGGACTTTACACCCCTTTGCCTACGCCTACAGCCCCTTGGGAGGATTTATCCATGGACTTTATAGTAGGGTTGCCTAGGACTAAGAAGGGGAGAGATTCAATTATGGTGGTAGTTGACCGATTTTCCAAAATGGCACATTTTGTGCCATGCCATAAAACTGATGATGCTAGTAATGTAGCTAACTTGTTCTTTAGGGAAATAGTTAGGCTTCATGGCATACCAAAAACAATAGTGAGTGATAGGGATACCAAGTTCCTTAGCCATTTTTGGAGGACTTTATGGAATAAGCTAGGAACTAAGCTAATGTTCTCTACATCTAGCCACCCACAAACTGATGGGCAAACCGAAGTGACCAATAGGACGTTAGCTACTATCCTTAGAACCATTATTAAAAAGAATTTGAAAATGTGGGAAGAAGCTTTACCTCATGTGGAGTTTGCTTACAATCGCACTATGCACTCATCTACTATGTTAACTCCATTTGAATGTGTTTATGGTACTAACCCACTCACCCCCTTAGATCTTACCCCATTTCCAATGAGGGAGCATGAAAGTTTTGATGCAGGAAAGCACATTGAATTTATTAAGGAGCTGCATGCTCGCACCAAGACTCGGTTGGAGCAAAAGGCCGAGTACAATGCTAGGCGCGCCAACCATGGGCGGCGCCGCGTGATTTTCCAACCCGGCGATTTGGTATGGGCACATCTAAGGAAGGAGCGGTTTCCGGAGCTAAGGAAGAGCAAGCTGTCTCCAAGAGGCGATGGACCTTTCAAGGTGCTTCAACGGATTGGAGACAATGCTTACAAGTTAGAGCTGCCCGGGGATTATGGTGTGAGCGCCACCTTCAATGTCGCTGATCTTACGCCGTACTTAGCCTTGGATGAGGAGCTGGATTCGGGGTCGAATCCTTTCCAAGAAGGGGAGGTTGATGAGGGACCATCTAGGCAGCCTCCACCGGGCGCGCCTACACTCTTTGATGGACCACTCACCCGTGCTCGAGCCAAGAAGCTACAACATGAGATGAATGCTTTTGTGGGTTACACTATGGCTAAGGAGGCAGGAGCATGTATGAAGTCCAAAGCTAGGGCGGTGTGCGTCTTGAGCGCCGAGGGATCTTCGAGCCAAGGCTGCAGCAACGCGCACCAAACCGACGTTGCAACGGCGCGTCCTAACTCCAGCGATGCAGCGCTGCGCCTTCGCCAGCGTAGCGATGCAGCGGCGCGCCCCTGAGCGCGCCTGTCCGCGTGTGTGCGCGCGAGTCCGAGCACGAGCATGCTATCTTTTTGTTTTGCTGGATTTGTTTTATTGGGCCATTTCCATTTTGGGCCTTAGTTATCTTTTAGTTTTAATTAGACATTATTTCTATTGTTATTTTGTCAAGACATATAAATAGCTTAGGATGTTTTTATTTTCAGGGTAGACAACTCATTTTGGTATTTCCAATTCTCCTTGTAATAGAGAGAAAACGAGAGCTTTGGCTTTCAACGTGTGTGTGAATCCGCAGCTTGGTTTGCTTTGATTTGTGTCAATCTCATCGAAGGTTGGTGCTTGTCAACAATCACGAGCCCCTTTCTCGTGCTTCAAGGTCTCGTTCCTTGTTGTGTGAGATCGTAAAGGTTGGTTTCATAATCATTCTATTAGGTTCTTGGCTGAATCAAGTCAAGGGTTTGATAGTTGTTTTATGAGGTTGTCCTTCTTGTTGTTCTTGAGTCATTTATCTCTTGTCGAGTCCCTTTCCTGTTTTTGTATTTGTTTCTTGTCTTTTCGATCATTACAAGTCGTGTTCTTCAATTGTTGAGTCTTGTTGCATTTCCATTTCTGATCATTATCTTTGTTTCCTTGTTTTGAGTCGTGAACGTCGAAGATCGGGCATCAAGCGGCTTATCCCCGCATCATAATTAAAAGTTCTACAACTTTGTAGTTCACATCAAATCCAGAATCCAACAGTAAAGGGCCGAAAACTTGGTTTTAGTGAGAGCTGTTCAAGTCTTACGGGAATCTTATCTTTAATCTAAATTTCTATCTTTATTTATTTTATTTATGAACGATTTTATATTTTAAATAATGTAGAGAAATTCAATCAATAGGCTGATGTTAGTTGGTTGAATATTCTCTCTCTTGGTTGTTAGAGATATTTTTAGTTTGTTAGAGATATTTTCTTAATTAAATAAGTCAGCCATGATTTATTTAATTAAGGGAATCTAGATAGATATACTTATAGATATTTTATTATATCTTTGGAATCAAGATAGGAGGCTATCTTCTATTTATAGGGCCAGCCTCCTAGTTGTCTTGCTCTCCAAGGATTAGCTTTTGTATTCTCTATTTATACTTTGCATTTTCATTCAATAAAAATCAGCTTGAGATTAGATAAACCCTAAGAAAGGTTTATCTATTCCTTGGGCTCAAAAAACAATTGTGTTTGTGTGCTTGCAATCTCGAGTTCATTATCATCATAACAACCAAATTCTCTCTTTGTTCTTATTGATTCAAATCAGTTCATTCATTCAAATTGATCAATTGATTAGTTCTAGTTTTGATTGTTAAAGATCAATCTAGTTCATCAATTGGATTTAGCGTTAGAGCCAATCCAATTGAACTATTCCTTTGATTCAACTTTATTTGTTCGAACCAGATTTGTGTCTCTTCAATTTCGAATTTGTCATTACTTGCATCACAAGGAATCTGAATTGAAAGCTTTAGTAGGATTGAATTGATTTGCTGGCAAGATCGGGACTTTTGTGGGTCATATACGAGGTTTCTACGGAGGATTCCAGGGCAATCACGTATCATAAAACCATCAATATATTAAGAAAATGATTACTATAATTAAAACTACTGCTCTAGCATTCTCAATCTCGTGCAACTTGCTCATGCTCTTCTAGAGCTCCTTCTACTCTTTGAACTACTACTCTAGCATTCTCAATCTCTGATCGGGCAATGTGTCATTCCTCCTCAACAAGCTTCTTTGCATCTTATGAGGCCTGCAACAGGAATCATGAAAACACATATATTTTAGGTGACTTTAGTTATAAGCCTAACCATGGAAATAAAAAATCTGATTACTGAACAAGTGTGGGTAACAAAATAGTATAAGAGGTATATAAGCCTAACCATGGCAATGGCTTCTTCCACATCACCCTCATTTCTTCCAGCTACACCACCCCTCAAAATTCCAGTGCATCTCTAAGCTTCTTCAGCAGAACATGATTTTCCAGTGAGGCAGTGATACGTGATCGCCTCGGATTACTCCTCGGTGACCAAGTATTTAACCACACAAGATCCCGATCTTGCCAGTAGTTCGATTTCCAACCTGATTTGCCTTCAAATTTAATAACTTGATGAACAAGAAACTTGAAATATGAATGAGAATGAATTTGATTTGAAGGGTTAAGATAATTAAAGAGATAGTTCAATTGAATTGGCTCTAACGCTAAATTCAATTGATGAACTAGTTTTGATCTTTAACAATCAAACTAGAACTAACTTAATTAATCAAATTAACAAATCAAATCTGAATTGAAAGAAAACGAATTGGTGATGATGAGCGTAGAGATTGAATGCATGAACAATAGTTGCTTTGATGGCCCATAAACTAGATAAACCAATAGGGGTTTATCTAATTCAGGCTGAATTTTATTGAATGATAAATACAAGGTATTTAAAGAGATACAAAGCTGATCCTTGGAGAGCAAGTAATTCATGTCTTGCTTCCAAAGATATAATAAAATAATTGAAAAACCTCTATCTAAATTCTCTTACCATAAATAAATCAAATAATAATTATCTGACTTATTTAAATAAGAAAATTATCCTAACAAACTTAAAAGATAACAAAAAGATAGGAGAGAGATTATCAACCATCTAACAACCCTATATGGTCGAAATCCTCTTAACATAAATAAATAAAAATCGTCCTTAATAAAATAGATAAAGATAGAAATTAAAACTAAAGATAAGATTCATGTAAGACTTGAAAAACTCTTAGTAAAACCCAGTTTTCGGCCCTTTACTGTTGCATTCTGAATTTGATGTAAACTACAAAGTTGTAGAACTTTTAATTATCTTTACAACAAGTACTTAACGGACTTGAGATGAATTTTCTAGCCCAAGTTATGACCAATTTACTGAGCACTGTTTTCCATTTGACGGACTTCTTACTTTCCGAACTTTTGTGACTTGATTCTCTTCCTTGCTGGCCTTGGACGCCATGGATGGATATTTTGAAGAGATAGTATCAAGTCCATGAACACCTCTTTGAATTTGAACGCTCTTGACCTTGGGAAAGGTCTCGGTTTTGACCTTCTAGACACCTTCTTTTCAACTTTAATCTTCATGGTCCTTTTATCGCTATCAGGCAGCCTCCTCCATTTTAGCCTAAATTCAAATTATCACAATCATATCAAATCTTACAATGAATCATGTTGAGAAGTAACTCGTTATGAAGAAAAAATAAGCCAGCAAATCATAATATAACTTGATTACTTTTCCAATAAAACATTTTCAAATCATTAAAGCATATTGAATAGCATGTAAATAAAGAAAAAGAAAGAAAGATGTGAAACCTCTTCAGACAACTTAACAGCAGTTGCGAAGCCCCTCTTAAATTTGTTGGCAAGGTCACAAATTGATAGGTGCTTGTGTTGTTCCAACAACTTTGTTGTTTCCCGTTCAACAGTCTCTTTAATGGTCACTACTTCAGTATTATCCTTCACCTCATGATTTTGTTACCAGAACCTCATTTTTAGTTTTAAAACTGATGAGATAAGATATAACATCGAATGATACAGCTGGTAAAATCTCTTTTTGCATTGTGTAAGCAAAATCACGACTCACCCTAGTCATGATTTTCGATTATCACGATCCTGAGAAGTATCAATTGGAAATCAGAACATATCCTAGTTGCTAAACCAAAGCTCTTGGTAACAAATTTCAGTTCTATATTGCACAAAAAGTCATGAAAGGTTTAATGAAGAATGTGGGCCAATGTCAACCAAATAAAGAATCTAAGGTAGATTGACAACAACCCAGACAACATTCAATAATTTTTCCTTTTGTCCCTAGAGAGAACAAAGATTAACTCCAAATTGAAGGACAGCCTCAGAGCCCAGAACTCAGAAACAGAATGCCCAACAAATTGAACAATCCAAGCAAGATTAATGATGCAGTGAAGCCTGCCATGTCTCAAACCGACATCGATGAGTTGATTCAAGTGCCTTCTGACGGACCAATCACAAGAAGTCGAGCTAAGAAGATTGCTCAAGGCACAACAACGATCTTGGTTCGATTGGCAGCGGTTATTGAAGAGCCTAGCAAGGCGAAGTGGGTCTCGTGCATTCGACATCAATTGAGGCCGGATTCCATGGATTGATTATATGAGGGCCGAAAATCACTATTTCTTTATTTAGAAACATGTATTAATTTGTCTCACTTTAGGGCTGAATTTAGTAAGTGACCGGGTGAGATGAATTGGTATATGGGTCAAAGTCAACCCTTTGACTTGACCATTCTAAATTAAAGAAAATATCTTATTTATTTTATTATGAACAATTTCTATTTATTTTAATAATGTAGAGAAATCAGCCAATAGGCTTATGTTAGTTGGTTGATCTTCTCTCTCTTGGTTGTTAGAGATATTTTTAGTTTGTTAGGGATATTTTGAGTTTGTTAGGATTATTTCCTTAAATAAATAAATCAGTCATGATTTATTTTATTTAAGGGAATCTAGTTAGATTTATTTAGATATTATTATATCTTGGGAAGCAAGCAAAGGAGGCTCATTCTCCCCATCTAGGGCCGGCCACCCCCCCCCCCCCTTCCTTGCTCCCCAAGTATTAGCTTTTGTATTCTCTATAAATACTTTTCAGTTTCATTAATAAAAAGCAGCTTGAGAGAGATTAAACCCAAATTGGTTTAATCTATCTCTTGGGCCCAAAAATATATTTGTGAGAGCTTTGATTTCTGCATTGATCGATCATCATCATCACCGACTTCTCTCTCTTTGTTTTTGAGTTTAATTCAGTTTGTTCATTCAAATTGATCAATTGATTAGTTCTAGTCTTGATTGTTAAAGATCAAACTAGTTCATCAATTGGATTTAGCGTTAGAGCCAATCCAATTGAACTATCCCTTTTGATTCAATCTTAAGTGTTCAAACCAGATTTGACTCCATTCAATTTCGAAATTCTCTTACTTGCGCAACAAGGAATCTGAAGTTGAAAGCTTTTGTAGGTTGGAATCATAATTGCTGGCAAGATCGGGACTTGTGTGGGACATGTACGAGGTTTCTGAGGAGTAATCCGAGGCGATCACGTATCAATTAATACCCCAATTGATGAGCATATCACAAAATCTGAAGTTAAAAAAGTAGCATGTACCCATCTAAAGTTAGAAAAGGGTGGTTAATTGTAATATTGTTGAAAAATAGTAGTTTTTTGTGTAGTAAACCCTTATGTCGATTGTATCAAAATGACACTTAAACCTCACACTAAATCCATTGTTAATGTGAAATTTAATACTAGGAGAATTGACCATAGGATAAGACATGGATCTCACAATCATGTGCCCACATGTTGCTCTTTTTTTGGTGTTTAATTTGTAACACTCGGGTTTTGAAAACCCGATAAATAATCCCTCTGTCGTAAATTGTCTCCTTATTGCTACCATTTCATCTTCCCTTTGTCGGTTGGGCCAAAAAGCCCAAAATGTTGTTGCAAGCCCAAATCGAATCCGTTTTTTTTCAATCCACTTTGCCCTACCTCTCCTTCTGCTTGTTTGGAAACGCCGCAACCGAGAACCAAAAACGCACCTGCTCACCATCATTCTTCATCGTGGCCACCTCATACCATTGCTCTTCTTCGTCATTGATCGCCACCACCACCAAGCTTCGTCGCCCTTCTCCTTCCCCTCGCTCCCCTGCTAGTCGTTGAGAGCGTCGTTGGAAGCCCCAAGAAAAGGAGGAACTTGTTCGAGCTTGTGCTTGTCGCCATCGCCGGGAACCGCTGCGAGACCTCTTCACCCTTCCTCGCCGACTCTTGTCAATTCCGATAAGATCTGTCCGCCTCCTTTTTGTCCCGACCTCGTCCTCTTCTTTTTTTTCCCTGCTGAATTGGTTCGATTCCCACCACCAGATCTCTTCCTTCTTGGTGGGGGCTCGATTCCGATCGAAGGCCACAAATCGCTACTAGACAACGACACCAACACGAGAGGCTGGGGTGCGCCGCTAGGGTCGAGTAGAGTGGCGTCTGGCAGGCTCGCCTAGCCAACACCGCTTGATTCCGCCTGTGGCAATAAGAACACATGAGCTCCGCCCCAATCAAGTCGAGATCTCTAACTTAAGTTGTCGAGCTTCAAGGCAGCACATCTCCAACAAGAACAGCCCCGATTCATTCAAGTTTTAGGGCAAACCTGATCTTTGCAAGGTCGATGATAGCGATCAAAGGACCATGAAGAAGACGCTTGCAAAGAAGGTGTTTAGGAGGCCAAGAACAAGACCTTTTCCAAGGTCTCGAGCGTTCAAATTCAAAGAGGTCTTCATGGAATTGATACTATCTCTTCAAAATATCCATCCATGGCGTCCAAGGCCAGCAAGGAAGAGAATCAAGTCACAAAAGTTCGAAAAGTAAGAAGTCCGTCAAATGGAAAATAGTGCTCAGTAAACTGGTCATAACTTGGGCTAGAAAATTCATCTCAAGTCCGATAAGTACTCGTTGGAAAGATAATTAAAAGTTCTACAATTTTGTAGTTTACTTCAAATTCAGAATCCAATAGTAAAGGGCCGAAAACTGGGTTTTACTGAGAGTTGTTCAAGTCTTACGGGAATCTTAAATTTCTATGTTTATTTATTTTATTTATGAACGATTTTCTATTTTAAATAATGTAGAGAAATTCAATCAATAGGCTGATGTTAGTTGGTTGAATATTCTCTCTCCTGGTTGTTAGAGATATTTTTAGTTTGTTTAGGATATTTTTAGTTTGTTAGAGATATTTCCTTATTTAAATAAGTCAGCCATGATTTATTTAATTAAGGGGATCTAGATAGATATTAGCAAGATATTTTATTATATCTTGGGAAGCAAGAAAAGGACCATTCTAACCCTATTAGGGTCGGCCATGTACTTTGCTTGCTCCCCAAGGATTAGCTTTTGTATTCTCTATTTATACTTTGCATTTATCATTCAATAAAATTCAGCCTGAATTAGATAAACCCATATTGGTTTATCTAGTTTATGGGCCATTAAAGCAACTATTGTTCATGCATTCAATCTCTACGATCATCATCACCAATTCGTTTTCTTTCAATTCAGATTTGATTTGTTAATTTGATTAATTAAGTTAGTTCTAGTTTGATTGTTAAAGATCAAACCTAGTTCATCAATTGAATTTAGCGTTAGAGCCAATTCAATTGAACTATCTCTTTAATTATCTTAACCCTTCAAATCAGATTCATTCTTATTTATATTTCAAGTTTCTTTCTCATCAAGTTATCAACTTTGAAGGCAAATCTGGTTGGAAATTGAACTACTGGCAAGATCGGGATCCTGTGTGGTTAAATACTTGGTCACCGAGGAGTAATCCGAGGCGATCACATCCAGCGTCTCGCCAAGTAAATATTTCTTTCCTTAATTTGCTTTCTAATTAATTTGATTCAGTTTTTGATCCCAAAAATCCCGCCTTTAACCAAAGATTGAATTTTTGGAACCAAAGCCTGAATTTTTACCACAACCACCACCTATTTCCGCCAACCACCACCTCGCACCACCCTCCACCACCACGATCTGGTGTCGCACTACCCTGCCGCACCATCCACCACCACCGTCCGATCACAACCCCACCAACCCCATCCAAATCGAACCACCCCAAACCCTAGATCGCCACCCACCCCCCTTTCGAACCCTAACCCTAATTGGCGGCCAAACCCTAACCCTAACCCTAAATTGGCGGCCAACCCTAGGACCCGAAACCCTAATGATACGTGATTACCTCAGAATCCTCCGTTGAAACCTCGTATATGACCACACAGGAACCCGATCTTGCCAGCAATTATGATTCAAACCTACAAAAGCTTTCAAAGTAAGAAACTTGTGATCCAAGTAACACAATAACGAACTGATTGAATGAATGAAAGCACTCGATCTGATTTATTGATATTCAATTTGATAGTTCAAACGGATTGACTCTAACGCTAAATCCGAATGATTAACTAGTTTGATCTTTAACAATCACAACTAGAACAATCCAATTGAATGAACTATAACTCAGATTCGAACAAGAGAGAGAACGAGAATGCTATGATCGACGAAGGCTGCTGATGCTCGAACCACACACAAGACACAAATTGTATTTTTTTGAGCCCAAGGACTAGATAAACCTTTCTTAGGGTTTATCTAATCTCAAGCTGATTTTTATTAATGAAACTGAAAAAGTATTTATAGAGAATACAAAAGCTAATACTTGGGGAGCAAGGAGAGAGGATGGTCAGCCCTAGAAGGGGAGAATAGGTCTCCTTTGCTTGCTTCCCAAGATAAAATAATATCTAAATAAATCTAACTAGATTCCCTTAAATAAATAAATCATGGCTGAATTATTTATTTAAGGAAATAATCCTAACAAACTCCAAAAAATCTCTAACAAACTAAAAATATCTCTAACAACCAAGAGAGAGAAGATCAACCAACTAACATAAGCCTATTGGCTGATTTCTCTACATTATTAAAATAAATAGAAATTGTTCATAATAAAATAAATAAGATATTTTCTTTAATTTAGAATGGTCAAGTCAAAGGGTTGACTCTGACCCATATACCAATTCATCTCATCCGGTCACTTACTAAATTCAGTCCTAAAGTGAGACAAATTAATACATGTTTTTAAATAAAGAAATAGTGAATTTCGGCCCTTATATAATCAATCCATGGAATCCGGGCTCAATTGATGTCGAATGCACGAGACCCATTTTGCCTTGCTAGGCTCTTCAATAACCGCTGCCAATCGAGCCAAGATTGATGTTGTGCCTTGAGCAATCTTCTTAGCTCGACTTCTTGTGATGGTGAATTGGCTCTAACGCTAAATTCAATTGATGAACTAGGATCGATCTTTAACAATCAACCTAGGACTAAACTGATGCAGTGAAGCCTGCCATGTCTCAAACCGACGTCGATGAGTTGATTCGAGTGCCTTATGACGGACCAATCACAAGAAGTCGAGCTAAGAAGATTGCTCAAGGCACAACAGCGATCTTGGTTCGATTGGCAGCGGTTGTTGAAGAGCCTAGCAAGGCGAAGTGGGTCTCGTGCATTCGACATCAATTGAGCCCGGATTCCATGGATTGATAATATGAGGGCCGAAATTCACTATTTCTTTATTTAGAAACATGTATTAATTTGTCTCACTTTAGGGCTGAATTTAGTAAGTGACCGGGTGAGATAAATTGGTATATGGGTCAAAGTCAACCCTTTGACTTGACCATTCTAAATGGAGAAAATATCTATCTATTTATTTTATTATAGGCGTGTTAACTTAAATAATGTAGAGAAATCAGCCAATAGGTTTATGTTAGTGGTTGATTTTCTCTCTCCTGGTTGTTAGAGATATTTTCTCTCTCCTGGTTGTTAGAGATATTTTCTCTCTCCTGGTTGTTAGAGATATTTTAAGTTGTTAGGATTATTTCCTTAAATAAATAATTCAGCTATGATTTATTTATTTAAGGGAATCTAGTTAGATCTAATTAGATATTATTATATCTTGGGAAGCAAGATAAGGAGGCTAATTCCTCTCTCCTAGGGCCGGCCACACCCCCTTGCTTGCTCCCCAAGGAATAGCTTTGTATTCTCTATTTATACTTTGCAAATTCATTAATAAAAATCAGCTTGAGAGAGATTAAACCCAAATTGGTTTAATCTATCTCTTGGGCCCAAAAACACAAGTGTTCTAGCATTCAAGTTCATTCGATCGAGCAACTCTCAATAGCCGAATTCTCTCTCTTGTTCTCGCGACTAAATCAGTTTGTTCCTTCAAATTGGTCAATTGATTAGTTCTAGTTTTGATTGTTAAAAATCAATCTAGTTTATCAATTGGATTTAGCGTTAGAGCCAATCCAGTTGAACTATCCCTTTTGATTCAATCTTAAGTGTTCGAACCAGATTTCGCTTCGTTCCATTTCGAATTTTCATTACTTGCGCCACAAGGAAACTAAAGTTGAAAGCTTTTGTAGGATTGAATTGATTTGCTGGCAAGATCGGGACTTGTGTGGGTCATATACGAGGTTTCTACGGAGGATTCCGGGGTAATCACGTATCAAGTGGTATCATAATCCAGCGTCTCGCCAAGTAATTGTTTCTTTCCTTAATTTGCTTTCTAATTGATTCGATTCAGTTTTTGATCCCAAAAATCCCACCTTTACCTAAAGTTAGAATTTTTGAGACCAAAAGATTGAATTTTTCACCACCACCACCATATTTCCGCCACCCAACCACCACGAACCACCACCACCACACCAAACTGGTGTCGCTCGTCTGGACCGCACCACCATTCACCACCAGCCGAGCCTAACCACACCACCCCCATCCAATTCGGATTAGCCTAAACCCTAGTTCGCCCCCGCCCTGTTCTCGTGAAGCCTAACCCTAACCCTAATTTGGCGGCAGAACCCTAACCCTAGATTGCGAGAAACCCTAGGAAACCCTAATTCTCGCAACCCCTAATCTGAAACCCTACCATACCCCAAACCCTAGAACCGAACCCTAAAACCCTAATCCAGCCGTGAGCCTCCAAAACCCTAATTCCCTTAGTTGTTCCTTGCCCTCCAAGCAATTATCCAATTAGGAGATTTTTATGGGATTTGTGCATGTTTATTGGCTGATTTGGTTGAGTTGTATTGCAATTTAGATTAGCAATTGTTTTTCCTACAGTTTTATGAGTTTTCATTCATGTTGCATGATTGATTGCGATTCATATTGCTTGATTAATACTTGCTGATTTCTGTCATTGCTTTCCATCAATTCGGCCTACCCCTTCTTTTTGTTATTAATTTGGCTTCTAGTTGGTTTCATTGGTAGCAAAAGTCACTTAGTTAAAAAAAAAAAAAAAATTCAGTTCGTGTATACCCTTTTTAATTTCGTCCTTTGCATTGTTGCTTTGCTTTGCTTGTTTCTTCATTATAGCACAAGAGTAGTTTGTGCATAAAATCAAAAAAAAAAAAAAAAAACAGAAAAGAAAAGTGATCTACCCCAGCTAGTTTTAAGCCACTTTCAACCCTAGTGACTGCTTGCTTAAAAAGATAGCTAAGTAGAAATCACTTTGAAGAAAAAGAGTGACGAAATAAAAGTCACTAAGCCTACCATATTTTCTGTCCTTGCATGCTGAATTTTGGCTTTATTAACTTGCATAGAGTCAATTGAGAGATTGCATGTGTTTTAGAGCTCATAGAGGGATTATTTGCATTGCTTGTCTTATTGCATATTTGCCATTTGCTTAAGCTGCATATTTCCTTTAAATATCATTAGTATTCCATACCTACACTATATCTACCATTTTACTCCCTCAAAACAGCCCAAAAACTGAATTAAGTTGATTGGATTGCTTTGAGGCAAGTTTTGGCTTGATTAAGGTGTGGTATTGCTTGTTGTGATTTACTTTAGAACACACTACTCTCTCTACCTTCTTGCTTGTTTCAGGAAAAATGGTGATTCCATCAGAACCTAACCCAACTGAATTGAGTCTCACTAAGGAGGCAATCGACTTCATTAGGTTGTCCATTAGTGAAGGTGTGCGCGATGGCCAGGCTCGAGCTGTAGAACTGGCCACGGCTGCATTGGCTCCACAACTAAAGCATTTAGAGGAACAACTTGCAATATTGGTTGATTCATCTCAAGCTAGTCGCAAGAGCACCCCTGCAGTCGATCTTACAAGTGACCCAAATCAAGCCTCGGGTAGCGACAAAGGCAAGCAACAACTAGTGGATGACGAACATGATGTGCTTGCTAGCTACAACAAAGATAATGATCCCCCGGCTCACTACTCCCCCACAGCAGGCCGAGGTAGAGGAAGAGGCATCGGGTCGAGGACTCCACCGGTTACTCATCAACAAGTCTATAATCAGCCACACAACCGGTATCCTCAAGCCACTCATCAACAATATCAACAATACAACAACTCTTTTGATGATGTGACATATGGTTATCCCGGGGAAGAAAGGCGCCCATGGCATCCTCCCCTAGATGATTTCTATAACCAAGCTGAGGTTGTAGAAGATCTCCCACCAGCCTATGGAGTACAACGGCCGAACAACAACAACAACGTTAACCAAGTTGTAAATCAGATTGGGAAACGTGATATAAAGATCAAGATAGAACCATTCAATGGAGAGCTTAACCCGGAGAAGTATCTAGAGTGGGAACAAGCTACAAACTTCATTCTAGATCACATGGGATATGAAGAATGGGAGAAAGTTGCTGTTGTTGTCATCCACTTTATTGGGACCGCTAGAAATTGGTGGTTTAGAATGAAGGAGGATCGAATTAGAAAGGCCTTACCACCAATTGAAACTTGGGGCCAGCTGAAGTTTGTAATGAGGAAGAAATATGTGCCTGAAGAGCATACCGAGCACATGAGATTGAAAGTTGTAACTTGCAAACAAGGCACCAAGTCTCCAACCGAGTACTTCAATGAGCTAGAGGATCTAAGTTTTAAAGCGGGAATTTATCATTCCCAACGGTCTCTAAGGACCCAATTTATGGCTGGACTGAATCAAAGCATTCAAGACACATTGGAGATTCAACAAATCAAGGATCTCAATGCCTTAGTACATTCAGCCCAACTACTCTATGAGCAGCAACAAAGGAAGAAGAAGGAAGCTTGGAATGCTACAAAAAGGTATGGCTCTAATCCTAGTTCAAATTCCAACTCTTATTCTTCTAACTCTTCTATGCAGCAAAAGGGAGCTTCTAGCTCACCTAAAACAACAGGTTTTCAAGGCCAAAGGCGTCCCACCAGTGGACCTCCAAATCAGTCTAGAGCACGTGATTTAGTGTGCTACAAGTGTCAAGGGCGAGGTCACTATGCCAAGGATTGTCCAAATCTAAAGCAAGTGCTTCTCACCACCAATGGAGGATATGTGAGTGATGAAGATATAAATCCAAATCAAGTGGAGGAGGACAGTATTGGACAGGAAGAGGAGGACGTAGAGGCCATTGAACCAGATTGCACCGAACAGCCTCTAACTTTGGTAACAATGCGTACTCTTACTTTACAAGAAACACCTAGGCTATTTTTCATACTAGGTGTACAGTAAAGAATCAAGTGTTATGCATGATAATTGATAGTGGTAGCTGCTGTAACATTATTAATGCTAAGGTAGTTGATCACTTGCAATTAAAAACCCAACCTAGGGCTACTAGTTATGGTCTCAATGGAATTAATGATTCAGAAGGTCCTAATCTTGTCACCCATCAGTGTTTAGTCCGTGTTGCTATTGGTACGTATGTTGATGACATTATGTGTGATGTAGTAAACATGGAATGCACTCATATTTTGTTAGGAAGACCATGGTTATTTGATAGGAGAGTGATTTATGATGGCATGTTAAACACCTATTCTTTTAACTATGATGGGAGGAGAGTTTCTCTTCTACCCTTGTCTCCCCAACAAGTTCTACAGGATCAGGTACGTCGAGATCAAGCTAGGGCACTTAGGCGTGCCAAGGAAGAGAAAGAAGAGGCTGATTCAACGGCCAAAGCAGCGGCCCGACGTTCGGCGCCCGACGCGTCGACAAAGCCAAGCGGCATTTCCCAGTCTCCACCCGAGCGTTCTGGCTCAAATTTTGGGACAACATCAAAAACAGGTGGAGCTACTGTTTGGGACGAAAAACGCCGAGAAAATGTCCCTAAAACGCCCAAAGTGCCGAGCAACACTCCCAGCAGTGCATCTGGGACGAAAATTGGGCTATCTCCCAATCCACTCGAGCGTTTTGGCTCAAATTTTGGGAGCAATTCAGAGACTCAGAGAGCTGCAAATATGAAAAAAGAACGCCTACAGAAAGAGCCAAAAATCGGCTTGAAAGGCAGTGTCGAAAAGCGCTCTCTTGTGACTCAGTCTAGTATTTCTTTCCCTAACTCTTCTTGCTTACTTCTTATGAGGAAAGAGATACTTATTATTAGTCAAGATATTTCACATCTTCCAAAGTGTCTACAGGATCTATTACAGGAGTTTGAAGATGTGATGCCTGAAGAGTTGCCGGAAGGCCTGCCACCAATTAGAGGCATTGAGCATCAAATCGATTTGGTGCCCGGCGCTTCATTACCAAACCGTGCAGCCTATAGAGCAAGTCCAGAAGAGACCGCTGAGCTTCAAAGACAAGTGCAAGATCTCATGGACAAAGGCTATGTGCGTGAATCTCTCAGCCCATGCGCGGTTCCGGTGATTTTGGTGCCAAAGAAGGATGGCACATGGAGAATGTGTGTTGATTGTAGAGCGATCAACCAAATAACAGTTAAGTACCGTCACCCCATTCCTAGACTAGATTATATGCTTGATGAGTTGCATGGTGCTAATTTCTTTTCTAAAATTGATTTAAGAAGTGGGTACCATCAAATTAGGATGAGGGAAGGGGATGAATGGAAAACTGCCTTTAAAACTAAGTATGGCTTATATGAATGGTTAGTAATGCCTTTTGGATTAACTAATGCACCTAGTACCTTTATGAGGCTTATGAACCATGTCTTAAGAAGATACTTAGGCAGATTTGTTGTAGTCTACTTTGATGATATCTTAATCTATAGCAAAACCATGGATGAACATGTAGATCATCTTAGGGCTGTTTTGGACACTTTAAGGTTAGAAAAGCTTTATGTTAACTTGAAAAAGTGTTCTTTTTGCTCGGAGTCTACCATTTTTCTTGGTTTTGTTGTGTCTAAAGGTGGATTGAAGGTAGATGAAGACAAGATCAAGGCAATCAAAGAATGGCCCCAGCCGACTACACCAACAATGGTCAGATCATTTCTCGGCTTGGCTGGCTTCTACAGGAGATTTGTGCGTGATTTTAGCACAATTGCATCCCCCCTCCACGAGCTGACAAAGAAGGATACGGCCTTTAAATGGAGGGAGCAACAAGAGAACGCCTTCAACACTTTGAAGGACAGATTATGCCACGCCCCAGTGCTTCAACTCCCTGACTTCTCCAAGGCATTTGAGATAGAGGTGGACGCTTCTGGACATGGCATAGGAGGCGTGCTCTTACAAGACAAGAAACCCATTGCTTATTTTAGTGAAAAGCTTAGTGGGGCTGAGTTGAATTACCCTACTTATGATAAAGAGTTGTATGCTTTAATTAGGGTCCTGAAAACTTGGTCTCATTATTTGTGGCCTAAAGAGTTTGTAATCCATTCTGATCATGAGGCCTTGAAGTACTTGAAAGGCCAATCCAGACTCAGCAGGCGACATGCAAGATGGGTTGAATTCATGGAGACCTTTCCTTATGTTGTTAAACATAAGAAAGGCAAGGAGAATGTGGTAGCTGACGCCCTTTCTCGGAGGTATGTACTCTTGAACCTATGTGATGTTAAGATCCTTGGATTTGCAATGATTAGGGAATTATATGCTAGTGATCCTCACTTTGCTGAAATCTATAAGAATTGCATGTCTAGGGGTGAAATAGATACCTACTTTATTGATGATGGATACTTGTTTAAAGCTGGAAAATTGTGCATTCCTTCATCTAGTATACGTAGGCTTCTAACTAAAGAGGTTCATGAATCAAGAGGACATAGGGGTTTAGAAAAGACTTTAGAAGGTTTAAAAGAACACTACTATTGGCCTAAAATGAGTAATTATGTGCTGAGATTTGTCAAGAGTTGTGTTGTTTGTGCTAAAGCTAAGTCTAGACTTCACCCCCATGGTTTGTACCAGCCTTTACCCATTCCTAGTTCTCCTTGGGAAGACATTTCTATGGATTTCATTGTAGGTTTGCCTAGAACTAGGAAGGGTAGAGATTCTATCTTTGTAGTGGTAGATAGATTTTCCAAAATGGCTCACTTTATTCCATGTCACACGACTGATGATGCTGTGCATATTGCTGATTTGTTCTTTAGGGAAATTGTTAGATTGCATGGCATTCCTTGTTCTATTGTGTCAGATCGTGATGCTAAATTTTTGAGTTATTTTTGGAAGAGTCTATGGTCTAAATTGGGAACTAAATTGCTGTTTTCTACCTCATGTCACCCACAAACTGATGGGCAAACGGAAGTTACTAATCGAACGTTAGGGGTTTTACTTAGAACTATGCTTAAAGCTAACCTCAAACGTTGGGAAGATGTTTTGCCTTTTGTGGAGTTTGCTTATAACAGGTCAATCCATTCAGCCACAAAGATGACCCCTTTTGAGGTTGTTTATGGGCTGAATCCGAGGACGCCGGTGGATATGACGCCTCAGCCATACAAGGGAAAAGAGAGTTTTGAAGCTAACAAGAGGGCTGAGTTTGTGAAGAAGCTACATGAGAGGACGAAGATGCACTTAGAGAGGAAATCCATGAAGTACAAGGCCCATGCTGATAAGGGTCGAAAACAGGTTATCTTTGAAGAAGGAGACCTTGTTTGGGTGCATCTAAGGAAGGAAAGGTTCCCAAATCAAAGGAAGAACAAGTTAGATCAGAGAGGAGATGGACCATTTCGTATCATCAGGAGAATCGGCCCTAATGCATATCATGTTGACTTGCCTGGTGAGTATGGTGTCCATCCAACTTTTAATGTGGCTGATCTATCTCTTTATGTGCCAGATTTTGATTCCGACGTCGAATCAGAGACGATTCGAGCTCAAGTGGAGGAGAATGATGCAGTGAAGCCTGCCATGTCTCAAACCGACGTCGATGAGTTGATTCGAGTGCCTTCTGACGGACCAATCACAAGAAGTCGAGCTAAGAAGATTGCTCAAGGCACAACACCGATCTTGGTTCGATTGGCAGCGGTTGTTGAAGAGCCTAGCAAGGCGAAGTGGGTCTCGTGCATTCGACATCAATTGAGCCCGGATTCCATGGATTGATAATATGAGGGCCGAAATTCACTATTTCTTTATTTAGAAACATGTATTAATTTGTCTCACTTTAGGGCTGAATTTAGTAAGTGACCGGGTGAGATAAATTGGTATATGGGTCAAAGTCAACCCTTTGACTTGACCATTCTAAATGGAGAAAATATCTATCTATTTATTTTATTATAGGCGTGTTAACTTAAATAATGTAGAGAAATCAGCCAATAGGTTTATGTTAGTGGTTGATTTTCTCTCTCCTGGTTGTTAGAGATATTTTCTCTCTCCTGGTTGTTAGAGATATTTTCTCTCTCCTGGTTGTTAGAGATATTTTAAGTTGTTAGGATTATTTCCTTAAATAAATAATTCAGCTATGATTTATTTATTTAAGGGAATCTAGTTAGATCTAATTAGATATTATTATATCTTGGGAAGCAAGATAAGGAGGCTAATTCCTCTCTCCTAGGGCCGGCCACACCCCCTTGCTTGCTCCCCAAGGAATAGCTTTGTATTCTCTATTTATACTTTGCAAATTCATTAATAAAAATCAGCTTGAGAGAGATTAAACCCAAATTGGTTTAATCTATCTCTTGGGCCCAAAAACACAAGTGTTCTAGCATTCAAGTTCATTCGATCGAGCAACTCTCAATAGCCGAATTCTCTCTCTTGTTCTCGCGACTAAATCAGTTTGTTCCTTCAAATTGGTCAATTGATTAGTTCTAGTTTTGATTGTTAAAAATCAATCTAGTTTATCAATTGGATTTAGCGTTAGAGCCAATCCAGTTGAACTATCCCTTTTGATTCAATCTTAAGTGTTCGAACCAGATTTCGCTTCGTTCCATTTCGAATTTTCATTACTTGCGCCACAAGGAAACTAAAGTTGAAAGCTTTTGTAGGATTGAATTGATTTGCTGGCAAGATCGGGACTTGTGTGGGTCATATACGAGGTTTCTACGGAGGATTCCGGGGTAATCACGTATCATAAACTAGATGAACAACTTATCAACACAATCTGAATTTCGAATTTAAGAAAACGAGAGAGAGAAATTTCGGCTATTATGAAGATGATGATCTCGAAATTGCAAGCACACAAACACAATTGTATTTTTGAGCCCAAGGACTAGATAAACCTTTCTTAGGGTTTATCTAATCTCAAGCTGATTTTTATTGAATGAAAATGCAAAGTATAAATAGAGAATACAAAAGCTAATCCTTGGGGAGCAAGGCAACTAGGAGGCTGGCCCTATAGATAGAAGATAGCCTCTTATCTTGCTTCCAAAGATATAATAAAATATCTATAAGTAAAACTCGAAGGAAACGTGTCATTGTGGACTCTTCATCCTCATCCACATTGGCCCTTACCATTGCCACCTGCATGGCATTGTAAGTTTCCTCGGCACTCATTGAGCCTTGCTTGAGATTCTCCAATCTTTGACGCATCTCACGTGCATAATGTTGGGGAATGAAACGCCTCCTCATGAGAGCCTTCATTTGCTCCCAAGTTCCTATTGGTGCGTCAAGAGCTCTTCTCCTTTCCTTTACTAGATTATCCCACCAGATTAGTGCATAACCAGAAAATTCAAGGGTGGCGAGTTGTACCTTTTTATGCTCAACAAAGTTATGGCAATTCCATATTTGCTCAATTTTCGTCTCCCACTCCATGTAGACGTCCGGATCACACTTGCCTTCAAAGGCTGGGATCTTCACTTTGATTTTTCCTACTCCATCTTGCTCGGGCTCCCTAGGCCGCCTTGGACGCCTGTCCCTATCATCGCGCCGTGAGTAGCGATCCCATGGATCCTCATCCTCGGCGTCATACTCGTCAAACAGGTATCCTTGGCCTGGAGCTCTCCTATGTCCTTGAAAATCTTGAAAATTATTAGCACGATTTTGCCCTTCCCTAGTGGGAGAGGGTAATTGGCTAATTGGGACCCCTTGAGCAAAAATCCCGGGAGAATGGAAATGAGTTGAGTTCAAGTGATCGTCCCTATTTTGATGATGGGAAGTGGAGGCAAAATTCGGATCCATGCTGGACGGATGGAACGTAGGCGCGGACTCACGAACGCGCCCTTGCTCTTGGCCCGCCGTTGCAGCTGGATCGTGCGCCGTTGGCGCGGTACCTGGCGCGACGCTCGGTGCGGCCCCTGATACGTGATCGCCTTGGATTACTCCTCAGAAACCTCGTATTTGACCACACAGGAACCCGATCTTGCCAGCAATTATGATTCAAACCTAAAAAGCTCTCAAAGTAAGAAACTTGCGATCCAAGTAACAATGAATTCGAATGAACAGAACAACACAATCTGAATTATGGAAATAATCAATGTTGATAGTTCAAACGGATTGGCTCGATCGCTAAATCCGAATGATAAACTAGTTAGATCTTTAACAATCAAAACTAGAACAATCTAATTGATCCACAATAACTCAGATTTCGAACAAACAAAGAGAGAGAGAATTCGGCTATTTGATGATGATGATCTCGAGATTGCAATGCACACAACACAATTGTATTTTTGAGCCCAAGGACTAGATAAACCTTTCTTAGGGTTTATCTAATCTCAAGCTGATTTTTATTGAATGAGAATGCAAAGTATAAATAGAGAATACAAAAGCTAATCCTTGCGGAGCAAGGCAACTAGGAGGCTGGCCCTATAGATAGAAGATAGCCTCTTATCTTGCTTCCAAAGATATAATAAAATATCTATAAGTATATCTATCTAGATTCCCTTAATTAAATAAATCATGGCTGATTTATTTATTTAAGGAAACAACCTAACAAACTCAAAATATCTCTAACAAACTAAAAATATCTCTAACAACCAAGAGAGAGAATATACAACCAACTAACATCAGCCTATTGATTGAATTTCTCTACATTATTTAAAATATAAAATCGTTCATAAATAAAATAAATAAAGATAGAAATTTAGACTAAAGATAAGATTCCCGTAAGACTTGAACAGCTCTCAGTAAAACCCAGTTTTCGGCCCTTTACTGTTGGATTCTGAATTTGATGTAAAATAAAAGGTTGTAGAACTTTTAATTATCTTTCCAATGAGTACTTAACGGACTTGATATGAATTTTCTAGACCATGTTATGACCAATTTACTGAGCACTTTTTTCCATTTGACGGACTTCTTACTTTCCGAACTTTTGTGACTTGATTCTCTTCCTTGCTGGCCTTGGACGCCATGGATGGATATTTTGAAGAGATAGTATCAAGTCCATGAACATCTCTTTGAATTTGAACGCTCTTGACCTTGGAAAAGGTCTCGGTTTTGACCTTCTAGACACCTTCTTTTCAACTTTAATCTTCATGGTCCTTTTATCGCTATCATTCTCCCCCACTTGGCCTCGAATCGTCCTCGATTCGAAGTTGCATGTAAGATTAAGAGGAGAAATATCTTGAAATGCTGGAGATACTAAAGGCACCATGGTTAGTATAGAAGGTTTTGGAGCAAACATAGTTGATGAAAGACATTGAATCATCTCTTGGAATTTAAGGCTCTCTTTGACAAAGACTTCATTTGAGAGATCCGTTTCTTCCTCCATGCTTGTCCCTTGAATGATTTCTTCAGCTGGCACCTCCTCCTTCAAACCTTCCTGATCAATATGGCTTTGAAGATCACATAGGAGGTTACTTTCTTCTTTAGAGGTCTCTTGGCTATGTGAGGTTATAACTTTCTCTCCTTGAGTGAACAATCCTGGTTTTGGTGAGTCAGAAACTCCCAATTCCTGCAAAAAGGAGTTAGGATCCAAAACAATGGAAGAAGAGTTAGAAATGTACCTCATTTGACTAGAATTAGCCAAATCCTCCTTAGTCAAGTCCAAAGACTCATACTTGTGATTCAAGGATCGGATTGGAGCTCTCTTTTGGCAAGGAGGAGCACAAGCTTCCTTATAACGTCTATGCAACTTTTCATCAATTGTAACATAGATCTTTCGCATTACAAACTTCATTTGATCCCATGTTGTAATTGGAATCAAGCCTTGACGTCTTCTAGATTGACATATCCATAACCAAAAGGAACGGGCAGAACCAACAAGGTAGTTAGTCACCCATGGAAGGATATCCCATTCATCATAACCAATTCATCTCACCCGGTCACTTACTAAATTCAGCCCTAAAGTGAGACAAATTAATACATGTTTCTAAATAAAGAAATAGTGAATTTCGGCCCCCATATAATTAATCCATGGAATCTGGGCTCAATTGATGTCGAATGCACGAGACCCACTTCGCCTTGCTAGGCTCTTCAATAACCGCTGCCAATCGAACCAAGATCGCTGTTGTGCCTTGAGCAATCTTCTTAGCTCGACTTCTTGTGATTGGCTGCCGCCAGATTAGGGTTAGGGTTAGGCTAGGGTTCTCGAAAAATTAGGGTTAGGGTTTCGAGAATGAGGGTGGGCGATTTAGGGTTTAGATGCTCCGATCTGGATGGGGTTGGTGGGGTTGTGATCGGACGGTGGTGGTGGTTGGTGCGGCTGTTGAGAGCGACACCAGGTCGTGGTGGGTAGGTGGTGGCAGGGTGGTGGTGTTGGAGGAATTATGTGGTGGTTGTGGTCAAAATTCAGCCTTTGGATCTCAAAAATTGTAACTTGGTTAAAGGTTCAAACTTTGGGATCAAAAACTGAATTAAATTAACTAGAAAGCAAATTAAGGAAAGAAACAATTACTTGGTGAGACGCTGGATTATGATACCACTTGATACGTGATCGCCTCGGATTACTCCTCAGAAACCTCGTATTTGACCACATAGGAACCCGATCTTGCTAGCAATTATGATTCAAACCTACAAAAGCTCTCAAGTAAGAAACTTGCGGTGCAAGTAACAACAGATCCGAAAAATTGAAGTAACGAACTGAATTGATAGGTTGAAGGAATCAACTTGATAGTTCAATTGGATTGGCTCTAACGCTAAATCCAATTGATTAACTAGTTTGATCTTTAACAATCACAACTAGAACAATCTAATTGACTAAATCAACAAACCAATTTAACAACACAAGAGAGAGAGAAATCGAGAATATGATGATGATGATCGGCCGAATAGCATGCACACAAACACAATTGTTTTTGAGCCCAAGGACTAGATAAACCTTTCTTAGGGTTTATCTAATCTCAAGCTGATTTTTATTGAATGAAAATGCAAAGTATAAATAGAGAATACAAAAGCTAATCCTTGGAGAGCAAGGCAACTAGGAGGCTGGCCCTATAGATAGAAGATAGTCTCTTATCTTGCTTTCAAAGATATAATAAAATATCTATAAGTATATCTATCTAGATTCCCTTAATTAAATAAATCATGGATGATTTATTTAATTATTTAAGGAAACAACCTAACAAACTCAAAATATCTCTAACAAACTAAAAATATCTCTAACAACCAGGAGAGAGAATATTCAACCAACTAACATCAGCCTATTGATTGAATTTCTCTACATTATTTAAAAATAGAAAATCGTTCATAAATAAAATAAATAAAGATAGAAATTTAGACTAAAGATAAGATTCCCGTAAGACTTGAACAACTCTCAGTAAAACCCAGTTTTCGGCCCTTTGATGTTGGATTCGGAATTTGACGTGAACTACAAAGTTGTAGAACTTTTAATTATCTTTCCAACGAGTACTTAACGAACTTGAGATCAATTTTCTAGACCAAGTTATGACCAGTTTAATGAGCATTATTTTCCATTTGACGGACTTGTTACTTTCCGAACTTTTGTGACTTGATTCTCTTCCTTGCTGGCCTTGGACGCCATGGATGGATATTTTGAAGAGATAGTATCAAGTCCATGAACACCTCTTTAAATTTGAACGCTCTTGACCTTGGGAAAGGTCTCGGTCTTGACCTTCTAGACACCTTATTTTCAACTTTAATCTTCATGGTCCTTTTATCGCTATCAATTCTGCACTACAAAATCAAGACATATCGAATAAAAACACAAATTCGAACCTAGAAACTGAATGCCACGATTAGGAGTGATATTTTCATTGATATTTCATCGAACACTTAGCTTGCAATGTTAGTGTTGGGACGTTGTTGGGACCTCTGGTTCTAAACAACGGATCAACGATGCCATTCTCCGAGTTTTGAAAATGACAAACACCATGAAGAACTAATGTGGTTTGTTCAAGTATTTATAAGGAAAGCAGATATAGCCAAGAACTCTCATGAATGACCAAAAGCCACAGAAGCTCACAATGTAGAGTTTCCATCAAGGGAACTCTGAAGAGGAAAGTTCTCATAAAATGGGAACTTCCAGGAATGATCAAGAGAACACAGGTTTACATGATAAAGAGTTTCCATCAAGGGAACTATGAAGAAGACAGTTCCCATAATATGGGAACTCACATGTGAGGACAACGACCGTTCAGCGCAGATCGCGGGATTCTGTCTTGGACAGTCCGAAGGAACAGTTTGAGGATCAGACTGTCACGAATGATCCAACGGTCCGATTGATTCAAGAAGTTGACCCAATTCAAACCAAAGTCACATGTGAAGAAAGTAAAACTTGGGCATCAAGCAAAGGGCATTTTGGACACAAATGAAAGACTCGATTGCCCAAGCACACCTGGTCTATAAAGCCAAATGAATAGTACTCGGATTGAGTACTTCTCCCAGAACTCACAAATACCCATACCAGAGAAAAGAGAAAGAAGAAGAAGAGAAGTCCCCAACGGCGTGTGTGTGATCTCGACGACGGAGAAGCCGAAGTTCCCAGGAGCAAGGGAATTGAGAAGTCGGTGCAAGGTTTGAGTTACTTGTGTTTTGTTGTTGTTAGCTTAGGAACTCAGTTGAGAGGATTCATTAGTGTTGCTAGAGTTAGGTAGAACTCGTAGGAACAGAGAAGTTTGAATCCGGCTGTTGTAACTAAGGAACAAAGGAATTAATATAAGTAAGTCATTCAAAATCCTCCAAGCGGAGGTAGAGGTTTACCCATACAACTAGTTGGTTTTAGTGGGGTTCCTCTATAAGGGAATTGCGTTCTTTACAGTTTTTAATACTTGCGTTTACTTTACTTCCGCTGCCTTGGGAATAGCTTAACAGACAGTTCCCAAGCTCTTTGCTAACGGTTTACGATCCAACAATTGGTATGAGAGCGGGTTTGCTCTAGATTTGTGTTAGTATCGCAGGTATCAAATGGCTCAGGAACTTACTCAGGTAGGGAACAACACTAGTAAGCCGCCAAGGCTTATTACAGGAAGATTCGAAAGTTGGCAACGCGACATGAAGGATTGGATGCGTGGCTAGGACTACCAAGCCTGGTGTGTTATCGAGAGAGGAAACTTCGAAATTGATCGAGCTATAGTCAACGACCTCACCAAATGGGGACCCAACGAATACAAGTGTATGGAGGCCAACTACAAGGCCAAACAGTACCTGAAATGGTCCATGTGCGTGCAAGACTGTGACAGGGTAGCAAATATTGACACAGCTAAGGGAATGTGGGAAGCCATCCAACAAATGCACGTTGGGAACTCAGATCTCCGAGAAGATCTTCAGATGAATGCAAGAAGGGAGTTCTTCAACTTCCAAATGGAGATGGGAGAGTCTGTCGATAGCTATCAGTCCCGATTTGAAGGACTTTGCACCAAAATGGAAGGATTGGGGATCACCAAAGAAGATTCCCACCCATAAGATGAATGTTCAACAGCTCTTCAACGGATTGACTGGAGAATGGGCAAATGAGAGAACAATATTCAAGGAGAATCCGGAAAATAGAATTCTCATGCTCCATCAAGTGTTTGGAAAGCTAGTGGGACACGAGAAGAGAAAGATCGATGATAAGGAACAGAAGCGAGCACATCAAGGGATCGCACTCAAAATTGAGAAGATGCTCAAATCAACTCAAGAACAACACGCAGACTCCGAAGAAGAAGAGGATGAGGAGCTAGTTCTAGTAACAAAGGCTCTTCGGAACTTCTACAAAGGGAAGCTCAAAAGGAACAGTGGGAATTGGGGAAAAGGACAAAGTTCCCAAAGAAAACCCGCAAAGAAGGACCTCTCGGATGTCACATGTTACAAGTGCAACAAGAAAGGACACTTCGCTAAGGAATGCCCACAGGGAACGGACGACCAGAAAGAAAAAGGCCTACATCGCCACCTGGAGCGATGGGGAGTACGAAGATCCCGAGTCATGGGCACCCCAGACATGTGAGGAATGGCCATAGGAGAAACCACTGGGGAACAACCCAGTGAGGTCACCACTGAAACTGTTCTTGCTTCTTTGAACAACTATGAAAAACCTGAGCTGTTGAAAATTCTTTCATGTCTTGTCAAAGATAATATAAAACTTCAAAACAAGTTGGAAAAACAGGAACACATAAATGCTCAATTAGTTGGTCTTGAACCCTGTCCCAACTATATGTCCCTTTTCAAAAAACTCAAGTCCTATGTGTCTCACATCGTAGATCTAGAAAATGAAATCAAAACTCTAGAGAAAGATGAGAACACCCTCTTACAAAACCTGAGTAAGACTCCCGAAAATCTTGAAGCCTCTAGTTCCCAAATCAAGTTTGTCCCAGCCAAACACGGCATAGGATACAAAACTGAAAGCCCAAAGAATGAAAAGGCACCCTTGAGTGAACATGAAATCCATGAGTGTAGGGCCTTAGAACTCCAATGCGAGAAACAGAAAAATGCTCATCTCGAGGAGAAAATCAGGGTCCTAGAGAGTGGGAAAGGTGGTGAGAAAGATTATTACACTGGGAACACTAGACATAGACTTTATGTCCAAATTGCTAAGGGAAACGGGTCACGGGTGTACAATAAGGAAACTATGGATAGGAACAGAATCCAGAGACCACACCCAAAATACTACCTGGGAGAATACTATAAGACGTGCTGGAACTGTGGTGCTCATGGACACTACAAGAAAGCATGTCCCAAGAAGAGAGTCCAAACCCTCAGAAACCATGAGATCCTGAACAAACAAAAACATCATGCTAATCACCAAAGGAACTCCAACTCTCAAATCACTCATGATATCAACATCGCTGACTATGTTTTGAATGAGAATATTTTCCCTTGCAAGGGACCTGACAAGAGTCATCTTGCCTGGGTCTCAAAACACTAACTTTACCTTGTAGGTGGCAGTGAGAGGGAACAATACATTGTTCATAGATAGTGGATGCTCATACCATATGACCGGAAACAAAGATATCCCCATCTCACTCCACACTCATGCCGAAGGAGGCCACGTCTCATTTGGCAAAAAAAAACAAGGGAGAAGTCATTGGAAAGGGAGAAGTTTTGCTCAATAGATCAATCAAAGTTAGCAATGTAAATCTGGTAAAGGGTCTGGGATACAACCTTCTGAGTGTCTCTCAGATGTGTGATCAAGGGAACAACGTTGTCACCTTTGACTCAGAAGAATGTCTCGTCATCAACAAGAAGACCAACAAAGTGATTGTGAGAGGAAGAAGATACAACAATGTGTATGTAGTAGATACAGAATTTGAACCACCAACGAAGTTGTGCCTTGCGAGTTTCCATGATGACACGAAACTCTGGCACCGAAGACTGGGACATGCAGGTGTCAATCAAATCCTGAAGCTCTATCTACAGGATCTGGTCATTGGTCTTCCACGGATCAATCTCGAAGGAGTCAAAATGTGTGAAGCATGCGTTCGAGGGAAACAGACTAGGAACTCCTTCAAACCCAAAAAGGTGGTGAGCACAACCAGGCCTTTAGAGCTAATTCGCATGGATCTCTGTGGTCCCATGTGAACAGTCAACTATGGTGGAAAAAGGTACATGTATGCCTTAATTGATGATTTTTCTAGATTTACCTGGGTTATTTTCTTGAAGGCAAAATCACAAGCTTTTGAAGAGTTCAAGCCCTTCATCAAAAGAACAGAAGTAAGCATGGGGCTAAAGCTGAAAGCCATCAGGTCTGACCATGGAACTGAGTTTCAAAACTCAGAGTTCCTTAACTTCTGTGACAAAATTGGGATCTCTCACAACTTCTCAGCCCCTCGCACTTCTCATCAAAATGGAGTGGTCGAGAGAAAGAACAGGACCTTGGAGGACATGGCCAGGACCATGATGCTTGAAAGTGGAGTTCTTGAGTATTTATGGGCTGAAGCCATAGCCACAACTACATACATCCTGAACCGAGCCATGACAAGGCCTATGATCAAGAAGACATCCTACGAGCTCATCAAAGGGAGAAAACCAAACATCTCCCACCTAAGGACCTTTGGATGCACATGCTTTGTCCACAACAATGGCAAAGACAACCTTGGAAAATTTGATCCTAAAAGCGATGAAGGGATCTTCCTAGGATACTCATCACAAAGCAAGGGTAACAAGGTCTATAACAAGAGGACCAAGAAGATAGAAGAAAGCATCCATGTCGTTTTCAACGAGAAATCTATAAAGATGGGAACAGAGACCCAAGGAAAGGGAACTCTGTTCAAACTGGTCAGACAAGAAGACGATGATGATGACGATGATGAGCCAAGGAAGAGAGATGAAGACTATCCAAGTGCAAGCAACATTCCACAACCAAGGAACAACGAAGGAGATCCAACTCTCACTGATCAAATTTCCCTCGAAGTTCCCTCCTCAGAAGAACTACAAGACACCTCCAACTCTCTTGTTCCCCAAGACAATACCCTGCCAGAATCAAGTGTTCAGGGGGAACAAAGAGGGATCTTGCCAGAAATTTCTGAAGAAACACTCAATGAAGAAGCTGAAGACGAGTGTTCCCATGAAAAGGAAGTTTCTACTGAAGATGCCACAAGTGCAAGGGAACCCACTCATACAAGAAACTTTCAACAAAGGAAGGACCACCCCATTGAGAACATCATCTCCCCTTATGATAAAGGTGTACAAACTCGTTCCTCTCTCAATAACTTTTGTGCTTTTAACGCGTTTGTTTCATTGGTGGAACCCAAAAACATCAAAGAAGCCATGAAGGACCCAGACTAGATTCAAGCTATGCAAGAGGAGCTCCACCAATTCAAGAGAAACAAAGTTTGGAAGCTGGTTCCAAGGTCCAAGAACAAGAACATCATAGGAACTCGATGGGTCTTTAGAAACAAGCTCGATGATACAAGGGCTGTAGCAAGGAACAAGGCTAGATTGGTGGCACAAGGCTACAGACAAGAGGAAGGAGTTGATTACGATGAGACCTTCGCACCGGTTGCCAGGATCAAAGCCATCAGACTCCTAATTGCCTATGTTGCTCACAAGGGATTCAAGCTCTATCAAATGGATGTGAAAACAGCCTTCCTCAACGGACATCTCAAGGAAGAAGTATATGTGGCCCAACCCCCAGGATTCGAAGATGAGAAGCTACCCAACCATGTTTACTTCTTGGAGAGGGCCCTCTACGGACTCAAACAAGCTCCCCGAGCTTGGTATGACAGGTTTTCTCAATTCCTTTTGTCCCATGGATACCTTCGAGGTTCCATAGACAAAACTTTGTTTCTAAAGAAAGAGTCTAAAGACATTTTGATTGTGCAAGTATACGTTGATGACATTGATTTTGGAGCAACTAACGAAACTCTTGTAGAGAAATTTAAGGACCTCATGAGCAGTGAGTTTGAAATAAGTCTCATTGGGGAACTCACGTTCTTCTTGGGACTTCAAATATCTCAAACTAAGGAGGGAACAAAGATTCATCAATAGAAATACATCAAGGAAATGCTCGTAAAGTATGGGATGGAATACTTCAAGCCTATTGACACTCCCATCTCACCAAATTCAAGGCTCAATGCGGATGAAACAGGTATAAGTGTGGACCAAAGAAACTATCGAGGTATGATTGGGTCCCTTCTCTACTTAACAGCTAGTAGATCCGATATCATGTTCTCCGTATGTCTTTGTGCTCGTTTTCAAGCTAACCCTATGGAATCACACCTGAAAGAGGTGAAGAGGATTTTCAGGTACCTCAAAGGGAACGATAACTTGTGCCTCTGGTATCCAAGGAACAGTTCCCTTGAGTTCATTGCATACACAGATGCTGATTTTGCAGGGCACCTGGTTGATAGAAAGAGCACATCAAAAATGGCTCAGTTCCTAGGGTCATGCTTAGTTTCATGGGGATCTAAAAAGCAAAACTCAATGGCACTCTCCATAGCTGAAGCAGAATATGTGGCTGACGCATCTTGTTGTTCCCAAGTTCTATGGCTTAAGTCTCAACTCCAGGATTACGGTATGTCTTTTGGCCCAGTTCCCATATTCTGTGATAATACTAGTGCCATAAACATTTCCAAAAATCCTGTGCATCATTCTAGAACCAAGCATATAGATATAAGGCATCACTTTCTACGTGACAATGTTGAAAGTGGGAACATCTTGATGGAACACTGTAGAACTGAAGAGCAAATTGCGGACATTCTCACCAAAGCTTTAGACAGAGGTCCCTACCAGCGTTTTCGAATGCTTCTAGGGATGATTACTCTAAACTAAACAAGTCCTTGTTTGTCTCTCCCTCAATGTCTGACTAGTTTTTCTAAGAATGCATGATAGAGAACTTGGATTTATTGCTTTCACTTTGCCATGATTACTAGTCTAAAGTTAAATGTTTACAAGGGAACTTTATTTCTTTTGGCCTCACATGATCAACCAGAGTTCCCTTTATCCCTCTTTACAAGCCACTATGACGGTTGATCATATAACCTACCCTAAGCTAGGGACTAGACAAACGCTTCTCATGAGCCAAAATGTTTACTCCTTTATCGAGTCGCAAATTGTCTGGTTCTCTTTGAGTTCCCTAGCCCCACAAAAGGATGAGTGTGAAGTTTCCCTAACCACTTCACTCTCCCTGACCTTGATACGATCATGGGAACTGGTACACACAAGCAAGGGAACGCTGACTCCTTTGAGAAGATGAACTGTCACTTGGGAAGCGGGATTTTGTGTCAGAAGCTCTGAAGCGTTAAGGGCCAAGTATTCAAATTTTGAAAGGGCTTCCCTAGAGATCCTGCCGCGTGTCAAGAGGCGTGCTATGGAAGTTGAAACGATGCCTCACGTTCATTGGGCAACGGTTATCGAGGATTTCTCACTTCCCTTTCTACCCTTCCCCCCTTCTCTCCTTAAAACCCTCGTTTGCCATTTTTGGGATCTTATTCCATCTTCAACCTCTGTCATTCATCTTCCTCACATCCCTTTCACTTCCTTTTTCGAGAAACCTCCAAACTTCCTCTCTTCCCAAAATTCCCTTCACATGGCCTCCACACACACCTGGGCTCAAGATAAAGCTGGGTGCTTGCAAATCCAAGAGTCTTCTTCACCACCCAACTAAACGAAATTGAGAGGGAAACCGATCCTGTCATGCGAGACGTTCTCATGGCAGGGCTCTACAACTCTGTCAGCTCTCTCTTACCTCCTCCTACTCCGACAGAGCAAACTCTTGCCCTGACCTATTCTTCCGCCACCTCCTCTGAATCTCTTCCTCCTCCAGCCACCAACATCTCCTCCGACACTGTCATTCTTGACAGTATCGGAGATGCTCGTCCTTCTCAAAATGAGAAGCTCCGAAAATCCAAAAAACACCGTTTTTCCAAAGACCCTTCGAAATCCAAACATTCCAAAAAATCCAAACACTCCAAAGACCCCTCACAATCCAAAAAACGCAAACACTCTGAGGTCTCCGAATACTCGGAGCCCAGGAAGAAATCTCACTTCAAATTCGTTGATTACTTGAACTGCTCCAAGGACAGTTCCTGTATAGTCAAACCACCCTTCGTCTTCCATTCGGACTCTGGGACCTCCTAATCCCAAAGCCAACTCACTTCTTCTTCCCTCTCTCTTCCTACGATTGATGGACCTTCCAAATCTCTTCCCCTAAAACAAAAGACTCCTCCACCACCTCCCTCTGTTCCCACAACAAAGGGAACTCCACCTCCACCACCTTCCTCAGTTCCCATCACGAAGGGAACTTCACCTCCACCTCACAAAACTCCTTCCCCTCCTTCCTCACCCATACACACTTCTATCCCTCAAACCCCTGCCTCTAGGACCCCTACTCCCAAAGCACCCGTATCTACTCCTATTGCCCCTCCTACACAACTTTCCACTCCTCTCTCCTCTCCTATCCCCTCTTCCACCACGTCCCCAATTACCACAAAACTTCCTTCTCCCTTTCCCTCCAAAACTGTCGTCGTCCTCACTTCGGACGACGATGACCTTCCTCTCTCCGTTGTCATCGGCAAAATGACCAAGGATCCTCCTCCTCCCATCATGGGAACTGTAGAGGAGGAGGCCCAGTTCAAGGCTATAGAGGACGAGCTCAACAGGGTCCCAACCGAGGCAACAACTGACAAAGGGACCAAGTCCCTGGAAAAGGTGGCTCCTAAAGAGCCTGTGGAACAAAGGAACCCAACACCGGTTGTTGGTGCTGGGACGAGTTTAAGTCATCTTGAAGATGACGAGGAGGGCTCAAGCTCAAGCTCCTCCGAGGATGAAGGGACCTCCAGTGATGAGGTCGAAGAACAAGAAAAGGCTCCAGCTGCTAAGGAGCCCGCTAAGATCCCAACCCTTGGGCACCAACTGGTGGTGTCTGATGGTTCCCGTGCCACAGGGAACCCATGTTGTTCATCGAAGCGGATGAACCCCCTCAGCAGAAAGTACCACCAAAGGTCTCTAGGGGGAACACTTCAAAAAGCACCACAAGATGAGGGAAGGGAGCTACTACAAAGAGGTTCCCTGTGGACGAACGTCGCAAGCTTCTCCCCCCTCTAATATATTCTGAAGAGATGCTCAACGAGAATGGCCTAGGGGAACTGTGGGACCTGATAAAGGCCCAAGGCTGGGAGCACTTCTGCAAGGAACCTGTGAGTGTAGATCCCTCACAAGTGCGTCGGTTCTACAACAACTTTGTAGTCCGCAAAGATGGCACTCAGGGAACGCTCTCCCTCGAAGGCGACGAGTTTATATTCACAACGTCTACCATCCGCCTTCAGCTCCAAGTCCCTGTTCACGGACTCGGCGATTTGCCCAACAAGCTCTAGGGGGATTACAACAGCACAGAGGTCTACGACACCATTTTTGAGGGCCGAGTGATGAGGGACCATCCGTCAAGTCACCACCGAGCACGCCCATCCTCTTTGATGGTCCGATGACAAGGGCGCGAGCCAAGAAGCTTCAAAGGGACTTGTTTGCATTCGTGGCATATCATGGAGTCAAGGAAGCCAAGAACGCCCCTGAATGCAAGCCATTGCTCATGAGCCTCGTCGCCAAGGAGTCAAGCCACAATGTGCCAGATTGAGGCACCGACGTCGTGGTGCCTAGGCTGCGGCACAAGCGCGCGCGCCAGCGACACCCCGCACATGTGTGCGTTGCTTGGGCTTGTTAGGCCATTTTGGGCCACCCCCTTTATTTGTTTTACTTAGACTTTTCTAGCTAGTTCTGATTATTAGGAGGACATATAAATAGCTCTAGTTGCTCTTTATTTCAGATTAGACTATTTTTATCACAAAATTGAGTGTTTTCTCTCCATAGTGAGAATCGAAGACTTGTTCTTCAAAGTATTGCAATTTCAGCTTGGTTTGTCTTGATTGCATCAATTATCGATCATAGTTGGTGTGTTAGTCGAATACGAGCATCTTCTTCGTGCTTTCAAGCCTGGATCCTTGATTGTGTGAAGTCGTACAAGGTTGGTCACTTGATCATTCAATCTGGTTCTCGTTTTCAAAGCAACGAGGGTCCTTTTGTTGTTTCATTTGGTTGATCTTCATTTCCCTATCGTTTTTCATTGAGTCTCGTTATTTCCTTTGAATCCAGTTTGTGTCGAGTTCATTTGTTTCATTTCTAACCATTCTTTTGTTCCCCTTGTTTGCTGAGTCGTTGATTGTCGAAGATCAGGCCAATCACGGTTAACCCCGTATCAGCCGAGTTCCCACACAGGGGACCTCGACCCATCATTTGTCCTTGATCGCCAAGCTGGCCCATCAATTCATCATCAATATGGTGATCCCTCGCCAGGAAAAGCGCCTTGTCGTCAATATCCCCGATGTTATACTCCTCTACCACTTCCTCATGAGAAGGCCCATCAACCTTCCCAAAATCATTCTTGGGCACATGTTGAAATGCATGGCGTCCAAGTCCCAATCTCTTCCCTACTCAGGGCTCATCAAGAAGCTTCTACTCAAGGAGGGTCTCTACGACGTCTCCAAAGAAGAAGTTACGATTGGAAGGGAACTGGACATCTTAGTGGTCCAGAAGATGAGGCACTCTGAGCCTGTGGAGGAATCGACTCGACTTGAATCTGGCGAAGATGGGAACTCTCAAGTGTTGCTTCGCATTGCCAACACCCTTGACAAGATAGCACGGGACCAAGAACAGATTGCTAAAGGCCAAGAAAAGCTCGTAAAAGTCTTGACCCGAATGTGTGATGCCCTGTTCCCACCTATCCCATGATCTTCCCTTCTTTATTCCTTAGCCTCACTTGCTGCCACCAAAATATGTTTCTTAAATTTCCTTGTACATATTTTCTTAAGTAATGAATTGGCCTTTAATTTGAATGTGTGTTCCTTTTCTTCCTTATAATTGCATTGCTTATTTTCGATGATGTCAAAAGGGGGAAGGACAAAAAATGCGAGATGAGTTAAAAGTTTAAGTTATCACAGAACATGCATAAGCTAAGGGGGAACAATTGCATAAAAAGCTAAGTAAGATCTAAGTGTTTTTAATCGAAGTGGCTCCCCAGAATCATCCTTAGGAACTCATTCGCATATCATTCATTGAAATACTTGCTTATTTTGTGATGGGTTTGTCATCATCAAAAAGGGGGAAATTGTTGGGACCTCTGGTTCTAAACAACGGATCAACCCCCATTCTCCGAGTTTTGAAAATGACAAACACCATGAGGAACTAATGTGGTTTGTTCAAGTATTTCTAAGGAACGCAGATATAGCCAAGAACTCTCATGAATGACCAAAAGCCACAGAAGCTCACAATGCAGAGTTTCCATCAAGAGAACTCTAAAGACGAAAGTTCCCATAAAATGGGAACTCCCAGGAATGATCAAGAGAACACAGGTTTACACGATGAAGAGTTTCCATCAAGGAAACTCTAAAGAAGACAGTTCCTCTCTCCTAGGGCCGGCCACACCCCCTTGCTTGCTCCCCAAGGATTAGCTTTTGTATTCTCTATAAATACTTTTCAGTTTCATTAATAAAAAAACAGCTTGAGATTAGATAAACCCTAAGAAAGGTTTATCTAGTCCTTGGGCTCAAAAATTACAAGTGTGTTTGTGTGATTACAATCTCGAGATCATCATCATCATAGCAGCCGAAATTTCTCTCTCTTGTTCTTAATTTCGGAATTCAGATTGTGTTATTCATATAGTCTAGTTCTAGGTTGATTGTTAAAGATCGATCCTAGTTCATCAATTGAATTTAGCGTTAGAGCCAATTCAATTGACCTATCTATTTGAATTATCCTATCAATTTCGATTCATTCAGTTCACCATTATTCAAATCTGTTTGTTACTTGCATCACAAGGAGTTCTAAAGTTGAAAGCTTTTGTAGGATTGAATTGATTTGCTGGCAAGATCGGGTTCCTGTGTGGTCAAATACGAGGTTTCTGAGGAGTAATCCGAGGCGATCACGTATCAAGTGGTATCATAATCCAGCGTCTCGCCAAGTAATTGTTTCTTTCCTTAATTTGCTTTCTAGTTAATTTAATTCAGTTTTTGACCCCAAAATTTGAACCTTTACCCAAGTTACAATTTTTGAGATCCAAAGGCTGAATTTGCACCACAACCACCACTTAGTTCCGCCAACAGCACCACTCCGCCACCACCTGCACACCCCGACTTGGTGTCGCTCTCACCAGCCGCACCACCCACCACCACCGTCCGATCACAACCCCACCAACCCCATCCAAATCGGAGCATCCAAACCCTAGTTCGCCACCCTCATTCTCGAACCCTAACCCTAATTTTTCGAGAACTCAACCCTAACCCTAACCCTAATCTGGCGGCAGTCCAAACCCAAACCCTAACCCTAGTTACGAGAAACCCTAGGTAACCCTAATTCTCGCAAACCCTAGTCCGAAACCCTACCAAACCCAAACCCTCGAACCGAACCCTAATAGCCCTAATCCAGGCGTGATCTCCCAAACCCTAAATCCCTTAGTTGTTCCTTGCCCTCCAAGCAATTACCAATTAGGAGATTTTTATGGGATTTGTGCATGTTTATTGGCTGATTTGGTTGAGTTGTATTGCAATTTAGATTAGCAATTGTTTTTCCTACAGTTTTATGAGTTTTCATTCATGTTGCATGATTGATTGCGATTCATATTGCTTGATTAATACTTGCTGATTTCTGTCATTGCATCCCATCAATTCGACCTACCCTTCTTCTTTTGTTAATTTGGCTTCTAGTTGGTTTCATTGGTAGCAAAAGTCACTTAGTTTAAAAAAAAAAAAAAAAAAAGAGGTTCGTATATACCCTTTTAATTTCGTCCTTAGCATTGTTGCATTGCTTTGCTTGTTTCTTCATTATAGCACAAGAGTAGTTTGTGCATAAAAATCAAAAAAAAAAAAAAAAAAAAAAAAGAAAAAGTGATCTACCCCAGCTAGTTTTAAGCCACTTTCAACCCTAGTGACTGCTTGCTTAAAAAGATAGCTAAGTAGAAATCACTTTGAAGAAAAAGAGTGACGAAATAAAAGTCACTAAGCCTACCATATTTTCTGTCCTTGCATGCTGAATTTTGGCTTTATTAACTTGCATAGAGTCAATTGAGAGATTGCATGTGTTTTAGAGCTCATAGAGGGATTATTTGCATTGCTTGTCTTATTGCATATTTGCCATTTGCTTAAGCTGCATATTTCCTTTAAATATCATTAGTATTCCATACCTACACTATATCTACCATTTTACTCCCTCAAAACAGCCCAAAAACTGAATTAAGTTGATTGGATTGCTTTGAGGCAAGTTTTGGCTTGATCAAGGTGTGGTATTGCTTGTTGTGGTTTACTTTAGAACACACTACTCTCTCTACCTTCTTGCTTGTTTCAGGAACAATGGTGATTCCATCAGAACCTAACCCAACTGAATTGAGTCTCACTAAGGAGGCAATCGACTTCATTAGGTTGTCCATTAGTGAAGGTGTGCGCGATGGCCAGGCTCGAGCTGTAGAACTGGCCACGGCTGCATTGGCTCCACAACTAAAGCATTTAGAGGAACAACTTGCAATATTGGTTGATTCATCTCAAGCTAGTCGCAAGAGCACCCCTGCAGTCGACCTTACAAGTGACCCAAATCAAGCCTCGGGTAGCGACAAAGGCAAGCAACAACTAGTGGATGACGAACATGATGTGCTTGCTAGCTACAACAAAGATAATGATCCCCCGGCTCACTACTCCCCCACAGCAGGCCGAGGTAGAGGAAGAGGCATCGGGTCGAGGACTCCATTGGTTACTCATCAACAATTCTATAATCAGCCACACAACCGGTATCCTCAAGCCACTCATCAACAATATCAACAATACAACAACTCTTTTGATGATGTGACGTATGGTTATCCCGGGGAAGAAAGGCGTCCATGGCATCCTCCCCTAGATGATTTCTATAACCAAGCTGAGGTTGTAGAAGATCTCCCACCAGCCTATGGAGTACAACGGCCGAACAACAACAACAACGTTAACCAAGTTGTAAATCAGATTGGGAAACGTGATATAAAGATCAAGATAGAACCATTCAATGGAGAGCTTAACCCGGAGAAGTATCTAGAGTGGGAACAAGCTACAAATTTCATTCTAGATCACATGGGTGATACGTGATTACCCCGGAATCCTCCGTAGAAACCTCGTATATGACCCACACAAGTCCCGATCTTGCCAGCAAATCAATTCAATCCTACAAAAGCTTTCAACTTTAGTTTCCTTGTGGCGCAAGTAATGAAAATTCGAAATGGAACGAAGCGAAATCTGGTTCGAACACTTAAGATTGAATCAAAAGGGATAGTTCAACTGGATTGGCTCTAACGCTAAATCCAATTGATAAACTAGATTGATTTTTAACAATCAAAACTAGAACTAATCAATTGACCAATTTGAAGGAACAAACTGATTTAGTCGCGAGAACAAGAGAGAGAATTCGTCTATTGAGAGTTGCTCGATCGAATGAACTTGAATGCTAGAACACTTGTGTTTTTGGGCCCAAGAGATAGATTAAACCAATTTGGGTTTAATCTCTCTCAAGCTGATTTTTATTAATGAATTTGCAAAGTATAAATAGAGAATACAAAGCTATTCCTTGGGGAGCAAGCAAGGGGGTGTGGCCGGCCCTAGGAGAGAGGAATTAGCCTCCTTATCTTGCTTCCCAAGATATAATAATAGCTAATTAAATCTAACTAGATTCCCTTAAATAAATAAATCATAGCTGAATTATTTATTTAAGGAAATAATCCTAACAACTTAAAATATCTCTAACAACCAGGAGAGAGAAAATATCTCTAACAACCAGGAGAGAGAAAATATCTCTAACAACCAGGAGAGAGAAAATCAACCACTAACATAAACCTATTGGCTGATTTCTCTACATTATTTAAGTTCACACGCCTATAATAAAATAAATAGATAGATATTTTCTCCATTTAGAATGGTCAAGTCAAAGGGTTGACTTTGACCCATATACCAATTTATCTCACCCGGTCACTTACTAAATTCAGCCCTAAAGTGAGACAAATTAATACATGTTTCTAAATAAAGAAATAGTGAATTTCGGCCCTCATATTATCAATCCATGGAATCCGGGCTCAATTGATGTCGAATGCACGAGACCCACTTCGCCTTGCTAGGCTCTTCAACAACCGCTGCCAATCGAACCAAGATCGCTGTTGTGCCTTGAGCAATCTTCTTAGCTCGACTTCTTGTGATTGGTCCGTCAGAAGGCACTCGAATCAACTCATCGACGTCGGTTTGAGACATGGCAGGCTTCACTGCATCATTCTCCTCCACTTGAGCTCGAATCGTCTCTGATTCGACGTCGGAATCAAAATCTGGCACATAAAGAGATAGATCAGCCACATTAAAAGTTGGATGGACACCATACTCACCAGGCAAGTCAACATGATATGCATTAGGGCCGATTCTCCTGATGATACGAAATGGTCCATCTCCTCTCTGATCTAACTTGTTCTTCCTTTGATTTGGGAACCTTTCCTTCCTTAGATGCACCCAAACAAGGTCTCCTTCTTCAAAGATAACCTGTTTTCGACCCTTATCAGCATGGGCCTTGTACTTCATGGATTTCCTCTCTAAGTGCATCTTCGTCCTCTCATGTAGCTTCTTCACAAACTCAGCCCTCTTGTTAGCTTCAAAACTCTCTTTTCCCTTGTATGGCTGAGGCGTCATATCCACCGGCGTCCTCGGATTCAGCCCATAAACAACCTCAAAAGGGGTCATCTTTGTGGCTGAATGGATTGACCTGTTATAAGCAAACTTCACAAAAGGCAAAACATCTTCCCAACGTTTGAGGTTAGCTTTAAGCATAGTTCTAAGTAAAACCCCTAACGTTCGATTAGTAACTTCCGTTTGCCCATCAGTTTGTGGGTGACATGAGGTAGAAAACAGCAATTTAGTTCCCAATTTAGACCATAGACTCTTCCAAAAATAACTCAAAAATTTAGCATCACGATCTGACACAATAGAACAAGGAATGCCATGCAATCTAACAATTTCCCTAAAGAACAAATCAGCAATATGCACAGCATCATCAGTCGTGTGACATGGAATAAAGTGAGCCATTTTGGAAAATCTATCTACCACTACAAAGATAGAATCTCTACCCTTCCTAGTTCTAGGCAAACCTACAATGAAATCCATAGAAATGTCTTCCCAAGGAGAACTAGGAATGGGTAAAGGCCGGTACAAACCATGGGGGTGAAGTCTAGACTTAGCTTTAGCACAAACAACACAACTCTTGACAAATCTCAGCACATAATTACTCATTCTCGCTTTAAAACTCAGATCCTCTAGCTCATTGAAGTACTCGGTTGGAGACTTGGTGCCTTGTTTGCAAGTTACAACTTTCAATCTCATGTGCTCGGTATGCTCTTCAGGCACATATTTCTTCCTCATTACAAACTTCAGCTGGCCCCAAGTTTCAATTGGTGGTAAGGCCTTTCTAATTCGATCCTCCTTCATTCTAAACCACCAATTTCTAGCGGTCCCAATAAAGTGGAGGACATAGGGGTTTAGAAAAGACTTTAGAAGGTTTAAAAGAACACTACTATTGGCCTAAAATGAGTAATTATGTGCTGAGATTTGTCAAGAGTTGTGTTGTTTGTGCTAAAGCTAAGTCTAGACTTCACCCCCATGGTTTGTACCGGCCTTTACCCATTCCTAGTTCTCCTTGGGAAGACATTTCTATGGATTTCATTGTAGGTTTGCCTAGAACTAGGAAGGGTAGAGATTCTATCTTTGTAGTGGTAGATAGATTTTCCAAAATGGCTCACTTTATTCCATGTCACACGACTGATGATGCTGTGCATATTGCTGATTTGTTCTTTAGGGAAATTGTTAGATTGCATGGCATTCCTTGTTCTATTGTGTCAGATCGTGATGCTAAATTTTTGAGTTATTTTTGGAAGAGTCTATGGTCTAAATTGGGAACTAAATTGCTGTTTTCTACCTCATGTCACCCACAAACTGATGGGCAAACGGAAGTTACTAATCGAACGTTAGGGGTTTTACTTAGAACTATGCTTAAAGCTAACCTCAAACGTTGGGAAGATGTTTTGCCTTTTGTGAAGTTTGCTTATAACAGGTCAATCCATTCAGCCACAAAGATGACCCCTTTTGAGGTTGTTTATGGGCTGAATCCGAGGACGCCGGTGGATATGACGCCTCAGCCATACAAGGGAAAAGAGAGTTTTGAAGCTAACAAGAGGGCTGAGTTTGTGAAGAAGCTACATGAGAGGACGAAGATGCACTTAGAGAGGAAATCCATGAAGTACAAGGCCCATGCTGATAAGGGTCGAAAACAGGTTATCTTTGAAGAAGGAGACCTTGTTTGGGTGCATCTAAGGAAGGAAAGGTTCCCAAATCAAAGGAAGAACAAGTTAGATCAGAGAGGAGATGGACCATTTCGTATCATCAGGAGAATCGGCCCTAATGCATATCATGTTGACTTGCCTGGTGAGTATGGTGTCCATCCAACTTTTAATGTGGCTGATCTATCTCTTTATGTGCCAGATTTTGATTCCGACGTCGAATCAGAGACGATTCGAGCTCAAGTGGAGGAGAATGATGCAGTGAAGCCTGCCATGTCTCAAACCGACGTCGATGAGTTGATTCGAGTGCCTTCTGACGGACCAATCACAAGAAGTCGAGCTAAGAAGATTGCTCAAGACACAACAGCGATCTTGGTTCGATTGGCAGCGGTTGTTGAAGAGCCTAGCAAGGCGAAGTGGGTCTCGTGCATTCGACGTCAATTGAGCCCGGATTCCATGGATTGATAATATGAGGGCCGAAATTCACTATTTCTTTATTTAGAAACATGTATTAATTTGTCTCACTTTAGGGCTGAATTTAGTAAGTGACCGGGTGAGATAAATTGGTATATGGGTCAAAGTCAACCCTTTGACTTGACCATTCTAAATGGAGAAAATATCTATCTATTTATTTTATTATAGGCGTGTGAACTTAAATAATGTAGAGAAATCAGCCAATAGGTTTATGTTAGTGGTTGATTTTCTCTCTCCTGGTTGTTAGAGATATTTTCTCTCTCCTGGTTGTTAGAGATATTTTCTCTCTCCTGGTTGTTAGAGATATTTTAAGTTGTTAGGATTATTTCCTTAAATAAATAATTCAGCTATGATTTATTTATTTAAGGGAATCTAGTTAGATTTAATTAGATATTATTATATCTTGGGAAGCAAGATAAGGAGGCTAATTCCTCTCTCCTAGGGCCGGCCACACCCCCTTGCTTGCTCCCCAAGGAATAGCTTTGTATTCTCTATTTATACTTTGCAAATTCATTAATAAAAATCAGCTTGAGAGAGATTAAACCCAAATTGGTTTAATCTATCTCTTGGGCCCAAAAACACAAGTGTTCTAGCATTCAAGTTCATTCGATCGAGCAACTCTCAATAGCCGAATTCTCTCTCTTGTTCTCGCGACTAAATCAGTTTGTTCCTTCAAATTGGTCAATTGATTAGTTCTAGTTTTGATTGTTAAAAATCAATCTAGTTTATCAATTGGATTTAGCGTTAGAGCCAATCCAGTTGAACTATCCCTTTTGATTCAATCTTAAGTGTTCGAACCAGATTTCGCTTCGTTCCATTTCGAATTTTCATTACTTGCGCCACAAGGAAACTAAAGTTGAAAGCTTTTGTAGGATTGAATTGATTTGCTGGCAAGATCGGGACTTGTGTGGGTCATATACGAGGTTTCTACGGAGGATTCCGGGGTAATCACGTATCAAACTCCCTGACTTTTCCAAGGCATTTGAGATAGAGGTGGACGCTTCTGGACATGGCATAGGAGGCGTGCTCTTACAAGACAAGAAACCCATTGCTTATTTTAGTGAAAAGCTTAGTGGGGCTGAGTTGAATTACCCTACTTATGATAAAGAGTTGTATGCTTTAATTAGGGTCCTGAAAACTTGGTCTCATTATTTGTGGCCTAAAGAGTTTGTAATCCATTCTGATCATGAGGCCTTGAAGTACTTGAAAGGCCAATCCAGACTCAGCAGGCGACATGCAAGATGGGTTGAATTCATGGAGACCTTTCCTTATGTTGTTAAACATAAGAAAGGCAAGGAGAATGTGGTAGCTGACGCCCTTTCTCGGAGGTATGTACTCTTGAACCTATGTGATGTTAAGATCCTTGGATTTGCAATGATTAGGGAATTATATGCTAGTGATCCTCACTTTGCTGAAATCTATAAGAATTGCATGTCTAGGGGTGAAATAGATACTTACTTTATTGATGATGGATACTTGTTTAAAGCTGGAAAATTGTGCATTCCTTCATCTAGTATACGTAGGCTTCTAACTAAGAGGTTCATGAATCAAGAGGACATAGGGGTTTAGAAAAGACTTTAGAAGGTTTAAAAGAACACTACTATTGGCCTAAAATGAGTAATTATGTGCTGAGATTTGTCAAGAGTTGTGTTGTTTGTGCTAAAGCTAAGTCTAGACTTCACCCCCATGGTTTGTACCAGCCTTTTACCCATTCCTACTTCACCTTGGGAAGACATTTCTATGGATTTTATTGTAGGTTTACCTAGAACTAGGAAGGGTAGAGATTCTATCTTTGTAGTGGTAGATAGATTTTCCAAAATGGCTCACTTTATTCCTTGTCACACGATTGATGATGCAGTGCATATTGCTGATCTGTTCTTTAGGGAAATTGTTAGATTGCATGGCATTCCTTGTTCTATTGTTTCAGATCGTGATGCTAAATTTTTGAGTTATTTTTGGAAGAGTCTATGGTCTAAATTGGGAACTAAATTGCTGTTTTCTACCTCATGTCACCCACAAACTGATGGGCAAACGGAAGTTACTAATCGAACGTTAGGGGTTTTACTTAGAACTATGCTTAAAGCTAACCTCAAACGTTGGGAAGATGTGTTGCCTTTTGTGGAGTTTGCTTATAACAGGTCAATCCATTCAGCCACAAAGATGACCCCTTTTGAGGTTGTTTATGGGCTGAATCCGAGGACGCCGGTGGATATGACGCCTCAGCCATACAAGGGAAAAGAGAGTTTTGAAGCTAACAAGAGGGCTGAGTTTGTGAAGAAGCTACATGAGAGGACGAAGATGCACTTGGAAAGGAAATCCATGAAGTACAAGGCCCATGCTGATAAGGGTCGGAAACAGGTTATCTTTGAAGAAGGAGATCTTGTGTGGGTGCATCTAAGGAAGGAAAGGTTCCCAAATCAAAGGAAGAACAAGTTAGATCAGAGAGGAGATGGACCATTTCGTATCATCAGGAGAATCGGCCCTAATGCATATCATGTTGACTTGCTTGGTGAGTATGGTGTCCATCCAACTTTTAATGTGGCTGATCTATCTCTTTATGTGCCAGATTTTGATTCCGACGTCGAATCAGAGACGATTCGAGCTCAAGTGGAGGAGAATGATGTAGTGAAGCCTGCCATGTCTCAAACCGACGTCGATGAGTTGATTCGAGTGCCTTCTGACGGACCAATCACAAGAAGTCGAGCTAAGAAGATTGCTCAAGGCACAACAGCGATCTTGGTTCGATTGGCAGCGGTTATTGAAGAGCCTAGCAAGGCGAAGTGGGTCTCGTGCATTCGACATCAATTGAGCCCGGATTCCATGGATTGATAATATGAGGGCCGAAATGCACTATTTCTTTATTTAGAAACATATATTAGTTTGTCTCACTTTAGGGCTGAATTTAGTAAGTGACCGGGTGAGATGAATTGGTATATGGGTCAAAGTCAACCCTTTGACTTGACCATTCTAAATTGAAGAAAATATCTTATTTATTTTATTATGAACAATTTCTATTTATTTTAATAATGTAGAGAAATTAGCCAATAGGCTTATGTTAGTTGGTTGATCTTCTCTCTCCTGGTTGTTAGAGATATTTTTAGTTTGTTAGAGATATTTTAAGCTTGTTAGGATTATTTCCTTAAATAAATAATTCAGCTATGATTTATTTATTTAAGGTAACCTAGTTAGATTTATTTAGATATTATTATATCTTGGGAAGCAAGATAAGGAGGCTAATTCCTCTCTCCTAGGGCCGGCCACACCCCCTTGCTTGCTCCCCAAGGATTAGCTTTTGTATTCTCTATAAATACTTTTCAGTTTCATTAATAAAAAAACAGCTTGAGATTAGATAAACCCTAAGAAAGGTTTATCTAGTCCTTGGGCTCAAAAATTACAAGTGTGTTTGTGTGATTACAATCTCGAGATCATCATCATCATAGCAGCCGAAATTTCTCTCTCTTGTTCTTAATTTCGGAATTCAGATTGTGTTATTCATATAGTCTAGTTCTAGGTTGATTGTTAAAGATCGATCCTAGTTCATCAATTGAATTTAGCGTTAGAGCCAATTCAATTGAGCTATCTATTTGAATTATCCTATCAATTTCGATTCATTCAGTTCACCATTATTCAAATCTGTTTGTTACTTGCATCACAAGGAGTTCTAAAGTTGAAAGCTTTTGTAGGATTGAATTGATTTGCTGGCAAGATCGGGTTCCTGTGTGGTCAAATACGAGGTTTCTGAGGAATAATCCGAGGCGATCACGTATCAGTATTCCATACCTACGCTATATCTACCCATTTTACTCCCTCAAATCAGCCCAAAAATTGAATTAAGTTGATTGGATTGCTTTGAGGCAAGTTTTGGCTTGATCAAGGTGTGGTATTGCTTGTTGTGATTTGCCTTAGAACAGACTACTCTCTCTACTTTCTTGCTTGTTTCAGGAACAATGGTGATTCCATCAGAACCTAACCCAACTGAATTGAACCTCACTAAGGAAGCAATCGACTTCATTAGGTTCTCCATTAGTGATGGTGTGCGAGATGGCCAGGCTCGAACTGTAGAACTGGCCACGACTGCATTGGCTCCACAACTGAAGCGTTTAGAAGAGCAACTTGCAACGTTGGTTGATTCATCTCAAGCAAGTCGTAAGAGAACCCCTGCAGTCGATCTTACAAGTGACTTAAATCAAACCTCGGATAGCGACAAAGGCAAGCAACAACTAGTTGATGAAGATGTGCTTGCTAGCTACAACAAAGATAATGATCCCCCGGCTCACTATTCCCCCACAACAGGCCGAGGTAGAGGAAGAGGCATCGGGTCGAGGACTCTGATGCAGTGAAGCTTGCCATGTCTCCAACCGACGTCGATGAGTTGATTCGAGTGCCTTCTGACGGACCAATCACAAGAAGTCGAGCTAAAAATATTGCTCAAGGCACAACAACGATCTTGGTTCGATTGGCAGCGGTTATTGAAGAGCCTAGCAAGGCGAAGTGGGTCTCGTGCATTCGACATCAATTGAGCCCGGATTCCATGGATTAATTATACGAGGGCCGAAATTCACTATTTCTTTATTTAGAAACATGTATTAATTTGTCTCACTTTAGGGCTGAATTTAGTAAGTGACCGGGTGAGATGAATTGGTATATGGGTCAAAGTCAACCCTTTGACATGACCATTCTAAATTGAAGAAAATATTTTATTTATTTTATTATGAACAATTTCTATTTATTTTAATAATGTAGAGAAATCAGCCAATAGGCTTATGTTAGTTGGTTGATCTTCTCTCTCCTAGTTGTTAGAGATATTTTTAGTTTGTTAGAGATATTTTGAGTTTGTTAGGATTATTTCCTTAAATAAATAAATCAGCCATGATTTATTTTATTTAAGGGAATCTAGTTAGATTTATTTAGATATTATTATATCTTGGGAAGCAAGCAAAGGAGACCTATTCTCCCCATCTAGGGCCGGCCACTCCCCTCCATTGCTCCCCAAGTATTAGCTTTTGTATTCTCTATAAATACTTTTCAGTTTCATTAATAAAAATCAGCTTGAGATTAGATAAACCCTAAGAAAGGTTTATCTAGTCCTTGGGCTCAAAAATACAATTATGTTTGTGTGCATGCAATCTCGAGATCATCATCATCATAACAGCCGAAATTTCTCTCTCTCGTGTTCTTAAATTCGAAATTCAGATTGTGTTGATAAGTTGTTCATCTAGTTTAGTTCTAGGTTGATTGTTAAAGATCGATCCTAATGCAGTGAAGCCTGCCATGTCTCAAACCGACGTCGATGAGTTGATTCGAGTGCCTTCTGACGGACCAATCACAAGAAGTCGAGCTAAGAAGATTGCTCAAGGCACAACAGCGATCTTGGTTCGATTGGCAGCGGTTATTGAAGAGCCTAGCAAGGCGAAGTGGGTCTCGTGCATTCGACATCAATTGAGCCCGGATTCCATGGATTGCTAATATGAGGGCCGAAATGCACTATTTCTTTATTTAGAAACATATATTAGTTTGTCTCACTTTAGGGCTGAATTTAGTAAGTGACCGGGTGAGATGAATTGATATATGGGTCAAAGTCAACCCTTTGACTTGACCATTCTAAATTGAAGAAAATATCTTATTTATTTTATTATGAACAATTTCTATTTATTTTAATAATGTAGAGAAATCAGCCAATAGGCTTATGTTAGTTGGTTGATTTTCTCTCTCCTGGTTATTAGAGATATTTTCTCTCTCCTGGTTGTAGAGATATTTTCTCTCTCCTGGTTGTTAGAGATATTTTTAGTTTGTTAGAGATATTTTAAGCTTGTTAGGATTATTTCCTTAAATAAATAATTCAGCTATGATTTATTTATTTAAGGTAACCTAGTTAGATTTAATTAGATATTATTATATCTTGGGAAGCAAGATAAGGAGGCTAATTCCTCTCTCCTAGGGTCGGCCACTCCCCCTTGCTTGCTCCCCAAGGATTAGCTTTTGTATTCTCTATAAATACTTTTCAGTTTCATTAATAAAAAGGCAGCTTGAGATTAGATAAACCCAAATTGGTTTATCTAGTCCTTGGGTTCAAAAACAATTGTGTTGTGTGCAATACTCGGCCGATCATCATCACCATACTCTCGATCTCTCTCTCTTGTGTTGTTAAATTGGTTTGTTGATTTAGTCAATTAGATTGTTCTAGTTGTGATTGTTAAAGATCAAACTAGTTAATCAATTGGATTTAGCGTTAGAGCCAATCCAATTGAACTATCAAGTTGATTCCTTCAACCTATCAATTCTGTTCGTTACTTCAATTTTCGGATCTGTTTGTTTCTTGGATCGCAAGTTTCTTAATTTGAGAGCTTTTGTAGGTTTGATTCATAATTGCTGGCAAGATCGGGTTCCTGTGTGGTCAAATACGAGGTTTCTGAGGAGTAATCCGAGGCGATCACGTATCAAGTGGTATCATAATCCAGCGTCTCGCCAAGTAATTGTTTCTTTCCTTAATTTGCTTTCTAATTAATTTGATTCAGTTTTTGATCCCAAAAATCCACCCTTTACCTAAAGTTTGAATTTTTGAGACCAAAGATTGAATTTTTCACCACCACCACCATAATTCCGCCACCCAACCACCACGAACCACCACCACCACACCAAACTGGTGTCGCTCTAGGGCACCGCACCACCCCCCAGCCCTGTCCGAACCCACCCCCACAAACCCTAGCCAATTCGGAGACCCTAAACCCTAGATCGCACTCCACCCTTCTCGTAACCCTAACCCTAAATTGGCAGCCTAACCCTAACCCTAATTGGCGGCCAAACCCTAATCTGAAACCCTAAACCTAGTTCGAACCCTACCAATCCCTCAAACCCTAGATCCAAATCCGCAAACTCTAACCCTAGCCCTCAGCCGAGATCACCAAACCCTAATTCCTTGTTGTTGCTTGCCCTCCAAGTAATAACCCATCTAGGAGATTTTAAGGGATTTGTTGCATGCTTTTGGTTGATTTGGTTGAGTTTTGTTGCAATTAAGAGTAGCAATTGTCTTCCTACAATTTTTATGAGTTTTTATTTCATGTTGCATGATTAATAGAGATTCATATTGCTTGTTTGATATTTGCTAATTTCTGTCATTGCATCCCATCAAATTCGACCTACCCCTTCTTCTTTTGTTAATTTGGCTTCTAGTTGGTTTCATTGGTAGCAAAAGTCACTTAGTTAAAAAAAAAAAAAAATCAGTTCGTGTATACCTTTTTTTTTAATTTCGTCCTTTGCATTGTTGTTTTGCTTTGCTTGTTTCTTCATTATAGCACAAGAGTAGTTTGTGCATAAAATCAAAAAAAAAAAAAAAAAAAAACAGAAAAGAAAAGTGATCTACCCCAGCTAGTTTTAAGCCAATTTCAACCCTAGTGACTGCTTGCTTAAAAAGATAGCTAAGTAGAAATCACTTTGAAGAAAAAGAGTGACGAAATAAAAGTCACTAAGCCTACCATATTTTCTGTCCTTGCATGCTGAATTTTGGCTTTATTAACTTGCATAGAGTCAATTGAGAGATTGCATGTGTTTTAGAGCTCATAGAGGGATTATTTGCATTGCTTGTCTTATTGCATATTTGCCATTTGCTTAAGCTGCATATTTCCTTTAAATATCATTAGTATTCCATACCTACACTATATCTACCATTTTACTCCCTCAAAACAGCCCAAAAACTGAATTAAGTTGATTGGATTGCTTTGAGGCAAGTTTTGGCTTGATCAAGGTGTGGTATTGCTTGTTGTGATTTACGTTAGAACACACTACTCTCTCTACCTTCTTGCTTGTTTCAGGAACAATGGTGATTCCATCAGAACCTAACCCAACTGAAATGAGTCTCACTAAGGAGGCAATCGACTTCATTAGGTTGTCCATTAGTGAAGGTGTGCGCGATGGCCAGGCTCGAGCTGTAGAACTGGCCACGGCTGCATTGGCTCCACAACTAAAGCATTTAGAGGAACAACTTGCAATATTGGTTGATTCATCTCAAGCTAGTCGCAAGAGCACCCCTGCAGTCGATCTTACAAGTGACCCAAATCAAGCCTCGGGTAGCGACAAAGGCAAGCAACAACTAGTGGATGACGAACATGATGTGCTTGCTAGCTACAACAAAGATAATGATCCCCCGGCTCACTACTCCCCCACAGCAGGCCGAGGTAGAGGAAGAGGCATCGGGTCGAGGACTCCACCGGTTACTCATCAACAATTCTATAATCAGCCACACAATCGGTATCCTCAAGCCACTCATCAACAAAATCAACAATACAACAACTCTTTTGATGATGTGACGTATGGTTATCCCGGGGAAGAAAGGCGCCCATGGCATCCTCCCCTAGATGATTTCTATAACCAAGCTGAGGTTGTAGAAGATCTCCCACCAGCCTATGGAGTACAACGGTCGAACAACAACAACAACGTTAACCAAGTTGTAAATCAGATTGGGAAACGTGATATAAAGATCAAGATAGAACCATTCAATGGAGAGCTTAACCCGGAGAAGTATCTAGAGTGGGAACAAGCTACAAATTTCATTCTAGATCACATGGGATATGAAGAATGGGAGAAAGTTGCTGTTGTTGTCATCCACTTTATTGGGACCGCTAGAAATTGGTGGTTTAGAATGAAGGAAGATCGAATTAGAAAGGCCTTACCACCAATTGAAACTTGGGGCCAGCTGAAGTTTGTAATGAGGAAGAAATATGTGCCTGAAGAGCATACCGAGCACATGAGATTGAAAGTTGTAACTTGCAAACAAGGCACCAAGTCTCCAACCGAGTACTTCAATGAGCTAGAGGATCTGAGTTTTAAAGCGGGAATTCATCATTCCCAACGGTCTCTAACGACCCAATTCATGGCTGGACTGAATCAAAGCATTCAAGACACATTAGAGATTCAATAAATCAAGGATCTCAATGCCTTAGTACATTCAGCCCAACTACTCTATGAACAGCAACAAAGGAAGAAGAAGGAAGCTTGGAATGCTACAAAAAGGTATGGTTCTAATCCTAGTTCAAATTCCAACTTTTATTCTTCTAACCCTTCTATGCAGCAAAAGGGAGCTTCTAGCTCACCTAAACCAACAGGTTTTCAAGGCCAAAGGCGTCCCACCAATGGACCTCCAAACCAGCCTAGGGCACGTGATTTAGTGTGCTACAAGTGTCAAGGAAGAGGTCATTATGCCAAGGATTGTCCAAATCTAAAGCAAGTGCTTCTCACCACCAATGGAGGATATGTGAGTGATGAAGATATACCTCCAAATCAAGTGGAGGAGGACATCAATGGACAAGAAGAGGAGGGCGTAGAGGCCATTGAACCAGATTGCACCGAACAGCCTCTAACTTTGGTAACAATGCGTACTCTTATTTTACAAGAAACACCTAGGCTAGATCAAAGGGAAAACATTTTTCATACTAGGTGTACAGTAAAGAATCAAGTGTTATGCATGATAATTGATAGTGGTAGCTGCTGTAACATTATTAATGCTAAGGTAGTTGATCACTTGCAATTAAAAATCCAACCTAGGGCTACTAGTTATGGTCTCAATGGAATTAATGATTCAGAAGGTCCTAATCTGGTCACCCATCAGTGTTTAGTCCGTGTTGCTATTGGTACTTATGTTGATGACATTATGTGTGATGTAGTAAACATGGAATGCACTCATATATTGTTAGGAAGACCATGGTTATTTGATAGGAGAGTGATTTATGATGGCATGTTAAACACCTATTCTTTTAACTATGATGGGAGGAGAGTTTCTCTTCTACCCTTGTCTCCCCAACAAGTTCTACAGGATCAGGTACGTCGAGATCAAGCTAGGGCACTTAGGCGTGCCAAGGAAGAGAAAGAAGAGGCTGATTCCACGGCCAAAGCAGCGGCCCGGCGTTCGGCGCCCGACGAGTCGACAAAGCCAAGCGGCGTTTCCCAGTCTCCACCCGAGCGTTCTGGCTCAAATTTTGGGACAACATCAAACACAGGTGGGGCTACTGTTTGGGACGAAAAACGCTGAGAAAATCACCCTAAATCGTCCAAAGTGCCGTGCAACAATACCAGCAATGCATCTGGGACGAAAACTGGGCTATCTCCCAATCCACTCGAGCGTTTTGGCTCAAATTTTGGGAGCAATTCAGAGACTCAGAGAGCTACAAATATGGAAAAAGAACGCCTACAGAAAGAGCCAAAAATCGGCTTGAAAGGCAGTGTAGAAAAGCGCTCTCTTGTGACTCAGTCTAGTATTTCTTTCCCTAACTTTTCTTGCTTACTTCTTATGAGGAAAGAGATACTTATTATTAGTCAAGATATTTCACATCTTCCAAAGTGTCTACAGGATCTATTACAGGAGTTTGAAGATGTGATGCCTGAAGAGTTGCCAGAAGGCCTTCCACCAATTAGAGGCATTGAGCATCAAATCGATTTGGTGCCCGGCGCTTCATTACCAAACCGTGCAGCCTATAGAGCAAGTCCAGAAGAGACCGCTGAGCTTCAAAGACAAGTGCAAGATCTCATGGACAAAGGCTATGTGCGTGAATCTCTCAGCCCATGCACGGTTCCGGTGATTTTGGTGCCAAAGAAGGATGGCACATGGAGAATGTGTGTTGATTGTAGAGCGATCAACCAAATAACAGTTAAGTACCGTCACCCCATCCCTAGACTAGATGATATGCTTGATGAGTTACATGGTGCTAATTTCTTTTCTAAAATTGATTTAAGAAGTGGGTACCATCAAATTAGGATGAGGGAAGGGGATGAATGGAAAACTGCCTTTAAAACTAAGTATGGCTTATATGAATGGTTAGTAATGCCTTTTGGATTAACTAATGCACCTAGTACTTTTATGAGGCTTATGAACCATGTCTTAAGAAGATACTTAGGCAGATTTGTTGTAGTCTACTTTGATGATATCTTAATCTATAGCAAAACCATGCATGAACATGTAGATCATCGTAGGGCTGTTTTGGACACTTTAAGGTTAGAAAAGCTTTATGTTAACTTGAAAAAGTGTTCTTTTTGCTCCGAGTCTACCATTTTTCTTGGTTTTGTTGTGTCTAAAGGTGGATTGAAGGTAGATGAAGACAAGATCAAGGCAATCAAAGAATGGCCCCAGCCGACCACACCAACAATGGTCAGATCATTTCTCGGCTTGGTTGGCTTCTACAGGAGATTTGTGCGCGATTTTAGCACAATTGCAGCCCCCCTCCACGATCTTACAAAGAAGGATACGGCCTTTAAATGGAGGGAGCAACAAGAGAAAGCCTTCAACACTTTGAAGGACAGATTATGCCACGCCCCAGTGCTTCAACTCCCTGACTTTTCCAAGGCGTTTGAGATAGAGGTGGACGCTTCTGGACATGGCATAGGAGGCGTGCTCTTACAAGACAAGAAACCCATTGCTTATTTTAGTGAAAAGCTTAGTGGGGCTGAGTTGAATTACCCTACTTATGATAAAGAGTTGTATGCTTTAATTAGGGTCCTAAAAACTTGGTCTCATTATTTGTGGCCTAAAGAGTTTGTAATCCATTCTGATCATGAGGCCTTGAAGTACTTGAAAGGCCAATCCAGACTCAGTAGGCGACATGCAAGATGGGTTGAATTCATGGAGACCTTTCCTTATGTTGTTAAACATAAGAAAGGCAAGGAGAATGTGGTAGCTGACGCCCTTTCTCGGAGGTATGTACTCTTGAACCTATGTGATGTTAAGATCCTTGGATTTGCAATGATTAGGGAATTATATGCTAGTGACCCTCACTTTGCTGAAATCTATAAGAATTGCATGTCTAGGGGTGAAATAGATACCTACTTTATTGATGATGGATACTTGTTTAAAGCTGGAAAATTGTGCATTCCTTCATCTAGTATACGTAGGCTTCTAACTAAAGAGGTTCATGAATCAAGAGGACATAGGGGTTTAGAAAAGACTTTAGAAGGTTTAAAAGAACACTACTATTGGCCTAAAATGAGTAATTATGTGCTGAGATTTGTCAAGAGTTGTGTTGTTTGTGCTAAAGCTAAGTCTAGACTTTACCCCCATGGTTTGTACCAGCCTTTAGCCATTCCTAGTTCTCCTTGGGAAGACATTTCTATGGATTTCATTGTAGGTTTGCCTAGAACTAGGAAGGGTAGAGATTCTATCTTTGTAGTGGTAGATAGATTTTCCAAAATGGCTCACTTTATTCCATGTCACACGACTGATGATGCTGTGCATATTGCTGATTTGTTCTTTAGGGAAATTGTTAGATTGCATGGCATTCCTTGTTCTATTGTGTCAGATCGTGATGCTAAATTTTTGAGTTATTTTTGGAAGAGTCTATGGTCTAAATTGGGAACTAAATTGCTGTTTTCTACCTCATGTCACCCACAAACTGATGGGCAAACGGAAGTTACTAATCGAACGTTAGGGGTTTTACTTAGAACTATGCTTAAAGCTAACCTTAAACGTTGGGAAGATGTGTTGCCTTTTGTGGAGTTTGCTTATAACAGGTCAATCCATTCAGCCACAAAGATGACCCCTTTTGAGGTTGTTTATGGGCTGAATCCGAGGACGCCGGTGGATATGACGCCTCATCCATACAAGGGAAAAGAGAGTTTTGAAGCTAACAAGAGGGCTGAGTTTGTGAAGAAGCTACATGAGAGGACGAAGATGCACTTGGAGAGGAAATCCATGAAGTACAAGGCCCATGCTGATAAGGGTCGGAGACAGGTTATCTTTGAAGAAGGAGATCTTGTTTGGGTGCATCTAAGGAAGGAAAGGTTCCCAAATCAAAGGAAGAATAAATTAGATCAGAGAGGAGATGGACCATTTCGTATCATCAGGAGAATCGGCCCTAATGCATATCATGTTGACATGCCTGGTGAGTATGGTGTCCATCCGACTTTTAATGTGGCTGATCTATCTCTTTATGTGCCAGATTTTGATTCCGACGTCGAATCAGAGACGATTCGAGCTCAAGTGGAGGAGAATGATGCAGTGAAGCCTGCCATGTCTCAAACCGACGTCGATGAGTTGATTCGAGTGCCTTCTGACGGACCAATCACAAGAAGTCGAGCTAAGAAGATTGCTCAAGGCACAACAGCGATCTTGGTTCGATTGGCAGCGGTTATTGAAGAGCCTAGCAAGGCGAAGTGGGTCTCGTGCATTCGACATCAATTGAGCCCGGATTCCATGGATTGCTAATATGAGGGCCGAAATGCACTATTTCTTTATTTAGAAACATATATTAGTTTGTCTCACTTTAGGGCTGAATTTAGTAAGTGACCGGGTGAGATGAATTGATATATGGGTCAAAGTCAACCCTTTGACTTGACCATTCTAAATTGAAGAAAATATCTTATTTATTTTATTATGAACAATTTCTATTTATTTTAATAATGTAGAGAAATCAGCCAATAGGCTTATGTTAGTTGGTTGATTTTCTCTCTCCTGGTTGTTAGAGATATTTTTAGTTTGTTAGAGATATTTTAAGCTTGTTAGGATTATTTCCTTAAATAAATAATTCAGCTATGATTTATTTATTTAAGGTAACCTAGTTAGATTTAATTAGATATTATTATATCTTGGGAAGCAAGATAAGGAGGCTAATTCCTCTCTCCTAGGGCCGGCCACTCCCCCTTGCTTGCTCCCCAAGGATTAGCTTTTGTATTCTCTATAAATACTTTTCAGTTTCATTAATAAAAAGGCAGCTTGAGATTAGATAAACCCAAATTGGTTTATCTAGTCCTTGGGTTCAAAAACAATTGTGTTGTGTGCAATACTCGGCCGATCATCATCACCATACTCTCGATCTCTCTCTCTTGTGTTGTTAAATTGGTTTGTTGATTTAGTCAATTAGATTGTTCTAGTTGTGATTGTTAAAGATCAAACTAGTTAATCAATTGGATTTAGCGTTAGAGCCAATCCAATTGAACTATCAAGTTGATTCCTTCAACCTATCAATTCTGTTCGTTACTTCAATTTTCGGATCTGTTTGTTTCTTGGATCGCAAGTTTCTTAATTTGAGAGCTTTGCTAGGTTTGATTCATAATTGCTGGCAAGATCGGGTTCCTGTGTGGTCAAATACGAGGTTTCTGAGGAGTAATCCGAGGCGATCACGTATCAGATCCTAGTTCATCAATTGAATTTAGCGTTAGAGCCAATTCAATTGAACTATCTATTTGAATCTTCCTATCAATTTCGATCCATTTAATTCACCATCATTCATATCAGTTTGGTTACTTGTGTCACAAGAAAGTTCTAAAGTTGAAAGCTTTGTAGGTTTGAATCATAATTGCTGGCAAGATCGGGTTCCTGTGTGGTCAAATACGAGATTTCTGAGGAGTAATCCGAGGCGATCACGTATCAAGTGGTATCATAATCCAGCGTCTCGCCAAGTAATTGTTTCTTTCCTTAATTTGCTTTCTAATTGATTTGATTCAGTTTTTGATCCCAAAAATCCCACTTGTACCTAAAGTTTGAATTTTTGAGACCAAAAGATTGAATTTTTCCACACCACCACCATATTTCCGCCACCCCACCACCACGAACCACCCTCCAACACCACGACCTGGTGTCGCACTCCCCTGCCGCACCACTTACCACCACCAGCCGAGACTAACCCCACCACCCCTATCCAAATCGGACACCACATACCCTAGTTCGCCCAACCTAACCCTTGCGCGAACCCTAACCCTAATCTGGCGGCAGACCTAATCCCAAACCCTAACCCTAGTTGCGAGAAACCCTAGCCTATTCTCGCAAACCCTAAACCAAAACCCTACCATACCCCAAACCCTAGAACCGAACCCTAAAAACCCTAATCCAGTCGAGAACGACAAACCCTAATTCCTTAGTTGATTACTTGCCCCTCAAGCAATTACCCAATTAGGAGATTTTTATGGGATTTGTGCATGTTTATTTGCTGAATTGGTTGAGTTGTGTTGCAATTAAGATTAGCAATTGTCTTCATACAATTTTTATGAGTTTTTATTTCATGTTGCATGATCAATAGAGATTCATATTGCTTGATTGATATTTGCTGATTTCTGTCATTGCATCCCATCAAAATTCGACCTACCCCTTCTTCTTTTATTAATTTGGCTTCTAGTTGGTTTCATTGGTAGCAAAAGTCACTTAGTTTAAAAAAACAAAAAAAACAAATCATATTAGTTTCGTTTTTGCCTTGCATTCAATTATTGCATTGCTTGTTTGTTTCTCAATTCTAGCACAAGAGTAGATTGTGCATAAAGTCAAAAAAAAAAACAGAAAAGAAAAGTGATCTACCCCAGCTAGTTTTAAGCCACTTTCAACCCTAGTGACTGCTTGCTTAAAAAAAAATAGCTAAGTAGAAATCACTTTGAAGAAAAAGAGTGACGAAATAAAAGTCACTTAGCCCACCATATTTTCTGTCCTTGCATGCTGAAATTTGGCTTTATTAACTTGCATAGAGTCAATTGAGAGATTGCATGTGTTTTAGAGCTCATAGAGGGATTATTTGCATTGCTTGTCTTATTGCATACTTGCCATTTGCTTAAGCTATATATTTCCTTTATTTATCATTAGTATTCCATACCTACACTATATCTACCCATTTTACTCCCTCAAATCAGCCCAAAAACTGAATTAAGTTGATTGGATTGCTTTGAGGCAAGTTTTGGCTTGATAAAGGTGTGGTATTGCTTGTTGTGATTTGCCTTAGAACACACTACTCTCTCTACTTTCTTGCTTGTTTCAGGAACAATGGTGATTTCATTAGAACCTAACCCAACTGAATTGAACCTCACTAAGGAAGCAATCGACTTCATTAGGTTGTCCATTAGTGATGGTGTGCGAGATGGTCAGGCTCGAGCTGTAGAACTAGCCACGACTGCATTGGCTCCACAGCTGAAGCGTTTAGAGGAGCAACTTGCAACGTTGGTTGATTCATCTCAAGCAAGTCGTAAGAGCACCCCTGCAGTCGATCTTACAAGTGACCCATATCAAGCCTCGGGTAGCGACAAAGGCAAGCAACAACTAGTTGATGAAGAGCATGATGTGCTTGCTAGCTACAACAAAGATAATGATCTCCCGGCTCACTACTCCCCCACAGCAGGCCGAGGTAGAGGAAGAGGCATCGGGTCGAGGACTCCACCGGTTACTCATCAACAATTCTATAATCAGCCACAAAACCGGTATCCTCAAGCCACTCATCAACAATATCAACAATATAACAATTCTTTTGATGATGTGACGTATGGCTATCCCGGGGAAGAAAGGCGCCCATGGCATCTTCTCCTAGATGATTTCTATAACCAAGTTGTGGTTATAGAGGATATCCCACCAGCTTATGGAGTACAAAGGCCGAACAACAACAACAACGTTAAACAAGCTGTAAATCAGATTGGGAAACGTGATATAAAGATCAAGATAGAGCCATTTAATGGAGAGCTTAATCCGGAGAAGTATCTAGATTGGGAACAGGCTACAAATTTCATTCTAGATCACATGGGATATGAAGAATGGGAGAAAGTTGCTGTTGTTGTCATCCACTTTATGGGGACCGCTAGATATTTGTGGTTTAGAATGAAGGAGGATCGAATTAGAAAGGCCTTCACACCAATTGAAACTTGGGGCCAGCTGAAGTTTGTAATGAGGAAGAAATATGTGCTTGAAGAGCATACCGAGCACATGAGATTGAAAGTTGTAACTTGCAAACAAGGCACCAAGTCTCCAACCGAGTACTTCAATGAGCTAGAGGATCTGAGTTTTAAAGCGGGAATTCATCATTCCCAACGGTCTCTAAGGACCCAATTCATGGCTGGACTGAATCAAAGCATTCAAGACACATTGGAGATTCAACAAATCAAGGATCTCAATGCCTTAGTACATTCAGCCCAACTATTCTATGAGCAGCATCAAAGGAAGAAGAAGGAAGCTTGGAATGCTCCAAAAAGGTATGGTTCTAATCCTAGTTCAAATTCCAACTCTTATTCTTCTAACCCTTCTATGCAGCAAAAGGGAGCTTCTAGCTCACCTAAACCAACAGGTTTTCAAGGCCAAAGGCGTCCCACCAATGGACCTCCAAACCAGCCTAGGGCATGGATTTAGTGTGCTACAAGTGTCAAGGAAGAGGTCATTATGCCAAGGATTGTCCAAATATAAAGCAAGTGCTTCTCACCACCAATGGAGGATATGTGAGTGATGAAGATATACCTCCAAATCAAGTGGAGGAGGACAGCAATGGACAAGAAGAGGAGGGCGTAGACGATGAGAGGATCGATGGAGGGGATGATGGTGCAAAGAGATCGCCACGAGAATCCAAGGAATTCCGACAACAAACACCACGCAACTGACCCGTCTTCAACTGGCTGGATCTTCCTCGTCCGAACTCGGAATTGAGTGATTCCAATTCGAGAAGTTAGATCTATGAGTCTAGTTGAAGTCCTCAAAATATGAGACCGAGATGATGAGTGGATTGAAAGTTATGTCGAATTTACTGAGATGGTGCAGAAACCTCCGAGATGGATGATGGTTCGAAAATGGAGAGAACAAGGGGATATGGATGCTTGATAACTTGGATATGACTCACCAAGCTCTCAAACAAACTATGATGCTCGAATTGTCGGATATGACTCACCAACAATTGAACAACGAGAATTGAACGAAACAAAACAAGAACTTTGAATTGAAAATGCAAGGAAAAGAGAAGCAAATTTCGTCCAAGTCCACGAAGGGAGGAGGGGGATGGACGACCATATAACCTAGATAACAAGCCTCACAAAATCAGCCCCCTCATTTAAAGAAAATTACAAAAATAACCCATAAAAACCGAGAACACATTAATTGTCCTTAACCGTTAAGTTGTCACTTATCGAACCATGATGTATCATAAGACTCCAACTTTCACCTTTGCTAACCAAAGTCCAACTTATGAGCCATGAGCTCCTTCTTGATCTTGTCAAGCATTTCCCTAGCATGTGCTCGAGTGATGCGCCGAAGATAGGGCGTGGTGCCTTGACTTGGCTTCTTAGCGCCTCGAACATCGTCTTTGGTTGCTTGTCCAAGTATTGGCTCCCCTTTATCGTGCACATTGGGCTCTGATACCACTTGATGAGAGGATCGATGGAAGGGATGATGGTGCAAAGAGATCGCCACGAGAATCCAAGGAATTCCGACAACAAACACCACGCAACTGACCCGTCTTCAACTGGATAGATCTTCCTCGTCCGAACTCGAAATTGAGTGATTCCAATTCGAGAAGTTAGATATCTGAGTCTAGTTTAATCCCTCAAAATTTCAGACCTAGATGATGAGTGGATTGAAAGATATGTCTATTTTACTGAGGGGTGTGCAGAAACCACCGAGATGGATGATGGATCGAAATGGGAAGAACAAGGGGATATGGATGCTTGACAACTTGGATATGACTCACCAAGCTCTCAAACAAACTAGGATGCCCGAGATTGTCGGATATTACTCACCAACAACTTGAATAACGAGAATTGAACGAACGAAAAAAAGAACAAGTACTTGAATTGAAAGATGCAAGGAAAGTAAACAACAAGGTTTTTCGTCCAATCTCCCAAGGGAGGAGGGGGATGGACGACCATATAACCTAGACAACAAGCCTCACAAAATCAGCCCCCTCTTTTAAAGAAAATTACAAAAATAACCCATAAAAACCGAGAACACATTAATCGTCCTCAACCGTTAAATTGTCACTTATCGAACCATGATGTATCATAAGACTCCAACTTTCACCTTTGCTAACCAAAGTCCAACTTATGAGCCATGAGCTCCTCCTTGATCTTGTCAAGCATTGCCCTAGCATGTGCTCGAGTGATGCGCCCAAGATGGGGCGTGGTACCTTGACTTGGCTTCTTAGCGCCTCGAACACCGGCCTTGGTTACTTGTCCAAGCGAAGACTCCCCTTTGTCGTGCAAATTGGACTTGTCATTAGGGACGAAATCTTCACTCAAGTAATGGGGCAAAGTGCCATCAAAAGTGCTAGAAGATTTGGCAATATCAAGCTCGGAATCCAACGTAGCGCAAGGCGTACCAACCCCTTGCAAGGGCGCGCCGAGTGGCTCCGCATCCAAGCTTGTAGGCGCGTCTAGGGCAGGTCGTGGCTCCTCCAAGTGTTTTGGCGTGTGCTCCATTGTTGGCTCGGATGTCGATGGAATCACATCATCCTCCTCCCCTTTAAAAGGGTTCGTCCTCGAACCTTGATCCTCTTCTCGTGTCTCGTTGATCTTCACCACTTGAGGCACTTGTGTCCTCTCGTCCAGCCCCAGGATTTGGCGCTCCAAGGCATCCATGCGTATCGCCAAAGCTTCCACGGATTGTTGCATGGATTGTTGAAAAGTTTGTATCATGGCAGCCACCGAACTAGTGGACGTCTCCTCAACTTGTTCCTTATTCTTGTCATCACCTACACTTGTCATCGTAAAAACAAGGCAAAGATCAAGGTATAGAGGTCACACGAATTAATCACCAAGACTTGTCCGAGATGAAAATCCGACAAGTTGCAAGTAGGAGATGACCAACAAAATGGAACAAGAAAAGCTCAAACACAACAACACAAGATGTCTCGTCTTGGTGTCGTTCCCGTATCCTAGCACCGTAACCAACAACAAGCATGTAATGATATAAAGGGGTCAAAAGAAAGCTAGATTATGGACTCAATTCCCACGTTTTTACTCAGCCAAATTCAGCAAGACACACTTAATCAAGCACTAAAGGAAGACATTAATCAAGCAACAAATGCACCCTTTCAACTACCAACTTTTGATAACTCCTTTGAGTGTTCTATTGGAACGTTTTTTGAGCATGGTTGGAAGCCATGGCTGAACACACACTCAGCCAAGACAACCACAAGATCAAGACAAAGCAACGACCACAACAACACACAACAAGGACACTATGGTCGCACACAACAACACAACGCAGCCAATAAAGTGTTCGAACCTAAAACTTGCAACAAGTGGAAATTCAAGGTCGGAACAAGGTTTAGATGGCGATACCTTCGCGTGGCTCTGATACCACTTGATGTCCGGATCGATGGAAGGGATGATGGTGCAAAGAGATCGCCACGAGAATCCAAGGAATTCCGACAACAAACACCACGCAACTGACCCGTCTTCAACTGGATAGATCTTCCTCGTCCGAACTCGAAATTGAGTGATTCCAATTCGAGAAGTTAGATCTCTGAGTCTAGTTTAATCCCTCAAAATTTCAGACCTAGATGATGAGTGGATTGAAAGATATGTCTATTTTACTGAGGGGTGTGCAGAAACCACCGAGATGGATGATGGATCGAAATGGGAAGAACAAGGGGATATGGATGCTTGACAACTTGGATATGACTCACCAAGCTCTCAAACAAACTAGGATGCCCGAGATTGTCGGATATTACTCACCAACAACTTGAATAACGAGAATTGAACGAACGAAAAAAAGAACAAGTACTTGAATTGAAAGATGCAAGGAAAGTAAACAACAAGGTTTTTCGTCCAATCTCCCAAGGGAGGAGGGGGATGGACGACCATATAACCTAGACAACAAGCCTCACAAAATCAGCCCCCTCTTTTAAAGAAAATTACAAAAATAACCCATAAAAACCGAGAACACATTAATCGTCCTCAACCGTTAAATTGTCACTTATCGAACCATGATGTATCATAAGACTCCAACTTTCACCTTTGCTAACCAAAGTCCAACTTATGAGCCATGAGCTCCTCCTTGATCTTGTCAAGCATTGCCCTAGCATGTGCTCGAGTGATGCGCCCAAGATGGGGCGTGGTACCTTGACTTGGCTTCTTAGCGCCTCGAACACCGGCCTTGGTTACTTGTCCAAGCGAAGACTCCCCTTTGTCGTGCAAATTGGACTTGTCATTAGGGACGAAATCTTCACTCAAGTAATGGGGCAAAGTGCCATCAAAAGTGCTAGAAGATTTGGCAATATCAAGCTCGGAATCCAACGTAGCGCAAGGCGTACCAACCCCTTGCAAGGGCGCGCCGAGTGGCTCCGCATCCAAGCTTGTAGGCGCGTCTAGGGCAGGTCGTGGCTCCTCTAAGTGTTTTGGCGTGTGCTCCATTGTTGGCTCGGATGTCGATGGAATCACATCAGTAGAGGCCATTGAACCAGATTGCACCGAACAGCCTCTAACTTTGGTAACAATGCGTACTCTTACCTTACAAGAAACACCTAGGCTAGATCAAAGGGAAAACATTTTTCATACTAGGTGTACAGTAAAGAATCAAGTGTTATGCATGATAATTGATAGTGGTAGTTGCTGTAACATTATTAATGCTAAGGTAGTTGATCACTTGCAATTAAAAACCCAACCTAGGGCTACTAGTTATGGTCTCAATGGAATTAATGATTCAGAAGGTCCTAATCTTGTCACCCATTAGTGTTTAGTCCGTGTTGCTATTGGTACTTATGTTGATGACATTATGTGTGATGTAGAAAACATGGAATGCACTCATATCTTGTTAGGAAGACCGTGGTTATTTGATAGGAGAGTGATTTATGATGGCATGTTAAACACCTATTCTTTTAACTATGATGGGAGGAGAGTTTCTCTTCTACCCTTGTCTCCCCAACAAGTTCTACAGGATCAGGTACGTTGATGAAGGATTATCAATGGCATTTCTACAAGGAATTCCACCGAGTATTCGTGTTGAGTTCATGGAGGTCATGGATTCGTTTAGGGCTGCAAGTGACAAGTGCACCCGAGACATCCGCCAATTGGAGAAAAGGATACATTACCGAGAAGGAAAAGAATGGAGTGAAGAAGAGTCGTGCACCTAGGAGCCTTGGAGCCAGCCGAGGCGTGCTTGGAGCCAGCTTGGACGCACCTCACCTCACCTAGTCTCTTAGCTTGTTAATGCTTAGGCTATTTGTTAGTATTTTCTATTTTTATTGTATTTTCTTTATTTAGCATTTTAGTATAAATAGCCTAGTTTCATTTTAGAGAGAGTTTAGTTTTTAGTTTTTTGAGAAAATCAGATTAAGAATGGAGAGAGACCCGAGAGGTCCTCCATGGTGAGGTCGATCTATGTGTAGTCTTGGGTTGTATTGGTTTATGTCGTTTCTTGTTAGAAATGGTGTTCTCCAAGCAATCACAACGCATCCTCTTGGTGCTTCAAGGATTCGTCCTTGATTGTGTCAAGTTGTAGAAAGATGGGTCTTTTGATCATTTATATAGGTTCTCGTTTTAAAAGCAATGAGGGTTTATTTGTTGTTTCAATTGGTTCTTCTTATTATCCATTTATACATCCATGTTTTGTCCTCCAATTTAGTTTGTTTCCATTATTTATTATCTTCTCTCTTGCCTTTGTTTGTGTTGAGTCTATGGTGTTGAAGATCGGGCCATCCTTTGGGCTAATCCCCGTATCATACGTCGAGATCAAGCTAGGGCACTTAGGCGTGCCAAGGAAGAGAAAGAAGAGGCTGATTCAACGGCCAAAGCAGCGGCCCGGCGTTCGGCGTCGGATGCGTCGACAAAGCCAAGCGGCGTTTCCCAGTCTCCACCCGAGCGTTCTGGCTCAAATTTTGGGACAACATCAAAAACAGGTGGAGCTACTGTTTGGGACGAAAAACGCCGAGAGAATGTCCCTAAAACGCCCAAAGTGCCGAGCAACACTTCCAGCAGTGCACCTGGGACGAAAACGGGGCTATCTCCCAATCCACTCGAGCGTTTTGGCTCAAATTTTGGGATCACTTCAGAGACTCAGAGAGCTACAAATCTGGAAAAAGAACGCCTACAGAAAGAGCCAAAAATAGGCTTGAAAGGCTAGTATTTCTTTCCCTAACTCTTAATGCTTACTTCTTATGAGGAAAGAGATACTTATTATTAGTCAAGATATTTCACATCTTCCAAAGTGTCTACAAGATCTATTACAGGAGTTTGAAGATGTGATGCCTGAAGAGTTGCCAGATGGCCTTCCACCAATTAGAGGCATTGAGCATCAAATCGATTTGGTCCCCGACGCTTCTTTACCAAACCGTGCAGCCTATAGAGCAAGTCCAGAAGAGACCGCTGAGCTTCAAAGACAAGTGCAAGATCTCATGGACAATGGCTATGTGTGTGAATCCCTCAGCCCATGCGCGGTTCTGGTGATTTTGGTGCCAAAGAAGGATGGCACATGGAGAATGTGTGTTGATTGTAGAGCGATCAACCAAATAACAGTTAAGTACCGTCACCCCATCCGGTGATATGCTTGATGAATTGCATGGTGCTAATTTCTTTTCTAAGATTGATTTAAGAAGTGGGTACCATCAAATTAGGATGAGGGAAGGGGATGAATGGAAAACTGCCTTTAAAACTAAGTATGGCTTATATGAATGGTTAGTAATGCCTTTTGGATTAACTAATGCACCTAGTACTTTTATGAGATTTATGAACCATGTTTTAAGAAGATACTTAGGCAGATTTGTTGTAGTCTACTTTGATGATATCTTAATCTATAGAAAAACCATGCATGAACATGTAGATCATCTTAGGGCTGTTTTGGACACTTTAAGGTTAGAAAAGCTTTATGTTAACTTGAAAAAGTGTTCTTTTTGCTCGGAGTCTACCATTTTTCTTGGTTTTGTTGTGTCTAAAGGTGGATTGAAGGTAGATGAAGACAAGATCAAGGCAATCAAAGAATGGCCCCAGCCGACTACACCAACAATGGTCAGATCATTTCTCGGCTTGGCTGGCTTCTACAGGAGATTTGTACGTGATTTTAGCACAATTGCAGCCCCCCTCCACGAGGTTACAAAGAAGGATACATCCTTTAAATGGAGGGAGCAACAAGAGAACGCCTTCAACACTTTGAAGGACAGATTATGCCACACCCCAGTACTTCAACTCCCTGACTTCTGCAAGGCATTCGAGATAGAGGTGGACGCTTCTGGACATGGCATAGGAGGCGTGCTCTTGCAAGAAAAGAAACCCATTGCTTACTTTAGTGAAAAGCTTAGTGGGGCTGAGTTGAATTACCCTACTTATGATAAAGAGTTGTATGCTTTAATTACAGTCTTGAAACTTGGTCTCATTATTTGTGGCCTAAAGAGTTTGTGATGAGGGGCCATCCGTCAAGCCACCACCGAGCACGCCCATCCTTTTTGATGGTCCAATGACAAGGGCGCGAGCCAAGAAGCTTCAAAGGGACTTGTTTGCATTTGTGGCGTACCATGGAGACAAGGAAGCCAAGAATGCCCCTGAGAAAAAGCCATTATTCATGAGCAGCCTCGTCGCCAAGGATTCAAGCCACGAAGTGCCAGATTGAGGCACCGGCGCAGCGGTGCCTAGGCTGGGCACAAGCGCGCGCGCCAGCGGCGCCCCGCACATGTGTGCGTTGCTTGGGCTTGTTAGGCCATTTTGGGCCGCCCTCTTTAATTGTTTTACTTAGACTTTTTCTAGCTATTTTCTGATTATTAGGAAGACATATAAATAGCTTCTAGTGGTTATTATTTCAGATTAGAAACCTTTATCATAAAACTGAGTGTTTTCTCTCCATAGTGAGAATCGAAGACTTGTTCTTCAAAGTATTGCAATTTCAGCTTGGTTTGTCTTGTTTGCATCAATTATCGATCATAGTTGGTGTGCTAGTCGAACACGAGCATCTTCTTCGTGCTTTCAAGGCTGGATCCTTGATTGTGTGAAGTCGTACAAGGTTGGTCACTTGATCATTCAATCTGGTTCTCGTTTTCAAAGCAACGAGGGTCTTTTTGTTGTTTCATTTGGTTGATCTCATTTTCCCTATTGTTTTCATTTGAGTCTCATTATTTCCTTTCCATTTTCAGTTTGTCGAGTCCTTTTGTTGCATTTCTAATCGTTTGCTTGTTTCCCTTTGTTTGCTGAGTCGTTGATTGTCGAAGATCGGGCCAATCACGGTTAACCCCGTATCAAATTGGTATCAGAGCCGTGTTTCCGACATTCAACTCGTTCACCTTTGGAGTCCTCCATCAAAAACACCAAAAAAAAAAAGAGTCCTTCGAAGTCAGGTTTGGTTAATCCTATCTCGTTTATTATTCTCGAGAAATTACTAACCGGTTTGTTGCCTGACGTGTAGTGGTTTGTTGCCTGAGCCACCTATTCAGCCACCCTACACCCACCACCACCACCAAAAACGTCCACCACCTTCATATTACCACCAGCCACGAATTTATTTAATTAAAGGGTCATTTCTTTTAATTAAATTCAAATTCAAACCCATCCTATCCAACCTCCTACATTCAAGGGATACTATTTCAAAGCTGAAACAAACTTATCCCAGCTCCACAAATCAATTCCCACGCCTCCTATTTCTTAGGAATACCATTCAAATTCGAAATTCAACCACAACCACCCTATTCTTCCTCCACATTTTCAGCTTCGACCTTATCCCCACGCCCCCCATTCAAATTCAAACGCCATTGCATATTTTAGTCTTGCATTTTATTTCATTTGCATTTTGTAATAGCATTTTATTTATTGCAATTAATTTCTGATTATTTCTGATATAAAAAAAAAAGTAAAAAAAAAAAAAAGATCGAAAATCAAAAAAAAAAAAATCAGAAATCAGAATTTCATTTCTATTATTCATATCATAGTGTTGCATCTTATTCATCTTGTGTATATTGCATAGTTTTCATCTCTCTTCTCTTCTCATCTCTTGGGCGACATTGAAGAATACCATACCTCCACAAAAGAGCCACCTTTTGTCCTACAAACCACACATTAAGGTGACATACTTGGTGTAGGTACTCGAGGCGAGAGAAAGCTTAACCAAGGTCTGATTTCTTTCTTTGTTTGAGTCCTTTCACCTCGTTGGTATTTCTTCAAACATTTCTGTCCATCCTCTAATGTCCATTTCTTCATTCTTCTTCTTCGATCTTGTGTCTAAACTTGATTTTGTGAGTTGAAGCTACCACTGACTTTTGAACTTGAGTTTTGATTCTTTCAAGGCAGATTGAAACAACGAGCATTATTGCAATACACGAGGGAGAGTGTGAGCGAAACACTTTGCGAGGCTGTTTTGGATTACACTAACCTAACGAGTTTGCTTGAGTTTGTTGTTTTATTGTTGTCTTAGGATCATGACGGACAGTAGTACCGAGAACTTGCCCAAGAGCCCAGAACCAGTCCATCCTGAGGTGTTTAAGTTGTTGACCTCACTCAACAGCAACATTGCACGCCTCAACACTAGGATGTCGGCGTTGGAGACACGAGCACTTGCGTTGCCAGCCACCGGTGTGACGCTAGGCGTCGATGCCACGGTACACGCCCAAGCTGAGGGCGATGGCCAGGACCAAGACGCCACCAACACTAACAACCAGCACCATGGTGACCCATTCAGGGCGTCCACATCACAACAACAAGGTTTTCAAAACCAAAACAGGGAAGTGTCTCATAACTCTAATCCATTGCGTAATTCCTCGGGCAATCTTCCTAGAAGAGTGCCTATTGGTCCCCAGCTCACTCCCCTTCGGGAAGAGCATAATCGTGCTAATAGTTTTCAAGGATTTCAGGACCAACGAGGATCGCCAAGTGATATGGACCTTTATGATGATGAGTATGATGGCGAGGAGGAGGATAATTGGGAGCGGTTCTCAAGAAGGGGAGGTAGGGAGCGTCGTGATGATAGGCGTCCAAGGAGACCTCGTGAACCGGAACAAGATGGTGTCGGGAAGGTCAAGGTGAAAATACCCTCATTTGAGGGCCGGTGTGATCCCGACGTTTACATGGAGTGGGAGACGAAGATTGAGCATGTGTGGAGCTGCCACAATTTTCCCGAGACCAAGAAGGTGCAACTCGCCGTCCTTGAGTTCTCCGGTTATGCCCTCATATGGTGGGATAACTTGGTGAAAGAGAGGAGGCGCAACCTGGACGCACCGATTTCCAGCTGGGAGCAAATGAAGGCGTTGATGAGGGGTCGCTTCATACCTCAACACTACGCCCGGGAGCTAAGACAGCGGCTGGAGAGTCTCAAGCAAGGGTCGATGAGTGTCGAGGAAGCTTACAACGCCATGCAAGTGGCGATGGTGAGAGCTAACGTGGTTGAGGACAACGAAGCCACGATGGCCAGGTTCCTTCATATTCTCCATCCTTCTTTATCTAATGAAGTTGACCTTTATCCTTACTCTACTATGACTGACCTTTTGCACTTAGCTACCAAAGTGGAGAGGAAATTCAGGTTTAGGAACCAAGGAGGACGAGGCGCGCCCAGCCAGCCAAGTAGTTGGAGGAGCCAAAGCCGAGGGGCACAAGCTGGCCAAGGGAGGGAATCCACGCCTTACAAGGAGAAGGGGAGCGCAGCTGGCGCCCAAGGAGAACAAGGAGGACGAAACAAGACCCCATGGAGCAATTCATCATCCAACAACAAGGGCAATTCAAAGGGAGCTTCCACAGCCCCTAAGGGGAGTAATTCTAACACCTCTTCTAGAGCTAGGGACATAGTGTGCTTTAAATCTCAAGGAAGAGGTCATTACATGAAAGATTGTCCTAACTCTAAAACTCTTTTGATTAACCATCTAGGAGAGTATGAATCTGAAGTTGATGATGATAATGAGAATGCTTGTGCTAATGATGAATCTGATTTGCATGATAATAATGTTAATGACGACGAGAATGAGGTAGAATATGAGTCTGGGGAGTCTTTGATTGCTAGGAGAACATTGCATGCTAAACCTGCCCCATGTGAAGATAATCAAAGGGAAAATCTATTTCATAGTCGTTGTTTAATACAAGGCAAGGTGTGCAATTTAATCATTGATAGCGGTAGTTGTTGTAACATAGCTAGCATGGAAATGGTACAAAAGCTGCAGCTTCCTATTTTTCATCACCCTAGGCCTTACAAATTGCATTGGATGAATGATAGTGGAGAATTGAGAGTGAATAAGCAAACGCATGTTACTATTAAGCTTGGACATTATGAAGATCATCATATTTTATGCGATGTAGTTCCTCTGCAGGCTTGTCACATCTTACTCGGACGTCCATGGCAATTCGATCGGAAGGTGACGCATGACGGGTTCACCAACCGCCACTCCTTTGTGCATAAGGGCCAGAACGTCGTACTCAAGCCCATGACGCCCACCCAGGTGGCCGAGGCTTTCGACAAAGGCAAGGTAAGCAAGGTAAGTGGTGATGGTGAGGGGGAGAATGGGAAGAAGGGGAAAGCTCGGGGTAAGACGAGCCAAACCGACAGCCCTACACCCTCCTCCGTCCTGTTAGCTTCCAAGAGGGAGTTAGTGAACGATTACTTGGACGGGGAAACAACGCTTATGCTCTTGTGCAAGGAGCTGAGCTTGTTAAGTGAAGAGCTTCGTGCCTCACTGCCTCCGCCCATTTTGGGGCTCATCGAGGAGTACAAGGACGTATTCCCCGAAGAGATACCGGCTAGCCTACCCCCAATTAGAGGAATCGAGCATCAGATTGATCTCATTCCCGGGGCGTCTTTGCCAAATCGGCCAGCCTACCGTATGAACCCCATGGAGACCAAAGAGGTCCAATCCCAAGTCCAAGAGCTCTTGGATAAGGGATACATAATGGAGAGTTTAAGCCCCTGTGCTGTACCGGTATTGTTAGTGCCTAAGAAAGACAACACATGGCGAATGTGTGTCGATTGTAGGGCAATTAACAATATAACGGTGAAGTATAGGCACCCCATTCCTCGTCTTGATGACATGTTGGACGAGCTGCATGGTTCCACTATCTTTTCAAAAATCGATCTTAAAAGTGGGTACCATCAGATTCGTATGAAGGAAGGGGACGAGTGGAAAACAGCCTTCAAGACCAAGTTCGGTCTATATGAATGGCTCGTTATGCCATTCGGGCTTACTAACGCCCCAAGCACTTTCATGAGATTAATGAACCATGTTTTGAGGCATTACATAGGAAAGTTTGTAGTTGTGTATTTTGATGATATCCTAGTGTATAGTAAGTCCTTAGCTGAGCATGAAGATCATTTGCGAAATGTGCTTAACACATTGCGTGTAGAGCACTTGTATGCTAACTTGAAAAAATGTGAATTGTGCACTACTTCCGTTACTTTCCTTGGTTTTGTAGTGAATGAAAATGGGCTGCAAGTCGATGAGGCTAAGGTGAAGGCGATCCAGGATTGGCCTACGCCTACATCAATCGGCCAAGTGAGAAGTTTTCATGGACTGGCCAGCTTCTACCGGCGGTTTGTGAGGGACTTTAGCACTATTGCCGCGCCATTAACCGAGATAACCAAGAAGAGGAGCGAGTTCAAGTGGGGAAAGGAGCAAGAGAGGGCATTCCAGGCCCTAAAGGACAGATTGACGCACGCCCCATTGTTGGTGCTGCCGGACTTCACAAGGCCTTTCGAGGTGGAGTGCGATGCTAGCGGCATTGGTATTGGAGGTGTACTCATGCAAGAAGGTAAACCTGTAGCCTTCTTTTCTGAAAAGCTTAAAGGTGCATGTTTAAATTACTCGACTTATGATAAAGAATTGTATGCATTGTTTCGAGTGTTGAAAACATGGCAACATTACCTATGGCCTAAAGAATTTGTACTTAAAACTGACCATGAATCTCTAAAACATTTTAAGAGCCAAGATAAACTTGATAGAAGACATGGTAGATGGATGGAATTCATTGAAACATTTCCATATGTTATTAAGTATAAAAAGGGCAAAGATAATGTTGTGGCTGATGCTTTGTCTAGGCGCCACACCTTGTTGACCACATTAGATTCTAGGGTGCTTGGATTTGTATATATTAAGGATCTTTATGTGGATGATGCTGATTTTGGGGCTACTTATAAAGCATGTCATGAAAAGGGGTCGTTTGAGTCTTATTATGTGCATGATGGATTTCTGTTTCGTATGGATAAAGTTTGTATTCCTAGATGTTCATTGAGATTGCTACTTGTTGATGAAGCCCATAAGGGTGGATTAATGGGTCATTTTGGTAGGGATAAGACTTATCATATGCTGCGTGCACATTTTTATTGGCCTCATATGCTTAGAGATGTAGAACATGCTATTAAAAGATGCATTGGTTGTTTAAAAGCTAAGTCTAAATTGAAACCTCATGGCTTATATACGCCCCTGCCCATACCTTCAGCCCCTTGGGAAGACATATCCATGGACTTTATAGTGGGCTTACCTAGGACTAAGAGGGGGAGAGACTCTATTTTTGTGGTTGTAGACAGATTCTCTAAGATGGCTCACTTCATAGCTTGTCACAAAATTGACGACGCCACTAATGTAGCTTCTTTGTTCTTTAGGGAAATTGTTAGGCTGCATGGTGTGCCGAAAACCATAGTTAGTGATAGGGATGTGAAGTTTCTTAGTCACTTTTGGAGAACTCTTTGGGGTAAGTTGGGTACTAGGCTGTTATTCTCTACATCTAGCCACCCACAAACCGACGGCCAAACCGAAGTCACCAATAGGACTTTAACCACCATCCTTAGAGCCATTATTAGGAAGAACCTGAAATCTTGGGAAGAAATGCTGCCTCATGTGGAATTTGCATACAATAGGACAATGCATTCATCTACTATGCTTACTCCATTTGAGTGCGTTTATGGTACTAACCCCCTAACTCCTTTAGATCTTACCCCATTTCCAATGAGGGAAAAAGAAAGCTTTGATGCAGGAAAACAGGTGGAGTTCATTAAGGAGTTACATGAGAGGACAAGGATCAAGCTGGAACAAAGGGCCGAGTATAATGTCAACCGAGCTAACAAGGGACGACGCAAGGTTATTTTCCAGCCCGGCGATCTCGTATGGGTGCATTTGAGGAAGGAGAGGTTCCCCGAGCAACGAAAGTCCAAACTGTCACCACGTGGAGATGGGCCTTTCAAGGTGCTTCAACGCATTGGTGATAACGCATACAAGCTGGAGTTGCCCGGAGAGTACGGCGTGAGTGCTACATTCAACGTGGCTGATCTAACTCCTTATTTTGCTGTGGATGAAGACCTTGATTCGAGGTCGAATCCTTTTCAAGAAGGGGAGGATGATGAGGGGCCATCCGTCAAGCCACCACCGAGCACGCCCATCCTTTTTGATGGTCCAATGACAAGGGCGCGAGCCAAGAAGCTTCAAAGGGACTTGTTTGCATTTGTGGCGTACCATGGAGACAAGGAAGCCAAGAATGCCCCTGAGAAAAAGCCATTATTCATGAGCAGCCTCGTCGCCAAGGATTCAAGCCACGAAGTGCCAGATTGAGGCACCGGCGCAGCGGTGCCTAGGCTGGGCACAAGCGCGCGCGCCAGCGGCGCCCCGCACATGTGTGCGTTGCTTGGGCTTGTTAGGCCATTTTGGGCCGCCCTCTTTAATTGTTTTACTTAGACTTTTTCTAGCTATTTTCTGATTATTAGGAAGACATATAAATAGCTTCTAGTGGTTATTATTTCAGATTAGAAACCTTTATCATAAAACTGAGTGTTTTCTCTCCATAGTGAGAATCGAAGACTTGTTCTTCAAAGTATTGCAATTTCAGCTTGGTTTGTCTTGTTTGCATCAATTATCGATCATAGTTGGTGTGCTAGTCGAATACGAGCATCTTCTTCGTGCTTTCAAGGCTGGATCCTTGATTGTGTGAAGTCGTACAAGGTTGGTCACTTGATCATTCAATCTGGTTCTCGTTTTCAAAGCAACGAGGGTCTTTTTGTTGTTTCATTTGGTTGATCTCATTTTCCCTATCGTTTTCATTTGAGTCTCATTATTTCCTTTCCATTTTCAGTTTGTCGAGTCCTTTTGTTGCATTTCTAATCGTTTGCTTGTTTCCCTTTGTTTGCTGAGTCGTTGATTGTCGAAGATCGGGCCAATCACGGTTAACCCCGTATCAGTTTGTAATCCATTCTGATCATGAAGCCTTGAATTACTTGAAAGGCCAATTCAGACTCAGCAGGCGACATGCAAGATGGGTTGAATTTATGAAGACCTTTCCTTATGTTGTGAAACATAAGAAAGGCAAGGAGAATGGGGGTAGCTGACGCCCTTTCTTGGAGGTATGTGCTCTTGAACCAATGTGATGTTAAGATCCTTGGATTTGCAATGATTTGGGAATTATATGCTAGTGATCCTCACTTTGCTGAAATCTATAAGAATTGCATGTCTAGGGGTGAAATAGATACCTACTTTATTGATGATGGATACTTGTTTAAAGCTGGTAAATTGTGCATTCTTTCATCTAGTATACGTAGGCTTCTAACTAAAGAGGTTCATGAATCAAGAGGACATAGGGGTTTAGAAAAGACGTTAGAAGGTTTAAAAGAACACTACTATTGGCCTAAAATGAGTAATTATGTGCTGAGATTTGTCAAGAGTTGTGTTGTTTGTGCTAAAGCTAAGTCTAGACTTCACCCCCATGGTGATAGCGATAAAAGGACCATGAAGATTAAAGTTGAAAAGAAGGTGTCTAGAAGGTCAAGACCGAGACCTTTCCCAAGGTTAAGAGCGTTCAAATTTAAAGAGGTGTTCATGGACTTGATACTATCTCTTCAAAATATCCATCCATGGCGTCCAAGGCCAGTAAGGAAGAGAATCAAGTCACAAAAGTTCGGAAAGTAAGAAGTCCGTCAAATGGAAAACAGTGCTCAGTAAACTGGTCATAACTTGGGCTAGAAAATTCATCTCAAGCCCAATAAGTACTCGTTGGAAAGATAATTAAAATTTCTACAACTTTGTAGTTTACTTCAAATTCAGAATCCAACAGTAAAAGGCCGAAAACTGGGTTTTACTGAGAGCTGTTCAAGTCTTACGGGAATCTTAAATATCTTATTTATTTTATTATGAACGATTTCTATTTATTTTAATAATGTAAAGAAATCAGCCAATAGGCTTATGTTAGTTGGTTGATCTTCTCTCTCCTGGTTGTTAGAGATATTTTTAGTTTGTTAGAGATATTTTAAGTTTGTTAGGATTATTTCCTTAAATAAATAATTCAGCCATGATTTATTTATTTAAGGGAATCTAGTTAGATTTATTTAGATATTATTATATCTTGGGAAGCAAGCAAAGGAGACCCCTTCTCCCATTCTAGGGCCGACCAGCCTCTCTCCTTGCTCCCCAAGTATTAGCTTTTGTATTCTCTATAAATACTTTTCAGTTTCATTAATAAAAATCAGCTTGAGATTAGATAAACCCTAAGAAAGGTTTATCTAGTCCTTGGGCTCAAAAATAATTGTGTGTGCTTGCAATTTCGAAATTCTTCACCATCATCATTCCGACTTCTCTCTCTTCATCTGAAAATTCAATTGTATTTGTTTAAGTTTGATTCATTGATTTATTCAATAGAGGTTGTTCTAGAATTGATTGTTAAAGATCGTTCTAGTTAATCAATCAGATTTAGCGTTAGAGCCAATCTGATTGAACTATCAAAATTGAGTTTTTCAATCTATCAAATTCGGTTCTTTCAGATTCATTCAAAATCAATTTGGTCACTTGTTGTGCACGATTTCTCATAGTGATTGCAAATTCAGGTTGAATCGAGAATTACTAGGCAAGATCGGGATCCTGTGTGGTCAAATACGAGGTTTCTGAGGAGTAATCCGAGGCAATCACGTATCACATGGGTTGTACCAGCCTTTACCTATTCCTAGTTCACCTTGGGAAGACATTTCTATGGATTTCATTGTAGGTTTGCCTAGAAGTAGGAAGGGTAGAGATTCTATCTTTGTAGTGGTAGATAGATTTTCCAAAATGGCTCACTTTATTCCATGTCAATCGACTGATGATGTTGTGCATATTGCTGATTTGTTCTTTAGGGAAATTGTTAGATTGCATGACATTCCTTGTTCTATTGTTTCAGATCGTGATGCTAAATTTTTGAGTTATTTTTTGAAGAGTCTATGGTCTAAATTGGGAACTAAATTGCTGTTTTCTACATCATGTCACCCACAAACTGATGGGCAAACTGAAGTTACCAATAGAACGTTAGGGGTTTTACTTAGAACTATGCTTAAAGCTAACCTCAAACGTTGGGAAAATGTTTTGCCTTTTGTGGAGTTTGCTTATAACAGGTCAATCCATTCAGCCACAAAAATGACCCCTTTTGAGGTTGTTTATGGGCTGAATCCGAGGACACCAGTGGACATGAAGCCTCAGCCATACAAGGGAAAAGAGAGCTTTGAAGCTAACAAGAGGGCTGAGTTTGTGAAGAAGCTGCATGAGAGGACTAAGATGCATTTGGAGCGAAAATCCAATATAAGGCCCATGCTGATAAGGGTCGAAAACAAGTCATCTTTGAAGAAGGAGATCTCGTTTGGGTGCATTTTAGGAAGGAGAGGTTCCCAAATCAAAGGAAAAAACAAGTTAGATCAGCGAAGAGATGGACCGTTCAGAATTCTTAAGCGGATCGACCCTAATGCTTACCATGTTGATTTGCCTGGTGAGTATAATGTCCATCCGACGTTTAATGTGGCTGATCTGATACGGAATTATCTCCTCGATTGCTCGATGATGACAATTCGGTTTTGTTTTGACCCGATCTTGACAAGTAATTCTCTTTCCAACTGATTTGCCTTCGAAGTTAATAACTTGTTGCGCAAGAAACTCGAATTGTAATTAACGAAACTGATTTGATAGATTGAAACAATCAACTTTGATAGTTCAATTGGATTGGCTCTAACGCAAAATCCAATTGATTAACTAGGTTTGATCTTTAACAATCAAACTAGAACAACCACAATTGACTAGATCAATAAACCAAATTGAATGAACACACGAAAGAGAGAATTCGAATGGAGTATGTTGATCGATCTTTGTAGGTTTGGATGCTAGAACACAAGTTGTTTTAATGGCCCAAGAGCAAGATTAAACCAAAGGGGTTTAATCTTACTGAGCTGATTTTTATTGAATGAAGATGCAAACTATAAATAAGAAATACAAAACAAAGTTCCTTGGAGAGCAAGGCATCGCATGGCCGGCCCTAGTAGGGACAATTTGGTCAAATGACTTGTTTCCCAAGATAACATAAAATAATTAAAAAGCATCTATCTAAGTGTCCTTATCATAAATAAATCAAATAAATAATTATTTGACTTATTTATATAAGAAAACTAAAAAGTTAATCCTAAAACTCAAAAAGATATAAATAATAATAAAGCAAGATATATTTCAGCCCTAACAAACTTCCTATGGCCGAAATTATCATAAAGATAAAGATAGAATCAAAATAAAAGATAAGATTCCCGTAAGACTTGAACAGCTCTCAGTAAATCGCAATTTTCGGCTCTTTGCTGTTGGATTCTTCTTTTGACGTAAACTACAAAGTTGTAGATATTTTAATTATCTATCCAACGCAATTTGAACGGACTTGAGATCAATTTTCTAGCTCAAGTTATGACCATTTTACTGAACATTGCTTTTAATTTGACGGGTTTCATAACTTTTCGAACTTTTAAAACTTCATCCTCTTCCTTGGTGGCCTTGGACGCCATTGATGAACATAATCAAAGGATAATATCAGATCCATGAACACGTTCTTAAATTTAAATGATCGGGACCTTAGTAAAGGTCTTGGTGTTTGGCCTCCATTCGTCTTCAACAAATCATTCGCTTTGATCCTCCCTTGATTTGCATCATGATCTATCTCTTTATGTGCCAGATTTTGACTCCGACGTCGAATCAGAGACGATTCGAGCTCAAGTGGAGGAGAATGATGCAGTGAAGCCTGCCATGTCTCCAACCGACGTCGATGAGTTGATTCGAGTGCCTTCTCACGGACCAATCACAAGAAGTCGAGCTAAAAAGATTGCTCAAGGCACAACAACGATCTTGGTTCGATTGGCAGCGGTTATTGAAGAGCCTAGCAAGGCGAAGTGGGTCTCGTGCATTCGACATCAATTGAGCCCGGATTCCATGGATTAATTATATGAGGGCCGAAAATTACTATTTCTTTATTTAGAAACATGTATTAATTTGTCTCACTTTAGGGCTGAATTTAGTAAGTGACTGGTGAGATGAATTGGTATATGGGTCAAAGTCAACCCTTTGACTTGACCATTCTAAATTGAAGAAAATATCTTATTTATTTTATTATGAACAATTTCTATTTATTTTAATAATGTAGAGAAATCAGCCAATAGGCTTATGTTAGTTGGTTGATCTCTCTCCTGGTTGTTAGAGATATTTTTAGTTTGTTAGAGATATTTTGAGTTTGTTAGGATTATTTCCTTAAATAAATAAATCAGCCATGATTTATTTTATTTAAGGGAATCTAGTTAGATTTATTTAGATATTATTATATCTTGGGAAGCAAGCAAAGGAGACCTATTCTCCCCATCTAGGGCCGGCCAGGGCCCTTGCTCCCCAAGTATTAGCTTTTGTATTCTCTATAAATACTTTTCAGTTTCGTTAATAAAAATCTGCTTGAGATTAGATAAATCCTAAGAAAGGTTTATCTAGTCCTTGGGCTCAAAAATACAATTGTGTTTGTGTGCTTGCAATCTCGAGATCATCATCATCATAACAGCCGAAATTTCTCTCTCTCGTGTTCTTAAATTCGAAATTCAGATTGTGTTGATAAGTTGTTCATCTAGTTTAGTTCTAGGTTGATTGTTAAAGATCGATCCTAGTTCATCAATTGAATTTAGCGTTAGAGCCAATTCAATTGAACTATCTATTTGAATCTTCCTATCAATTTCGATCCATTTTATTCACCATCATTCAAATCAGTTTGGTTACTTGTGTCACAAGAAAGTTCTAAAGTTGAAAGCTTTGTAGGTTTGAATCATAATTGCTGGCAAGATCGGGTTCCTATGTGGTCAAATATGAGATTTCTGAGGAGTAATCCGAGGCGATCACGTATCAGACTCCATCGGTTACTCATCAACAATTCTATAATCAGCCACAAAACCGGTATCCTCAAGCCACTCATCAACAATGTCAACAATACAATAATTCTTTTGATGATGTGACGTATGGCTATCCCGGGGAAGAAAGGCGCCCATGGCATCCTCCCCTAGATGATCTCTATAACCAAGCTGAGGTTGTAGAGGATCTCCCACCAACTTATGGAGTACAAAGGCCGAACAACAACAACAACGTTAACCAAGCTGTAAATCAGATTGGGAAACAACCGAGGGATCACCATTATGGTGTTAAGCTCAACATCGAGCCATTATGGTGTTAAGCTCAACATCGAGCCCTTCGCTGGCACATCCGATGCCGAAATCTATCTAGATTGGGAGTCAAAAACTGAGGCTATCTTTGATTATTATAACTATCATGATGCACAACGAGTGGCCGTAGCTACCATTCATTTTACAGATTTTGCATACTCATGGTGGCAAGAAGAGAAATCCGAGAGGGAATATGTGGGTGAGCAACCCATTACCACTTGGGCTGAGCTTAAAGATGCCATGCGCCAACGGTTTGTTCCCGAGGACTACCTTGATCGTGTCCAAGTCAAACTGGAGCGTGTGATTCAAGGAGCTCGAACACCCGATGAGTATTACAAGGAGCTGCGCCAATTAGTGTACCGATCCCGAGTACGTTTTCCGGAGAGGTATGTGGTTTCCAAATTCATAGGTGGTCTCAATTCGGATTTGTCTACTTATGTGGAAATGCAGAGATTTGGAACTAACGCACCAATAGAGGACGTTCTTCACTACACCAACCAAGTTTACCACAACTTGCAAAAGAGGAAGGGAGGTGGAAGTGGACGAGTGTGGGGCCAAGGCACAACTGGTTCTTCACAACCCTACAAGAAGAGTGAGTCCCGAGATTCCAAAAATGAGGTCAGCCGAGTACCACCCAAGAAAGATGATGCAGTGAAGCCTGCCATGTCTCAAACCGACGTCGATGAGTTGATTCGAGTGCCTTCTGACGGACCAATCACAAGAAGTCGAGCTAAGAAGATTGCTCAAGGCACAACAGCGATCTTGGTTCGATTGGCAGCGGTTATTGAAGAGCCTAGCAAGGCGAAGTGGGTCTCGTGCATTCGACATCAATTGAGCCCGGATTCCATGGATTGATAATATGAGGGCCGAAATGCACTATTTCTTTATTTAGAAACATACATTAGTTTGTCTTACTTTAGGGCTGAATTTAGTAAGTGACCGGGTGAGATGAATTGGTATATGGGTCAAAGTCAACCCTTTGACTTGACCATTCTAAATTGAAGAAAATATCTTATTTATTTTATTATGAACAATTTCTATTTATTTTAATAATGTAGAGAAATCAGCCAATAGGCTTATGTTAGTTGGTTGATCTTCTCTCTCCTGGTTGTTAGAGATATTTTTAGTTTGTTAGAGATATTTTAAGCTTGTTAGGATTATTTCCTTAAATAATGATGCGGGGATAAACCGCTTGATGCCCGATCTTCGACGTTCACGACTCAAAACAAAGAAACAACAATAATGATCAGAAATGGAAATGCAACAAGACTCGACAAGGAAGAATACGACTTGCAATGAACGAAAAGACAAGGAAACGAATTCAAACAGAAAAGGACTCGACAAGAGATAAAGGACTCAAGAACAACAAGAAGGATAACCTCATAAAACAACTATCAAACCCTTGACTTGATTCAGCCAAGAACCTAATAGAATGATTATGAAACCAACCTTTACGATCTCACACAACAAGGAACGAGACCTTGAAGCACGAGAAAGGGGCTCGTGATTGTTGACAAGCACCAACCTTCGATGAGATTGACACAAATCAAAGCAAACCAAGCTGCGGATTCACACACACGTTGAAAGCCAAAGCTCTCGTTTTCTCTCTATTGCAAGGAGAATTGGAAATACAAAATGAGTTGTCTAATCTGAAAATAAACCACCTAAAAGCTATTTATATGTCCTTAAATAATAATGGAAATAACAAATAAAAGTCTAATTTAAAGATAACTAGTGGCCCAAAATGGAAATGGCCCAATAAAACAAATCCAATAAAATCAGCGTCGCAAGCTTGCTAGCACACGGACAGGCGCGCGCACTAAAGGAGTGTCGCATCACCTAGGCCGCATCTTCGCTGCGCTGAAGCGCGCCGTTGCATTGCTGGGCGCGTCGATGCAGCCTCGCTGCGCTGAAGCGCGCTGTTGCATCGAGGTGCTCCGTTGCATTGCTGGGAGCGTCGATGCAGCCTCGGGTTTGCGATCCATCGGCGCTCAAGACGCACACCGCTCTGGCCTTAGAATCCACACTTGCTCCTACCTCCTTAGCCATAGTGTAGCCCACAAAAACATTCATCTCGCGTTGTAGCTTCTTAGCTCGAGCACGGGTGAGTGGTCCATCAAAGAGTGTAGGCGCGCCCGGTGGAGGCTGCCTAGATGGTCCCTCATCAACCTCCCCTTCTTGGAAAGGATTCGACCCCGAATCCAACTCTTCATCCACGGCTAAGTACGGCGTAAGATCAGCGACATTGAAGGTGGTGCTCACACCATAATCCCCGGGCAGCTCTAATTTGTAAGCGTTGTCTCCAATCCGTTGAAGCACCTTGAAAGGTCCATCGCCTCTTGGAGACAGTTTGTTCTTCCTTAGCTCCGGAAACCGCTCCTTCCTTAGATGCGCCCATACCAAATCGCCGGGCTGGAAAATCACGCGGCGCCGCCCATGGTTGGCGCGCCTAGCATTGTACTCGGCCTTTTGCTCCAACCGAGTCTTGGTTCGAGCATGCAGCTCCTTAATAAATTCAACGTGCTTTCCTGCATCAAAACTTTCATGCTCCCTCATTGGAAATGGGGTAAGATCTAAGGGGGTGAGTGGGTTAGTACCATAAACACATTCAAATGGAGTTAACATAGTAGATGAGTGCATAGTGCGATTGTAAGCAAACTCCACATGAGGTAAAGCTTCTTCCCACATTTTCAAATTCTTTTTAATAATGGTTCTAAGGATAGTAGCTAACGTCCTATTGGTCACTTCGGTTTGCCCATCAGTTTGTGGGTGGCTAGATGTAGAGAACATTAGCTTAGTTCCTAGCTTATTCCATAAAGTCCTCCAAAAATGGCTAAGGAACTTGGTATCCCTATCACTCACTATTGTTTTTGGTATGCCATGAAGCCTAACTATTTCCCTAAAGAACAAGTTAGCTACATTACTAGCATCATCAGTTTTATGGCACGGCACAAAGTGTGCCATTTTGGAAAATCGGTCAACTACCACCATAATTGAATCTCTCCCCTTCTTAGTCCTAGGCAACCCTACTATAAAGTCCATGGATAAATCCTCCCAAGGGGCTGTAGGCGTAGGCAAAGGGGTGTAAAGTCCATGTGGCATCAACCTAGATTTGGCTCTTAAACAATCAACACAACGCTTAACTATATTTTCAACGTCTCTAAGCATGTGTGGCCAATAAAAATGAACCCTAAGAGTATGATAAGTTTTATCCCTCCCAAAATGTCCCATTAGGCCGCCCTTATGGGCTTCCTCAACCAACAATAAACGCAAAGAGCAACGAGGAATGCAAACTTTATCTACTCTAAATAAAAATCCATCATGAATGTAGTATTTCTCATCCGAACCCTTTTGCATGCAGCACTTAAAAGCATCACCAAAATCAATATCATTCTCATATAATTCACGAATGTAAGTAAATCCTAACACTCTAGAATCTAATGAGACAAGTAAAGCATGGCGACGTGACAAGGCATCGACTACTACATTATCCTTTCCCTTTTTATATTTTATGACATATGGAAATGTCTCAATGAATTCCATCCACCTACCATGCCTTCTATCCAATTTATCTTGACTCTTGAAATGTTTTAAAGATTCATGGTCAGTTTTCAAGACAAATTCACTAGGCCAAAGATAATGTTGCCATGTTTTTAACACTCGAAACAAAGCATATAACTCTTTATCATAAGTCGAGTAGTTTAAACATGCACCTTTCAATTTTTCAGAAAAGAAGGCAATAGGCTTACCTTCTTGCATGAGAACGCCTCCAATTCCAATGCCACTCGCATCACACTCCACTTCGAAGGGCCGAGTGAAGTCGGGCAAGGCCAACAATGGGGCATGCGTCAATCTGTCCTTTAGGGTGTTGAATGCCCTCTCTTGTGCCTTCTCCCATTTGAACTCACTCCTCTTCTTAGTGATTTCGGTCAAGGGAGCAGCAATGGTGCTAAAATCCCTCACAAATCTCCGATAGAAGCTGGCGAGGCCGTGGAAGCTCCTGACTTGGCCAATGGAGATAGGCGTCGGCCACTCTTGAATCGCCCTTATCTTGGCTTCGTCTACTTGTAGTCCTTTGGAGCTCACTACAAAACCAAGAAAAGTGACATGATTAGTGCACAATTCACATTTCTTCAAATTTGCATACAAGTGCTCTAATCTAAGTGTAGAGAGTACTTCCCTCAAATGATCTTCATGCGTTTCTAGGGATTTGCTATAGATCAGAATATCATCAAAATAAACAACAACAAATTTCCCTATGAAGTTTCTAAGCACATGATTCATTAGGCGCATGAAAGTACTTGGGGCGTTTGTAAGCCCGAATGGCATAACAAGCCATTCATAGAGACCAAACTTGGTCTTGAAGGCTGTTTTCCATTCGTCCCCCTCCTTCATCCTTATTTGATGGTAGCCACTTTTTAAATCTATCTTTGAAAAGATAGTGGCTCCATGCAATTCATCTAGCATGTCGTCTAGACGAGGGATGGGGTGCCTATACTTTACCGTTATGTTGTTAATAGCCCTACAATCGACACACATACGCCATGTGTTGTCTTTCTTAGGCACTAGCAACACCGGTACAGCACAAGGGCTTAAACTTTCCCTAATGTATCCCTTATCCAATAACTCTTGGACTTGGGATTGGACTTCTTGAGTCTCCTTGGGGTTCATACGATAGGCTGGCCTATTAGGCAAAGATGCTCCGGGAATGAGATCAATTTGATGCTCGATTCCTCTAATTGGAGGTAAGCCAGCCGGTATCTCATCGGGAAATACGTCATTGTATTCCTCAATGAGCCCCAAAATTTGTGGGGGCAAAGAGGCTCTAAGTTCCTCATTCAACAAACTCAGCTCCTTGCACAAGAGCATGAGTGTTGTTTGCCCATCCAAATACTCGGTCTCTAACTCCCGCTTGGAAGCCAAAAGTGCGCTGGAGGGTGGGAGATTGTTAGGTGAGCTCGTCTTACCCCGAGTTGTCCCCTTCTTTCCCTCACCTTCTCCACTTACCTTACTTACCTTCTTTTTGTCAAACTCCTCGGCCACCTGCATAGGCGTCATGGGTTTGAGCACTATGGTTTGGCCATTGTAGGTGAAGGTGTTCCGGTTGGTGAATCCATCATGCGTGACCTTCCTATCATATTGCCATGGGCGACCTAATAAAATGTGACAAGCCTGCATAGGAACTACATCACAAAGAACAACATCCTCGTAATGCCCTAATTTAATAGAAACATGCGCTTGCTTGTTCACTTTAAGTTCTCCACAATCGTTCATCCAATGCAATTTATAAGGTCTAGGGTGTTGAGTCATAGATAATTGCAGTTTTTGTACCATTTCAAGACTAGCAATGTTACAGCAACTTCCACTATCTATTATCATGTTGCAAACCTTACCCTTAATTAAACATCGAGTATGAAATAGATTTTCACGTTGATTATCTTCACAAGGGGCTGGTTTTATATGCATGTTACGTCTAGCAATTAAAGACTCCCCTGATTCATACTCTATCTCATCCTCATCATCATGCAAATCATCATTATTAGGCTCATTTTCATGCACATCATCAATTTCTTCCTCAGATTCATATTGGCCTAAATGATTGATTAAAAGTGTTTTCTTGTTAGGGCAATCTTTCATCATGTGCCCTCTTCCTTGGCACTTAAAACACACAATATCCCTAGCTCTAGAGGAAGGGTTAGAGGTACTGCCCTCAGGAGCTGCCGAAGCTCCACTATTGGGGCCCTTGTTGTAGGATGGCGCGGTGCCCGCGGAAGGCTTGGTTCGGCCAGCTTGATCTCCATAGGCGCCGGCGGTGCTTCCTCGTTCCTTTGTAGGCGCGCCTTCCTTTCCATAAGACATGGCCTGGCCACGGTTGTTCCTCCATGAGTTGGGCTGGTTACTCGTGCCTCGGCCTCCTAGAATCCGTGCCTTGTTCTTTTTCTCAACCTTCATAGCTAAATGTAACAAACCAGTCATAGTAGTATATGGATATAAATCGACCTCATTAGCTAAAGAAGGATGTAAAACTCGAAGGAAACGTGCCATTGTGGACTCCTCATCCTCATCCACATTGGCTCTTACCATTGCCACTTGCATGGCATTGTAAGTTTCCTCGGCACTCATTGAACCTTGCTTGAGATTCTCCAATCTTTGACGCAGCTCACGTGCATAATGTTGGGGAATGAAACGCCTCCTCATGAGGGCCTTCATTTGCTCCCAAGTTCCTATTGGTGCGTCAAGAGCTCTTCTCCTTTCCTTTACTAGATTATCCCACCAGATTAGTGCATAACCGGAAAATTCAAGGGTGGCGAGTTGTACCTTTTTATGCTCGGCAAAGTTATGGCAATTCCATATTTGTTCAATTTTCGTCTCCCACTCCATGTAGACGTCCGGATCACACTTGCCTTCAAAGGCTGGGATCTTCACTTTGATTTTTCCTACTCCATCTTGCTCGGGCTCTCTAGGCCGCCTTGGACGCCTATCTCTGTCTTCGCGCCTTGAATAGCGCTCCCAATGTTCATCATCTTCGGCGTCATACTCATCGAAATGGTCTTCTTGGCCCGGAGCTCTCCTATGTCCCTGAAAATCATGAAATTCATTAGCACGATTTCGCCCTTCCCTAGCGGGAGAGGGTAATTGGCTAATTGGGATCCCTTGAGCAAAAATCCCGGGAGAATGGAAATGAGTTGAGTTCAAGTTATCTTCCCTGTTTTGATGATGGGAAGTGGAGGCAAAATTCGGATCCATGCTGGACGGATGGAACGTAGGCGCGGACTCACGAGCGCGCCCTTGCCCTTGGCTCGCCGCTGCGGCTGGATCGTGCGCCGTTGGCGCGGTACCTGGCGCGACGCTCGGTGCGGCCCCCGGTTGAGGCGTCGTAATTGTTTGCGCCTCCAAGGCGGCCATGCGTGAATTGAGGCGCGCCATGTTGCTGTTGAGAGAGCTCAACAAGTTGAACACATCGGGGTGAACCGGGTCGGGGCTCCTGGATCGGTGGGATCCTCTCTCGTCTCCTGACATGATCACACACAACGCACTACAAGCAAATGGTTAATGTTAGTCAAAACGATAAACTCCTCGCTTGTGTTTCACTCGCTCTCACTCTCGGGTGGTGTGATCGAGCTTGTTGTTGCAATCTGCCTTGAAATGATCAAAATCAAGTTGAAGTTTAGTAGATCAGTCAAACACGAGAAGAGAAGGTTGGAGGAAAGAGGATTTAAACAAATGAAGACTCGAGTGAAAACAGAAACAGGAAGTAGAGAAAATGAGAAGAAGACTCGATTATAAACAAGACCAGAATTGAGAAAGAGAAAATTGTCAAACAAAGAGTTAGATCAAACCTTGATTAAGCCTGTCTCACCTTGATTTCCTTAACCAAGAGTGCACTTGGAGTGGTTTGTTGGGTGAGGCGTAGGGTGGCTTTTTGTGAAGGTTCGAGGTATACTCCAATGGCGTCCGACAATAGGGAAGAAACGAAGAGAAAAGGAAGACTCTTGCACTTTTTTTTTTTTTGACTTACACAAAATACTTACAAGTATGCAATAATGGAAGCTATACTATGATATGAATTAAGAAGAGATAAGAGATTAAAGAATCTGATTTTCTGAATTTTGCTTCTTTTTTTTGACTTTTTTTTTTTTGACTTTTCTTTTTCTTTCTTTTTTTTTTTCAGAAATACTCAGATAATTAAGATAAATACGAAAATAAAAAATGCTAAAATAATATGCAATATGAAAGTGCAAGAAAATAAAATAGAAATGTAGCAGATTTAATGTGATGGGCGTTGGAGTGGTGGGATGCAATCCCTGATTTTGTGGTTGGTGGAGAAAGTCTCAAGGCTGAAATGTAGGAGGTGGGTATGAATTTGGACGTTGGGAGAGTGTGGGAATGGATTTGAATGGGTCTTGCTACTTTGTAGGAGGTGGGTGTAGCTTTTGTGGCTGAAATGAAGGTTGTTAGAATCTTTGAACTAGTCAACCTTAAATGTAGGAGGTGGGAAAGGCAATTGAATTTCTGACTTAATTAAATTAAATCAGCTCCTCCTTACTTAATTCAAACGTGGCTGATGGTTCTAGGAAGGTGGTGGACGTTTTTTGTGAAGGTGGTGGGCAGGAGGTGGTGTTGGTGACGGTTACTTGAAGTTTAGGGTGTGTTTGGCTGGGCAAAACAAACCACTTCAGCAAGCAACAAACTGGTTAGTACTTTCAAGTTTAATTAAAGAGATTGAGATTAATCAAACCTGATCGGATCCTTGTAGACGCTACTCCTCTTTTTGGTATTTTGTAGACTCTAATGGTGAATCGACTCGGAAATGGAAAAGAACGTCGTCAACGAAGCTCTGATACCAATTTGATGCGGGGATAAACCGCTTGATGCCCGATCTTCGACGTTCACGACTCAAAACAAAGAAACAACAATAATGATCAGAAATGGAAATGCAACAAGACTCGACAAGGAAGAATACGACTTGCAATGAACGAAAAGACAAGGAAACGAATTCAAACAGAAAAGGACTCGACAAGAGATAAAGGACTCAAGAACAACAAGAAGGATAACCTCATAAAACAACTATCAAACCCTTGACTTGATTCAGCCAAGAACCTAATAGAATGATTATGAAACCAACCTTTACGATCTCACACAACAAGGAACGAGACCTTGAAGCACGAGAAAGGGGCTCGTGATTGTTGACAAGCACCAACCTTCGATGAGATTGACACAAATCAAAGCAAACCAAGCTGCGGATTCACACACACGTTGAAAGCCAAAGCTCTCGTTTTCTCTCTATTGCAAGGAGAATTGGAAATACAAAATGAGTTGTCTAATCTGAAAATAAACCACCTAAAAGCTATTTATATGTCCTGAAATAATAATGGAAATAACAAATAAAAGTCTAATTAAAAGATAACTAGTGGCCCAAAATGGAAATGGCCCAATAAAACAAATCCAATAAAATCAGCGTCGCAAGCTTGCTAGCACACGGACAGGCGCGCGCACTAAGGGAGTGTCGCATCACCTAGGCCGCATCTTCGCTGCGCTGAAGCGCGCTGTTGCATCGAGGTGCTCCGTTGCATTGCTGGGCGCGTCGATGCAGCCTCGGGTTTGCGATCCATCGGCGCTCAAGACGCACACCGCTCTGGCCTTAGAATCCACACTTGCTCCTACCTCCTTAGCCATAGTGTAGCCCACAAAAACATTCATCTCGCGTTGTAGCTTCTTAGCTCGAGCACGGGTGAGTGGTCCATCAAAGAGTGTAGGCGCGCCCGGTGGAGGCTGCCTAGATGGTCCCTCATCAAATAAATAATTCAGCTATGATTTATTTATTTAAGGTAACCTAGTTAGATTTATTTAGATATTATTATATCTTGGGAAGCAAGATAAGGAGGCTAATTCCTCTCTCCTAGGGCCGGCCACACCCCCTTGCTTGCTCCCCAAGGATTAGCTTTTGTATTCTCTATAAATACTTTTCAGTTTCATTAATAAAAAAACAGCTTGAGATTAGATAAACCCTAAGAAAGGTTTATCTAGTCCTTGGGCTCAAAAATTACAAGTGTGTTTGTGTGATTACAATCTCGAGATCATCATCATCATAGCAGCCGAAATTTCTCTCTCTTGTTCTTAATTTCGGAATTCAGATTGTGTTATTCATATAGTCTAGTTCTAGGTTGATTGTTAAAGATCGATCCTAGTTCATCAATTGAATTTAGCGTTAGAGCCAATTCAATTGAACTATCTATTTGAATTATCCTATCAATTTCGATTCATTCAGTTCACCATTATTCAAATCTGTTTGTTACTTGCATCACAAGGAGTTCTAAAGTTGAAAGCTTTTGTAGGATTGAATTGATTTGCTGGCAAGATCGGGTTCCTGTGTGGTCAAATACGAGGTTTCTGAGGAGTAATCCGAGGCGATCACGTATCAAGTGGTATCATAATCCAGCGTCTCGCCAAGTAATTGTTTCTTTCCTTAATTTGCTTTCTAGTTAATTTAATTCAGTTTTTGACCCCAAAATTTGAACCTTTACCCAAGTTACAATTTTTGAGATCCAAAGGCTGAATTTGCACCACAACCACCACTTAGTTCCGCCAACACCACCACTCCGCCACCACCTGCACACCCCGACTTGGTGTCGCTCTCACCAGCCGCACCACCCACCACCACCGTCCGATCACAACCCCACCAACCCCATCCAAATCGGAGCATCCAAACCCTAGTTCGCCACCCTCATTCTCGAACCCTAACCCTAATTTTTCGAGAACTCAACCCTAACCCTAACCCTAATCTGGCGGCAGTCCAAACCCAAACCCTAACCCTAGTTACGAGAAACCCTAGGTAACCCTAATTCTCGCAAACCCTAGTCCGAAACCCTACCAAACCCAAACCCTCGAACCGAACCCTAATAGCCCTAATCCAGCCGTGATCTCCCAAACCCTAAATCCCTTAGTTGTTCCTTGCCCTCCAAGCAATTACCAATTAGGAGATTTTTATGGGATTTGTGCATGTTTATTGGCTGAATTGGTTGAGTTGTATTGCAATTTAGATTAGCAATTGTTTTTCCTACAGTTTTATGAGTTTTCATTCATGTTGCATGATTGATTGCGATTCATATTGCTTGATTAATACTTGCTGATTTCTGTCATTGCATCCCATCAATTCGACCTACCCTTCTTCTTTTGTTAATTTGGCTTCTAGTTGGTTTCATTGGTAGCAAAAGTCACTTAGTTTAAAAAAAAAAAAAAAAAAGAGGTTCGTATATACCCTTTTAATTTCGTCCTTAGCATTGTTGCATTGCTTTGCTTGTTTCTTCATTATAGCACAAGAGTAGTTTGTGCATAAAAATCAAAAAAAAAAAAAAAAAGAAAAGAAAAAGTGATCTACCCCAGCTAGTTTTAAGCCACTTTCAACCCTAGTGACTGCTTGCTTAAAAAGATAGCTAAGTAGAAATCACTTTGAAGAAAAAGAGTGACGAAATAAAAGTCACTAAGCCTACCATATTTTCTGTCCTTGCATGCTGAATTTTGGCTTTATTAACTTGCATAGAGTCAATTGAGAGATTGCATGTGTTTTAGAGCTCATAGAGGGATTATTTGCATTGCTTGTCTTATTGCATATTTGCCATTTGCTTAAGCTGCATATTTCCTTTAAATATCATTAGTATTCCATACCTACACTATATCTACCATTTTACTCCCTCAAAACAGCCCAAAAACTGAATTAAGTTGATTGGATTGCTTTGAGGCAAGTTTTGGCTTGATCAAGGTGTGGTATTGCTTGTTGTGGTTTACTTTAGAACACACTACTCTCTCTACCTTCTTGCTTGTTTCAGGAACAATGGTGATTCCATCAGAACCTAACCCAACTGAATTGAGTCTCACTAAGGAGGCAATCGACTTCATTAGGTTGTCCATTAGTGAAGGTGTGCGCGATGGCCAGGCTCGAGCTGTAGAACTGGCCACGGCTGCATTGGCTCCACAACTAAAGCATTTAGAGGAACAACTTGCAATATTGGTTGATTCATCTCAAGCTAGTCGCAAGAGCACCCCTGCAGTCGATCTTACAAGTGACCCAAATCAAGCCTCGGGTAGCGACAAAGGCAAGCAACAACTAGTGGATGACGAACATGATGTGCTTGCTAGCTACAACAAAGATAATGATCCCCCGGCTCACTACTCCCCCACAGCAGGCCGAGGTAGAGGAAGAGGCATCGGGTCGAGGACTCCACCGGTTACTCATCAACAATTCTATAATCAGCCACACAACCGGTATCCTCAAGCCACTCATCAACAATATCAACAATACAACAACTCTTTTGATGATGTGACGTATGGTTATCCCGGGGAAGAAAGGCGTCCATGGCATCCTCCCCTAGATGATTTCTATAACCAAGCTGAGGTTGTAGAAGATCTCCCACCAGCCTATGGAGTACAACGGCCGAACAACAACAACAACGTTAACCAAGTTGTAAATCAGATTGGGAAACGTGATATAAAGATCAAGATAGAACCATTCAATGGAGAGCTTAACCCGGAGAAGTATCTAGAGTGGGAACAAGCTACAAATTTCATTCTAGATCACATGGGATATGAAGAATGGGAGAAAGTTGCTGTTGTTGTCATCCACTTTATTGGGACCGCTAGAAATTGGTGGTTTAGAATGAAGGAGGATCGAATTAGAAAGGCCTTACCACCAATTGAAACTTGGGGCCAGCTGAAGTTTGTAATGAGGAAGAAATATGTGCCTGAAGAGCATACCGAGCACATGAGATTGAAAGTTGTAACTTGCAAACAAGGCACCAAGTCTCCAACCGAGTACTTCAATGAGCTAGAGGATCTGAGTTTTAAAGCGGGAATTCATCATTCCCAACGGTCTCTAAGGACCCAATTCATGGCTGGACTGAATCAAAGCATTCAAGACACATTGGAGATTCAACAAATCAAGGATCTCAATGCCTTAGTACATTCAGCCCAACTACTCTATGAGCAGCAACAAAGGAAGAAGAAGGAAGCTTGGAATGCTACAAAAAGGTATGGCCCTAATCCTAGTTCAAATTCCAACTCTTATTCTTCTAACTCTTCTATGCAGCAAAAGGGAGCTTCTAGCTCACCTAAAACAACAGGTTTTCAAGGCCAAAGGCGTCCCACCAATGGACCTCCAAATCAGCCTAGAGCACGTGATTTAGTGTGCTACAAGTGTCAAGGACGAGGTCACTATGCCAAGGATTGTCCAAATCTAAAGCAAGTGCTTCTCACCACCAATGGAGGATATGTGAGTGATGAAGATATAACTCCAAATCAAGTGGAGGACAGTAATGGACAAGAAGAGGAGGACATAGAGGCCATTGAACCAGATTGCACCGAACAGCCTCTAACTTTGGTAACAATGCGTACTCTTACTTTACAAGAAACACCTAGGCTAGATCAAAGGGAAAACATCTTTCATACTAGGTGTACAGTAAAGAATCAAGTGTTATGCATGATAATTGATAGTGGTAGCTGCTGTAACATTATTAATGCTAAGGTAGTTGATCACTTGCAATTAAAAATCCAACCTAGAGCTACTAGTTATGGTCTCAATGGAATTAATGATTCAGAAGGTCCTAATCTCGTCACTCATCAGTGTTTAGTCCGTGTTGCTATTGGTACTTATGTTGATGATATTATGTGTGATGTAGTTAACATGGAATGCACTCATATTTTGTTAGGAAGACCATGGTTATTTGATAGGAGAGTGATTTATGATGGCATGTTAAACACCTACTCCTTTAACTATGATGGGAGGAGAGTTTCTCTTCTACCCTTGTCTCCTCAACAAGTTTTACAGGATCAGGTACGGTGAGATCAAGCTAGGGCACTTAGGCGTGCCAAGGAAGAGAAAGCAGAGGCTGATTCCACGGCCAAAGTTGCGGCCCGGCGTTCGGCGCCCGACGCGTTGACAAATCCAAGCGGCGTTTCCCAGTCTCCACCCGAGCGTTCTGGCTCAAATTTTGGGACAACATCAAACACAGGTGGGGCTACTGTTTGGGACGAAAAACGCCGAGAAAATCACCCTAAATCGTCCAAAGTGCCGTGCAACAATATCAGCAATGCATCTGGGACGAAAACTGGGCTATCTCCCAATCCACTCGAGCGTTTTGGCTCAAATTTTGGGAGCAATTCAGAGACTCAGAGAGCTACAAATATGGAAAAAGAACGCCTACAGAAAGAGCCAAAAATCGGCTTGAAAGGCAGTGTAGAAAAGCACTCTCTTGTGACTCAGTCTAGTATTTCTTTCCCTAACTCTTCTTGCTTACTTCTGATACGGGGTTAACCGTGATTGGCCCGATCTTCGACAATCAACGACTCGTCAACAAAGAAAACAAGCGAATGGTTAGAGGTGAAACGAATGGGACTCGACGCAAACTGGAAAATTCAGAAATGAAATAACAAGACTCAACGAAAAACAATATGGAAAGAAGATCAACCAAATGAAACAACAAAGAGACCCTCGTTGCTTTGAAAACGAGAACCAGATTGAATGATCAAGTGACCAACCTTGTACGACTTCACACAATCAAGGATCCAGCCTTGAAAGCACGAAGAAGATGCTCGTATTCGACTAGCACACCAACTATGGACGATAATTGATGCAATCAAGACAAACCAAGCTGAAATTGCAATACTTGAAGACCAAAGCCTTCGATTCTCACTATGGAGAGAAAACACTCAGTTTTGTGATAAAAGTTGTCTAATCTGAAATAATGAGCAACTAGAGCTATTTATATGTCTTCCTAATAATCAGAAAATAGCTAGAAAAGTCTAAGTAAAACAATTAAAGAGGGCGGCCCAAAATGGCCTAACAAGCCCAAGCAACGCACACATGTGCGGGGTGTCGCTGGCGCGCGCTTGTGCCGCAACCTATGCACCACGGCGTCGGTGTCTCAATCTGGCACATCGTGGCTTGACTTCTGGGCGACGAGGCTCATGAGCAATGGCTTGCATTCAGGGGCGTTCTTGGCTTCCTTGACTCCATGATATGCCACAAATGCGAACAAGTCCCTTTGAAGCTTCTTGGCTCGCGCCCTTGTCATCGGACCATCAAAGAGGATGGGCGTGCTCGGTGGTGACTTGACGGATGGTCCCTCATCATCCTCCCCTTCTTGAAAAGGGTTCGACCTCGAATCAAGGTCTTCATCCACAGCAAGATAAGGAGTTAGATCAGCCACGTTGAATGTAGCACTCACGCCGTACTCTCCGGGCAACTCCAGTTTGTATGCATTATCACCAATGCGTTGAAGCACCTTGAAAGGCCCATCTCCACGTGGTGACAGTTTGGACTTTCGTTGCTCGGGGAACCTCTCCTTCCTCAAATGCACCCATACGAGATCTCCGGGCTGGAAAACAACCTTGCGCCGGCCCTTGTTAGCTCGATTGGCATTATACTCGGCCTTTTGTTCCAGCTTGATCCTTGTCCTCTCATGTAACTCCTTAATGAACTCAACCTGTTTTCCTGCATCAAAACTTTCTTTTTCCCTCATCGGAAATGGGGTAAGATCTAAAGGAGTTAGGGGGTTAGTACCATAAACGCACTCAAATGGAGTAAGCATAGTAGATGAATGCATTGTCCTATTGTATGCAAATTCCACATGAGGCAGCATTTCTTCCCAAGATTTCAGGTTCTTCCTAATAATGGCTCTAAGGATGGTGGTTAGAGTCCTATTGGTGACCTCGGTTTGGCCGTCGGTTTGTGGGTGGCTAGATGTGGAAAATAACAGCCTAGTACCCAACTTACCCCAAAGAGTTCTCCAAAAGTGACTAAGAAACTTCACATCCCTATCACTAACTATGGTTTTCGGCACACCATGCAGTCTAACAATTTCCCTAAAGAATAAAGAAGCTACATTAGTGGCGTCGTCTGTTTTGTGACATGCTATGAAATGAGCCATCTTAGAGAATCTGTCCACAACTACAAAAATAGAGTCTCTCCCCCTCTTAGTTCTAGGTAATCCCACTATAAAATCCATGGATATGTCTTCCCAAGGGGCTGAAGGTATGGGCAAGGGCGTATACAGGCCATGAGGTTTCAATTTAGATTTAGCCTTTAAACAACCAATGCATCTCTTAATAGCATGTTCTACATCTCTAAGCATATGAGGCCAATAAAAATGTGCACGCAGCATATGATAAGTCTTATCCCTACCAAAATGACCCATTAATCCACCCTTATGGGCTTCATCAACAAGTAACAATCTCAATGAACATCTAGGAATGCAAACTTTATCCATACGAAACAGAAATCCTTCATGCACATAATAAGACTCAAACGACCCCTTTTCATGACATGCTTTATATGCAACCCCAAAATCAGCATCATCCACATAAAGATCCTTAATATAAGCAAATCCAAGCACCCTAGAATCTAATGTGGTTAACAAGGTGTGGCGTCTAGACAAAGCATCAGCCACAACGTTATCTTTGCCCTTTTTATACTTAATAACATATGGAAATGTTTCAATGAATTCCATCCATCTACCATGTCTCCTATCAAGTTTATCTTGGCTCTTAAAGTGTTTTAGAGATTCATGGTCAGTTTTAAGCACAAATTCTTTAGGCCAGAGATAATGTTGCCATGTTTTTAACACTCGAAACAAAGCATACAATTCTTTATCATAAGTCGAGTAGTTTAAACATGCACCTTTAAGCTTTTCAGAAAAGAAGGCTACAGGTTTACCTTCTTGCATGAGTACACCACCAATACCAATGCCGCTAGCGTCACACTCCACCTCGAAAGGCCTTGTGAAGTCCGGCAGCACCAACAATGGGGCGTGTGTCAATCTGTCCTTTAGGGCCTGGAATGCCCTCTCTTGCGCCTTTCCCCACTTGAACTCGCTCCTCTTCTTGGTTATCTCGGTTAATGGCGCGGCAATAGTGCTAAAGTCCCTCACAAACCGCCGGTAGAAACTGGCCAGTCCATGAAAACTCCTCACTTGTCCAATTGACGTAGGCGTCGGCCAATCCTGGATCGCCTTCACCTTAGCCTCATCAACTTGCAGCCCATTCTCATTCACTAAAAAACCAAGGAAAGTAACGGAAGTAGTGCACAATTCACATATTTTCAAGTTAGCATATAAGTGCTCTAGACGCAATGTGTTAAGCACATTTCGCAAATGATCTTCATGCTCAGCTAAGGACTTACTATACACTAGGATATCATCAAAATACACCACTACAAACTTTCCTATGTAATGCCTCAAAACATGGTTCATTAATCTCATGAAAGTGCTTGGGGCGTTAGTAAGCCCGAATGGCATAACGAGCCATTCATATAGACCGAACTTGGTCTTGAAGGCTGTTTTCCACTCGTCCCCTTCCTTCATCCGAATCTGATGGTACCCACTTTTAAGATCGATTTTTGAAAAGATAGTGGAACCATGCAACTCGTCCAACATGTCATCAAGACGAGGAATGGGGTGCCTATACTTCACCGTTATATTGTTAATTGCCCTACAATCCACACACATTCGCCATGTGTTGTCTTTCTTAGGCACTAACAATACCGGTACAGCACAGGGGCTTAAACTCTCCCTTATGTATCCCTTATCCAAGAGCTCTTGGACTTGGGATTGGACCTCTTTGGTCTCCATGGGGTTCATACGGTAGGCTGGCCGATTTGGCAAAGACGCCCCGGGAATGAGATCAATTTGATGCTCGATTCCTCTAATTGGGGGTAGGCCAGCCGGTAGCTCTTCGGGGAATACGTCCTTGTACTCCTCGATGAGCCCCAAAATGGGAGGGGGCAGTGAAGCTCTAAGCTCTTCACTTAACAAGCTCAACTCCTTGCACAAGAGCATAAGCGTTGTTTCCCCATCCAAGTAATCGTCCACTAACTCCCTCTTGGAAGCTAATAGGACGGAGGAGGGTGTAGGGCTGTCGGTTTGGCTCGTCTTACCCCGATCTTTCCCCTTCTTCCCATTCTCCCCCTCACCATCACCACTTACTTTGCTTACCTTGCCTTTGTCGAAAGCCTCGGCCACCTGGGTGGGCGTCATGGGCTTGAGTACGACGTTCTGGCCCTTATGCACAAAGGAGTGGCGGTTGGTGAACCCGTCATGCGTCACCTTCCGATCGAATTGCCATGGACGTCCGAGTAAGATGTGACAAGCCTGCATAGGAACTACATCGCATAAAATATGATCTTCATAATGACCAAGCTTAATAGTAACATGCGTTTGCTTATTCACTCTCAATTCACCACTATCATTCATCCAATGCAATTTGTAAGGCCTAGGGTGGTGAAAAATAGGAAGCTGCAGTTTTTGTACCATTTCCATGCTAGCTATGTTACAACAACTACCGCTATCAATGATTAAATTGCACACCTTGCCTTGTATTAAACAACGACTATGAAATAGATTTTCCCTTTGATTATCTTCACATGGGGCAGGTTTAGCATGCAATGTTCTCCTAGCAATCAATGACTCCCCAGACTCATATTCTACTTCCTTCTCGTCGTTATTATCATTATTATCATGCAAATCAAATTCATCATTAGCACAAGCATTCTCATTATCATCATCAACTTCAGATTCATACTCTCCTAAATGATTAATCAAAAGGGTTTTGGAGTTAGGGCAATCTTTCATGTAATGACCTCTCCCTTGACATTTAAAACACACTATGTCTCTAGCTCTAGAAGAGGTGTTAGAATTACTCCCCTTAGGGGCTGCGGAAGCTCCCTTTAAGTTGCTCTTATTGTTGGATGATGAATTGCTCCATGGGGTCTTACTTCGTCCCCCTTGTTCTCCTTGGGCGCCAGCTGCGCTTCCCTTCTCCTTGTAAGGCGTGGCTTCCCTCCCTTGGCCAGCTTGTGTGCTTCGGCTTTGGCTCCTCCAATTGCTTAGCTGGCTGGGCGCGCCTCGACCTCCTTGGTTCCTAAACCTTAATTTCCTTTCTACTTTGGTAGCTAGATGCAAAAGGTCAGTCATAGTAGAATAAGGGTAAAGATCAACCTCATTAGATAAAGAAGGGTGGAGAATACGAAGGAACCTGGCCATCGTGGCTTCGTTGTCCTCAACCACGTTAGCTCTCACCATCGCCACTTGCATGGCGTTGTAAGCTTCCTCGACACTCATTGACCCCTGCTTGAGACTCTCTAGCCGCTGTCTTAGCTCTCGGGCGTAGTGTTGAGGTATGAATCGACCCCTCATCAACGCCTTCATTTGCTCCCAGCTGGATATTGGTGCGTCCAGGTTGCGCCTCCTCTCTTTCACCAAGTTATCCCACCATATGAGGGCATAACCGGAGAACTCAAGGACGGCGAGTTGCACCTTCTTGGTCTCGGGAAAATTGTGGCAGCTCCACACATGCTCTATCTTCGTCTCCCACTCCATGTAAACGTCGGGATCACACCGGCCCTCAAATGAGGGTATTTTCACCTTGACCTTCCCGACACCATCCTGCTCTGGTTCTCGGGGTCTCCTAGGACGCCTATCATCACGGCGCTCCCTTCCTCCCCTTCTTGAGAACCGCTCCCAATTATCCTCCTCCTCGCCATCATACTCATCATCATAAATATCCATATCACTTGGTGAACCTCTTTGTTCCTGAAATCCTCGAAAATCATTAGCACGATTATGCTCATCCCGAAGGGGAGTGAACTGGGGAACAATAGGCACTCTTCGAGGAAGATTGCCCGAGGAATTATGTAAATGATTTGGATTATGAGGCACTTCCCTGGTATGGTTTTGAGAACCAAGTTGTTGTGATGTGGACGCCCTAAACGGATCACCATGGACCTGGTTGCCCGTGTTGGTGACATATTGATTCTGGCCATCGCCCACAGCTTGTGCGTGTGCCGTTGCATCAACGCTTGGCGTCACACCTGGGGCTGGTAGCGCAAGTGCACACGTCTCCAATGCAGCCATCCTAGAGTTGAGGCGTGTAATGTTGTTGTTGAGTGAGCTCAACAACTTGAACACCTCGGGGTGGATTGGCTCCGGGCTCTTGGGGGTGGTCTCATTGCTACTGTCCGTCATGATCCTAAGACAACAAGAAAACAACAAACTCCAAGCAAACTCGTTAGGTTAGTGTAATCCAAAACAACCTCGCAATGTGTTTCACTCACACTCTCCCTCGTGTATTGCAATTATGCTCGTTGTTTCAATCTGCCTTGAAAGAATCAAAACTCAAGTTCAAAAGTTAGTGGTAGCTTCAACTCACAAAACCAAGTTTAGACACAAGATAGAAGAAGAAGTATGAAAGATGGACGTTTTAGAGGGTGGACAGAAATGTTATGGACAAAATAGCAACGAGGTGAGAAGGACTAAACAGAGAAAGAAGTCAAACCTCGATTAAGCTTCTCTCACCTTGAGTTCCGTAACCAAGTATGAACTTGGAGTGGTTTGTTTAGGTGAGGGTAGGCTCGAAAATGGCAGGCTTGAAAGGTCTCCAAAGGATGTCGTCCAAACTCAAGAGAAGAGAAGAAGAGATGACAATGCACACCTTAATTACTCTATGAAATGAAATGCAAACTATACTATGATATAAATGAAATAAAGAAGGATGAATAAAATCTGATCTCTGATTTTCGTTTTTTTTTTTGACTTTTTTTTTTATATTTTCTTTTCTTTTCTTTTTTTTAATCAGAAATAATCAGAGAATTACAAATAATTTCGAAAATTGAATGAAAAATAAAATATTAACCTCAGGTGCGAAAATAATGTGCAAGATAATGGCGGTTTGAGTTTGATTTGTTGGTGGATGAAATCCCTTGATTTTAGGAGGATGAATAGGCTGGAAATAGGTTGGTTTGGGCGTGGGGTTTGAATTTGAAGTGGGCTGAATGAGTCTCCTTGATATTAGGAGGTGGGTGCGTGATATATGGAGCTGGGATTTGGTTGTTGTTGGTCAACCTTAAAAATAGGGATGGGTTTAGGGGTTTGAATTTGAATTCAATTAAATCAGATTGTAATTTCTAATTTAATTAAAAAAAACAATTTGGCTGTTTTGAAACAAAGTGGTGGTCGATTTTGTGGAGGATGGTGGACGTTGGTGGTTGTGGTGGCTGAGGGTGGCGGTTCTTCTTGGGATAAGGTGTGTTTGGCTAGGTAAAAAACAAACCACTGCACAAGAACAAAACCGATTAGTACTTTCAAGTTCAATTCAAAGAGAGTTGATTAATCGAACCTGATCTCGGAAGGACTCTTTTTTTGGTGTTTTTGTGTTTTTAATGGAGGACTCCAATGGTGGACGAGTTGAATGTCGGAAACACAGCTCTGATACCAATTTGATACGGGGTTAACCGTGATTGGCCCGATCTTCGACAATCAACGACTCGTCAACAAAGAAAACAAGCGAATGGTTAGAGGTGAAACGAATGGGACTCGACGCAAACTGGAAAATTCAGAAATGAAATAACAAGACTCAACGAAAAACAATATGGAAAGAAGATCAACCAAATGAAACAACAAAGAGACCCTCGTTGCTTTGAAAACGAGAACCAGATTGAATGATCAAGTGACCAACCTTGTACGACTTCACACAATCAAGGATCCAGCCTTGAAAGCACGAAGAAGATGCTCGTATTCGACTAGCACACCAACTATGGACGATAATTGATGCAATCAAGACAAACCAAGCTGAAATTGCAATACTTGAAGACCAAAGCCTTCGATTCTCACTATGGAGAGAAAACACTCAGTTTTGTGATAAAAGTTGTCTAATCTGAAATAATGAGCAACTAGAGCTATTTATATGTCTTCCTAATAATCAGAAAATAGCTAGAAAAGTCTAAGTAAAACAATTAAAGAGGGCGGCCCAAAATGGCCTAACAAGCCCAAGCAACGCACACATGTGCGGGGTGTCGCTGGCGCGCGCTTGTGCCGCAACCTAGGCACCACGGCGTCGGTGTCTCAATCTGGCACATCGTGGCTTGACTTCTGGGCGACGAGGCTCATGAGCAATGGCTTGCATTCAGGGGCGTTCTTGGCTTCCTTGACTCCATGATATGCCACAAATGCGAACAAGTCCCTTTGAAGCTTCTTGGCTCGCGCCCTTGTCATCGGACCATCAAAGAGGATGGGCGTGCTCGGTGGTGACTTGACGGATGGTCCCTCATCAACTTCTTATGAGGAAAGAGATACTTATTATTAGTCAAGATATTTCACATCTTCCAAAGTGTCTACAGGATCTATTACAGGAGTTTGAAGATGTGATGCCTGAAGAGTTGCCAGAAGGCCTTCCACCAATTAGAGGCATTGAGCATCAAATCGATTTGGTGCCCGGCGCTTCATTACCAAACCGTGCAGCCTATAGAGCAAGTCCAGAAGAGACCGCTGAGCTTCAAAGACAAGTGCAAGATCTCATGGACAAAGGCTATGTGCGTGAATCTCTCAGCCCATGCGCGGTTCCGGTGATTTTGGTGCCAAAGAAGGATGGCACATGGAGAATGTGTGTTGATTGTAGAGCGATCAACCAAATAACAGTTAAGTACCGTCACCCCATCCCTAGACTAGATGATATGCTTGATGAATTACATGGTGCTAATTTCTTTTCTAAAATTGATTTAAGAAGTGGGTACCATCAAATTAGGATGAGGGAAGGGGATGAATGGAAAACTGCCTTTAAAACTAAGTATGGCTTATATGAATGGTTAGTAATGCCTTTTGGATTAACTAATGCACCTAGTACCTTTATGAGGCTTATGAACCATGTCTTAAGAAGATACTTAGGCAGATTTGTTGTAGTCTACTTTGATGATATCTTAATCTATAGCAAAACCATGCATGAACATGTAGATCATCTTAGGGCTGTTTTGGACACTTTAAGGTTAGAAAAGCTTTATGTTAACTTGAAAAAGTGTTCTTTTTGCTCCGAGTCTACCATTTTTCTTGGTTTTGTTGTGTCTAAAGGTGGATTGAAGGTAGATGAAGACAAGATCAAGGCAATCAAAGAATGGCCTCAGCCGACCACACCAACAATGGTCAGATCATTTCTCGGCTTGGCTGGCTTCTACAGGAGATTTGTGCGTGATTTTAGCACAATTGCAGCCCCCCTCCACGAGCTTACAAAGAAGGATACGGCCTTTAAATGGAGGGAGCAACAAGAGAAAGCCTTCAACACTTTGAAGGACAGATTATGCCACGCCCCAGTGCTTCAACTCCCTGACTTTTCCAAGGCATTTGAGATAGAGGTGGACGCTTCTGGACATGGCATAGGAGGCGTGCTCTTACAAGACAAGAAACCCATTGCTTATTTTAGTGAAAAGCTTAGTGGGGCTGAGTTGAATTACCCTACTTATGATAAAGAGTTGTATGCTTTAATTAGGGTCCTGAAAACTTGGTCTCATTATTTGTGGCCTAAAGAGTTTGTAATCCATTCTGATCATGAGGCCTTGAAGTACTTGAAAGGCCAATCCAGACTCAGCAGGCGACATGCAAGATGGGTTGAATTCATGGAGACCTTTCCTTATGTTGTTAAACATAAGAAAGGCAAGGAGAATGTGGTAGCTGACGCCCTTTCTCGGAGGTATGTACTCTTGAACCTATGTGATGTTAAGATCCTTGGATTTGCAATGATTAGGGAATTATATGCTAGTGATCCTCACTTTGCTGAAATCTATAAGAATTGCATGTCTAGGGGTGAAATAGATACTTACTTTATTGATGATGGATACTTGTTTAAAGCTGGAAAATTGTGCATTCCTTCATCTAGTATACGTAGGCTTCTAACTAAAGAGGTTCATGAATCAAGAGGACATAGGGGTTTAGAAAAGACTTTAGAAGGTTTAAAAGAACACTACTATTGGCCTAAAATGAGTAATTATGTGCTGAGATTTGTCAAGAGTTGTGTTGTTTGTGCTAAAGCTAAGTCTAGACTTCACCCCCATGGTTTGTACCAGCCTTTACCCATTCCTACTTCACCTTGGGAAGACATTTCTATGGATTTTATTGTAGGTTTACCTAGAACTAGGAAGGGTAGAGATTCTATCTTTGTAGTGGTAGATAGATTTTCCAAAATGGCTCACTTTATTCCTTGTCACACGACTGATGATGCAGTGCATATTGCTGATCTGTTCTTTAGGGAAATTGTTAGATTGCATGGCATTCCTTGTTCTATTGTTTCAGATCGTGATGCTAAATTTTTGAGTTATTTTTGGAAGAGTCTATGGTCTAAATTGGGAACTAAATTGCTGTTTTCTACCTCATGTCACCCACAAACTGATGGGCAAACGGAAGTTACTAATCGAACGTTAGGGGTTTTACTTAGAACTATGCTTAAAGCTAACCTCAAACGTTGGGAAGATGTTTTGCCTTTTGTGGAGTTTGCTTATAACAGGTCAATCCATTCAGCCACAAAGATGACCCCTTTTGAGGTTGTTTATGGGCTGAATCCGAGGACGCCGGTGGATATGACGCCTCAGCCATACAAGGGAAAAGAGAGTTTTGAAGCTAACAAGAGGGCTGAGTTTGTGAAGAAGCTACATGAGAGGACGAAGATGCACTTGGAAAGGAAATCCATGAAGTACAAGGCCCATGCTGATAAGGGTCGGAAACAGGTTATCTTTGAAGAAGGAGATCTTGTGTGAGTGCATCTAAGGAAGGAAAGGTTCCCAAATCAAAGGAAGAACAAGTTAGATCAGAGAGGAGATGGACCATTTCGTATCATCAGGAGAATCGGCCCTAATGCATATCATGTTGACATGCCTGGTGAGTATGGTGTCCATCCAACTTTTAATGTGGCTGATCTATCTCTTTATGTGCCAGATTTTGATTCCGACGTCGAATCAGAGACGATTCGAGCTCAAGTGGAGGAGAATGATGCAGTGAAGCCTGCCATGTCTCAAACCGACGTCGATGAGTTGATTCGAGTGCCTTCTGACGGACCAATCACAAGAAGTCGAGCTAAGAAGATTGCTCAAGGCACAACAGCGATCTTGGTTCGATTGGCAGCGGTTATTGAAGAGCCTAGCAAGGCGAAGTGGGTCTCGTGCATTCGACATCAATTGAGCCCGGATTCCATGGATTGATAATATGAGGGCCGAAATGCACTATTTCTTTATTTAGAAACATATATTAGTTTGTCTCACTTTAGGGCTGAATTTAGTAAGTGACCGGGTGAGATGAATTGGTATATGGGTCAAAGTCAACCCTTTGACTTGACCATTCTAAATTGAAGAAAATATATTATTTATTTTATTATGAACAATTTCTATTTATTTTAATAATGTAGAGAAATCAGCCAATAGGCTTATGTTAGTTGGTTGATCTTCTCTCTCCTGGTTGTTAGAGATATTTTTAGTTTATTAGAGATATTTTAAGCTTGTTAGGATTATTTCCTTAAATAAATAATTCAGCTATGATTTATTTATTTAAGGTAACCTAGTTAGATTTATTTAGATATTATTATATCTTGGGAAGCAAGATAAGGAGGCTAATTCCTCTCTCCTAGGGCCGGCCACACCCCCTTGCTTGCTCCCCAAGGATTAGCTTTTGTATTCTCTATAAATACTTTTCAGTTTCATTAATAAAAAAACAGCTTGAGATTAGATAAACCCTAAGAAAGGTTTATCTAGTCCTTGGGCTCAAAAATTACAAGTGTGTTTGTGTGATTACAATCTCGAGATCATCATCATCATAGCAGCCGAAATTTCTCTCTCTTGTTCTTAATTTCGGAATTCAGATTGTGTTATTCATATAGTCTAGTTCTAGGTTGATTGTTAAAGATCGATCCTAGTTCATCAATTGAATTTAGCGTTAGAGCCAATTCAATTGAACTATCTATTTGAATTATCCTATCAATTTCGATTCATTCAGTTCACCATTATTCAAATCTGTTTGTTACTTGCATCACAAGGAGTTCTAAAGTTGAAAGCTTTTGTAGGATTGAATTGATTTGCTGGCAAGATCGGGTTCCTGTGTGGTCAAATACGAGGTTTCTGAGGAGTAATCCGAGGCGATCACGTATCAAAAGAGGCGTCTTATACTCCAGCCAAACCCAAAGATGAAGATAGCACGCGCACCCGCGACGTAAAGTGTTATAAGTGCTTGGGAAGAGGCCATTATGCTCATGATTGTCCCAAAAAGAAGCAAGTGCTTCTCAACAAAGTAGGAGAGTACGAATCTGAGGACGAGGAGCAAGTCGAGGACGAAGGAAACAACGACATCAATGAAGAAGAGATTGATCTGGTTCCCGTTACCGGTGAGTGTTTTGTTGTTCAACGTACTCTTCTTAATTGTGAAATTCCTAACGTACCTTCGCAGCGAGAGAACATCTTTCACACACGATGCTTCATCCAAGGCAAAGTGTGTAGCCTGATAATTGATGGGGGTCGTGTAGTAACTTGGTTGATTCTGAAGTGGTGAGACGTTTCAACCTCAAAACCCAACCTCGTAAGGTTCACTACTCATTGCATTGGCTGAATTCCAACGAACCCGTCATGGTGAAGGAGCAAGTCAAGCTCAAGTTTTCCATTGGACAATATGAGGATGAAGTTCTTTGTGATGTGGTTTCCATGACAGCGTACCATCTACTACTTGGCCGTCCTTGGCAATACGATAGGGTTGTGATTCATCAAGGCGTTTCTAATGAGTATCTCTTTCACATGGAAGGCAAAAAGTACACTCTTCATCCTTTGGCTCCTCATGAAGTAAAGGCTGATCAAGAAGCTAAGGAGCTAAGGAGAAGGAGCAACAACAAGAAGATGGAGCTAAAGGCGTTTAAGGGAAGCTCCAAGCATTTAATGGTGGCTCGAGGCAAAGAGATCACCAAGGCAATTCAGGGAAGGCAAATGTGTTTAATTCTCCTTTTTAAGGATCATCTTTTTGTTGACAATGATTTGGTTGATCTATCTCCTAGTGTGTCTTCTTTATTGCAGGAATTTGAAGACGTCTTCCCCGAGGATATTCCAAGTGGGCTTCCGCCTATACGTGGAATAGAACATCAAATCGACTTTGTGCCCGAAGCCACACTGCCCAACCGAGCTGCATACCGCACCAATCCAGCCGAGGCCAAAGAATTGCAAAAGCATGTACAAGACCTCTTAGACAAGGGATACGTGAGGGAAAGCTTGAGCCCATGTGCAGTTCCGGTGATTTTGGTGCCAAAAAAAGATGGGAGCAGCGCATGTGTGTAGATTGTCGTGCCATCAACAACATCACCGTCAAATACCGCCACCCCATTCCGAGGCTTGACGACATGTTGGATGAGCTACATGGGTCCAACCTCTTCTCCAAGATTGATTTGAAGAGTGGATACCATCAGATTCGAATGAAGGAGGGCGACGAGTGGAAAACTGCGTTTAAGACCAAACAAGGACTTTACGAATGGTTAGTCATGCCCTTTGGTTTAACGAATGCACCTAGTACCTTTATGAGACTCATGAATCATGTTCTTAGAGCTTTTATTGGTCGTTTTGTTGTGGTTTATTTTGATGATATTCTGATATATAGCCGCACACTTGATGACCATGTTATGCATATTAAACAAGTTCTAGAGGTGCTTAGGAAGGAAAAGCTTTATGCTAACTTTGGCAAGTGCCATTTTTGCTCCGACCATGTTGTATTTCTTGTTTTTGTTGTAAGTAAATCAGGTGTGCAGTTGATGAAGCCAAGGTGAATGCCATACGAGAATGGCCCACGCCAACCTCAATGACGCAAGTAAGGAGTTTTCTTGGGTTGGCCAGCTTTTATAGGCGTTTTGTGAGGGATTTTAGCACCCTTGCATCACCCTTAAGTGAACTTACAAAGAAGAATGTACCCTTCCAATGGGGCGTCTCCCAAGAGCAAGCTTTCAAAGCTCTTAAAGAGAAACTCACCAACGCTCCTTTGCTGGTTTTGCCCGACTTCTCCAAGACCTTTGAAGTAGAGTGTGATGCTTCGGGAGTTGGCTTAGGAGGAGTACTTATGCAAGAAGGCCGCCCCATTGCATATTTTAGTGAGAAGCTGAGCGGTGCCGAGCTGAGATATCCCACGTATGATCAAGAGCTTCTAGCCTTGGTTCGAGTGCTCAAGACATGGGAGCATTACTTGTTACCCAAGGAGTTTGTCATACACTCCGATCATGAGGCTCTCAAGTACCTTTGCGGTCAAGCGAAACTGAACAAGCGTCATGCCAAATGGGTTGAGTACATCGAGTCCTTTCCTTATGTAATCAAGCACAAGAAAGGGAAGGACAATGTGGTGGCTGATGCTCTCTCTAGAAGGTACACTCTAATTTCATCTTTAGATGCTCGCATGCTAGGTTTTACATTCATGAGGGATTTATATGCTACTGATTTGGATTTTGGTGAAACTTATCTTGCATGCTCTAAGGAAGGTAGTAAAGATCCATACTTTATCCATGATGGCTACCTATTTAAGGGTGATAAGTTGTGTATACCGAGTAGTTCTACTCGTAGATTACTTGTGCATGAGGCCCATGGGGGAGGGTTAATGGGACACTTTGGCATTTCTGAACTTTGACCATGCTTAAAGAACATTTCTATTGGCCACGCATGCATAAAGATGTTGAGAAATTTTGTGCTTCTTGTGTTGTATGTTTGCGTGCTAAGTCTAAGTTGAATCCTCATGGCTTATACACCCCACTTCCTATCCCACACGAGCCTTGGGAAGACATTTCCATGGATTTCGTGCTTGGATTGCCTCGTTCAAAAAGGGGGCGTGATTCTATTTTTGTGGTGGTCGATCGGTTCTCTAAAATGGCACATTTCATTGCTTGCCATAAGACCGACAATGCCGCCCATGTGGCTGATTTATTTTTCAATGAAGTCGTGCGGCTTCATGGCGTCCCTAAGACCATTGTGTCCGATCGGGATGCCAAATTTCTGAGTCACTTTTGGAAAACTTTGTGGGCTAAAATGGGCACTAAGTTATTATTTTCCACTTCATGTCATCCCCAAACGGATGGACAAACTGAAGTTGTGAATCGTACTTTAGGTGCTTTGCTTCGTTCTTTGTTGCGAGCTAACTTGCGCAGGTGGGAGGAATGTTTAGCATTCATTGAGTTCGCATACAATCGTTCAGTCCATTCAGCCACAAAGAAGTCTCCCTTTGAAGTTGTTTATGGCAAGAACCCCACCACTCCTTTAGATCTTGTCCCACGCACCATCAAAGACAAAGAGAGTGTGGATGGAACTACACAAGCTGAGAAGATCAAAGCCCTTCATAAAGCTACTCGTGAGCAAATCAAGTAAAGAACGTCTCAATATGTTAAGAACGCCAATAAGGGGCGTAAGGAGCTGATTCTAGAGCCTGGGGATCTTGTTTGGGTACACCTTCGCAAAGATCGATTTCCTACTCTCCGTGACTCCAAATTAAAACCTAGAGGCGATGGTCCTTTTCAAGTGCTTGAGCGAATCAACAACAATGCATATCGCCTTGAATTGCCTAGTGAGTATGGTGTGCATGATGTTTTTAATGTTTCGGATTCATCTCCATTTGTTTCAGGTGAAGGTACTTCCGACGATGAAGATTCGAGGTCGAATCCTTTTCAAGGGGGAGGGGATGATGTGTCCCAACCTAGGCCACATCATGATTTGATGCCGATGCCACCTCTTCTTGGACCCATTACAAGAAGCCGTGCTAGACTCCTCATGGACCACCTCCAAGCTGGATTAGCCACCATGGCTGCGCCACCAAGCCACCAAGAGACTGTGATCACATCGCTTCAAGTTGATGGCTCGCTTGGTGCATTGAACGCACTTAAGGACCCCTTCCAAGTGGCTCAATTACTCAGCCATAATCAAAGTTCATCTTCCATTAATGCAAGCAGCCAAGAAAGTGATCAAAACTCTTCATAAATCAGCCATCTCTTCACCTACTCCATTCAAGTGAAGACTCTTCAATTTTCCCTCTTAATGGCCGAATTTAGGAGCCTTTTTGGCTGGCATTTCGTGGCCTATATTAGGCTATAGTTCCTATGTATTATCAGATCATCTTTTGGCTTGAAACTCTAGAACTAAAGTCGAGTCTTTGGCTTGCAATTGCTTGGGACGTCCAACCAAGTGACCTTTCTCCTTTGTGTGTTTATCAAAGGATTGGCCAGATTCGTTGGGTGTGTTTATCCCATTCGAATTTGCCTTTGTTTGGTTTTTGTTTGGTGAGTTTATCCACACAAACATCAAACACTTATCCCATCAATAAAACTACAAAAAGTCAGTTTGTTTTATCTTTGAATTTGCGGGATTTTACAACCAACTTCACTTGTTCGAACTTGGAGCAATCAAAGGAGTCAATTTTATCTTCACATCCACTCATTCGAACCAGTTGCAAGGCGATCCAAGTCGGGACTCATCAATAGGCAAGTTGTTAGTGGTTGATAATCTCTATCCTATGTTTTATTATATCTTTTAGATATTTTAAGTTTGTTAGGATATTTTCCTTAAATAAATAAATTCTTTGATTTATTTTATATAAGGGAGATCAGCTTGAGAGAGATTAAACCCAAATTGGTTTAATCTATCTCTTCGGCTCCAAAAACACATGTGTGAATCATCTTACAAGTTCATTCGATCATCACCATCTGCGATATCCAAATCTCTCGATCTCCCTCTCTTTATGTTGTTTAAGTTTGGTTTGTTGATCTAGTCAATTGGATTGTTCTAGTTTTGATTGTTAAAGATCAAACTAGTTAATCAATTGGATTTAGCATTAGAGCCAATCCAATTGAACTATCAAGTTGATTTCTTTGATTTATCCAAATCAGTTTTGTTCCTTCTTAGTTCGTTTTTATTACTTGCGCAACAAGCTATTGATATTGAGGCAATTTCAGGTTCGAAAATCATATTGCAAGGCAAGATCGGGACTTTTGTGGGTTATATACGAGGTTTCTAAGGAGTAATCCGAAGCAATCATGTATCAATTGGTATCATTCATCTAGCCTTAAAGTTTACACCTTTAACCAAGTTGCAATTTTGAGACCTAAGGGCTGAACTTTTCCCCCACCAAACTCACCATATTCCGCCACCTCCACCATGAGACACCACTGACGCCACCACAACTAGTGTCGCTAACCACCATCACACTCCACCACCCCCATTCTCATCGGACCTCCACAAACCCTAATCACCAACCTCAAACACCCAAACCCTAACCCTAAGTTGCGGCAGCCCTAACTCTATTTCCCCTTGTTTGCTGCTTGCCCCCCAAGTAACTAACAACCTAGGAGATATTTAAAGGATTTGTTGCATGTTTATGGTTAATTAGTTGAGGTTATTTGCAATCTAAGATTAGCTTTTATTTTCCCACTGTTTTATGAGTTTTTCATTCATATTGCATGATTGATTTAGATTCATATTGCTTGTTTGATAATCGCTGATTTTTGTTATTGCATCCCATAATTTCGACCATACCCTTTTCTTCTTTGTTAATTTGGCTTATAGTTGGTTTCATTGGTAGCAAAAATCACTTAGTATAAAAAAAATCAGTTTGTTTCTACCTTTTGTTCTTTGCATTAGTTTGCTTTGCTTTGTTTGTTCCAGCACAAGAAAATAAAAAAAAGTAGTTGCTTCGCTTTTGTTCTGTCCTTTGTTTGTACTTTGGCTTATAGTTTGCTTTGTTTGCATTAGTAGTTTGTGCATAAAAAAAAAGTGTTCTACCCCAGCTAGTTTCAAGTCCCTTTCACCCCTAGTGATTGCTTGATAGAAAAGTAGTTGGTAATCACTTTGAAGAAACACAAGTGACGAAATAAAAGTCACATAGCCTACCTTGTTTTCTATCATTGCATGCATTAATTGGCTTTATTAACTTGCATAGAGTCAATTGAGAGATTGCTTGTGTTTGAAAGCTTATAAAGGGATATATTGCGTTGCTTGTCTTGTTGCATACTTGCTAATTGCTTGAACTACATATTTTCCTTTATTTATTATTAGAACACCATATCTACACCTTTACTCCTTAATTTCAACCCAAAAACTGAATTAGTTGATTGGATTGCTTTGAGGCAAGTTTTGGCTTGATTAAGGTGTGGTATTGCTTGTTCGATTTACTTTTGGAACACACTACTCTCTCGTTTTCTTGCTTGTTTTCAAGATAAGAATGGTGATCCCAACTGAGCCTAACCCGGATGAACTGAATCTTACTAAGGAGGCAATCGATTTCATTAGGTTGTCCATTAGTGAGAGCATAAGAGATGGTCATCAACGAGCTGGGAAATTTGCAACCGCGGCACAAACCCGAGAATGCAGCATATAGAGGAGAAACTTGAAACCTTAATAGAATCCTCTCAATCAAGTCAAAAAGTTTCCCCTGCAAATCAACTTTCTGATGATCCGAATCATGCCTCAGCTAGCGACAAGGGCAAACAACATGTAGTAGATGAAGAGCATGATGTGCTTGCTAGATACAATAGAGAAAATGATTTGCCTGGCCAATATTCTCCAAATGGTGGCCGAGATAGAGGAAGAGGCAATCGGACGACGCAACCACCGATTACACATCAACAACTCTACTCTCAGCAATCGGCACGGTTTCCTCAAGCCACTCATCATCAACAACAATACAATAATCCTTATGATGATGTGACTTATGGCTATCCCGGGGAAGGTCTGCCCATGGCATCCTCCCCTTGATGATATCTACAATCAAGCTGAGGTTGTAGAAGAGATTCCACGGCTTATGGAGTACAAAGGCAAGTCAACAACAACGCCAACCAAAATGTCGCTCAAATTGGCAAGCATGACATTAAGATCAAGATAGAGCCATTCAGCGGAGAGCTCAATCCGGAGAAGTATCTAGAATGGGAGCAAGCTACAAACTTCATTCTAGACCACATGGGCTATGAAGAATGGGAGAAAGTTTCTATTGTTGTTATTCACTTTGTTGGAAACCGCTAGAAATTGGTGGTTCAGAATGAAGGAAGATAGAGTCCGAAAGGCCTTGCCACCTATTGAAACTTGGGGTCAGCTCAAGTTTGTCATGAGAAAGAAGTATGTACTAGAAGAACACACCGAGCACATGAGGCTAAAAGTTGTCACATACAAACAAGGAACCAAGTCTCCAACCGAGTACTTCAATGACCTTGAAGATTTGAGCTTCAAGGCTAGGATTCATCATTCCCAAAGGTCTTTAAGGACCCAATTCATGGCTAGACTGAATCAATCTATTAAAGACACACTTGAGATCCAACAAATCAAGGATCTCAATGCATTAGTACATTCAGCCCAACTACTCTATGAGCAACATCAATGGAAGAAGAAAGAAGCATGGAATGCGCCCAAAAGGTATACTCCTAACTCTAGTTCAAATTCCAATTCTTATTCTTCTAACCCTTCTATGCAGGAAAAGGGAGCTTTTAGCTCACCTAAACCAGCAGGTTCTCAACGCCAAAGACGTCCCACAAATGCACCTCAAACACATCAAAGGACACCTGAGATAGTTTGTTACAAATGCCAAGGACGAGGTCATTATGCTAAGGATTGTCCAAACCAAAAGCAACTGCTCCTTACCACTAATGGTGGTTATTTGAGTGATGAAGAAATACCTCAAAATCAAGTGGAGGGAGGAGAGTATTGGACAAGAAGAGGAGGACGTGGAGGCCATAGAACCTGATTGCACCGAACAACCTTTAACCTTGGTAACCATGCGTACTCTTACTTTACAAGACACACCTATGCTAGATCAAAGGAAAAATATTTTTCATACTAGGTGTACTGTGAAGAATCAAGTTTTATGCATGATAATTGATAGCGGTAGCTGCTGTAACATTATTAATGCTAAAGTAGTTGATCACTTGTAATTAAAAACAAAACCTAAGGCTACTAGTTATGGTTTCAATGGAATAAATGATTCAGATTGTCCTAATCTTGTTACTCATCAGTGCTTAGTTCTTGTTTCGATTGGTAATTATATTGATGATATCATGTGTGATGTGGTAAACATGGAATGCAAGCATATCTTGTTAGGAAGGCCATGGTTATTCAATACGAGAGTTATTTATGATGGCATGCTTAATACCTATTCGTTTAACTATGACGGGAGGAGAGTTTCTCTTTTACCATTGTCGCCCCAGCAAGTTTTACAGGTCCAGGTACGACGAGATCAAGCTAGGGCACTTAGGTGTGCCAAAGAAGAGAAGGACGCATTGGCCAAAGCTGCGGCGCACCGCTCCGTGCCCGACGCAGCCACAAACATGACCGGCGTTTCCCAATCTCCACCTGGGCGTTCTGGATCACATTTTAGGAAAACATCAAGCGCAAGTGGAGCTACTGAATGGGATGAAAAACGCCGAGAGAAAGCCCCCCAATCATCAAAAGTGCCGAGCCACACTTCTAGCAACATAGCTGAGATGAAAATTGGGCTATCTCCCAAACCACTCTGGCGTTTTGGCTCAAATTTTGGGATCAATTCAGAAATTCTGAGAGATACAAATCGGGAAGAAGAACGCCTACAAAATGATCCAAAAATCGGCTTAAGGCAGTATATAAAAGCGCTCTCTAATAGCACAGTTTAGTACTTCTTTCCCTTCTTTTTTTTGTTTACTTCTTATGAGGAAAGAAATACTAATTCTAAATCAAGACATCTCTCATCTTCCAAAGTATATTCAGGATCTTGTACAGGAATTTGAAGATGTTATGCCTGCAAAGTTGCCACAAGGCCTTCCACCAATTAGAGGCATTGAGTATCAAATTGATTTGGTGCCTAAAGCCTCATTACCAAACCATGCAACTTATAGAGCAAGTCCAGAGGAAACTAATGAGCTTCAAAGAGAAGTGCAAGACCTCATGGACAAAGGCTATGTTTGTGCAAGACCTTATAGCAAAACTTTGCATGAACATGTACATCATCTTAGGGCTGTTTGGGACTCTTTGAGATTAGAAAAGCTTATGTTAATTTAAAGAAGTGTTCTTTTTTGCTCGGTGTCTACTGTTTTTCTTGGTTTTGTTGTGTCTAAATGTGGATTGAAGGTAGATCAAGACAAAATCAAGGCTATCAAGGAGTGGCCACAGCCGACTACACCCACTATGGTTCGATCATTCCTCGGCTTGGCTGGCTTCTATAGTCAGTTTGTGCGTGATTTTAGCACAATTGCAGCCCCTCTCCACGAGCTTACAAAGAAGGATACATCATTTAAATGGAGAGAGCAACAAGAGAACGCCTTCAACACTTTGAAGGACAGGTTGTGCAACGCCCCAGTGCTCCAGCTCCTTGATATCTCCAAAGCATTCGAGATTGAGGTGAATGCATCAGGCCATGGCATAGGAGGCATCCTCTTGCAAGACAAGAAGCCCATAGCTTATTTCAATGAAAAGCTTAGTGGGGCTGAGATGATTTACCCTACATATGATAAAGAACTTTATGCTTAAATTAGGGTTTTGAAAACTTGGTCTCATTATTTGTGGCCTAAAGAGTTTCTAATTATGTCTGATCATGAGGCCTTGAAGTATTTCAAGGGCCAATCCAGACTCAGTAGGCGACATGCAAGATGGGTTGAATTCATGGAGACCTTTCCTTATGTTGTAAAGCATAAGAAAGGCAAAGAGAATGTGGTAGCTGACACCCTTTCTCATAGGTACGTTCTCTTGAACCAATGTGATGTGAAAATCCTTGGATTTGCAATGATTAAAGAATTGTATGCTAGTGATCCTCACTTTGTTGAAGTTTATAAGAATTGCATGTCTAGGAGAGAAGTTGATTCCTACTTTATTAATGATGGTTATTTGTTTAAAGTTGGAAAATTATGCATACCTTCATCTAGTATTCGTAGGCTTTTAACTAAAGAGTCTCATGATTCAAGGGACATAGAGGATTAGATAAAACTTTAAAAGGCTTAAAAGAACAATACTATTGGCCAAAAATGAGTAATTATGTGCTTAGGTTTGTCAAAAGTTGTGATGTGTGTGCTAAAGCCAAATCTAGATTACACCCTCATCGCTTGTACCAGCCCTTGCCTATTCCTAGTTCACCTTGGGAGGACATTTCTATGGACTTCATTGTTGGATTGCCAAGAACTAGGAAAGGTAGAGATTCTATTATTGTGGTTGTAGACCGTTTTTCTAAAATGGCTCATTTTATTCCATGTCACACGACTGATGATTAGGGCTGTCAATTACCCATGGGTGACCGACCCACCCGTTTAACCCACCCGAAATAAATGGGTGAAAACCCAATCAAAGCGGGTGACATGCAATTCGGGTGACGGGCGAAATGGGTTATGGGTCGGGTAAGGGTGAGATTTTTATCACCCAATAACCCGACCCAATTAACCGACCGTTCAACCGACCCATCACCCGTTCCACCCAAACCACCCGTTTCACTTGTTTCGGTCTATAATTTATAATATATAGACCCTTAAAATCACATATATAAATCACTTTGATCTTTTGATAAATAAGTCGGCCCATTTATTTTCCAGCCCATCAATTTGCTTGAATATTGATTGCCTCAGTCAGTAACTTCATTAGTGAGGGTTATTAGCCTGTTCTACACTTTCCATCCCTAAGGCTAGCCTCTTAAAAATTATTCCATCTCTGACCCGAATAGCGCCGTAGCTGCACAACACTTCTCGTCAACCAACTGTGAACCACCAAGTGCAGCCTTGTTCTACACCTCTTCCGACGCCATTGTTGCCCCAACCGTCGACCTTCGGTGGAGCTGTAACCGCCACCGACCCACTGTGCAACCGTTCAACTGGATTCACCGCAGCCCTGTATAACCAGCGGGTGACAATTTATTTATAATTTTAGTTTAGGTGACGGGTGGAATATTTGACGAGTGATGGGTGGATATTTATAACCGCATCCCCATATGGATATTTATAACTTGTTTATGTATGACAATTTATTTATATATATAGAGTACATCGGTTATACGGGTGAACGGGTCACCCATATAACCAGCGGGTGACGGGTGGTTTGGGTGACGGGTGGAATATTTGACGGGTGACGGGTGGGTCGGGTGGGGCATTTTAACTTGCGGGTCGGGTGGTGGAAGTGCTCCACCCACCCATAACCCGACCCATTGACAACCTTACTGATGATGTTGTGCATATTGTTGATTTGTTCTTTAGAGATGTTGTTAGATTTTGGCCACAGCTCGATAGCCTTGATTTTGTTGGGGACGCTCAAGTGGTAATATGGTATTGATATCTTGACATAGGCCATTTTTCAAAGATATGAAAGGTGCTTAAGGCATTGGATGTGTTGAAATACTTTCTATGTTGAAAGTATAAATGTAAGTTGGATCATCTAACTAAGGAAGACCTTTAGTATATGATTGGTCATGTATTCCAAGTAGGGTGACGGGTGCACCTTCTTCAAAAGACTCAAGATGCAATTTGCATATACTTCGACTTTGGGTCGGAAAGTGACATTTAAGTATGAGGTAACCTTTTTATAAGGAATATTCCATACTTAGAGTCAACTAGATTGAGTTTTGCTAAGCACAACGACTTTGTTGATTTCTCCACCGAGAAGATTAGCATAAGCGTTTGTATTAAATTCAACTCGAGGGATGGGGTTAAAATCCTAACAAACCCTATGATTTGGACGTCCAATTCCCCCTCATTGAAAGGTGTGGGCTGAATTCAATGTGGTAGGCCAAAGACATAGAGTTGGAGAGCATACAAATTTCCCATCAAGGTATATTTGCTCTAGACCACATGAAAATAGTTTTGAAGCAAAGTTTTCATTAATGAGTTTTTTGGAAATTGCTAATGTGGAGCACGTTAGAAAACTCAACTAAGCATATGTGGAAGTATAAAGCTTCTTCCAAGTTAGAGTTCAAAGATGACTCGACTCAAGAATATGTGAAATGGATATGGGACGAAAGAGCCTTTTACAAAAGCATCAAGTTAAAGAATAAACATTAGTTACTCACATCGTACTATCGCTGGATGTACTTAGACAAGTTGATGTGGTTCAATTCTTCAGAAGCACCACTATTCTTTAGTGCATGATGGTGAGACCTACAAGGTGTAAATTCAAATTTACGGATATTTGCATCTATGATATAGAGTTTGTAAAAACTTTAAGTCTTGATGACATTGCTCAAATGGGGGAGGAATGTTGGTGATTTGTGTAATGTCATCAATCCCCTTGTAAGCATGTTTAGGTTATTAAGTCACAAGGATAATGTCGATTGAGATATTGACTTATGTGACTTGCCATGATATGATAAAGAGAGTTTGTCATGATTAGAAATGATCCAAAGTAAAGGCACACCAACGCCAAAGGACAAACCTCACGTGCCACGGCACTAGGCGATGGCGCGCCTTGGACGTGTCCTCACTCATTGGCGGCACGATGCATCGACATGGTGGAAGGGCACAGCGCGCTAGGAGCTCGATCTTAAGGTTCGAGACTCGGTAGCTTGTGGCGCGCCTTGTGTTAGTTTTGAGGTTCAAGTGTTGGCTGTTGGGGTGTGCCTATGGCGCTACGATGGCACGGATATGGCTGTACGGTGCTAGCGACACACCAAGGTAGGATGCGATGAGCTTGCGACGCGCCTAGGACTAAGGCACGAGGCATCGAGGGGTTGTGATTGAGCTAAGGTATGGTTTCGAGCTTGTTATATGAGTCTTGTAGCTTTGTGCTTATTCTAATGAAGTTAGGAAGCTTAACTTAAGCTTGGTGAATGATTTAAACAAGAACCAAGGCTTGAGTTTAGCTAGGCACATAGCTATGTATGCTACAGAGGATTATTGAAGCTTCAAACTAGCTTAGAGTTATCTCTAGAATCTTGAATAAGCTTTATACTCAAAATATAAGCTTTGTAAGAAGCTCATGTAGCTAGGGGTTAGCTCATGGAAGCTCCAACTAGCTCAAGTAGCTTGAAAGTCAGCTCAGCGAGCTACAACGTAGCTCAAACCAGCTCAACTAGCTAGGGGCCAGCTACACTAGGTAAGTGACCTAGCTAGGTACCTAGATATGCTAGCTTGGTGTGGGCCTTGGTGGGCCGGCCCATGGGGCATGCGCTTGGGCCTAGTGGGCTGCGTGGATGGCCGCATGCATGGGTGATACAAATCAAGGGAGGATCCAAGTGAATGATTTGTTGAAGACGAATGGAGGCCAAACACCAAGACCTTTACTAAGGTCCCGATCATTTAAATTTAAGAAGGTGTTCATGGATCTGATATTATCCTTTGATTATGTTCATCAATGATGTCCAAGGCCACCAAGGAAGAGGATGAAGCTTTGAAAGTTCGAAAAGTTATGAAACCCGTTAAATGGAAAACAATGCTCAGTAAAATGGTCATAACTTGGGCTAGAAAATTGATCTCAAGTCCGTTCAAATTGCGTTGGATAGATAATTAAAAGATCTACAACTTTGTACTTTACGTCAAAATCCGAATCCAAGAGAAAAGAGCCGAAAACTGGATTTTACTGAGAGTTGTTCAAGTCTTACGGGAATCTTATCTTTAGTTTTAATTCTATCTATTTCTAGATATTATATTTATGATAATTTCGGCCATAGGAGTTTGTTAGGGCTGAAATATATCTTGCTTTATTATTATTTATATTTTTTTGAGTTTTAGAATTAGCTTTTTAGTTTTCTTATCTAAATAAGTCAAATATTTATCTATTTGATTTAATTAAGATAAGGGGACTTAGATAGATGTTTTTATATTATTATATATTATCTTGGAAAATAAGAAAAGGACCTTTCTACCCTTCCAGGGCTGATCTCCTTGACTTTTTCTCCAAGACAACTCTACCTTGTATTTTCTTTAAATAGCTTTGTTATTCATTCAATAAAATTCAGCCTGAATTAAATAAACCCCTATTGGTTTATCTAGTTTATGGGCCATTAAAGCAACTACTGTTCATGCATTCAATCTCTACGATCATCATCACCAATTCGTTTTCTTTCAATTCAGATTTGATTTGTTAATTTGATTAATTAAGTTAGTTCTAGTTTGATTGTTAAAGATCAAACCTAGTTCATGATGCAGTGAAGCCTGCCATGTCTCAAACCGACGTCGATGAGTTGATTCGAGTGCCTTCTGACGGACCAATCACAAGAAGTCGAGCTAAGAAGATTGCTCAAGGCACAACAGCGATCTTGGTTCGATTGGCAGCGGTTGTTGAAGAGCCTAGCAAGGCGAAGTGGGTCTCGTGCATTCGACATCAATTGAGCCCGGATTCCATGGATTGATAATATGAGGGCCGAAATTCACTATTTCTTTATTTAGAAACATGTATTAATTTGTCTCACTTTAGGGCTGAATTTAGTAAGTGACCGGGTGAGATAAATTGGTATATGGGTCAAAGTCAACCCTTTGACTTGACCATTCTAAATGGAGAAAATATCTATCTATTTATTTTATTATAGGCGTGTGAACTTAAATAATGTAGAGAAATCAGCCAATAGGTTTATGTTAGTGGTTGATTTTCTCTCTCCTGGTTGTTAGAGATATTTTCTCTCTCCTGGTTGTTAGAGATATTTTCTCTCCCCTGGTTGTTAGAGATATTTTAAGTTGTTAGGATTATTTCCTTAAATAAATAATTCAGCTATGATTTATTTATTTAAGGGAATCTAGTTAGATCTAATTAGATATTATTATATCTTGGGAAGCAAGATAAGGAGGCTAATTCCTCTCTCCTAGGGCCGGCCACACCCCCTTGCTTGCTCCCCAAGGAATAGCTTTGTATTCTCTATTTATACTTTGCAAATTCATTAATAAAAATCAGCTTGAGAGAGATTAAACCCAAATTGGTTTAATCTATCTCTTGGGCCCAAAAACACAAGTGTTCTAGCATTCAAGTTCATTCGATCGAGCAACTCTCAATAGCCGAATTCTCTCTCTTGTTCTCGCGACTAAATCAGTTTGTTCCTTCAAATTGGTCAATTGATTAGTTCTAGTTTTGATTGTTAAAAATCAATCTAGTTTATCAATTGGATTTAGCGTTAGAGCCAATCCAGTTGAACTATCCCTTTTGATTCAATCTTAAGTGTTCGAACCAGATTTCGCTTCGTTCCATTTCGAATTTTCATTACTTGCGCCACAAGGAAACTAAAGTTGAAAGCTTTTGTAGGATTGAATTGATTTGCTGGCAAGATCGGGACTTGTGTGGGTCATAAACGAGGTTTCTACGGAGGATTCCGGGGTAATCACGTATCAAGTGGTATCATAATCCAGCGTCTCGCCAAGTAATTGTTTCTTTCCTTAATTTGCTTTCTAATTGATTCGATTCAGTTTTTGATCCCAAAAATCCCACCTTTACCTAAAGTTAGAATTTTTGAGACCAAAAGATTGAATTTTTCACCACCACCACCATATTTCCGCCACCCAACCACCACGAACCACCACCACCACACCAAACTGGTGTCGCTCGTCTGGACCGCACCACCATTCACCACCAGCCGAGCCTAACCACACCACCCCCATCCAATTCGGATTAGCCTAAACCCTAGTTCGCCCCCGCCCTGTTCTCGTGAAGCCTAACCCTAACCCTAATTTGGCGGCAGAACCCTAACCCTAGATTGCGAGAAACCCTAGGAAATCCTAATTCTCGCAACCCCTAATCTGAAACCCTACCATACCCCAAACCCTAGAACCGAACCCTAAAACCCTAATCCAGCCGTGAGCCTCCAAAACCCTAATTCCCTTAGTTGTTCCTTGCCCTCCAAGCAATTATCCAATTAGGAGATTTTTATGGGATTTGTGCATGTTTATTGGCTGATTTGGTTGAGTTGTATTGCAATTTAGATTAGCAATTGTTTTTCCTACAGTTTTATGAGTTTTCATTCATGTTGCATGATTGATTGCGATTCATATTGCTTGATTAATACTTGCTGATTTCTGTCATTGCTTTCCATCAATTCGGCCTACCCCTTCTTTTTGTTATTAATTGGGCTTCTAGTTGGTTTCATTGGTAGCAAAAGTCACTTAGTTAAAAAAAAAAAAAATTCAGTTCGTGTATACCCTTTTTAATTTCGTCCTTTGCATTGTTGCTTTGCTTTGCTTGTTTCTTCATTATAGCACAAGAGTAGTTTGTGCATAAAATCAAAAAAAAAAAAAAAAAAAAACAGAAAAGAAAAGTGATCTACCCCAGCTAGTTTTAAGCCACTTTCAACCCTAGTGACTGCTTGCTTAAAAAGATAGCTAAGTAGAAATCACTTTGAAGAAAAAGAGTGACGAAATAAAAGTCACTAAGCCTACCATATTTTCTGTCCTTGCATGCTGAATTTTGGCTTTATTAACTTGCATAGAGTCAATTGAGAGATTGCATGTGTTTTAGAGCTCATAGAGGGATTATTTGCATTGCTTGTCTTATTGCATATTTGCCATTTGCTTAAGCTACATATTTCCTTTAAATATCATTAGTATTCCATACCTACACTATATCTACCATTTTACTCCCTCAAAACAGCCCAAAAACTGAATTAAGTTGATTGGATTGCTTTGAGGCAAGTTTTGGCTTGATTAAGGTGTGGTATTGCTTGTTGTGATTTACTTTAGAACACACTACTCTCTCTACCTTCTTGCTTGTTTCAGGAACAATGGTGATTCCATCAGAACCTAACCCAACTGAATTGAGTCTCACTAAGGAGGCAATCGACTTCATTAGGTTGTCCATTAGTGAAGGTGTGCGCGATGGCCAGGCTCGAGCTGTAGAACTGGCCACGGCTGCATTGGCTCCACAACTAAAGCATTTAGAGGAACAACTTGCAATATTGGTTGATTCATCTCAAGCTAGTCGCAAGAGCACCCCTGCAGTCGATCTTACAAGTGACCCAAATCAAGCCTCGGGTAGCGACAAAGGCAAGCAACAACTAGTGGATGACGAACATGATGTGCTTGCTAGCTACAACAAAGATAATGATCCCCCGGCTCACTACTCCCCCACAGCAGGCCGAGGTAGAGGAAGAGGCATCGGGTCGAGGACTCCACCGGTTACTCATCAACAAGTCTATAATCAGCCACACAACCGGTATCCTCAAGCCACTCATCAACAATATCAACAATACAACAACTCTTTTGATGATGTGACATATGGTTATCCCGGGGAAGAAAGGCTCCCATGGCATCCTCCACTAGATGATTTCTATAACCAAGCTGAGGTTGTAGAAGATCTCCCACCAGCCTATGGAGTACAACGGCCGAACAACAACAACAACGTTAACCAAGTTGTAAATCAGATTGGGAAACGTGATATAAAGATCAAGATAGAACCATTCAATGGAGAGCTTAACCCGGAGAAGTATCTAGAGTGGGAACAAGCTACAAACTTCATTCTAGATCACATGGGATATGAAGAATGGGAGAAAGTTGCTGTTGTTGTCATCCACTTTATTGGGACCGCTAGAAATTGGTGGTTTAGAATGAAGGAGGATCGAATTAGAAAGGCCTTACCACCAATTGAAACTTGGGGCCAGCTGAAGTTTGTAATGAGGAAGAAATATGTGCCTGAAGAGCATACCGAGCACATGAGATTGAAAGTTGTAACTTGCAAACAAGGCACCAAGTCTCCAACCGAGTACTTCAATGAGCTAGAGGATCTGAGTTTTAAAGCGGGAAATCATCATTCCCAACGGTCTCTAAGGACCCAATTTATGGCTGGACTGAATCAAAGCATTCAAGACACATTGGAGATTCAACAAATCAAGGATCTCAATGCCTTAGTACATTCAGCCCAACTACTCTATGAGCAGCAACAAAGGAAGAAGAAGGAAGCTTGGAATGCTACAAAAAGGTATGGCTCTAATCCTAGTTCAAATTCCAACTCTTATTCTTCTAACTCTTCTATGCAGCAAAAGGGAGCTTCTAGCTCACCTAAAACAACAGGTTTTCAAGGCCAAAGGCGTCCCACCAGTGGACCTCCAAATCAGTCTAGAGCACGTGATTTAGTGTGCTACAAGTGTCAAGGGCGAGGTCACTATGCCAAGGATTGTCCAAATCTAAAGCAAGTGCTTCTCACCACCAATGGAGGATATGTGAGTGATGAAGATATAACTCCAAATCAAGTGGAGGAGGACAGTATTGGACAGGAAGAGGAGGACGTAGAGGCCATTGAACCAGATTGCACCGAACAGCCTCTAACTTTGGTAACAATGCGTACTCTTACTTTACAAGAAACACCTAGGCTAGATCAAAGGGAAAACATTTTTCATACTAGGTGTACAGTAAAGAATCAAGTGTTATGCATGATAATTGATAGTGGTAGCTGCTGTAACATTATTAATGCTAAGGTAGTTGATCACTTGCAATTAAAAACCCAACCTAGGGCTACTAGTTATGGTCTCAATGGAATTAATGATTCAGAAGGTCCTAATCTTGTCACCCATCAGTGTTTAGTCCGTGTTGCTATTGGTACTTATGTTGATGACATTATGTGTGATGTAGTAAACATGGAATGCACTCATATTTTGTTAGGAAGACCATGGTTATTTGATAGGAGAGTGATTTATGATGGCATGTTAAACACCTATTCTTTTAACTATGATGGGAGGAGAGTTTCTCTTCTACCCTTGTCTCCCCAACAAGTTCTACAGGATCAGGTACGTCGAGATCAAGCTAGGGCACTTAGGCGTGCCAAGGAAGAGAAAGAAGAGGCTGATTCAACGGCCAAAGCAGCGGCCCGGCGTTCGGCGCCCGACGCGTCGACAAAGCCAAGCGGCATTTCCCAGTCTCCACCCGAGCGTTCTGGCTCAAATTTTGGGACAACATCAAAAGCAGGTGGAGCTACTGTTTGGGACGAAAAACGCCGAGAAAATGTCCCTAAAACGCCCAAAGTGCCGAGCAACACTCCCAGCAGTGCATCTGGGACGAAAATTGGGCTATCTCCCAATCCACTCGAGCGTTTTGGCTCAAATTTTGGGAGCAATTCAGAGACTCAGAGAGCTGCAAATATGAAAAAAGAACGCCTACAGAAAGAGCCAAAAATCGGCTTGAAAGGCAGTGTCGAAAAGCGCTCTCTTGTGACTCAGTCTAGTATTTCTTTCCCTAACTCTTCTTGCTTACTTCTTATGAGGAAAGAGATACTTATTATTAGTCAAGATATTTCACATCTTCCAAAGTGTCTACAGGATCTATTACAGGAGTTTGAAGATGTGATGCCTGAAGAGTTGCCGGAAGGCCTGCCACCAATTAGAGGCATTGAGCATCAAATCGATTTGGTGCCCGGCGCTTCATTACCAAACCGTGCAGCCTATAGAGCAAGTCCAGAAGAGACCGCTGAGCTTCAAAGACAAGTGCAAGATCTCATGGACAAAGGCTATGTGCGTGAATCTCTCAGCCCATGCGCGGTTCCGGTGATTTTGGTGCCAAAGAAGGATGGCACATGGAGAATGTGTGTTGATTGTAGAGCGATCAACCAAATAACAGTTAAGTACCGTCACCCCATTCCTAGACTAGATGATATGCTTGATGAGTTACATGGTGCTAATTTCTTTTCTAAAATTGATTTAAGAAGTGGGTACCATCAAATTAGGATGAGGGAAGGGGATGAATGGAAAACTGCCTTTAAAACTAAGTATGGCTTATATGAATGGTTAGTAATGCCTTTTGGATTAACTAATGCACCTAGTACCTTTATGAGGCTTATGAACCATGTCTTAAGAAGATACTTAGGCAGATTTGTTGTAGTCTACTTTGATGATATCTTAATCTATAGCAAAACCATGAATGAACATGTAGATCATCTTAGGGCTGTTTTGGACACTTTAAGGTTAGAAAAGCTTTATGTTAACTTGAAAAAGTGTTCTTTTTGCTCGGAGTCTACCATTTTTCTTGGTTTTGTTGTGTCTAAAGGTGGATTGAAGGTAGATGAAGACAAGATCAAGGCAATCAAAGAATGGCCCCAGCCGACTACACCAACAATGGTCAGATCATTTCTCGGCTTGGCTGGCTTCTACAGGAGATTTGTGCGTGATTTTAGCACAATTGCAGCCCCCCTCCACGAGCTGACAAAGAAGGATACGGCCTTTAAATGGAGGGAGCAACAAGAGAACGCCTTCAACACTTTGAAGGACAGATTATGCCACGCCCCAGTGCTTCAACTCCCTGACTTCTCCAAGGCATTTGAGATAGAGGTGGACGCTTCTGGACATGGCATAGGAGGCGTGCTCTTACAAGACAATAAACCCATTGCTTATTTTAGTGAAAAGCTTAGTGGGGCTGAGTTGAATTACCCTACTTATGATAAAGAGTTGTATGCTTTAATTAGGGTCCTGAAAACTTGGTCTCATTATTTGTGGCCTAAAGAGTTTGTAATCCATTCTGATCATGAGGCCTTGAAGTACTTGAAAGGCCAATCCAGACTCAGCAGGCGACATGCAAGATGGGTTGAATTCATGGAGACCTTTCCTTATGTTGTTAAACATAAGAAAGGCAAGGAGAATGTGGTAGCTGACGCCCTTTCTCGGAGGTATGTACTCTTGAACCTATGTGATGTTAAGATCCTTGGATTTGCAATGATTAGGGAATTATATGCTAGTGATCCTCACTTTGCTGAAATCTATAAGAATTGCATGTCTAGGGGTGAAATAGATACCTACTTTATTGATGATGGATACTTGTTTAAAGCTGGAAAATTGTGCATTCCTTCATCTAGTATACGTAGGCTTCTAACTAAAGAGGTTCATGAATCAAGAGGACATAGGGGTTTAGAAAAGACTTTAGAAGGTTTAAAAGAACACTACTATTGGCCTAAAATGAGTAATTATGTGCTGAGATTTGTCAAGAGTTGTGTTGTTTGTGCTAAAGCTAAGTCTAGACTTCACCCCCATGGTTTGTACCAGCCTTTACCCATTCCTAGTTCTCCTTGGGAAGACATTTCTATGGATTTCATTGTAGGTTTGCCTAGAACTAGGAAGGGTAGAGATTCTATCTTTGTAGTGGTAGATAGATTTTCCAAAATGGCTCACTTTATTCCATGTCACACGACTGATGATGCTGTGCATATTGCTGATTTGTTCTTTAGGGAAATTGTTAGATTGCATGGCATTCCTTGTTCTATTGTGTCAGATCGTGATGCTAAATTTTTGAGTTATTTTTGGAAGAGTCTATGGTCTAAATTGGGAACTAAATTGCTGTTTTCTACCTCATGTCACCCACAAACTGATGGGCAAACGGAAGTTACTAATCGAACGTTAGGGGTTTTACTTAGAACTATGCTTAAAGCTAACCTCAAACGTTGGGAAGATGTTTTGCCTTTTGTGGAGTTTGCTTATAACAGGTCAATCCATTCAGCCACAAAGATGACCCCTTTTGAGGTTGTTTATGGGCTGAATCCGAGGACGCCGGTGGATATGACGCCTCAGCCATACAAGGGAAAAGAGAGTTTTGAAGCTAACAAGAGGGCTGAGTTTGTGAAGAAGCTACATGAGAGGACGAAGATGCACTTGGAAAGGAAATCCATGAAGTACAAGGCCCATGCTGATAAGGGTCGGAAACAGGTTATCTTTGAAGAAGGAGATCTTGTGTGAGTGCATCTAAGGAAGGAAAGGTTCCCAAATCAAAGGAAGAACAAGTTAGATCAGAGAGGAGATGGACCATTTCGTATCATCAGGAGAATCGGCCCTAATGCATATCATGTTGACATGCCTGGTGAGTATGGTGTCCATCCAACTTTTAATGTGGCTGATCTATCTCTTTATGTGCCAGATTTTGATTCCGACGTCGAATCAGAGACGATTCGAGCTCAAGTGGAGGAGAATGATGCAGTGAAGCCTGCCATGTCTCAAACCGACGTCGATGAGTTGATTCGAGTGCCTTCTGACGGACCAATCACAAGAAGTCGAGCTAAGAAGATTGCTCAAGGCACAACAGCGATCTTGGTTCGATTGGCAGCGGTTGTTGAAGAGCCTAGCAAGGCGAAGTGGGTCTCGTGCATTCGACATCAATTGAGCCCGGATTCCATGGATTGATAATATGAGGGCCGAAATTCACTATTTCTTTATTTAGAAACATGTATTAATTTGTCTCACTTTAGGGCTGAATTTAGTAAGTGACCGGGTGAGATAAATTGGTATATGGGTCAAAGTCAACCCTTTGACTTGACCATTCTAAATGGAGAAAATATCTATCTATTTATTTTATTATAGGCGTGTGAACTTAAATAATGTAGAGAAATCAGCCAATAGGTTTATGTTAGTGGTTGATTTTCTCTCTCCTGGTTGTTAGAGATATTTTCTCTCTCCTGGTTGTTAGAGATATTTTCTCTCCCCTGGTTGTTAGAGATATTTTAAGTTGTTAGGATTATTTCCTTAAATAAATAATTCAGCTATGATTTATTTATTTAAGGGAATCTAGTTAGATCTAATTAGATATTATTATATCTTGGGAAGCAAGATAAGGAGGCTAATTCCTCTCTCCTAGGGCCGGCCACACCCCCTTGCTTGCTCCCCAAGGAATAGCTTTGTATTCTCTATTTATACTTTGCAAATTCATTAATAAAAATCAGCTTGAGAGAGATTAAACCCAAATTGGTTTAATCTATCTCTTGGGCCCAAAAACACAAGTGTTCTAGCATTCAAGTTCATTCGATCGAGCAACTCTCAATAGCCGAATTCTCTCTCTTGTTCTCGCGACTAAATCAGTTTGTTCCTTCAAATTGGTCAATTGATTAGTTCTAGTTTTGATTGTTAAAAATCAATCTAGTTTATCAATTGGATTTAGCGTTAGAGCCAATCCAGTTGAACTATCCCTTTTGATTCAATCTTAAGTGTTCGAACCAGATTTCGCTTCGTTCCATTTCGAATTTTCATTACTTGCGCCACAAGGAAACTAAAGTTGAAAGCTTTTGTAGGATTGAATTGATTTGCTGGCAAGATCGGGACTTGTGTGGGTCATATACGAGGTTTCTACGGAGGATTCCGGGGTAATCACGTATCAGTTCATCAATTGAATTTAGCGTTAGAGCCAATTCAATTGAACTATCTCTTTAATTATCTTAACCCTTCAAATTAGATTCATTCTCATTTATATTTCAAGTTTCTTGCTCATTAAGTTATCAACTTTGAAGGCAAATCAGGTTGAAAAGAGATTACTTGTCAAGGTCGGGCCAAAACAAGACCGAATTGTCATCATCGAGCAGTCGAGGAGATAATTCCGTATCAATGGGCCTTGATATTGGGCTTTTGGATTGGATTTCTTGTAGGAGTTTTGGGCCATTTCCTTGGGCTTTTATGGGCTGAATTTGGACGCATATTTGGACTCCATAATGGGCTGTTTTGGACTCCCATGATGACAAGGAAAGAGAAAAGTGGATAAGGATGAAGTTAATTATAACAAACTCTCCTAAATTCACTCTCAACCTCTCTTTTCTCCAACCGATTGTGGAACTTCTTTTGGCGGTTATTTGGATAGCCATGGACCTCTATAAATAGAGGGGATTGTCGTCCATTTGATGATGGTGCAAGATGATGAGAAGATACACAAAATTAGACACAAGTCTACACAAATCGGTGAGAGAAAAACACTTGTAGTCGTGTGAGACTAGAGTTTGTTTGCGTGAGGGTTTTCACGAGTGAATCAAACACACATTGTGAATATATCATGGATCGATCTTCACAACTACGAGTGGAGAAGGAACCTCAAGAGGCGTGGTGTGACGGTTTCATCCAAGTGAAGGAAGAATCGTAAGAGCCATGGGAGAGCGACTTCGTTCAAGTGAAGAATGAAGAGGAGTCATGGAATTCGAACAAGGTACGTTTATTCTAATAGAGTTGTCTTGCCAACATCTCTATTGTTTCGTGTGGTATGTTTTATCCCACAACGATATTGCGGAATCCCATGGCATAGAATAGGGGCAATATACGTTGAAGGAAAGCGGGATCTCATCCCGTGAATCGTAGCCTTTATCCGGTTAACTTAATAAAATGCTTTATGTAGGTTGGTGGTGATTACCTTTACGGTCTACATCCAATGAGACTACCCTTTGGGGTCTACTGACAAGATTACCCTTCAAGGTCTACTCAACCGCCTTGACTATCCTTATGGATCTACAAGGGCCGACTTCCACTGCAACTTGTTTATGCAACATACTATTCCGTTTTCATATCCTAAAACCAACAATCTTCAACGTATACTTGTTTATGTTTATGTTTGCATTGTTGTTTTGTTTTGCTAAGTTTGAGGATTTGGATAAACGAGGGGATAAAACGGTCGATGACGTTACCTCTTACTTGAGGGAAGTCAAGATCAAACCCATGAGTCCCATAAGGCCTATCGAAGTGAATCAAGGCGGATTCCAAGACTTTGATGATTGGCTAGATGAGTACAACCGTGGCATGGTGTATTGGGATTGGTACCTCTCTAACGTGAAGGTTGGAACCAATCTCGAGAACGCTAAAGGAAAAGAGGTTCTTGTGCCTCATACCTCCAAAGTAATGGAGGCTCGTGATCCTAGTCTTGGACATGGGGGAAGGCAAGGGTACTCGAGATTCAAGAGGCGTTCTAAGCCTCAAGACAAGTGCATAAATGCGAAATATAAGTTTTGTGTCCTTAGGGCCGAGCCCTTGGGGGATGGAGGGGCCGCAATTGGTGGCACTTCATGGCAAAAGGTCTATGGGGATCAAAGGCCTATGAAGCCAGTTTATTGCTCCTTGGGTGGCGTAAGACGCTGTGATTGATTGAATGCATTAATGTCTCCTTGTACACGTGTATATGTGTGTTTAGCATTAAAAGTGTGCTTTTATATTGTGTATGTTTGTATACCTTGAATTAAGGGTTATAGTGTGTTGTTGATCAAATAAAATGATCATGTGATGTTTATGGTTGAATAATAAACTATGGTTTGATTTATAAGAATAAATCTTAACAACATGTGTGCAAGAAAAGGACTATGTCTAATTCATAAGATCGACTTTGAAAACTTGATTCTAGTTTCATTCTTTGGATGATACTAATAAGATTACCCTTGACTTGACCATTCTTTGATTGGGACGACTCATGTTCTAGACTACCTTCGGGTCTACTAGAGTAATTAGACTACCTTCAGGTATACTAATGTAAGGGTATACTGGATTGCCCCCCACGTGAGGGAGTGAACACATGTTGGCCATGAATGCACTAAAGAACAAATAAAAGAGATGGTGATAGTCTCCTTGATAAGATGCATGTGGAAGTTCACATAGTGATTTCATGAAAATCATTCTTCTTATGGAAAAGGAAATATGAAAGTCTTGATTGGTTAAAATTGAGATTTATTGCATACTTAATGTGAGCAATGAGTACATGAGAGTGAGATCTCTTATGGCTATGTCAAACAAAAGTTTGAAAAGGTTTGAAAAGTGTCAAATACTTGGTTTGATACTTTGGCATGATAAAAAATGGTCTAGGTTAGACCGACATTGTCATTTGGTTGAATCCTCAAAGGATAGTGACTTGAATAACTAAATGAAGTATGGTTTGATGTTGAATTAGATATTTGTTAACATGAGATATGCCTTGAATTAACATGTTAATGTCAAAAGAATTGCCTTGATAAAGAGGACCGACGCAAATGATATCTAGGATTCACTACAAGAAAATTGCTTTTTTGCGACCATTATTTTAGCGAGAAATTTATTTTCCTCGCTAAATGTGACTTTTGGCGAGGAATTTAATGATTTCTCATTAAATATGACTTTACTATTAACGAGAAACTTATATTCATTGTTAAACATCACATTCTACGACAAATATGTTGGTTCATCGCTATTTGTACCATAATATGGCCTCATAAAATGTAAGGTCAATAACGACGAATTTTGACGCATTTATCGAGGAATATTTTCGTCGCCGAAAACATTCAACGAGGACATAATAACTTCGTCGCTATATGCTTTTAGCGAGAATTTATTTGCCTCGCTAAATGTGGCTTTTAATGAGGAATTGTTAAATTCCTCCTTAAATGTGACTTCACTTTTAGCGACAAACTTATATTCCTTGTTAAACATCACATTCTACGACAAATATATTGGTTCATCGCTATTTGTATGCTTAAGGTCAACAACGACGAATTTTGAAACATTTATTATTTTCATTGCTAAAAACATTCAACGAGGATATAATAACTTCGTCACTATATGTTTGGCAGACAATTATTTACAACCCGAAATATTCAACTATATATGATGAAATTTTTATTTCCTCGCTAAAAGTATATTATAGAACAAATTTGGTAAAAACGCACATATTGTCACCCTAATTTGCCGCTTGTAACCGGAATTCATTTTTTATTTTTTTGTTAAGTATAAAAGCCCTTTTATATTTTTTTCTCTCACCACCTTATCTACTCTGATTGATTTTTTGCTCTCGCTCTCGCTAGAGAGCTCCGATCTTCTCCAATTCGCCGGCTGAATCAAACCCTCCAAATAATGGCGGTAATCATGGCGGCGACGGTGGCGCTGTGCAACGCAGAGAAACATCCGATGTAAATGATCGAATAATGTATCCACCACCCAGCGAAGATGCCGTGTTTCACGACTTCGATGCTGGCGACAGACGATCCAAAGCAAAATCTAGAAGAAATCAAATCACTTGAGAAGACTCTGGAACTTCTCTCACCAGCTTTGTCTCGTTGATTCGTCTTTTTAATGTCGCGTATCAGTTAGCCTTCCTCCAAAGGTTGTATCTTCAGCCCTCTTTCTAAACCCTAGCTGCCACAGAAAGGGGATCTCGTGATTTCTATATGAGTTGGTTACTTGAAGTTTCTGATTTATCAATTGTTAATCTTTTTCAAAATTATTTGGTGTTGGTGTTGTAGAATATGGAGAAATTACGGGTGAAGCGAAGTTGCTATGTTGTTTTATACCGCTTTCAACTCCTTAATTCCATCACTCAATTTTGTTGCATTTTCAGGTTTCTATTGTTTTCGTCAAGATTCACTTCGTTTCCTCAATGCTGAATTGTTGCTGGTCGATTGTGATTGCTAATTCGCTTGATTTTTAGGGTTTTGGCAGTGCAACACCACAATTCTGGTTTCAGTTAGGGTTTGGGAGGCTCTTTTTACTTGTGTTGTTTCTTCCTACATGATCTCTGTTCATTAGCCAAATATTTGCCTCATGGATGGCACATTTAATATGCACGTTTAATTTTGATGATTGTACCCTTGCCTGATGCAGTGAAGCCTGCCATGTCTCCAACCGACGTCGATGAGTTGATTCGAGTGCCTTTTGACGGACCAATCACAAGAAGTCGAGCTAAGAAGATTGCTCAAGGCACAACAACGATCTTGGTTCGATTGGCAGCGGTTATTGAAGATCCTAGCAAGGCGAAGTGGGTCTCGTGCATTCGACATCAATTGAGGCCGGATTCCATGGATTGATTATATGAGGGCCGAAATTCACTATTTCTTTATTTAGAAACATGTATTAATTTGTCTCACTTTAGGGCTGAATTTAGTAAGTGACCGGGTGAGATGAATTGGTATATGGGTCAAAGTCAACCCTTTGACTTTGACCATTCTGAATTGAAGAAAATATCTTATTTATTTTATTATGAACAATTTCTATTTATTTTAATAATGTAGAGAAATCATCCAATAGGCTTATGTTAGTTGGTTGATCTTCTCTCTCCTAGTTGTTAGAGATATTTTTAGTTTGTTAGAGATGTTTTAAGTTTGTTAGGGTTATTTCCTTATATAAATAATTCAGCCATGATTTATTTATTTAAGGGAATCTAGTTAGATTTATTTAGATATTATTATATCTCGGGAAGCAAGCAAAGGAGACCCCTTCTCCCCTTCTAGGGTCGGCCAGCCTCCCTCCCTTGCTCCCCAAGTATTAGCTTTTGTATTCTCTATAAATACTTTTCAGTTTCATTAATAAAAATCAGCTTGAGATTAGATAAACCCTAAGAAAGGTTTATCTAGTCCTTGAGCTCAAAAATAAAATTGTGTGCTCGTGTTCATCATCATCTTCGATCATCATCAGAATTCTCGATTCTCTCTCTCTTGTGTTATTAAATTGGTTTGTTGATTTAATCAATTAGATTGTTCTAGTTGTGATTGTTAAAGATCAAACTAGTTAATCAATTGGATTTAGCGTTAGAGCCAATCCAATTGAACTATCAAGTTGATTCCTTCTGATACGTGATTACCCCGGAATCCTCCGTAGAAACCTCGTATATGACCCACACAAGTCCCGATCTTGCCAGCAAATCAATTCAATCCTACAAAAGCTTTCAACTTTAGTTTCCTTGTGGCGCAAGTAATGAAAATTCGAAATGGAACGAAGCGAAATCTGGTTCGAACACTTAAGATTGAATCAAAAGGGATAGTTCAACTGGATTGGCTCTAACGCTAAATCCAATTGATAAACTAGATTGATTTTTAACAATCAAAACTAGAACTAATCAATTGACCAATTTGAAGGAACAAACTGATTTAGTCGCGAGAACAAGAGAGAGAATTCGGCTATTGAGAGTTGCTCGATCGAATGAACTTGAATGCTAGAACACTTGTGTTTTTGGGCCCAAGAGATAGATTAAACCAATTTGGGTTTAATCTCTCTCAAGCTGATTTTTATTAATGAATTTGCAAAGTATAAATAGAGAATACAAAGCTATTCCTTGGGGAGCAAGCAAGGGGGTGTGGCCGGCCCTAGGAGAGAGGAATTAGCCTCCTTATCTTGCTTCCCAAGATATAATAATATCTAATTAAATCTAACTAGATTCCCTTAAATAAATAAATCATAGCTGACAAGGTCTCCTTCTTCAAAGATAACCTGTTTTCGACCCTTATCAGCATGGGCCTTGTACTTCATGGATTTCCTCTCTAAGTGCATCTTCGTCCTCTCATGTAGCTTCTTCACAAACTCAGCCCTCTTGTTAGCTTCAAAACTCTCTTTTCCCTTGTATGGCTGAGGCGTCATATCCACCGGCGTCCTCGGATTCAGCCCATAAACAACCTCAAAAGGGGTCATCTTTGTGGCTGAATGGATTGACCTGTTATAAGCAAACTCCACAAAAGGCAAAACATCTTCCCAACGTTTGAGGTTAGCTTTAAGCATAGTTCTAAGTAAAACCCCTAACGTTCGATTAGTAACTTCCGTTTGCCCATCAGTTTGTGGGTGACATGAGGTAGAAAACAGCAATTTAGTTCCCAATTTAGACCATAGACTCTTCCAAAAATAACTCAAAAATTTAGCATCACGATCTGACACAATAGAACAAGGAATGCCATGCAATCTAACAATTTCCCTAAAGAACAAATCAGCAATATGCACAGCATCATCAGTCGTGTGACATGGAATAAAGTGAGCCATTTTGGAAAATCTATCTACCACTACAAAGATAGAATCTCTACCCTTCCTAGTTCTAGGCAAACCTACAATGAAATCCATAGAAATGTCTTCCCAAGGAGAACTAGGAATGGGTAAAGGCTGGTACAAACCATGGGGGTGAAGTCTAGACTTAGCTTTAGCACAAACAACACAACTCTTGACAAATCTCAGCACATAATTACTCATTTTAGGCCAATAGTAGTGTTCTTTTAAACCTTCTAAAGTCTTTTCTAAACCCCTATGTCCTCTTGATTCATGAACCTCTTTAGTTAGAAGCCTACGTATACTAGATGAAGGAATGCACAATTTTCCAGCTTTAAACAAGTATCCATCATCAATAAAGTAGGTATCTATTTCACCCCTAGACATGCAATTCTTATAGATTTCAGCAAAGTGAGGATCACTAGCATATAATTCCCTAATCATTGCAAATCCAAGGATCTTAACATCACATAGGTTCAAGAGTACATACCTCCGAGAAAGGGCGTCAGCTACCACATTCTCCTTGCCTTTCTTATGTTTAACAACATAAGGAAAGGTCTCCATGAATTCAACCCATCTTGCATGTCGCCTGCTGAGTCTGGATTGGCCTTTCAAGTACTTCAAGGCCTCATGATCAGAATGGATTACAAACTCTTTAGGCCACAAATAATGAGACCAAGTTTTCAGGACCCTAATTAAAGCATACAACTCTTTATCATAAGTAGGGTAATTCAACTCAGCCCCACTAAGCTTTTCACTAAAATAAGCAATGGGTTTCTTGTCTTGTAAGAGCACGCCTCCTATGCCATGTCCAGAAGCGTCCACCTCTATCTCAAATGCCTTGGAGAAGTCAGGGAGTTGAAGCACTGGGGCGTGGCATAATCTGTCCTTCAAAGTGTTGAAGGCGTTCTCTTGTTGCTCCCTCCATTTAAAGGCCGTATCCTTCTTTGTCAGCTCGTGGAGGGGGGCTGCAATTGTGCTAAAATCACGCACAAATCTCCTGTAGAAGCCAGCCAAGCCGAGAAATGATCTGACCATTGTTGGTGTAGTCGGCTGGGGCCATTCTTTGATTGCCTTGATCTTGTCTTCATCTACCTTCAATCCACCTTTAGACACAACAAAACCAAGAAAAATGGTAGACTCCGAGCAAAAAGAACACTTTTTCAAGTTAACATAAAGCTTTTCTAACCTTAAAGTGTCCAAAACAGCCCTAAGATGATCTACATGTTCATTCATGGTTTTGCTATAGATTAAGATATCATCAAAGTAGACTACAACAAATCTGCCTAAGTATCTTCTTAAGACATGGTTCATAAGCCTCATAAAGGTACTAGGTGCATTAGTTAATCCAAAAGGCATTACTAACCATTCATATAAGCCATACTTAGTTTTAAAGGCAGTTTTCCATTCATCCCCTTCCCTCATCCTAATTTGATGGTACCCACTTCTTAAATCAATTTTAGAAAACAAATTAGCACCATGTAACTCATCAAGCATATCATCTAGTCTAGGAATGGGGTGACGGTACTTAACTGTTATTTGGTTGATCGCTCTACAATCAACACACATTCTCCATGTGCCATCCTTCTTTGGCACCAAAATCACCGGAACCGCGCATGGGCTGAGAGATTCACGCACATAGCCTTTGTCCATGAGATCTTGCACTTGTCTTTGAAGCTCAGCGGTCTCTTCTGGACTTGCTCTATAGGCTGCACGGTTTGGTAATGAAGCGCCGGGCACCAAATCGATTTGATGCTCAATGCCTCTAATTGGTGGCAGGCCTTCCGGCAACTCTTCAGGCATCACATCTTCAAACTCCTGTAATAGATCCTGTAGACACTTTGGAAGATGTGAAATATCTTGACTAATAATAAGTATCTCTTTCCTCATAAGAAGTAAGCAAGAAGAGTTAGGGAAAGAAATACTAGACTGAGTCACAAGAGAGCGCTTTTCGACACTGCCTTTCAAGCCGATTTTTGGCTCTTTCTGTAGGCGTTCTTTTTTCATATTTGCAGCTCTCTGAGTCTCTGAATTGCTCCCAAAATTTGAGCCAAAACGCTCGAGTGGATTGGGAGATAGCCCAATTTTCGTCCCAGATGCACTGCTGGGAGTGTTGCTCGGCACTTTGGGCGTTTTAGGGACATTTTCTCGGCGTTTTTCGTCCCAAACAGTAGCTCCACCTGCTTTTGATGTTGTCCCAAAATTTGAGCCAGAACGCTCGGGTGGAGACTGGGAAATGCCGCTTGGCTTTGTCGACGCGTCGGGCGCCGAACGTCGGGCCGCTGCTTTGGCCGTTGAATCAGCCTCTTCTTTCTCTTCCTTGGCACGCCTAAGTGCCCTAGCTTGATCTCGACGTACCTGATCCTGTAGAACTTGTTGGGGAGACAAGGGTAGAAGAGAAACTCTCCTCCCATCATAGTTAAAAGAATAGGTGTTTAACATGCCATCATAAATCACTCTCCTATCAAATAACCATGGTCTTCCTAACAAAATATGAGTGCATTCCATGTTTACTACATCACACATAATGTCATCAACATAAGTACCAATAGCAACACGGACTAAACACTGATGGGTGACAAGATTAGGACCTTCTGAATCATTAATTCCATTGAGACCATAACTAGTAGCCCTAGGTTGGGTTTTTAATTGCAAGTGATCAACTACCTTAGCATTAATAATGTTACAACAGCTACCACTATCAATTATCATGCATAACACTTGATTCTTTACTGTACACCTAGTATGAAAAATGTTTTCCCTTTGATCTAGCCTAGGTGTTTCTTGTAAAGTAAGAGTACGCATTGTTACCAAAGTTAGAGGCTGTTCGGTGCAATCTGGTTCAATGGCCTCTACGTCCTCCTCTTCCTGTCCAATACTGTCCTCCTCCACTTGATTTGGAGTTATATCTTCATCACTCACATATCCTCCATTGGTGGTGAGAAGCACTTGCTTTAGATTTGGACAATCCTTGGCATAGTGACCTCGCCCTTGACACTTGTAGCACACTAAATCACGTGCTCTAGACTGATTTGGAGGTCCACTGGTGGGACGCCTTTGGCCTTGAAAACCTGTTGTTTTAGGTGAGCTAGAAGCTCCCTTTTGCTGCATAGAAGAGTTAGAAGAATAAGAGTTGGAATTTGAACTAGGATTAGAGCCATACCTTTTTGTAGCATTCCAAGCTTCCTTCTTCTTCCTTTGTTGCTGCTCATAGAGTAGTTGGGCTGAATGTACTAAGGCATTGAGATCCTTGATTTGTTGAATCTCCAATGTGTCTTGAATGCTTTGATTCAGTCCAGCCATAAATTGGGTCCTTAGAGACCGTTGGGAATGATGAATTCCCGCTTTAAAACTCAGATCCTCTAGCTCATTGAAGTACTCGGTTGGAGACTTGGTGCCTTGTTTGCAAGTTACAACTTTCAATCTCATGTGCTCGGTATGCTCTTCAGGCACATATTTCTTCCTCATTACAAACTTCAGCTGGCCCCAAGTTTCAATTGGTGGTAAGGCCTTTCTAATTCGATCCTCCTTCATTCTAAACCACCAATTTCTAGCGGTCCCAATAAAGTGGATGACAACAACAGCAACTTTCTCCCATTCTTCATATCCCATGTGATCTAGAATGAAGTTTGTAGCTTGTTCCCACTCTAGATACTTCTCCGGGTTAAGCTCTCCATTGAATGGTTCTATCTTGATCTTTATATCACGTTTCCCAATCTGATTTACAACTTGGTTAACGTTGTTGTTGTTGTTCGGCCGTTGTACTCCATAGGCTGGTGGGAGATCTTCTACAACCTCAGCTTGGTTATAGAAATCATCTAGGGGAGGATGCCATGGGCGCCTTTCTTCCCCGGGATAACCATATGTCACATCATCAAAAGAGTTGTTGTATTGTTGATATTGTTGATGAGTGGCTTGAGGATACCGGTTGTGTGGCTGATTATAGACTTGTTGATGAGTAACCGGTGGAGTCCTCGACCCGATGCCTCTTCCTCTACCTCGGCCTGCTGTGGGGGAGTAGTGAGCCGGGGGATCATTATCTTTGTTGTAGCTAGCAAGCACATCATGTTCGTCATCCACTAGTTGTTGCTTGCCTTTGTCGCTACCCGAGGCTTGATTTGGGTCACTTGTAAGATCGACTGCAGGGGTGCTCTTGCGACTAGCTTGAGATGAATCAACCAATATTGCAAGTTGTTCCTCTAAATGCTTTAGTTGTGGAGCCAATGCAGCCGTGGCCAGTTCTACAGCTCGAGCCTGGCCATCGCGCACACCTTCACTAATGGACAACCTAATGAAGTCGATTGCCTCCTTAGTGAGACTCAATTCAGTTGGGTTAGGTTCTGATGGAATCACCATTGTTCCTGAAACAAGCAAGAAGGTAGAGAGAGTAGTGTGTTCTAAAGTAAATCACAACAAGCAATACCACACCTTAATCAAGCCAAAACTTGCCTCAAAGCAATCCAATCAACTTAATTCAGTTTTTGGGCTGTTTTGAGGGAGTAAAATGGTAGATATAGTGTAGGTATGGAATACTAATGATATTTAAAGGAAATATGCAGCTTAAGCAAATGGCAAATATGCAATAAGACAAGCAATGCAAATAATCCCTCTATGAGCTCTAAAACACATGCAATCTCTCAATTGACTCTATGCAAGTTAATAAAGCCAAAATTCAGCATGCAAGGACAGAAAATATGGTAGGCTTAGTGACTTTTATTTCGTCACTCTTTTTCTTCAAAGTGATTTCTACTTAGCTATCTTTTTAAGCAAGCAGTCACTAGGGTTGAAAGTGGCTTAAAACTAGCTGGGGTAGATCACTTTTCTTTTCTGTTTTTTTTTTTTTTTTGATTTTATGCACAAACTACTCTTGTGCTATAATGAAGAAACAAGCAAAGCAAAGCAACAATGCAAAGGACGAAATTAAAAAGGGTATACACGAACTGAATTTTTTTTTTTTAACTAAGTGACTTTTGCTACCAATGAAACCAACTAGAAGCCAAATTAATAACAAAAAGAAGGGGTAGGCCGAATTGATGGAAAGCAATGACAGAAATCAGCAAGTATTTTAATCAAGCAATATGAATCGCAATCAATCATGCAACATGAATGAAAACTCATAAAACTGTAGGAAAAACAATTGCTAATCTAAATTGCAATACAACTCAACCAAATCAGCCAATAAACATGCACAAATCCCATAAAAATCTCCTAATTGGATAATTGCTTGGAGGGCAAGGAACAACTAAGGGAATTAGGGTTTTGGAGGCTCACGGCTGGATTAGGGTTTTAGGGTTCGGTTCTAGGGTTTGGGGTATGGTAGGGTTTCAGATTAGGGGTTGCGAGAATTAGGGTTTCCTAGGGTTTCTCGCAATCTAGGGTTAGGGTTCTGCCGCCAAATTAGGGTTAGGGTTAGGCTTCACGAGAACAGGGCGGGGGCGAACTAGGGTTTAGGCTAATCCGAATTGGATGGGGGTGGTGTGGTTAGGCTCGGCTGGTGGTGAATGGTGGTGCGGTCCAGACGAGCGACACCAGTTTGGTGTGGTGGTGGTGGTTCGTGGTGGTTGGGTGGCGGAAATATGGTGGTGGTGGTGAAAAATTCAATCTTTTGGTCTCAAAAATTCTAACTTTAGGTAAAGGTGGGATTTTTGGGATCAAAAACTGAATCGAATCAATTAGAAAGCAAATTAAGGAAAGAAACAATTACTTGGCGAGACGCTCTGATACCACTTGATACGTGATTACCCCGGAATCCTCCGTAGAAACCTCGTATATGACCCACACAAGTCCCGATCTTGCCAGCAAATCAATTCAATCCTACAAAAGCTTTCAACTTTAGTTTCCTTGTGGCGCAAGTAATGAAAATTCGAAATGGAACGAAGCGAAATCTGGTTCGAACACTTAAGATTGAATCAAAAGGGATAGTTCAACTGGATTGGCTCTAACGCTAAATCCAATTGATAAACTAGATTGATTTTTAACAATCAAAACTAGAACTAATCAATTGACCAATTTGAAGGAACAAACTGATTTAGTCGCGAGAACAAGAGAGAGAATTCGGCTATTGAGAGTTGCTCGATCGAATGAACTTGAATGCTAGAACACTTGTGTTTTTGGGCCCAAGAGATAGATTAAACCAATTTGGGTTTAATCTCTCTCAAGCTGATTTTTATTAATGAATTTGCAAAGTATAAATAGAGAATACAAAGCTATTCCTTGGGGAGCAAGCAAGGGGGTGTGGCCGGCCCTAGGAGAGAGGAATTAGCCTCCTTATCTTGCTTCCCAAGATATAATAATATCTAATTAAATCTAACTAGATTCCCTTAAATAAATAAATCATAGCTGAATTATTTATTTAAGGAAATAATCCTAACAACTTAAAATATCTCTAACAACCAGGAGAGAGAAAATATCTCTAACAACCAGGAGAGAGAAAATCAACCACTAACATAAACCTATTGGCTGATTTCTCTACATTATTTAAGTTCACACGCCTATAATAAAATAAATAGATAGATATTTTCTCCATTTAGAATGGTCAAGTCAAAGGGTTGACTTTGACCCATATACCAATTTATCTCACCCGGTCACTTACTAAATTCAGCCCTAAAGTGAGACAAATTAATACATGTTTCTAAATAAAGAAATAGTGAATTTCGGCCCTCATATTATCAATCCATGGAATCCGGGCTCAATTGATGTCGAATGCACGAGACCCACTTCGCCTTGCTAGGCTCTTCAACAACCGCTGCCAATCGAACCAAGATCGCTGTTGTGCCTTGAGCAATCTTCTTAGCTCGACTTCTTGTGATTGGTCCGTCAGAAGGCACTCGAATCAACTCATCGACGTCGGTTTGAGACATGGCAGGCTTCACTGCATCACCTTCAACCTTCCAATGTTGTTCGTTACTTCAATTTTCGGATCTGTTTGTTACTTGGATCGCAAGTTTCCTTAATTTGAGAGCTTTTGTAGGTTTGAATCATAATTGCTGGCAAGATCGGGTTCCTGTGTGGTCAAATACGAAGTTTCTGAGGAGTAATCCGAGGCGATCACGTATCAAGTGGTATCATAATCCAGCGTCTCGCCAAGTAATTGTTTCTTTCCTTAATTTGCTTTCTAATTAATTTGATTCAGTTTTTGATCCCAAAAATCCCACCTTTACCTAAAGTTTGCATTTTTGAGACTAAAGATTGAATTTTCACCACAACCACCACATATTTCCGCCAACACCACCACCCCGCCACCACCAACCACCTCGACCTGGTGTCGCTAAGCCTAGCCGCACCACCCACCTTCACCGTCCGATCACAACCACACCACCCGTGATCTGATCGGAGCAGCCACACCCTAATTCGCCACCCTTATTCTCGAACCCTAACCCTAATTTTTCGAGAAACCCTAACCTAACCCTAACCCTAATCTGGTGGCAGTTCAAACCCAAACCCTAACCCTAGTTGCGAGAAACCCTAGGTAACCCTAATTCTCGCAAACCCTAGTCCGAAACCCTACCAAACCCCAAACCCTAGAACCGAACCGTAATAGCCCTAATCCAGACGTGATCTCCCAAACCCTAAATCCCTTAGTTGTTCCTTGCCCTCCAAGCAATTACCAATTAGGAGATTTTTATGGGATTTGTGCATGTTTATTGGCTGAATTGGTTGAGTTGTATTGCAATTTAGATTAGCAATTGTTTTTCCTACAGTTTTATGAGTTTTCATTCATGTTGCATGATTGATTGCGATTCATATTGCTTGATTAATACTTGCTGATTTCTGTCATTGCATCCCATCAATTCGACCTACCCCTTCTTCTTTTTATTAATATGGCTTCTAGTTGGTTTCATTGGTAGCAAAAATCACTTAGTTTAAAAAAAAAACAGTTCGTCTATACCTTTTAATTTCGTTCCTTGCATTGTTGCATTACTTTGCTCGTTTCTTCATTATAGCACAAGAGTAGTTTGTGCATAAAATCAAAAAAAAAACAGAAAAGAAAAGTGATCTACCCCAGCTAGTTTTAAGCCACTTTCAACCCTAGTGACTGCTTGCTTAAAAAAATAGCTAAGTAGAAATCACTTTGAAGAAAAAGAGTGACGAAATAAAAGTCACTAAGCCTACCATATTTTCTGTCCTTGCATGCTGAATTTTGGCTTTATTAACTTGCATAGAGTCAATTGAGAGATTGCATGTGTTTTAGAGCTCATAGAGGGACTATTTGCATTGCTTGTCTTATTGCATACTTGCCATTTGCTTAAGCTGCATATTTCCTTTAATTATCATTAGTATTCCATACCTACACTATATCTACCATTTTACTCCCTCAATTCAGCCCAAAAACTGAATTAAGTTGATTGGATTGCTTTGAGGCAAGTTTTGGCTTGATCAAGGTGTGGTATTGTTTGTTGTGATTTGCTTTAGAACATACTACTCTCTCTATTTTCTTGCTTGTTTCAGGACCAATGGTGATTCCATTAGAACCTAACCCAACTGAATTGAACCTCACTAAGGAAGCAATCGACTTCATTAGGTTGTCCATTAGTGATGGTGTGCGAGATAGCCAGGCTCGAGCTGTAGAACTGGCCACGGCTGCATTGGCTCCACAACTGAAGCGTTTAGAGGAACAACTTGCAACATTGGTTGATTCATCTCAAGCTAGTCGCAAGAGCACCCCTGCAGTCGATCTTACAAGTGATCCAAATCAAGCCTCTGGTAGCGACAAAGGCAAGCAACAACTAGTTGATGAAGAGCATGATGTGCTTGCTAGTTACAACAAAGATAATGATCCCCCGGCTCACTACTCCCCCATAGCAGGCCGAGGTAGAGGAAGAGGCAACGGGTCGAGGACTCCACCAGTTACTCATCAACAATTCTATAATCAGCCACAAAACCGGTATCCTCAAGCCACTCATCAACAATATCAACAATACAACAACTCTTTTGATGATGTGACGTATGGCTATCCCGGGGAAGAAAGGCGCCCATGGCATCCTCCCCTAGATGATTTCTATAACCAAGCTGAGGTTGTAGAGGATCTCCCACCAGCCTATGTAGTACAAAGGCCGAACAACAACAACAACGTTAACCAAGCTGTAAATCAGATTAGGAAACGTGATATAAAGATCAAGATAGAGCCATTCAATGGAGAGCTTAATCCGGAGAAGTATCTAGAGTGGGAACAGGCTACAAATTTCATTCTAGATCACATGGGTTATGAAGAATGGGAGAAAGTTGATGTTGTTGTCATCCACTTTATTGGGACCGCAAGAAATTGGTGGTTTAGAATGAAGGAGGATCGAATTAGAAAGGCCTTACCACCAATTGAAACTTGGGGCCAGCTGAAGTTTGTAATGAGGAAGAAATATGTGCCTGAAGAGCATACCGAGCACATGAGATTGAAAGTTGTAACTTGCAAACAAGGCACCAAGTCTCCAACCGAGTACTTCAATGAGCTAGAGGATCTGAGTTTTAAAGCGGGAATTCATCATTCCCAACGGTCTCTAAGGACCCAATTCATGGCTGGACTGAATCAAAGCATTCAAGACACATTGGAGATTCAACAAATCAAGGATCTCAATGCCTTAGTGATACGGAATTATCTCTTCGATTGCTCGATGATGACAATTCGGTCTTGTTTTGGCCCGATCTTGACAAGTAATTCTCTTTCCAACCTGAATTGCCTTCAAAGTTAATAACTTTATAAACAAGTAACTCGAAATATCAATGAATGGTGAAGAACGAATCTGATTTGAAGGGTTAAGATAATTAAAGAGATAGTTCAATTGAATTGGCTCTAACGCTAAATTCAATTGATGAACTAGGTTTGATCTTTAACAACCAAACTAGAACTAACTTAATTAATCAAATTAACAAATCAAATCTGAATTGAAAGAAAACGAATTGGTGATGATGATCGTAGAGATTGAATGCATGAACAATAGTTGCTTTAATGGCCCATAAACTAGATAAACCAATAGGGGTTTATCTAATTCAGGCTGAATTTTATTGAATGAATAACAAAGCTATTTAAAGAAAATACAAGGTAGAGTTTTCTTGGAGAAAAAGTCAAGGAGATCAGCCCTACAAGGGTAGAAAAGTCCTTTTCTTGTTTCCCAAGATAACATATAATAATATAAAAACATCTATCTAAGTCCCCTTATCTTAATTAAATCAAATAGATAAATATTTGACTTATTTAGATAAGAAAACTAAAAAGCTAATCCTAAAACTCAAAAAAATATAAATAATAATAAAGCAAGATATATTTTAGCCCTAACAAACTCCTATGGCCGAAATTATCATAAATATAATATCTAGAAATAGATAGAATTAAAACTAAAGATAAGATTTCCGTAAGACTTGAACAGCTCTCAGTAAATCACAATTTTCGGCTCTTTGCTCTTGGATTCTGCTTTCGACGTAAACTACAAAGTTGTAGATCTTTTAATTATGTATCCAACGCAATTTGAACGGACTTGATATCAATTTTCTATCCCAAGTTATGACCATTTTACTGAGCACTGTTTTCCATTTGACGGGTTTCATAACTTTTCGAACTTTCAAAGCTTCATCCTCTTCCTTGGTGGCCTTGGACGCCATTGATGAATATAATCAAAGGATAATATCAGATACATGAACACCTTCTTAAATTTAAATGATCGGGACCTTAGTAAAGGTCTTGGTGTTTGGCCTCCATTCGTCTTCAACGAATCATTCGCTTTGATCCTCCCTTGATTTGCATCACTTAGTACATTCAGCCCAACTACTCTATGAGCAGCATCAAAGGAAGAAGAAGGAAGCTTGGAATGCTCCAAAAAGGTATGGGTCTAATCCTAGTTCAAATTCCAACTCTTTTTGTTCTAACCCTTCTATGCAGCAAAAGGGAGCTTCTAGCTCACCTAAACCAACAGGTTTTCAAGGCCAAAGGCGTCCCACCAATGAACCTCCAAATCAGCCTAGGGCACGTGATTTAGTGTGCTACAAGTGTCAAGGACGAGGTCACTATGCCAAGGATTGTCCAAATCTAAAGCAAGTGCTTCTCACCACCAATGGAGGATATGTGAGTGATGAAGATATACCTCCAAATCAAGTGGAGGAGGACAGCAATGGACAAGAAGAGGAGGACGTAGAGGCCATTGAACCAGATTGCACCGAACAACCTCTAACTTTGGTAACAATGCGTACTCTTACTTTACAAGAAACACCTAGGCTAGATCAAAGGGAAAACATTTTTCATACTAGGTGTACAGTAAAGAATCAAGTGTTATGCATGATAATTGATAGTGGTAGCTGCTGTAGGTAGTTGATCACTTGCAATTAAAAACCCAACCTAGGGCTACTAGTTAAGGTCTCAATGGAATTAATGATTCAGAAGGTCCTAATCTTGTCACTCATCAGTGTTTAGTCCGTGTTGCTATTGGTACTTATGTTGATGATATTATGTGTGATGTAGTTAACATGGAATGCACTCATATCTTGTTAGGAAGACCATGGTTATTTTATAGGAGAGTGATTTATGATGGCATGTTAAACACCTATTCCTTTAACTATGATGGGAGGAGAGTTTCTCTTCTACCCTTGTCTCCTCAACAAGTTTTACAGGATCAGGTATGGCGAGATCAAGCTAGGGCACTTAGGCGTGCCAAGGAAGAGAAAAAAGAGGCTGATTCCACGGCCAAAGCTGCGGCCCGGCGTTCGGCGCCCGACGCGTCGACAAAGCCATACGGCGTTTCCCAGTCTCCACCAGAGAGTTCTGGCTCAAATTTTGGGAAAACATCAAACACAGGTGGAGCTACTGTTTGGGATGAAAAACGCCGAGAAAATCCCCAGAAAACGTCCAAAGTGCCGAGAAACACTACCAGCAGTGCATCTGGGACGAAAACGGGGCTATCTCCCAATCCACTCGAGCGTTTTGACTCAAATTTTGGGAGAACTTCAGAGACTCAGAGAGCTACAAATATGGAAAAAGAACGCCTACAGAAAGAGCCAAAAATCGGCTTGAAAGGTAGTGTAGAAAAGCGCTCTCTTGTGACTCAGTCTAGTATTTCTTTCCCTAACTCTTATTGCTTACTTCTTATGAGGAAAGAGATACTTCTTATTAGTCAAGACATTTCACATCTTCCAAAGTGTCTACAGGACCTATTACAGGAGTTTGAAGATGTGATGCTTGAAGAGTTGCCAGAAGGCCTTCCACCAATTAGAGGCATTGAGCATCAAATCGATTTGGTGCCCGGCGCTTCTTTACTAAACCGTGCAGCCTATAGAGCAAGTCCAGAAGAGACCGCTGAGCTTCAAAGACAAGTGCAAGATCTCATGGACAAAGGCTATGTGCGTGAATCCCTCAGCCCATGCGCGGTTCCGGTGATTTTGGTGCCAAAGAAGGATGGCACATGGAGAATGTGTGTTGATTGTAGAGCGATCAACCAAATAACAGTTAAGTACCGTCATCCCATCCCTAGATTAGATGATATGCTTGATGAATTGCATGGTGCTAATTTCTTTTCTAAGATTGATTTAAGAAGTGGGTACCATCAAATTAGGATGAGGGAAGGGGATGAATGGAAAACTGCCTTTAAAACTAAGTATGGATTATATGAATGGTTAGTAATGCCTTTTGGATTAACTAATGCACCTAGTACTTTTATGAGGCTTATGAACCATGTTTTAAGAAGATACTTAGGCAGATTTGTTGTAGTCTACTTTGATGATATCTTAATCTATAACAAAACCATGCATGAACATGTAGATCATCTTAGGGCTGTTTTGGACACTTTAAGGTTAGAAAAGCTTTATGTTAACTTGAAAAAGTGTTCTTTTTGCTCGGAGTCTACCATTTTTCTTGGTTTTGTTGTGTCTAAAGGTGGATTGAAGGTAGATGAAGACAAGATCAAGGCAATCAAAGAATGGCCCCAGCCGACTACACCAACAATGGTCAGATCATTTCTCGGCTTGGCTGGCTTCTACAGGAGATTTGTGCGTGATTTTAGCACAATTGCAGCCCCCCTCCACGAGCTTACAAAGAAGGATACAGCCTTTAAATGGAGGGAGCAACAAGAGAACGCCTTCAACACTTTGAAGGACAGATTATGTCACGCCCCAGTGCTTCAACTCCTTGACTTCTCCAAGGCATTCGAGATAGAGGTGGACGCTTCTGGACATGGCATAGGAGGCGTGCTCTTGCAAGACAAGAAACCCATTGCTTACTTTAGTGAAAAGCTTAGTGGGGCTGAGTTGAATTACCCTACTTATGATAAAGAGTTGTATGCTTTAATTAGGGTTTTGAAAACTTGGTCTCATTATTTGTGGCCTAAAGAGTTTGTAATCCATTCTAATCATGAGGCCTTGAAGTACTTGAAAGGCCAATCCAGACTCAGCAGGCGACATGCAAGATGGGTTGAATTTATGGAGACTTTTCCTTATGTTGTGAAACATAAGAAAGGCAAGGAGAATGTGGTAGCTGACGCCCTTTCTCGAAGGTATGTACTCTTGAACCAATGTGATGTTAAAATCCTTGGATTTGCAATGATTAGGGAATTATATGCTAGTGATCCTCACTTTGTTGAAATCTATAAGAATTGCATGTCTAGGGGTGAAATAGATACCTACTTTATTGATGATAGATACTTGTTTAAAGCTGGAAAATTGTGCATTCCTTCATCTAGTATACGTAGGCTTCTAACTAAAGAGGTTCATGAATCAAGAGGACATAGGGGTTTAGAAAAGACTTTAGAAGGTTTAAAAGAACACTACTATTGGCCTAAAATGAGTAATTATGTGCTGAGATTTGTCAAGAGTTGTGTTGTTTGTGCTAAAGCTAAGTCTAGACTTCACCCCCATGGTTTGTACCAGCCTTTACCCATTCCTAGTTCACCTTGGGAAGACATTTCTATGGATTTCATTGTAGGTTTGCCTAGAACTAGGAAGGGTAGAGATTCTATCTTTGTAGTGGTAGATAGATTTTCCAAAATGGCTCACTTTATTCCATGTCACACGACTGATGATGCTGTGCATTCCTTGTTCCATTGCTGATTTGTTCTTTAGGGAAATTGTTAGATTGCATGGCATTCCTTGTTCTATTGTTTCAGATCGTGATGCTAAATTTTTGAGTTATTTTTGGAAGAGTCTATGGTCTAAATTGGGAACTAAATTGCTGTTTTCTACCTCATGTCACCCACAAACTGATGGGCAAACGGAAGTTACTAATCGAACGTTAGGGGTTTTACTTAGAACTATGCTTAAAGCTAACCTCAAACGTTGGGAAGATGTGTTGCCTTTTGTGGAGTTTTCTTATAACAGGTCAATCCATTCAGCCACAAAGATGACTCTTTTTGAGGTTGTTTATGGGCTGAATCCGAGGACACCGGTGGATATGACGCCTCAGCCATACAAGGGAAAAGAGAGTTTTGAAGCTAACAAGAGGGCTGAGTTTGTGAAGAAGCTACATGAAAGAACGAAGATGCACTTGGAGAAGAAATCTGATACGTGATTACCCCGGAATCCTCTGTAGAAACCTCGTATATGACCCACACAAGTCCCGATCTTGCCAGCAAATCAATTCAATCCTACAAAAGCTTTCAACTTTAGTTTCCTTGTGGCGCAAGTAATGAAAATTCGAAATGGAACGAAGCGAAATCTGGTTCGAACACTTAAGATTGAATCAAAAGGGATAGTTCAACTGGATTGGCTCTAACGCTAAATCCAATTGATAAACTAGATTGATTTTTAACAATCAAAACTAGAACTAATCAATTGACCAATTTGAAGGAACAAACTGATTTAGTCGCGAGAACAAGAGAGAGAATTCGGCTATTGAGAGTTGCTCGATCGAATGAACTTGAATGCTAGAACACTTGTGTTTTTGGGCCCAAGAGATAGATTAAACCAATTTGGGTTTAATCTCTCTCAAGCTGATTTTTATTAATGAATTTGCAAAGTATAAATAGAGAATACAAAGCTATTCCTTGGGGAGCAAGCAAGGGGGTGTGGCCGGCCCTAGGAGAGAGGAATTAGCCTCCTTATCTTGCTTCCCAAGATATAATAATATCTAATTAGATCTAACTAGATTCCCTTAAATAAATAAATCATAGCTGAATTATTTATTTAAGGAAATAATCCTAACAACTTAAAATATCTCTAACAACCAGGGGAGAGAAAATATCTCTAACAACCAGGAGAGAGAAAATATCTCTAACAACCAGGAGAGAGAAAATCAACCACTAACATAAACCTATTGGCTGATTTCTCTACATTATTTAAGTTCACACGCCTATAATAAAATAAATAGATAGATATTTTCTCCATTTAGAATGGTCAAGTCAAAGGGTTGACTTTGACCCATATACCAATTTATCTCACCCGGTCACTTACTAAATTCAGCCCTAAAGTGAGACAAATTAATACATGTTTCTAAATAAAGAAATAGTGAATTTCGGCCCTCATATTATCAATCCATGGAATCCGGGCTCAATTGATGTCGAATGCACGAGACCCACTTCGCCTTGCTAGGCTCTTCAACAACCGCTGCCAATCGAACCAAGATCGCTGTTGTGCCTTGAGCAATCTTCTTAGCTCGACTTCTTGTGATTGGTCCGTCAGAAGGCACTCGAATCAACTCATCGACGTCGGTTTGAGACATGGCAGGCTTCACTGCATCATTCTCCTCCACTTGAGCTCGAATCGTCTCTGATTCGACGTCGGAATCAAAATCTGGCACATAAAGAGATAGATCAGCCACATTAAAAGTTGGATGGACACCATACTCACCAGGCAAGTCAACATGATATGCATTAGGGCCGATTCTCCTGATGATACGAAATGGTCCATCTCCTCTCTGATCTAACTTGTTCTTCCTTTGATTTGGGAACCTTTCCTTCCTTAGATGCACCCAAACAAGGTCTCCTTCTTCAAAGATAACCTGTTTTCGACCCTTATCAGCATGGGCCTTGTACTTCATGGATTTCCTCTCTAAGTGCATCTTCGTCCTCTCATGTAGCTTCTTCACAAACTCAGCCCTCTTGTTAGCTTCAAAACTCTCTTTTCCCTTGTATGGCTGAGGCGTCATATCCACCGGCGTCCTCGGATTCAGCCCATAAACAACCTCAAAAGGGGTCATCTTTGTGGCTGAATGGATTGACCTGTTATAAGCAAACTCCACAAAAGGCAAAACATCTTCCCAACGTTTGAGGTTAGCTTTAAGCATAGTTCTAAGTAAAACCCCTAACGTTCGATTAGTAACTTCCGTTTGCCCATCAGTTTGTGGGTGACATGAGGTAGAAAACAGCAATTTAGTTCCCAATTTAGACCATAGACTCTTCCAAAAATAACTCAAAAATTTAGCATCACGATCTGACACAATAGAACAAGGAATGCCATGCAATCTAACAATTTCCCTAAAGAACAAATCAGCAATATGCACAGCATCATCAGTCGTGTGACATGGAATAAAGTGAGCCATTTTGGAAAATCTATCTACCACTACAAAGATAGAATCTCTACCCTTCCTAGTTCTAGGCAAACCTACAACGAAATCCATAGAAATGTCTTCCCAAGGAGAACTAGGAATGGGTAAAGGCTGGTACAAACCATGGGGGTGAAGTCTAGACTTAGCTTTAGCACAAACAACACAACTCTTGACAAATCTCAGCACATAATTACTCATTTTAGGCCAATAGTAGTGTTCTTTTAAACCTTCTAAAGTCTTTTCTAAACCCCTATGTCCTCTTGATTCATGAACCTCTTTAGTTAGAAGCCTACGTATACTAGATGAAGGAATGCACAACTTTCCAGCTTTAAACAAGTATCCATCATCAATAAAGTAGGTATCTATTTCACCCCTAGACATGCAATTCTTATAGATTTCAGCAAAGTGAGGATCACTAGCATATAATTCCCTAATCATTGCAAATCCAAGGATCTTAACATCACATAGGTTCAAGAGTACATACCTCCGAGAAAGGGCGTCAGCTACCACATTCTCCTTGCCTTTCTTATGTTTAACAACATAAGGAAAGGTCTCCATGAATTCAACCCATCTTGCATGTCGCCTGCTGAGTCTGGATTGGCCTTTCAAGTACTTCAAGGCCTCATGATCAGAATGGATTACAAACTCTTTAGGCCACAAATAATGAGACCAAGTTTTCAGGACCCTAATTAAAGCATACAACTCTTTATCATAAGTAGGGTAATTCAACTCAGCCCCACTAAGCTTTTCACTAAAATAAGCAATGGGTTTCTTGTCTTGTAAGAGCACGCCTCCTATGCCATGTCCAGAAGCGTCCACCTCTATCTCAAATGCCTTGGAGAAGTCAGGGAGTTGAAGCACTGGGGCGTGGCATAATCTGTCCTTCAAAGTGTTGAAGGCGTTCTCTTGTTGCTCCCTCCATTTAAAGGCCGTATCCTTCTTTGTCAGCTCGTGGAGGGGGGCTGCAATTGTGCTAAAATCACGCACAAATCTCCTGTAGAAGCCAGCCAAGCCGAGAAATGATCTGACCATTGTTGGTGTAGTCGGCTGGGGCCATTCTTTGATTGCCTTGATCTTGTCTTCATCTACCTTCAATCCACCTTTAGACACAACAAAACCAAGAAAAATGGTAGACTCCGAGCAAAAAGAACACTTTTTCAAGTTAACATAAAGCTTTTCTAACCTTAAAGTGTCCAAAACAGCCCTAAGATGATCTACATGTTCATCCATGGTTTTGCTATAGATTAAGATATCATCAAAGTAGACTACAACAAATCTGCCTAAGTATCTTCTTAAGACATGGTTCATAAGCCTCATAAAGGTACTAGGTGCATTAGTTAATCCAAAAGGCATTACTAACCATTCATATAAGCCATACTTAGTTTTAAAGGCAGTTTTCCATTCATCCCCTTCCCTCATCCTAATTTGATGGTACCCACTTCTTAAATCAATTTTAGAAAAGAAATTAGCACCATGTAACTCATCAAGCATATCATCTAGTCTAGGAATGGGGTGACGGTACTTAACTGTTATTTGGTTGATCGCTCTACAATCAACACACATTCTCCATGTGCCATCCTTCTTTGGCACCAAAATCACCGGAACCGCGCATGGGCTGAGAGATTCACGCACATAGCCTTTGTCCATGAGATCTTGCACTTGTCTTTGAAGCTCAGCGGTCTCTTCTGGACTTGCTCTATAGGCTGCACGGTTTGGTAATGAAGCGCCGGGCACCAAATCGATTTGATGCTCAATGCCTCTAATTGGTGGCAGGCCTTCCGGCAACTCTTCAGGCATCACATCTTCAAACTCCTGTAATAGATCCTGTAGACACTTTGGAAGATGTGAAATATCTTGACTAATAATAAGTATCTCTTTCCTCATAAGAAGTAAGCAAGAAGAGTTAGGGAAAGAAATACTAGACTGAGTCACAAGAGAGCGCTTTTCGACACTGCCTTTCAAGCCGATTTTTGGCTCTTTCTGTAGGCGTTCTTTTTTCATATTTGCAGCTCTCTGAGTCTCTGAATTGCTCCCAAAATTTGAGCCAAAACGCTCGAGTGGATTGGGAGATAGCCCAATTTTCGTCCCAGATGCACTGCTGGGAGTGTTGCTCGGCACTTTGGGCGTTTTAGGGACATTTTCTCGGCGTTTTTCGTCCCAAACAGTAGCTCCACCTGCTTTTGATGTTGTCCCAAAATTTGAGCCAGAACGCTCGGGTGGAGACTGGGAAATCCCGCTTGGCTTTGTCGACGCGTCGGGCGCCGAACGCCGGGCCGCTGCTTTGGCCGTTGAATCAGCCTCTTCTTTCTCTTCCTTGGCACGCCTAAGTGCCCTAGCTTGATCTCGACGTACCTGATCCTGTAGAACTTGTTGGGGAGACAAGGGTAGAAGAGAAACTCTCCTCCCATCATAGTTAAAAGAATAGGTGTTTAACATGCCATCATAAATCACTCTCCTATCAAATAACCATGGTCTTCCTAACAAAATATGAGTGCATTCCATGTTTACTACATCACACATAATGTCATCAACATAAGTACCAATAGCAACACGGACTAAACACTGATGGGTGACAAGATTAGGACCTTCTGAATCATTAATTCCATTGAGACCATAACTAGTAGCCCTAGGTTGGGTTTTTAATTGCAAGTGATCAACTACCTTAGCATTAATAATGTTACAACAGCTACCACTATCAATTATCATGCATAACACTTGATTCTTTATTGTACACCTAGTATGAAAAATGTTTTCCCTTTGATCTAGCCTAGGTGTTTCTTGTAAAGTAAGAGTACGCATTGTTACCAAAGTTAGAGGCTGTTCGGTGCAATCTGGTTCAATGGCCTCTACGTCCTCCTCTTCCTGTCCAATACTGTCCTCCTCCACTTGATTTGGAGTTATATCTTCATCACTCACATATCCTCCATTGGTGGTGAGAAGCACTTGCTTTAGATTTGGACAATCCTTGGCATAGTGACCTCGCCCTTGACACTTGTAGCACACTAAATCACGTGCTCTAGACTGATTTGGAGGTCCACTGGTGGGACGCCTTTGGCCTTAAAAACCTGTTGTTTTAGGTGAGCTAGAAGCTCCCTTTTGCTGCATAGAAGAGTTAGAAGAATAAGAGTTGGAATTTGAACTAGGATTAGAGCCATACCTTTTTGTAGCATTCCAAGCTTCCTTCTTCTTCCTTTGTTGCTGCTCATAGAGTAGTTGGGCTGAATGTACTAAGGCATTGAGATCCTTGATTTGTTGAATCTCCAATGTGTCTTGAATGCTTTGATTCAGTCCAGCCATAAATTGGGTCCTTAGAGACCGTTGGGAATGATGAATTCCCGCTTTAAAACTCAGATCCTCTAGCTCATTGAAGTACTCGGTTGGAGACTTGGTGCCTTGTTTGCAAGTTACAACTTTCAATCTCATGTGCTCGGTATGCTCTTCAGGCACATATTTCTTCCTCATTACAAACTTCAGCTGGCCCCAAGTTTCAATTGGTGGTAAGGCCTTTCTAATTCGATCCTCCTTCATTCTAAACCACCAATTTCTAGCGGTCCCAATAAAGTGGATGACAACAACAGCAACTTTCTCCCATTCTTCATATCCCATGTGATCTAGAATGAAGTTTGTAGCTTGTTCCCACTCTAGATACTTCTCCGGGTTAAGCTCTCCATTGAATGGTTCTATCTTGATCTTTATATCACGTTTCCCAATCTGATTTACAACTTGGTTAACGTTGTTGTTGCTGTTCGGCCGTTGTACTCCATAGGCTGGTGGGAGATCTTCTACAACCTCAGCTTGGTTATAGAAATCATCTAGGGGAGGATGCCATGGGCGCCTTTCTTCCCCGGGATAACCATATGTCACATCATCAAAAGAGTTGTTGTATTGTTGATATTGTTGATGAGTGGCTTGAGGATACCGGTTGTGTGGCTGATTATAGACTTGTTGATGAGTAACCGGTGGAGTCCTCGACCCGATGCCTCTTCCTCTACCTCGGCCTGCTGTGGGGGAGTAGTGAGCCGGGGGATCATTATCTTTGTTGTAGCTAGCAAGCACATCATGTTCGTCATCCACTAGTTGTTTCTTGCCTTTGTCGCTACCCGAGGCTTGATTTGGGTCACTTGTAAGATCGACTGCAGGGGTGCTCTTGCGACTAGCTTGAGATGAATCAACCAATATTGCAAGTTGTTCCTCTAAATGCTTTAGTTGTGGAGCCAATGCAGCCGTGGCCAGTTCTACAGCTCGAGCCTGGCCATCGCGCACACCTTCACTAATGGACAACCTAATGAAGTCGATTGCCTCCTTAGTGAGACTCAATTCAGTTGGGTTAGGTTCTGATGGAATCACCATTGTTCCTGAAACAAGCAAGAAGGTAGAGAGAGTAGTGTGTTCTAAAGTAAATCACAACAAGCAATACCACACCTTAATCAAGCCAAAACTTGCCTCAAAGCAATCCAATCAACTTAATTCAGTTTTTGGGCTGTTTTGAGGGAGTAAAATGGTAGATATAGTGTAGGTATGGAATACTAATGATATTTAAAGGAAATATGCAGCTTAAGCAAATGGCAAATATGCAATAAGACAAGCAATGCAAATAATCCCTCTATGAGCTCTAAAACACATGCAATCTCTCAATTGACTCTATGCAAGTTAATAAAGCCAAAATTCAGCATGCAAGGACAGAAAATATGGTAGGCTTAGTGACTTTTATTTCGTCACTCTTTTTCTTCAAAGTGATTTCTACTTAGCTATCTTTTTAAGCAAGCAGTCACTAGGGTTGAAAGTGGCTTAAAACTAGCTGGGGTAGATCACTTTTCTTTTCTGTTTTTTTTTTTTTTGATTTTATGCACAAACTACTCTTGTGCTATAATGAAGAAACAAGCAAAGCAAAGCAACAATGCAAAGGACGAAATTAAAAAGGGTATACACGAACTGAATTTTTTTTTTTTTAACTAAGTGACTTTTGCTACCAATGAAACCAACTAGAAGCCAAATTAATAACAAAAAGAAGGGGTAGGCCGAATTGATGGAAAGCAATGACAGAAAGCAGCAAGTATTAATCAAGCAATATGAATCGCAATCAATCATGCAACATGAATGAAAACTCATAAAACTGTAGGAAAAACAATTGCTAATCTAAATTGCAATACAACTCAACCAAATCAGCCAATAAACATGCACAAATCCCATAAAAATCTCCTAATTGGATAATTGCTTGGAGGGCAAGGAACAACTAAGGGAATTAGGGTTTTGGAGGCTCACGGCTGGATTAGGGTTTTAGGGTTCGGTTCTAGGGTTTGGGGTATGGTAGGGTTTCAGATTAGGGGTTGCGAGAATTAGGGTTTCCTAGGTTTTCTCGCAATCTAGGGTTAGGGTTCTGCCGCCAAATTAGGGTTAGGGTTAGGCTTCACGAGAACAGGGTGATGCAGTGAAGCCTGCCATGTCTCAAACCGACGTCGATGAGTTGATTCGAGTGCCTTCTACCCTTGTCTCCCCAACAAGTTCTACAGGATCAGGTACGTCGAGATCAAGCTAGGGCACTTAGGCGTGCCAAGGAAGAGAAAGAAGAGGCTGATTCAACGGCCAAAGCAGCGGCCCGGCGTTCGGCGCCCGACGCGTCGACAAAGCCAAGCGGCATTTCCCAGTCTCCACCCGAGCGTTCTGGCTCAAATTTTGGGACAACATCAAACACAGGTGGAACTACTGTTTGGGACGAAAAACATCGAGAGAATGTCCCTAATATTCCCAAAGTGCCGAGCAACACTTCCAGCAGTGCACCTGGGACGAAAACGGGGCTATCTCCCAATCCACTCGAGCGTTTTGGCTCAAATTTTGGGAGCAATTCAGAGACTCAGAGAGCTGCAAATATGAAAAAAGAACGCCTACAGAAAGAGCCAAAAATCGGCTTGAAAGGCAGTGTCGAAAAGCGCTCTCTTGTGACTCAGTCTAGTATTTCTTTCCCTAACTCTTCTTGCTTACTTCTTATGAGGAAAGAGATACTTATTATTAGTCAAGATATTTCACATCTTCCAAAGTGTCTACAGGATCTATTACAGGAGTTTGAAGATGTGATGCCTGAAGAGTTGCCGGAAGGCCTGCCACCAATTAGAGGCATTGAGCATCAAATCGATTTGGTGCCCGGCGCTTCATTACCAAACCGTGCAGCCTATAGAGCAAGTCCAGAAGAGACCGCTGAGCTTCAAAGACAAGTGCAAGATCTCATGGACAAAGGCTATGTGCGTGAATCTCTCAGCCCATGCGCGGTTCCGGTGATTTTGGTGCCAAAGAAGGATGGCACATGGAGAATGTGTGTTGATTGTAGAGCGATCAACCAAATAACAGTTAAGTACCGTCACCCCATTCCTAGACTAGATGATATGCTTGATGAGTTACATGGTGCTAATTTCTTTTCTAAAATTGATTTAAGAAGTGGGTACCATCAAATTAGGATGAGGGAAGGGGATGAATGGAAAACTGCCTTTAAAACTAAGTATGGCTTATATGAATGGTTAGTAATGCCTTTTGGATTAACTAATGCACCTAGTACCTTTATGAGGCTTATGAACCATGTCTTAAGAAGATACTTAGGCAGATTTGTTGTAGTCTACTTTGATGATATCTTAATCTATAGCAAAACCATGAATGAACATGTAGATCATCTTAGGGCTGTTTTGGACACTTTAAGGTTAGAAAAGCTTTATGTTAACTTGAAAAAGTGTTCTTTTTGCTCGGAGTCTACCATTTTTCTTGGTTTTGTTGTGTCTAAAGGTGGATTGAAGGTAGATGAAGACAAGATCAAGGCAATCAAAGAATGGCCCCAGCCGACTACACCAACAATGGTCAGATCATTTCTCGGCTTGGCTGGCTTCTACAGGAGATTTGTGCGTGATTTTAGCACAATTGCAGCCCCCCTCCACGAGCTGACAAAGAAGGATACGGCCTTTAAATGGAGGGAGCAACAAGAGAACGCCTTCAACACTTTGAAGGACAGATTATGCCACGCCCCAGTGCTTCAACTCCCTGACTTCTCCAAGGCATTTGAGATAGAGGTGGACGCTTCTGGACATGGCATAGGAGGCGTGCTCTTACAAGACAAGAAACCCATTGCTTATTTTAGTAAAAAGCTTAGTGGGGCTGAGTTGAATTACCCTACTTATGATAAAGAGTTGTATGCTTTAATTAGGGTCCTGAAAACTTGGTCTCATTATTTGTGGCCTAAAGAGTTTGTAATCCATTCTGATCATGAGGCCTTGAAGTACTTGAAAGGCCAATCCAGACTCAGCAGGCGACATGCAAGATGGGTTGAATTCATGGAGACCTTTCCTTATGTTGTTAAACATAAGAAAGGCAAGGAGAATGTGGTAGCTGACGCCCTTTCTCGGAGGTATGTACTCTTGAACCTATGTGATGTTAAGATCCTTGGATTTGCAATGATTAGGGAATTATATGCTAGTGATCCTCACTTTGCTGAAATCTATAAGAATTGCATGTCTAGGGGTGAAATAGATACCTACTTTATTGATGATGGATACTTGTTTAAAGCTGGAAAATTGTGCAGTCCTTCATCTAGTATACGTAGGCTTCTAACTAAAGAGGTTCATGAATCAAGAGGACATAGGGGTTTAGAAAAGACTTTAGAAGGTTTAAAAGAACACTACTATTGGCCTAAAATGAGTAATTATGTGCTGAGATTTGTCAAGAGTTGTGTTGTTTGTGCTAAAGCTAAGTCTAGACTTCACCCCCATGGTTTGTACCAGCCTTTACCCATTCCTAGTTCTCCTTGGGAAGACATTTCTATGGATTTCATTGTAGGTTTGCCTAGAACTAGGAAGGGTAGAGATTCTATCTTTGTAGTGGTAGATAGATTTTCCAAAATGGCTCACTTTATTCCATGTCACACGACTGATGATGCTGTGCATATTGCTGATTTGTTCTTTAGGGAAATTGTTAGATTGCATGGCATTCCTTGTTCTATTGTGTCAGATCGTGATGCTAAATTTTTGAGTTATTTTTGGAAGAGTCTATGGTCTAAATTGGGAACTAAATTGTTGTTTTCTACCTCATGTCACCCACAAACTGATGGGCAAACGGAAGTTACTAATCGAACGTTAGGGGTTTTACTTAGAACTATGCTTAAAGCTAACCTCAAACGTTGGGAAGATGTTTTGCCTTTTGTGGAGTTTGCTTATAACAGGTCAATCCATTCAGCCACAAAGATGACCCCTTTTGAGGTTGTTTATGGGCTGAATCCGAGGACGCCGGTGGATATGACGCCTCAGCCATACAAGGGAAAAGAGAGTTTTGAAGCTAACAAGAGGGCTGAGTTTGTGAAGAAGCTACATGAGAGGACGAAGATGCACTTAGAGAGGAAATCCATGAAGTACAAGGCCCATGCTGATAAGGGTCGAAAACAGGTTATCTTTGAAGAAGGAGACCTTGTTTGGGTGCATCTAAGGAAGGAAAGGTTCCCAAATCAAAGGAAGAACAAGTTAGATCAGAGAGGAGATGGACCATTTCGTATCATCAGGAGAATCGGCCCTAATGCATATCATGTTGACTTGCCTGGTGAGTATGGTGTCCATCCAACTTTTAATGTGGCTGATCTATCTCTTTATGTGCCAGATTTTGATTCCGACGTCGAATCAGAGACGATTCGAGCTCAAGTGGAGGAGAATGATGCAGTGAAGCCTGCCATGTCTCAAACCGACGTCGATGAGTTGATTCGAGTGCCTTCTGACGGACCAATCACAAGAAGTCGAGCTAAGAAGATTGCTCAAGGCACAACAACGATCTTGGTTCGATTGGCAGCGGTTGTTGAAGAGCCTAGCAAGGCGAAGTGGGTCTCGTGCATTCGACATCAATTGAGCCCGGATTCCATGGATTGATAATATGAGGGCCGAAATTCACTATTTCTTTATTTAGAAACATGTATTAATTTGTCTCACTTTAGGGCTGAATTTAGTAAGTGACCGGGTGAGATAAATTGGTATATGGGTCAAAGTCAACCCTTTGACTTGACCATTCTAAATGGAGAAAATATCTATCTATTTATTTTATTATAGGCGTGTGAACTTAAATAATGTAGAGAAATCAGCCAATAGGTTTATGTTAGTGGTTGATTTTCTCTCTCCTGGTTGTTAGAGATATTTTCTCTCTCCTGGTTGTTAGAGATATTTTCTCTCTCCTGGTTGTTAGAGATATTTTAAGTTGTTAGGATTATTTCCTTAAATAAATAATTCAGCTATGATTTATTTATTTAAGGGAATCTAGTTAGATTTAATTAGATATTATTATATCTTGGGAAGCAAGATAAGGAGGCTAATTCCTCTCTCCTAGGGCCGGCCACACCCCCTTGCTTGCTCCCCAAGGAATAGCTTTGTATTCTCTATTTATACTTTGCAAATTCATTAATAAAAATCAGCTTGAGAGAGATTAAACCCAAATTGGTTTAATCTATCTCTTGGGCCCAAAAACACAAGTGTTCTAGCATTCAAGTTCATTCGATCGAGCAACTCTCAATAGCCGAATTCTCTCTCTTGTTCTCGCGACTAAATCAGTTTGTTCCTTCAAATTGGTCAATTGATTAGTTCTAGTTTTGATTGTTAAAAATCAATCTAGTTTATCAATTGGATTTAGCGTTAGAGCCAATCCAGTTGAACTATCCCTTTTGATTCAATCTTAAGTGTTCGAACCAGATTTCGCTTCGTTCCATTTCGAATTTTACTTGCGCCACAAGGAAACTAAAGTTGAAAGCTTTTGTAGGATTGAATTGATTTGCTGGCAAGATCGGGACTTGTGTGGGTCATATACGAGGTTTCTACGGAGGATTCCGGGGTAATCACATTAATGTTGGGTAATCACATTAATCGAATTTTACTTGTTTTTTTCTTTGTGATGACAATTATTTCTTAAGCGGTGATGACAACTATTTTTATGTGGTGATGATAAAAACGAACAAACTTTGAGTGATAACACTCGATGACGGTTGTTTGTCTTCAAGACCATTGTCACCAAGGCCCTTTTGATGACAAATTAATCGAACCGTCATCAAGTAGTGATGATAATTGATGACAATCGAACCGTCATCAAATAGCAATGACGATTGGTGAGAATCGAACCGTCATCAAGTAGAGATGACATTTATAATGATAGTTGATGACAATCAAACAATCATCAAGTAGTGATGATAGTGATGACACATATTTGATGACTCTTAAGTGATGACACTTGTTTGTCATCAAGGCCCTTTTGATGACAAATTAATCGAACCGTCATCAAGTAGAGATGATAGTTGATGACAATTAAACCGTCATCAAGTAACGATGACAAGTGATGATAGTTGATGATGGTTTGAATCGTGTGATGACAGTTGTTTTTATATGGTTGAATGCCTTTGATGATACTTTTTGTTATCAAAAGTTGTCATCAAGACATTTTGATGGCACTTTTTGCCTTTTATTATACTTTTTGTCATAAAAAAATTGTGATGACGGTGCAAAAAACTATGATGACAGTGATGACGGTTGTTTCTATGTGGTTGAATGCTTTTGATGATACTTTTTGTCATTAAAAAGTGTTATTAAGACATTTTGATGACACTTTTTTACGTTTTATTACACTTTTGTCATCAAAAAATTGTGATGACGGTGAAAATATTATGATGACCGTGAACTAAATTGTGATGACGGTTATAAAAGTGATGATAGTCAACGCCGGTCAACGACCGGTCAATGGTCGGTCAATGCCGGTCAACGCCGGTCAACTCGGTGGGGGTGAGGGTGGGGGGAGGGTGATGGGGTTTTTTGTTATTTAACTAATTTTCACATCCTCCTTAATATCCCCCTATTAGCCTCTTTTTTTTGCTATTTACTTAATTCATCCTATATTATATTTATTAAAATTTTCAATTAATAAATTGTTTTCTTTTATAATTTAAAACTTGGTGTTGAAGGAATTGAGTGGATTCTTTGTGAAATCTGATACGTGATCGCCTCAGATTACTCCTCAGAAACCTCGTATTTGACCACACAGGAACCCGATCTTGCCAGCAATTATGATTCAAACCTTCAAAGATTTCAATTTCAGATTGATTGGAACACAAGTAACAATTAACTCGAATGGATGAATTAACGAACTGAATTGATAGGTTGAAGGAATCAACTTGATAGTTCAATTGGATTGGCTCTAACGCTAAATCCAATTGATTAACTAGTTTGATCTTTAACAATCACAACTAGAACAATCTAATTGACCAAATCAACAAACCAATTTAACAAACACAAAGAGAAGAGAGATCGAGATTTCGAAGATGATGATGATGGTTCGGCCGACACTTGAAAGCATAGAACACAATTGTATTTTTGAGCCCAAGGACTAGATAAACCTTTCTTAGGGTTTATCTAATCTCAAGCTGATTTTTATTAATGAAATTGAAAAGTATTTATAGAGAATACAAAAGCTAATACTTGGAGAGCAATGCAACTAGGAGGCTGGCCCTATAGATAGAAGATAGCCTCTTATCTTGCTTCCAAGATATAATAAAATATCTAATTAAATATATCTAGATTCCCTTAAATAAAATAAATCATAGCTGATTTATTTATTTAAGGAAACAACCTAACAAACTCAAAATATCTCTAACAAACTAAAAATATCTCTAACAACCAGGAGAGAGAATATTCAACCAACTAACATCAGCCTATTGATTGAATTTCTCTACATTATTTAAAATAGAACATCGTTCATAAATAAAATAAATAAAGATAGAAATTTAGACTAAAGATAAGATTCCCGTAAGACTTGAACAGCTCTCAGTAAAACCCAGTTTTTGGCCCTTTATTATTGGATTCTGAATTTGATGTAAACTACAAAGTTGTAGGACTTTTAATTATCTTTCCAACGAGTACTTAACGGACTTGAGATGAATTTTCTAGCCCAAGTTAAGACCAGTTTACTGAGCACTGTTTTCCATTTGACGGACTTCTTACTTTCCGAACTTTTGTGACTTGATTCTCTTCCTTGCTGGCCTTGGACGCCATGGATGGATATTTTGAAGAGATAGTATCAAGTCCATGACCACCTCTTTAAATTTGAACGCTCTTGACCTTGGGAAAGTTCTCGGTCTTGACCTTCTAGACACCTTCTTTTCAACTTTAATCTTTATGGTCCTTTTATTGCTATCAAAATCGAACCCACCATTGATTGAATTGTGGAAAATAATAGAGGCGGTATTTGTGTAGCATGATCACAAAGATGGAATATGGGTGATAGATTTTTTAGCCTACGATTTTTTTCCTTCTTTTAATATTTTTATGATCGAAATTATATTTGTTAGCTATATATTTCTTTTATCTTTCGATAAGGAAAGAACTAGATATGAACAAATCAATTCTTTGACCAAATCTTTTATTTGGAGAATATAGATCATGTAAAATAATTTTTTTTCTCTACTAAGAATAAATAATTATAAATAAAGTAAATAACCATAAATAAATAAGGAAAATTAAAATTAAAATATACTATCCGATTTTTTTACCAAAACATATCTGAATGCATGCTAATTATGATCTTTTACTTATTCATTGTTGATTTGACATTTTGACCTCATGATCAAAACGAACACATGAAATTTCTAATTTAGTAATTACTATATATTAAAGCTAAATTTAATTTTTATTTATATCAATTTAGATTTTTTAATTAAATTCTTTTCTATCTATTTATGTGAAAAGACAATTTTTAATTTCGAAATTTATTTAAAATTTACGAAAATTATTCTAATTTTATCTTTTTATCTATTTATGTAAAAGATTTATCTTAAATTAAATTTTGATTAAAAAATTCAATATCTAGAATAATTACTTGCCTAGATTGTATTTTGATGGAAAAAAGTATTATGTTTCCTTAATTTCCTTTTTGGCTTATTGATGTGAATATAGAAAAAAATCTTTAAGTTTCGACCAAAAAAAAGAAAAAAACCTTTAAGAAATTCAGTCTTCGTTAATATTATATTGTATTTTTTCTTAATTAAATACGTGTAAAGACTCTATGTGCATGAGAACTACTTAGTAAACAAATTATATTAAAAAACATGAGTTTGGTTCAAATGAAACAAACTCTTATCCTAAAACGAATGCACTTTTCATAGTTAGTAATGCACTTTTCATATAAAAGTGCATTGAAAAATACAAAAAGTGCATTACGAAAAAGTGCACTAAAAAAATTTGAAAAGTGCACTAAAAAGTACGAAAAGTACAAATGCGAAAAAGTGCACTCTGAAGTATGAAAAGTGCACTACTAACTACAAAAAGTGCATTCGTTTTAGGATAAGAGTTTGTTTCATTTGAACCAAACTCTAAAAAACATATTTAAAAAAAAATTAGTTTATAATAAGAGTATAGTTAATATTTATTTTCATTTTCTATGAAGTTTTGAGCACTATGACATATAACTATATAAGTCATGATATGATTTAGAAATTTAGTAATTATTTATAAATTTAAATTGATAATTTAAAAAAAAATTAACATATTTAGCTTCACAATTTACAATAAAGAGTTTTATTCATGAAGAAAATATAATAAAAAATTTAACATATTTTATTATAAAAACATATTTCTAACAATAGGTCAACAATTTAGTTTATGCCAAAATAATAGTTAATTTATAGGATGAATTAATTAAATAGCATAAAAAAGAGCCTAAATGGGTGGATGTTAAGGAGCGTGCAAAAATTAGGTAAATGGCAAAAAACCCCACCCCCATCCCCACCCCACTCCCACCGAGTTGACTCGGTCGATGACCGGGTTGACTCGCCCGTTGACCGAGTTGACTCGGTCGTTGATCGACTGTTGACCGACCGTTGACCGGCGTTGACCGACCGTTGACCGGCGTTGATCGACCGTTGACCGACCGTTGACCGGCGTTGACCATCATCACAATCATCACTATCATCATTTTCAAAACCGTCATCACAATTTTTTCACCGTCATCACAATTTATTTCATTGTCATCACAATTTTTTGATGACAAAAAGTGTAATGAAAGGTAAAAAAGTGTCATCAAAATGTCTTGATGACATTTTTTGATGAAAAAAGTATCATTAAAGTCATTCAACTACATAAAAAAATCGCCATCCCCCGTCATCACAATTTTTTTCATCGTCATCACAATTTTTTGATAACAAAAAGTGTAATAAAAGGTAAAAAGTCTCATCAAAATGTCTTAATGACACTTTTTTATGACAAAAAGTATCATCAAAGGCATTCAACCACATAAAAACACCCATCATCAATATCATCACAATTTTTTTCACCGTCATCACAATTTTTTGATGACAAAAAGTGTTAATAAAAGGCAAAAAGTGTCCTCAAAATGTCTTGATGACAACTTTTTGATAACAAAAATTATCATCAAAAGCATTCTACCATATAAAAACATTTGTCATCATACGGTTCGAACCGTCATCAACTGTCATCACTTGTCATCGTTACTTGATGACGGTTTGATTGTCATCAACTATCATCTCTACTTGATGACGGGTCGATTCATTTGTCATCAAAAGGGCCTTGATGACAAACAAGTGTCATCAAATATGTGTCATCACTGTCATCACTTAAGCGTCATCAAATATGTGTCATCATCTATCATCACAAGTGTCATCAAAATGTCAAAATATCATCAAAGGTATTTAACCACATAAAAACAACCGTCATCACTGTCACCACTACTTAATGACGGTTTGATTGTCATCAACTATCATCACTTTTTCATAAAAACAAATGTCATCAAGTAATTGTCATCACTTTTTCATAATTGTCATTACTAATTAATGTGTCATCAACTATCATCACAAATGTCATCTCTACTTGATGACGGTTCGATTGTCATCAATCGTCATCGCTATTTGATGATGGTTCGATATTGTCATCGATTATCATCACTACTTGATGACGGTTCGATTGTCAACTGTCATCACTATTGATGACGATTTGATTGATTTGTTTGTCATCAAAAGGGCCTTGATGACAAACAAATGTCATCAAAGGGTCTTGAAAATAAACAACTATCATCAAGTATCATCAATCTGTCATCACTTCAAGTTTGAAATACTAAATTTAGGTGCAATCATCCATGAATATCCTGAATGAAAATTCCAGTCTTCATCAGGACATAATTAAGCTAATAAGTTCAGTTTCTACTAGGATAATCATAATTCTACAACAGCCTTAGCATTTTCTTCTCTTACACTGTTTTCATTATTTCATTGTTTTACTTCGTGTATTCGAGCTGCTTTCTGTTACTTGAGCTAATGCTGAAGGTGCTGATGAAGTAGCTGCAACTGAAAATGTTGGGGGTCTGAAAAAGTAAGAATAAAAGCTCCAATGTGTTTCAAGCCCATCCTTCTAGAGGCATCCAGGTTTACACACTTTAATGCAACCTCTGCTGAGGTCCCTACATGTGCCATTTCGTCCATTCTGTGAAGATAAACTGAAACAAAACATAATTACAACCTGAGTCATCTATTGTAGTATGAACTGAAAGCACGTAAGCAATTTTGACTTCAATGTTAACCATATGATACACAAAACAAGTTTCTCATTATTAAGTAGAAATCTTCACTTCCTCTGTTGTGTCAACTCCAAAATTTGATCAAAAAAAAAGTTGGTAAACAAGCATTTATCAGAAATGTAAGACCGAATAAAGCATAAAAATTAATGACTAAATCAGATATTTTGTTCCAACATAAAAAATGGAAATACACACTTATAGGAGAGGTATACCATTTTTCACTATAAGAAATAAAACCTAGCTTTGATGGAGACTGTGTGAAAATCTCAAGAGTTTTCTCGCTTTAGCTATTTGCTCAAATCACAACCGAAACCTTGTCATTTAAGTGCACAATCAGATCTTAGGATGTACGAAGCAACGCATTAATGATAACAAATCCACTCAACTTCAATCACAGGTTCTCAAAAAACAAAAGGCATGAAAGTGGTGCAATAGTTTAAACAACGTAAACTCACATTCTAGCAGAAGGTCTATCACCTTCGGGGTTAAGTTTCTTCCATGCATAAGGTATCTGAGCAGTATCCAAAGCCCAAGCATCTGAAAGAACTCTTCTCCCTAGAAGAAGCATTAACATATCATATGACTAATGAGATGATGTTTCTGTATAATAAATACGAAAGTAGTAACCACTCTTTCAGGAGTGATGTTTAAGCATACCAGAACAGAAGATGTGCGTTCTCATTCTCATTAAATGATAGTTTTCTCATTTTCCGATCCCATTAAATGATGGTTCAATGATACGGGGATTAGCCCGAAGGATGGCCCGATCTTCAACACCATAGACTCAACACAAACAAAGGTAAGAGAGAAGATAATAAATAATGGAAACAAACTGAATTGGAGCACAAAACATGGATGTATAAATGGATAATAAGAAGAACCAATTGAAACAACAAATAGACCCTCATTGCTTTGAAAACGAGAACCTAGATGAATGATCAAAAGACCCATCTTTCTACAACTTGACACAATCAAGGACGAATCCTTGAAGCACCAAGAGCATGCGTTGTGATTGCTTGGAGAACACCATTTCTAACAAGAAACGACATAAACCAATACAACCCAAGGCTACACATAGATCGACCTCACCATGGAGGACCTCTCGGGTCTCTCTCCATTCCTAATCTGATTTTCTCAAAAACTAAAACTAAGCTACCTCTAAAATGAAACTAGGCTATTTATACTAAATTGCTAAATAAAGAAAAATACAATAAAAATAGAAAATACTAACAAATAGCCTAAGCATTAACAAGCTAAGAGACTAGTTTATTATTGGCTGGATCCAAGGCTCCTAGGTGCACGACTCTTCTTCACTCCATTCTTTTCCTTCTCGGTAATGTATCCTTTTCTCCAATTGGCGGATGTCTCGGGTGCACTTGTCACTTGCAGCCCTCAACGAATCCATGACCTCCATGAACTCAGCACGAATACTCGGTGGAATTCCTTGTAGAAATGCCATTGATAATCCTTCATCATCCTCCCCTTCTTGGCGAAGATTCGTCCTCGAATCTTGGGTGTCCTCTACGTCTTCATAGGGCGGAAAATAGTGGTTGGATCCACACGATTCTTCAGGCTCTTCATGAACTAGCTCGGAATAAGGATGATATGAAGAAGACATAATGCTACAAACACTTTGCAATGTTAAAATGAACTCAAATCCTCACAAGTGTTTCGCTCATGTGTTTTCACTCTAAATCTGATTTTATGATAACCCTTCCATTGTATATGTGCTTGGCTTGGACAGACTATGAAACGAGGTTGGACACAAGGATGCTATACACATCCCAAAGAGAAACATACTTAGGCAATTGGCCTTATGCGATACAAAACAAAAACAAATGCATGACTCACAAACTGAAAGTTAAGAGAAATAGGATAGATATAAGAAGAACCCTTAAGAATGATCGAAAAACCCATGTTGGCACATGAACATGAACCCAACAAAACAACTTAAAAACCCTTCTTTCTTCAATCCTATACACTCTAGACTCTTTTTTTGGATTTTGGTGGATGACTCTAAGGAATACAAAGAATAAGAAACTAAGGATGAAAAACTTACATGCTCGTGTGTGATTAACAACCCAAAGATGCGTTGTGGCTGGTTGGGAGGGTGTCTTGGCTGGCGGCTGAGCAGGGGGTGAGAAGTGGCGTGGAAAAAATGGGAGGAGAAGTTGACTTCTATTTAATTTAAGAGCTGGAAGTTCCCTTCAAAATTAGAAGTCAATTTGAATTCAAATTCAAGTAAGATGGTTGGGTCAAAGCTAAAATATAGGGATTTGGACGTTGGAGTGGAGTATGTGTGGCTGAGGTGGAGTTTGTTGAGAATTTGAATTTGTCAACGTAAAATAAGGAGAGCTTGGTGATTTTTGAATTTAAATTGCCAATTTTCTCCAAAACTAATTTAGTGGGCTGACAAAATCAAGTGGTGGACGAAATCCCTTAATTTGAGGAGAAAGAATAGGCTGAAAATGGTTGGTTTGGGCGTGGGTTTTAAATTCAAAAAGGGGTTGAATGGTTCTCCCTTAAGAATAGGAGGTGGGCGTGGGAAGTGTGGCTGGGATTTGAAAGTTGTTGGGTCAACCTTAAAAATAGGAATGGACTTAGGAGCTTGAATTTGAATTTGATTAAATCAGAATATAATCCTAATTTAATTAAAATTTTGTGGCTGCCTTTAACCAATGATGGTGGTCGACTTTTGTGGAGATGGTGGGGCGTAGGTGGTTGTAGTGGCTGAGAGTTGAATGGGTCTTGCTAGAAAATAGGGGTGGGAAAAGATTTTGGTTGAGTGGGGCGTGGCTTGTGGCTGCAAAGAGAGTGGTTGGAGGTTTGAATCAGTCTCCTTAAAAGTAGGGATTGAGTAGAGATTTGATTAACTTTAAATTAAAACAAATTAACCCTTCTCAAATAAAAAAAACGTGGCTGATGGTTTTCAAAGGTAGTGGGCGTGTTCTAATGGAGGTGGTGGCCGCAGGTGATTGAGGACGGTTGGGGTGGCGGTTACTTGGTGTTTAGGGCTGCTTCTAGGTGGTGGTCGGGCTGGTGAAGGGTTTTGGACTAGGCAACAACAAGCACAACATTTCTGTCCATCAAGGGGTTAGAAAACCAATTAAACACGAGAAAGTAATGTACGAAAGACTAACCAAGCAATTTTTGTTCTTGGTGACACAACCGACTCTTTTTGGGATTTTCTGACTTAGACGACTCCATGAACGACTCAACCATGGTGTTGGCAACCGAAAGCTCTGATACCACTTTGATACGGGGATTAGCCCGAAGGATGGCCCGATCTTCAACACCATAGACTCAACACAAACAAAGGTAAGAGAGAAGATAATAAATAATGGAAACAAACTGAGTTGGAGCACAAAACATGGATGTATAAATGGATAATAAGAAGAACCAATTGAAACAACAAATAGACCCTCATTGCTTTGAAAACGAGAACCTAGATGAATGATCAAAAGACCCATCTTTCTACAACTTGACACAATCAAGGACGAATCCTTGAAGCACCAAGAGCATGCGTTGTGATTGCTTGGAGAACACCATTTCTAACAAGAAACGACATAAACCAATACAACCCAAGGCTACACATAGATCGACCTCACCATGGAGGACCTCTCGGGTCTCTCTCCATTCCTAATCTGATTTTCTCAAAAACTAAAACTAAGCTACCTCTAAAATGAAACTAGGCTATTTATACTAAATTGCTAAATAAAGAAAAATACAATAAAAATAGAAAATACTAACAAATAGCCTAAGCATTAACAAGCTAAGAGACTAGTTTATTATTGGCTGGATCCAAGGCTCCTAGGTGCACGACTCTTCTTCACTCCATTCTTTTCCTTCTCGGTAATGTATCCTTTTCTCCAATTGGCGGATGTCTCGGGTGCACTTGTCACTTGCAGCCCTCAACGAATCCATGACCTCCATGAACTCAGCACGAATACTCGGTGGAATTCCTTGTAGAAATGCCATTGATAATCCTTCATCATTCAATCTCATAAGTTTTCTATTTCTTTTTTACCTTGGATGGTTGGCACCTGCTATAGTCTGAAAGACTGAAACGAAAAAACTAAATACCATGGAGTACATGGACTAAAAATTTAATTGATATTGTACTATGACCCAATGCATATATACACTTTAGGTAAAGCTTCACAATATAAGTTCTGACATTATGTTAACATACCCAGTAAGCAAAATCTAGCAATGGATAGTTATATTGAGAATTTGTTAAGGCTTATCAATCCCCAAGAATTAGAATCCAGGCTACACTTAGAAGTCTGGTTTGAGTCGTTCAACCAATACAGCTAAATTGCTTTTAACCTCAACTCGGTGCGGTTCACCCTATTTCTTATCCAGTTACAAGACTGCTTCTTATCCAGTTTCAGAGCTAATACAGAGCTTTGCCCTAGATTAGCAAGAATAAAATCACATGAGACACATAGGACAAATAAATTGAGTAATTAAGTATAATCAGAAACTCTAAATTGCACATTATCCATCTAGCATAGTACTTTAATCCGCTAAAGAAAGGTCTCACGAGATACAACTGTCTTAATTAATAACTTGGATTAAGCAAATGTTCAGAAGATAGAGGTATGTGTCATACATGGAATTTGCGAGAGGTAGAAGAAGAAAGCCATTCCACTTCTTCTGGAGATCCTCCTGGTATGTGTCATCTCCTTCATCAGCCGCTCGAAGAAGCCCTTCCACTTCCTCTTCTTCCTACGCTTACTTTTACTCCCGTGGATCTCATCGTCCGATGACGACAACGATTATGAGAAGACCATCTTCCTACGCTGAAGCGCAACGACCGCCCTTCCCTGTCCATACGATCGGAAAATACCATCTTATCGGCGGCGATTCCGATGCTTAGGCTCTCGTCGAGGATCCCGTCGATCTTCTCTCTCCTTCGCCAAATCAGAGTCCGTCATCATCTCGTACGCGTCGATTGCTTCCTCCAATAGGCGTCGGAGATTGATGCATCGAAGTTCCGGGATGGATTTACAAAGGTTCCGGGAGGAGCAGGGGAGATCAGAAGAGTCGACAGAGGTTCTCGAGAGAGGAAAAGTCAGACTTGGGAGAGGAATCAGAGGATGGAAAAAATAAATATAGGGTTTATATACTTAATAAATTACTAATTTTGAGATTAGTGAGCCAAACGCCTAAATAGCTTAGCCCAAAATGCTTTTGGGCTAAATTTGTTCTAATTTATATTCATATTTCTTTTAATTTCCGTATGTAATACAGAAATTTTGACATTATTTTAGGATAATATAAAAATATGATAACTTAATTTAGGAAAGATTCTATCTAAAATAATGGTTTTATAAATATTTTGTAATGTCACACAAGATCTTATCATGTGCCACCTAGAATATTTTTCATACATGTTATTCTCACATTAAATTATAATTTTGGCAATTTACATATTTTAAAAAGATTCTATTAAATGTAAAATAAACTAAAGAAATATTTAATATTAATGCTAAATATTTGTTATAATAATTTATATTTAATCCACGTAATCAATATCAATATACTATTACTAAAGTCGAATACTGCTCTCTTATGTGTGTCGTCCATCTAACTATGCCACGTAGATATATTTAAATGTTTATTATTTTTTAGATTTTTACACTCCGTATATATTATAATAATATTATCTCATTTATCATTATTACGTACCATTTTCAATTAAAAAAATTCAATTAGCTATGTTATTAATAAGCTTTTTATACCTATTATAATAATATTACCTCATTCATTACTATTACTTACCATATTTAACTAATGAGTATGAAATACTTGCCATATTCAATTAATGTGTATGGAAATATTATTCAGTTTTTTAGTATTCATTTATCTATATATTATAATTATATTATCTCATTCAAAAATTATTATAAATAAAGAATTTTTTTTTACATTTCCTATGTATTATAATAAGTCTCGCTTGAAAGTTTTATTGAGGAAATTATTATATTTTATCAAATAAGTTTATATAAAATTCAATCGACAAGTAAGATTCCTACATAATTTTTTTTCAAATCATCGTCGTGCATGGTACGACCGGGTCTTGCTAGTACATTATAAAGCAGAAATCATTAGGGTTTAGGGTTGAGGTTTGGGGTTAGAATTTAGGGCTAATGTTTGGGTTTGGGGTTTAGGGTTAGTGTTTGGGTATGTTGGGGTTTGGGGTTTATGGTTTGGACTTGGGGTTTAAGGTTTGAATTTAGGATTTAGGGTTAGGATTAGGGTCATGGGATGTGGTTAGTGTTTAAGATTTTAGGCTTAGGGTATGAGGTGGGTTTAGGGTTAGGGTTTGAGTTTGGGGTTTGTGGGTTAAGGTTAGATTTTTTTGATAAGTTAAAGAGGTTTTACAATACGAGCGTCAAAAATAACTAAAACGAAAACCGATGTTTTGAGAATTTGACATTATTTTCTATAATATTAATTATTATTTATTACCATTATTAAGTCATAATCATGTCATCATGTAAATATAACTTTTTGAAATTTTAATCGAGCAATAGTGTTTTGATACGGAGTTGATAACTTTATTATTGTAGTATAATCTTTATTATTTAACTGAAAAATCCGAGCCAAATTTTTTCATACCAATATTAATCGCGCTTAAGCTAGTTTGACCCCCTATTTAGCAATATTTTCTTAATAATATTTGTGGTTGTATAACTTTTATGTTATATAATATACCATATATTAATACAAAATCACTGCAATAAAATTTATGAAAACTAGTATAAAAAAACTAAGAATTAGTTTAGGCGCTAAACCAAAATTTACCCAAATTATTTAGGCGGTAAAATCCCCATCTAAATGATTTTTTTTCTAATTAATATGGTGGTAAAATCACCACATTCGACTACATTGACTGCCAGCCTCTCTCGCTCTCACATCCGACCGAGCCTTGACCGCCTCTCTCTCCTCTCGCTCTCACAATCTGAATCCAGCCTCATCTCTCCATCACACGCGACGCCGTCTGCAGTTCAATTCTGATCTCCTCTTCTTGTTTATCAGGTCAGCAATCTAGTTTTACAATTAGTCTTGTGCGATTGATCTACTTTGAAGCGCCAGTCTTGTGCGAGCTTTTAAAGTTAGTCTTGCGCGATTGATCTCCTTTGAAGCATCAGTCTTGTGCGATTGATCGATCTAGTTTTACAGTTAGTCTTGTGCGATTGATCTCCTTTGAAGCACATGTCTTGTGCGATTAATCTGGTTTTACAATTAGGGTTTAGGGTTTTCTAGGGCTTTTATTGTTAGGGTTTCTGATCTTGTATTGATTTATTGTGCGATGGGCTTTTATTGTTATTGTGCGATTGTTTTCTAGGGCTTTTATTGTTGTTGACTGATCTCTTTTTTTATTGTTTTAAGTGTAAACAAACACAAGGTGATGTAGATATCTCTCTGTTTTATTTAGTATATATTAGTTGTTCATCTTGTACAATATGGGATAGCATTTGTGTCATTTTCTCACAGAATGAGTATTGTGCTTAGTTGTTTACCTTGGTAATTTACGTATTCCTATGACTGTCTTTATTTCCTTGATATGATAGTAAGCAATATACATCAGTCAACCTTCCACAATTGAATTGCCTCTCACCAATTAAGAAGAATCAAGGAAATAATCCTACGATTGTGTGATTAGTCCTGTCCATATTTGTCCTATTAAGTGTTAGAGTTTTATTGTAATCTTTACTGAATATCTGAGCTATAGTTTTATTAATTCATGATAAAAATCAAAGTTCATGGAATTTGAAAGGGTAATCACATGGATGGGTCATACTAAAAGAGGTTTTGATGAGGACGTGTACTACTCACCCATTAATGCAATTATTATGAGAGAAAGTAACAAACTGAAAGTAAAAAATGAGCAATTAAGTACAACTAAAAATGCAACAATTATGCAACACCCCGACTTAACATCAGGGCATTACTTGGTAGTTTGACCCTAACGGGTCCTACCTGAACTAATTGACAACTAGAATACCTGGACCTTGCAACTCGAGCACGACAAGAAAACTATTTAAAACATCCAACTGTCGTTTAACAAACACACTTTCAATAATGTCATGCATGAGATCCCAAACGTCTAGTCAAGTCACATCCAACACCAAAAAAAATCCGCTAAAGTCAACAAAAGGGTGCAATGTCCAAAACAAATAACAAAGCTAAACAGAACTCTCAACCCACTCTGAAACCTAGTGACAAGCGTCAACGATCCGCTGCAGCATCTGGCCTAGGCTCCAACACGGCACCTGTTTGAGTACCTGGAACTGAAAAAAAAGTTTCTGAGGGGTCAGCTACCACCCAAGGCAAGCTAGATAACAAGCGGCAATAGTAAGACGTTTGAAAAACGTCAATTAGCCAATAACATAACCTTTAACAAGTGAATTGAACAAACATAATAGGCCAACACACATTTCAACAACACAGAGAATAGGTGAAAGGAAAGGCAACGAGACATACCAACAATCCCAATACAAGCAACAAAGTGAAGCATCTGAAATAAGAGCCAACTCCTTGGACGCCATGGATAGATATTTTGAAGAGATAGTATTAAGTCCATGAACACCTCTTTGAATTTGAACGGTCGGGACCTTGGAAAAGGTCTTGTTCTTGGCCTCCCGAACACCTTCTTTGCAAGCATCTTGTTCATGGTCCTTTGATCGCTATCATTCTCCCCCACTTGACCTCGAATCGTCCTCGATTCGATGTTGCATGTAAGATTAAGAGGAGAAATATCTTGAAAGGCTGGAGATACTAAAGGCACCATGGTTAGTAAAGAAGGTTTTGGAGCAAACATAGTTGATGGAAGACATTGAATCATCTTTTGGACATTAAGGCTTTCTTTGAATGAAACTCCATTTGAGACAAACTTCTTCCTTCATTCTCTCATCTTGCAAGTTGTCCTCAGCTGGAACCTCCTTCTTCAAACTTTCATCCTCAATATGGCATTGAGGAACACATGGAAGGTCACTTGATTCTTTAGAGGTCTCTTGGCTATGTGGGGTGGTAACTCTCTCTTCTTGAATTGATATTCCTGGTTTTGGTGAGTTAGAAACTCCCAATTCCTGCAAAAAGGAGTTAGTATCTAAACCAATGGAAGAAGAGTTAAAATTGTATCTCATTTGACTAGAATTAGCCAAAGCCTCCTTAGTCAAGTCTAAAGACTCGTACTTGTGATTCAAGGATCGGATTGGAGCTCTCTTTTGGCAAGAAAGAGCACAAGCTTCCTTATAACGTCTATGCAACTCTTCATCAATTGTAACATAGATCTTTCGCATTACAAACTTCATTTGATCCCATGTTGTAATTGGAATCAAGCCTTGACGTCTTCTAGATGGACATATCCATAACCAAAAGGAACGAGCAGAACCAACAAGGTAGTTAGTCACCCATGGAAGGATATCCCATTCATCATAACCATAGTAGTCAAGGTTGTAATCAACAACTCGCTCCCATGCCTAATAATCATCCGGTCCATACTCTCCAGAAAAAGGCTCAATCTTTGGAGGTCTTTGTACCCTTGGAGTTGGTGGAATATCATCATAAGGATCACACCAATACATCTTAATCCTGAGAAAGGTCACAAAAAACAAGAGAGTAGAGTGTTCCAAAAGCAAATCACACAAGCAATACCACACCTTAATCAAGCCAAAACTTGCCTCAAAGCAATCTAATCAACTTAATTCAGTTTTTGGGTTGAATTGAGGGAGTAAATGGGTAGATATAATGGAGGTATGGTATACTAATGATAAATAAAGGAAATATGCAGTTCAAGCAAATGGCAAGTATGCAATAAGACAAGCAATGCAAAATAATCCCTTTATGAGCTTCTAAACACATGCAATCTCTCAATTGGCTTTATGCAAGGTAATAAAGCCAAATTTAAGCATGCAAGGACAAAAATAGGGTGGGCTTAGTGACTTTTATTTCGTCACTCTTTTTCTTCAAAGTGATTTCTACTTAGCTATTTTTTTTAAGCAAGCAATCACGAGGGTTGAAAGTGGCTTAAAACTAGCTGGGATAGATCACTTTTCTTTTCTGATTTTTTTTTTTGAATTTTATGCACAAACTACTCTTGTGCTAGAATTGATAAACAAGCAAAGCAATGAAGCAATTGAATGCAAAGGCAAAATGAAACTAAACTGATTTTTTTTTTAACTAAGTGACTTTTGCTACCAATGAAACCAACTAGAAGCCAAATTAACAAAAGAAGAAGGGGTAGGTCGAATTTGATGGGATGCAATAGCAAAAATCAGCAAATACTAACAAGCAATATGAATCTCTATTGATCATGCAACATGAAATAAAAACTCATAAAAATTGTAGGAAGACAATTGCTAATCTATATTGCAACACAACTCAACCAATTCAGCCAATAAACATACACAAATCCCATAAAAATCTCCTAATTGGGTAATTGCTTGAGGGGCAAGTAACAACTAAGGGATTTAGGGTTTGGGAGATCAAGGCTGAATTCTAGGGTTAGGGTTAGGGTTTCGGCTCTAGGGTTTGGAAGGATTAGGTTTAGGGTTCGGTCTAGGGTTTTCGAAAAATTAGGGTTAGGGTTTCGAGAAGGAGGGGTGGGCGATTTAGGGTTTGGATGCTCCGATCTGGATGGGGTTGGTGTGGTTGTGATCGGACGGTGGTGGTGGGTGGTGCGGCTGGTGAGAGTGACACCAGGTCGTGGTGGGTAGGTGGTGGCGGGGTGGTGGTGTTGGCGGAAATATGGTGGTAGTAGTGAAAAATTCAATCTTTGGTCTCAAAAATTCAAACTTTAGGTAAAGGTGGGATTTTTGGGATCAAAAACTGAATCAAATCAATTAGAAAGCAAATTAAGGAAAGAAACAATTACTTGGCGAGACTGATACGTGATCGCCTCGGATTACTCCTCAGAAACCTCGTATTTGACCACACAGGAACCCGATCTTGCCAGCAATTATGAATCAAACCTACAAAAGCTCTCAAATTAAGAAACTTGCGATCCAAGAAACAAACAGATCCGAAAATTGAAGTAACGAACAGAATTGATAGGTTGAAGGAATCAACTTGATAGTTCAATTGGATTAGCTCTAACGCTAAATCCAATTGATTAACTAGTTTGATCTTTAACAATCACAACTAGAACAATCTAATTGACTAAATCAACAAACCAATTTAACAACACAAGAGAGAGAGATCGAGAGTATGGTGATGATGATCGGCCGAGTATTGCACACAACACAATTGTTTTTGAACCCAAGGACTAGATAAACCAATTTGGGTTTATCTAATCTCAAGCTGCCTTTTTATTAATGAAACTGAAAAGTATTTATAGAGAATACAAAAGCTAATCCTTGGGGAGCAAGCAAGGGGGAGTGGCCGGCCCTAGGAGAGAGGAATTAGCCTCCTTATCTTGCTTCCCAAGATATAATAATATCTAATTAAATCTAACTAGGTTACCTTAAATAAATAAATCATAGCTGAATTATTTATTTAAGGAAATAATCCTAACAAGCTTAAAATATCTCTAACAACCAGGAGAGAGAAAATATCTCTACAACCAGGAGAGAGAAAATATCTCTAACAACCAGGAGAGAGAAAATCAACCAACTAACATAAGCCTATTGGCTGATTTCTCTACATTATTAAAATAAATAGAAATTGTTCATAATAAAATAAATAAGATATTTTCTTCAATTTAGAATGGTCAAGTCAAAGGGTTGACTTTGACCCATATATCAATTCATCTCACCCGGTCACTTACTAAATTCAGCCCTAAAGTGAGACAAACTAATATATGTTTCTAAATAAAGAAATAGTGCATTTCGGCCCTCATATTAGCAATCCATGGAATCCGGGCTCAATTGATGTCGAATGCACGAGACCCACTTCGCCTTGCTAGGCTCTTCAATAACCGCTGCCAATCGAACCAAGATCGCTGTTGTGCCTTGAGCAATCTTCTTAGCTCGACTTCTTGTGATTGGTCCGTCAGAAGGCACTCGAATCAACTCATCGATGTCGGTTTGAGACATGGCAGGCTTCACTGCATCATTCTCCTCCACTTGAGCTCGAATCGTCTCTGATTCGACGTCGGAATCAAAATCTGGCACATAAAGAGATAGATCAGCCACATTAAAAGTCGGATGGACACCATACTCACCAGGCATGTCAACATGATATGCATTAGGGCCGATTCTCCTGATGATACGAAATGGTCCATCTCCTCTCTGATCTAACTTATTCTTCCTTTGATTTGGGAACCTTTCCTTCCTTAGATGCACCCAAACAAGATCTCCTTCTTCAAAGATAACCTGTCTCCGACCCTTATCAGCATGGGCCTTGTACTTCATGGATTTCCTCTCCAAGTGCATCTTCGTCCTCTCATGTAGCTTCTTCACAAACTCAGCCCTCTTGTTAGCTTCAAAACTCTCTTTTCCCTTGTATGGCTGAGGCGTCATATCCACCGGCGTCCTCGGATTCAGCCCATAAACAACCTCAAAAGGGGTCATCTTTGTGGCTGAATGGATTGACCTGTTATAAGCAAACTCCACAAAAGGCAACACATCTTCCCAACGTTTAAGGTTAGCTTTAAGCATAGTTCTAAGTAAAACCCCTAACGTTCGATTAGTAACTTCCGTTTGCCCATCAGTTTGTGGGTGACATGAGGTAGAAAACAGCAATTTAGTTCCCAATTTAGACCATAGACTCTTCCAAAAATAACTCAAAAATTTAGCATCACGATCTGACACAATAGAACAAGGAATGCCATGCAATCTAACAATTTCCCTAAAGAACAAATCAGCAATATGCACAACATCATCAGTCGTGTGACATGGAATAAAGTGAGCCATTTTGGAAAATCTATCTACCACTACAAAGATAGAATCTCTACCCTTCCTAGTTCTAGGCAAACCTACAATGAAATCCATAGAAATGTCTTCCCAAGGAGAACTAGGAATGGGTAAAGGCTGGTACAAACCATGGGGGTGAAGTCTAGACTTAGCTTTAGCACAAACAACACAACTCTTGACAAATCTCAGCACATAATTACTCATTTTAGGCCAATAGTAGTGTTCTTTTAAACCTTCTAAAGTCTTTTCTAAACCCCTATGTCCTCTTGATTCATGAACCTCTTTAGTTAGAAGCCTACGTATACTAGATGAAGGAATGCACAATTTTCCAGCTTTAAACAAGTATCCATCATCAATAAAGTAGGTATTTATTTCACCCCTAGACATGCAATTCTTATAGATTTGAGCAAAGTGAGGGTCACTAGCATATAATTCCCTAATCATTGCAAATCCAAGGATCTTAACATCACATAGGTTCAAGAGTACATACCTCCGAGAAAGGGCGTCAGCTACCACATTCTCCTTGCCTTTCTTATGTTTAACAACATAAGGAAAGGTCTCCATGAATTCAACCCATCTTGCATGTCGCCTGCTGAGTCTGGATTGGCCTTTCAAGTACTTCAAGGCCTCATGATCAGAATGGATTACAAACTCTTTAGGCCACAAATAATGAGACCAAGTTTTCAGGACCCTAATTAAAGCATACAACTCTTTATCATAAGTAGGGTAATTCAACTCAGCCCCACTAAGCTTTTCACTAAAATAAGCAATGGGTTTCTTGTCTTGTAAGAGCACGCCTCCTATGCCATGTCCAGAAGCGTCCACCTCTATCTCAAACGCCTTGGAAAAGTCAGGGAGTTGAAGCACTGGGGAGTGGCATAATCTGTCCTTCAAAGTGTTGAAGGCTTTCTCTTGTTGCTCCCTCCATTTAAAGGCCGTATCCTTCTTTGTAAGCTCGTGGAGGGGGGCTGCAATTGTGCTAAAATCGCGCACAAATCTCCTGTAGAAGCCAGCCAAGCCGAGAAATGATCTGACCATTGTTGGTGTGGTCGGCTGGGGCCATTCTTTGATTGCCTTGATCTTGTCTTCATCTACCTTCAATCCACCTTTAGACACAACAAAACCAAGAAAAATGGTAAACTCCGAGCAAAAAGAACACTTTTTCAAGTTAACATAAAGCTTTTCTAACCTTAAAGTGTCCAAAACAGCCCTAAGATGATCTACATGTTCATGCATGGTTTTGCTATAGATTAAGATATCATCAAAGTAGACTACAACAAATCTGCCTAAGTATCTTCTTAAGACATGGTTCATAAGCCTCATAAAAGTACTAGGTGCATTAGTTAATCCAAAAGGCATTACTAACCATTCATATAAGCCATACTTAGTTTTAAAGGCAGTTTTCCATTCATCCCCTTCCCTCATCCTAATTTGATGGTACCCACTTCTTAAATCAATTTTAGAAAAGAAATTAGCACCATGTAACTCATCAAGCATATCATCTAGTCTAGGGATGGGGTGACGGTACTTAACTGTTATTTGGTTGATCGCTCTACAATCAACACACATTCTCCATGTGCCATCCTTCTTTGGCACCAAAATCACCGGAACCGCGCATGGGCTGAGAGATTCACGCACATAGCCTTTGTCCATGAGATCTTGCACTTGTCTTTGAAGCTCAGCGGTCTCTTCTGGACTTGCTCTATAGGCTGCACGGTTTGGTAATGAAGCGCCGGGCACCAAATCGATTTGATGCTCAATGCCTCTAATTGGTGGCAGGCCTTCCGGCAACTCTTCAGGCATCACATCTTCAAACTCCTGTAATAGATCCTGTAGACACTTTGGAAGATGTGAAATATCTTGACTAATAATAAGTATCTCTTTCCTCATAAGAAGTAAGCAAGAAGAGTTAGGGAAAGAAATACTAGACTGAGTCACAAGAGAGCGCTTTTCGACACTGCCTTTCAAGCCGATTTTTGGCTCTTTCTGTAGGCGTTCTTTTTTCATATTTGCAGCTCTCTGAGTCTCTGAATTGCTCCCAAAATTTGAGCCAAAACGCTCGAGTGGATTGGGAGATAGCCCCGTTTTCGTCCCAGGTGCACTGCTGGAAGTGTTGCTCGGCACTTTGGGAATATTAGGGACATTCTCTCGATGTTTTTCGTCCCAAACAGTAGCCCCACCTGTGTTTGATGTTGTCCCAAAATTTGAGCCAGAACGCTCCGGTGGAGACTGGGAAACGCCGCTTGGCTTTGTCGACTCGTCGGGCGCCGAACGCCGGGCCGCTGCTTTGGCCGTTGAATCAGCCTCTTCTTTCTCTTCCTTGGCACGCCTAAGTGCCCTAGCTTGATCTCGACGTACCTGATCCTGTAGAACTTGTTGGGGAGACAAGGGTAGAAGAGAAACTCTCCTCCCATCATAGTTAAAAGAATAGGTGTTTAACATGCCATCATAAATCACTCTCCTATCAAATAACCATGGTCTTCCTAACAATATATGAGTGCATTCCATGTTTACTACATCACACATAATGTCATCAACATAAGTACCAATAGCAACACGGACTAAACACTGATGGGTGACAAGATTAGGACCTTCTGAATCATTAATTCCATTGAGACCATAACTAGTAGGCCTAGGTTGGATTTTTAATTGCAAGTGATCAACTACCTTAGCATTAATAATGTTACAGCAGCTACCACTATCAATTATCATGCATAACACTTGATTCTTTACTGTACACCTAGTATGAAAAATGTTTTCCCTTTGATCTAGCCTAGGTGTTTCTTGTAAAGTAAGAGTACGCATTGTTACCAAAGTTAGAGGCTGTTCGGTGCAATCTGGTTCAATGGCCTCTACGCCCTCCTCTTCTTGTCCATTGATGTCCTCCTCCACTTGATTTGGAGGTATATCTTCATCACTCACATATCCTCCATTGGTGGTGAGAAGCACTTGCTTTAGATTTGGACAATCCTTGGCATAATGACCTCTTCCTTGACACTTGTAGCACACTAAATCACGTGCCCTAGGCTGGTTTGGAGGTCCATTGGTGGGACGCCTTTGGCCTTGAAAACCTGTTGGTTTAGGTGAGCTAGAAGCTCCCTTTTGCTGCATAGAAGGGTTAGAAGAATAAAAGTTGGAATTTGAACTAGGATTAGAACCATACCTTTTTGTAGCATTCCAAGCTTCCTTCTTCTTCCTTTGTTGCTGTTCATAGAGTAGTTGGGCTGAATGTACTAAGGCATTGAGATCCTTGATTTGTTGAATCTCTAATGTGTCTTGAATGCTTTGATTCAGTCCAGCCATGAATTGGGTCCTTAGAGACCGTTGGGAATGATGAATTCCCGCTTTAAAACTCAGATCCTCTAGCTCATTGAAGTACTCGGTTGGAGACTTGGTGCCTTGTTTGCAAGTTACAACTTTCAATCTCATGTGCTCGGTATGCTCTTCAGGCACATATTTCTTCCTCATTACAAACTTCAGCTGGCCCCAAGTTTCAATTGGTGGTAAGGCCTTTCTAATTCGATCCTCCTTCATTCTAAACCACCAATTTCTAGCGGTCCCAATAAAGTGGATGACAACAACAGCAACTTTCTTCCATTCTTCATATCCCATGTGATCTAGAATGAAATTTGTAGCTTGTTCCCACTCTAGATACTTCTCCGGGTTAAGCTCTCCATTGAATGGTTCTATCTTGATCTTTATATCACGTTTCCCAATCTGATTTACAACTTGGTTAACGTTGTTGTTGTTGTTCGGCCGTTGTACTCCATAGGCTGGTGGGAGATCTTCTACAACCTCAGCTTGGTTATAGAAATCATCTAGGGGAGGATGCCATGGGCGCCTTTCTTCCCCGGGATAACCATACGTCACATCATCAAAAGAGTTGTTGTATTGTTGATTTTGTTGATGAGTGGCTTGAGGATACCGATTGTGTGGCTGATTATAGAATTGTTGATGAGTAACCGGTGGAGTCCTCGACCCGATGCCTCTTCCTCTACCTCGGCCTGCTGTGGGGGAGTAGTGAGCCGGGGGATCATTATCTTTGTTGTAGCTAGCAAGCACATCATGTTCGTCATCCACTAGTTGTTGCTTGCCTTTGTCGCTACCCGAGGCTTGATTTGGGTCACTTGTAAGATCGACTGCAGGGGTGCTCTTGCGACTAGCTTGAGATGAATCAACCAATATTGCAAGTTGTTCCTCTAAATGCTTTAGTTGTGGAGCCAATGCAGCCGTGGCCAGTTCTACAGCTTGAGCCTGGCCATCGCGCACACCTTCACTAATGGACAACCTAATGAAGTCGATTGCCTCCTTAGTGAGACTCAATTCAGTTGGGTTAGGTTCTGATGGAATCACCATTGTTCCTGAAACAAGCAAGAAGGTAGAGAGAGTAGTGTGTTCTAACGTAAATCACAACAAGCAATACCACACCTTGATCAAGCCAAAACTTGCCTCAAAGCAATCCAATCAACTTAATTCAGTTTTTGGGCTGTTTTGAGGGAGTAAAATGGTAGATATAGTGTAGGTATGGAATACTAATGATATTTAAAGGAAATATGCAGCTTAAGCAAATGGCAAATATGCAATAAGACAAGCAATGCAAATAATCCCTCTATGAGCTCTAAAACACATGCAATCTCTCAATTGACTCTATGCAAGTTAATAAAGCCAAAATTCAGCATGCAAGGACAGAAAATATGGTAGGCTTAGTGACTTTTATTTCGTCACTCTTTTTCTTCAAAGTGATTTCTACTTAGCTATCTTTTTAAGCAAGCAGTCACTAGGGTTGAAATTGGCTTAAAACTAGCTGGGGTAGATCACTTTTCTTTTCTGTTTTTTTTTTTTTTTTTTTTGATTTTATGCACAAACTACTCTTGTGCTATAATGAAGAAACAAGCAAAGCAAAACAACAATGCAAAGGACGAAATTAAAAAAAAAAAGGTATACACGAACTGATTTTTTTTTTTTTTTAACTAAGTGACTTTTGCTACCAATGAAACCAACTAGAAGCCAAATTAACAAAAGAAAAAGGGGTAGGTCGAATTTGATGGGATGCAATGACAGAAATTAGCAAATATCAAACAAGCAATATGAATCTCTATTAATCATGCAACATGAAATAAAAACTCATAAAAATTGTAGGAAGACAATTGCTACTCTTAATTGCAACAAAACTCAACCAATTCAACCAAAAGCATGCAACAAATCCCTTAAAATCTCCTAGATGGGTTATTACTTGGAGGGCAAGCAACAACAAGGAATTAGGGTTTGGTGATCTCGGCTGAGGGCTAGGGTTAGAGTTTGCGGATTTGGATCTAGGGTTTGAGGGATTGGTAGGGTTCGAACTAGGTTTAGGGTTTCAGATTAGGGTTTGGCCGCCAATTAGGGTTAGGGTTAGGCTGCCAATTTAGGGTTAGGGTTACGAGAAGGGTGGAGTGCGATCTAGGGTTTAGGGTCTCCGAATTGGCTAGGGTTTGTGGGGGTGGGTTCGGACAGGGCTGGGGGGTGGTGCGGTGCCCTAGAGCGACACCAGTTTGGTGTGGTGGTGGTGGTTCGTGGTGGTTGGGTGGCGGAATTATGGTGGTGGTGGTGAAAAATTCAATCTTTGGTCTCAAAAATTCAAACTTTAGGTAAAGGGTGGATTTTTGGGATCAAAAACTGAATCAAATTAATTAGAAAGCAAATTAAGGAAAGAAACAATTACTTGGCGAGACGCTGGATTATGATACCACTTGATACGTGATCGCCTCGGATTACTCCTCAGAAACCTCGTATTTGACCACACAGGAACCCGATCTTGCCAGCAATTATGAATCAAACCTACAAAAGCTCTCAAATTAAGAAACTTGCGATCCAAGAAACAAACAGATCCGAAAATTGAAGTAACGAACAGAATTGATAGGTTGAAGGAATCAACTTGATAGTTCAATTGTATTGGCTCTAACGCTAAATCCAATTGATTAACTAGTTTGATCTTTAACAATCACAACTAGAATAATCTAATTGACTAAATCAACAAACCAATTTAACAACACAAGAGAGAGAGATCGAGAGTATGGTGATGATGATCGGCCGAGTATTGCACACAACACAATTGTTTTTGAACCCAAGGACTAGATAAACCAATTTGGGTTTATCTAATCTCAAGCTGCCTTTTTATTAATGAAACTGAAAAGTATTTATAGAGAATACAAAAGCTAATCCTTGGGGAGCAAGCAAGGGGGAGTGGCCGGCCCTAGGAGAGAGGAATTAGCCTCCTTATCTTGCTTCCCAAGATATAATAATATCTAATTAAATCTAACTAGGTTACCTTAAATAAATAAATCATAGCTGAATTATTTATTTAAGGAAATAATCCTAACAAGCTTAAAATATCTCTAACAACCAGGAGAGAGAAAATATCTCTACAACCAGGAGAGAGAAAATATCTCTAACAACCAGGAGAGAGAAAATCAACCAACTAACATAAGCCTATTGGCTGATTTCTCTACATTATTAAAATAAATAGAAATTGTTCATAATAAAATAAATAAGATATTTTCTTCAATTTAGAATGGTCAAGTCAAAGGGTTGACTTTGACCCATATATCAATTCATCTCACCCGGTCACTTACTAAATTCAGCCCTAAAGTGAGACAAACTAATATATGTTTCTAAATAAAGAAATAGTGCATTTCGGCCCTCATATTAGCAATCCATGGAATCCGGGCTCAATTGATGTCGAATGCACGAGACCCACTTCGCCTTGCTAGGCTCTTCAATAACCGCTGCCAATCGAACCTAGATCGTTGTTGTGCCTTGAGCAATCTTCTTAGCTCGACTTCTTGTGATTGGTCCGTCAGAAGGCACTCGAATCAACTCATCGACGTCGGTTTGAGACATGGCAGGCTTCACTGCATCAGAGACGCTGGATTATGATACCACTTGATACGTGATTGCCCCGGAATCCTCCTTTGAAACCTCGTATATGACCCACACAAGTCCCGATCTTGCCAGCAAATCAATACAATCCTACAAAAGCTTTCAATTCAGATTCCTTGTGATGCAAGTAATGACAAATTCGAAATTGAAGAGACACAAATCTGGTTCGAACAAATAAAGTTGAATCAAAGGAATAGTTCAATTGGATTGGCTCTAACGCTAAATCCAATTGATGAACTAGATTGATCTTTAACAATCAAAACTAGAACTAATCAATTGATCAATTTGAATGAATGAACTGATTTGAATCAATAAGAACAAAGAGAGAGAGAGAATTCGGCTGTGATGATGAAGATCTCGAGATTGCAAGCACACAAACACAATTGTATTTTTGAGCCCAAGGACTAGATAAACCTTTCTTAGGGTTTATCTAATCTCAAGCTGATTTTTATTAATGAAACTAAAAAGTATTTATAGAGAATACAAAAGCTAATACTTGGGGAGCAAGCAAAGTACATGGCCGGCCCTAATAGGGTTAGAATGGTCCTTTTCTTGTTCCCAAGATATAATAAAATATATAGCTAATATCTATCTAGATCCCCTTAATTAAATAAATCATGGCTGACTTATTTAAATAAGGAAATATCTCTAACAAACTAAAAATATCCATAACAAACTAAAAATATCTCTAACAAGCAAGAGAGAGAATATTCAACCAACTAACATCAACCTATTGATTGAATTTCTCTACATTATTTAAAATAGAAAATCGTTCATAAGCCTATTGGTTGATTTCTCTACATTATTATTATAAATAGAAATCGTTCATAATAAAATAAATAAGATATTTTCTTCAATTTAGAATGGTCAAGTCAAAGGGTTGACTTTGACCCATATACCAATTCATCCCACCCGGTCACTTACTAAATTCAGCCCTAAAGTGAGACAAATTAATACATGTTTCTAAATAAAGAAATAAAGATAGAAATTTAAGATTCCCGTAAGACTTGAATAGCTCTCAGTAAAACCCAGTTTTCGGTCATTTGCTGTTGGATTCTGAATTTTAAGTAAACTACAAAGTTGTAGAACTTTTAATTATCTTTCCAACGAGTACTTAATGGACTTGAGATGAATTTTCTAGCCCAAGTTATGACCAGTTTACTGAGCACTGTTTTCTATTTGACGGGTTTCTTAACTTTCCGAACTTTGAAGACTTCATCCTTTTCCTTGGCGGCCTTGGACGTCATTGATGAATATCTTCAACAAATAAGATCAAGTTCTTGAATTTATTCTTGAACTTGAATGCTCGAGACCTTGGAAAAGGTCTTGGTTTTGGCCTCTTAAACACCTTCTTTGCAAGCATCTTCTTCATGGTTCTTTGATCGCTATCAAGTACGAGACCACAAAGTGGACTCGCGGGCCTCTAATTCTCGTCGGAACGAGGGTTGGGCAAGGTAGAATTAAGGGCGAGGGAAAAAGGGAAAGAAAGGGGTGACGCCCGGGCCAAAGGGAGGAGATTCTTGACTCAAGCTCTGGCTACTCAAATTGGACGTAATTATTATAAGGGGGGCGTGGCTCCTTTAATAGAGGAGGCCACACAAAACCCTAAACCTAATGGGAGAGGCGCCTAGGGCTTGTATGCAAACAAGGCCCAACGACTCATGGCCCAATAAGACAACTTACTAAAAAGGAAAACTAGCTAGAAAGGGAAATAACAACATACTAAATATGGAAACTAGTTAGAAAGGGAAATAACAAGGCTAGCCCATTCTACAAGAATGGAACACACACCTAAAATGGAAATAACGGAAATATAAATAATAGCATAATATGAGACTAAGTCCTACGCCAAGGGTGTCTCCAAGGTCTAGGCCGTCTCGGGTCCGTCGGAGCTGGGTCCGAGCTGGGGCAGGGACGCATCACTCCAGGGTGAATCGAGTAAGGTGTAGCGTGGGCTTCTTCCAAAATCTTCTGTCTCAACTTTTCATCTCGAGGCACACAGATCCGGCCGCACAAACTCAAGATACCATCTGCTCTCTCTACAAAATCAGGTGCCTCCCCAAGGCTTAATTTCTACTTCAGATCCTGAATCATTGGACACACTTCTTGTTTCTTTTTCACTTCTTCAAGCAGAGTCGGTTGACACTCCATACTACTCAGTCTACCCTGATAATGCTGAATCCGTACCTCAATTCCGTACCACATCAGCTCTCTTTGTAGCTCGGGCGGGGCAGTTAACCTAGCCAACATACATCCCTGAGAGGTCTTCCTACTAAGTGCATCAACGACTACATTCGCTTTCCCTGGGTGGTAAAGGATTTCCAAGTCATAGTCCTTTAGCAGTTCAAGCCATCTCCGCTGTCTCATGTTCAGTTCTCTTTGAGTAAAGATGTACTTGAGACTCTTAGGATCTGTCATCACCTTGTAGGTACTACCATACAAGTAATGGCGCCAAATCTTCAAAGCATGCACCACCGCTGCCAACTCCAAATCATGAGTTGGGTAATTCTGCTCATTCGGCTTCAACTGTGTTGAAGCATACGCAATCACCCTATCCCTCTGCATCAACACACATCCCAAGCCTACCTTGGAGGCGTCACTGTAGATCACAAAGTCCTCATTTCCTTGAGGGAGAGAATGTATAGGAGTTGAAGTCAGCCTCCTTTTTAGCTCTTCGAAGCTTCTCTGGCATGCCTCATTCCACTTAAAACGAGTGGTCTTCTTTAACAAATTTGTAAGCGGTTGGGCTATACGGGAGAACCCTTCTACGAACCTCCGGTAGTACCCTGCTAAACCTAGGAAGCTCCGCACCTCCTTCACATTTCTTGGGGCTTCCCACTCTTTTACAGCCTTGATTTTCACAAGGTCTACCATTACTCCCTTAGGAGACACCACATGTCCCAGAGAGGTGACTTCCGGTAGCCAGAACTCACACTTGGATAGTTTAGCAAACAACTGATGTTGCCTCAACACTTTCAACACTTGCCTAAGGTGTTCTGCGTGCTCCTCTTCATTACGGGAATAAATCAAGATATCATCAATGAATACCACCACAAATTTGTCCAAGAAATCTATAAACACTCGGTTTATCAACTCCATGAGCATTGTGGGTGCATTGGTTAATCCTAACGGCATCACCAAGAACTCGTAATGCCCATATCAAGTCCGGAAAGCCGTCTTTGGGATGTCTTCCTCTCGAATTCTTAGTTGATGATATCCTGACCTCAGGTCCACCTTAGAAAACACTGTAGCCCCTTGTAACTAATCCAACAGATCATCAATGCGAGGTAGTGGGTACTTGCTCTTGATGGTGACTCGGTTCAACTCCCGATAATCAATACACAAGCGAAGTGAACCGTCCTTCTTCTTTACAAACAAAACTGGAGCTCCCCAGGGTGACACGCTCGGGCGTACATACCCTTTATCCAACAACTCTTCCAATTGTGCCTTCAATTCCTACATTTCTGTCGGAGCCATGCGGTATGGAGCCCTCGAGATAGGTATTGTTCCTGGCTCAAGATCAATACTGAAATCAACCTCTCTTTGAGGTGGCAAGCCCGGTAGATCGTCTGGAAAGACCTCCTTAAACTTACAGACTACCGGTATATCATGATACACGGCGCTAACTTCCTGCGCCCGAGTGCAGAGGAAGGCCCTCTCACTTTTCATACACGTCTTCCTTCCAACCCCTGGCCAAGCCCCACTGGAGCACTTGTCAAAAACAAGCAATCATTTTTTATTTTTAAAGGGGCCCGGCCGACACACGACCATGGCTAGACGCCTCTTCGCATCGACAATCATCACACATGATTGTGCCGGTTACGCTGCCAGCACAAAAAAACGATACCATTTCTTTTACGAGAAAACGTTTGAATTGAAAAGCACATCACATCATGCATGAAGACATTTCGCAAGGAAAATCATACATTCGGGATTAATTCCCAAAACCAATCTCAGAATCACCGCATGAAACCTAACAAGACTAGAATAGAGCCGAGCAAGTCGAGAAAGACTTACCTGGAAAGCGATCCTCAAGTGACGTAAGTAATGCGGCGATACTAACGACCTATGAATCATAGCGTTCACGGTTAACCGACTAACCGCGATAAGAACTTTCGATTCTAAGCAAGCATAACTATAGTGGCTTCGAAGTACGAGCCACAATACTTTCATGGTATCCAAACCAAAAGCGGCTTGGCTCGATTATGATATTATTAGACAAGTTTAGACTTGACGACTCATTGGCAAACATCCATTTTCCTCAACATAATAGCATTTCTTATCTCAGCCTAACGTGCCTCGATGCGAAGAAGAGTAAGGCAATCCAAAATCAAAGTCCAAGTTCACAAATTATAATATTAGGTCTCAAAGCTCATACTCAGGGCAAAACCAACCAAACGAGTTCTACGAAGCAACAAGAAAGCCGAAACTAACATACATTCTACTTGAAAACCCTATTACTACTTGCATTCTACCATATAAGATCGAATTTCGTTCACAACATACAAACATCGTTATATCCACGAGAGTTAAACAATCTGAAAACCCAAGTCACATTACAACATTCACACCATCCAAACAACAATTCTCTCCTAATCATTTAATGGCGTTTTAAAAACAAGACAAGCGCAAGACACAACAAACACTATATATATATATATATAAAATATATGCAAGCAAGCAAAATGAGTCCAATTTGATCACACCAGATGAGGACTCAACACAAACCATTTAGATTACTATTACAAGGTAAAAATAAACAGCAACGAACCCAAGGATCAATTCTAAGGCCCGATTAACAAGAGGAGAAATGCTCGACTGATACGTGATCGCCTCGGATTACTCCTCGGTGACCAAGTATTTAACCACACAGGATCCCGGTCTTGCCAGTAGTTCAATTTCCAACCTGATTTGCCTTCAAAGTTGATAACTTGATGAGAAAGAAACTTGAAATATAAATGAGAATGAATCTGATTTGAAGGGTTAAGATAATTAAAGAGATAGTTCAATTGAATTGGCTCTAACGCTAAATTCAATTGATGAACTAGGTTTGATCTTTAACAATCAAACTAGAACTAACTTAATTAATCAAATTAACAAATCAAATCTGAATTGAAAGAAAACGAATTGGTGATGATGATCGTAGAGATTGAATGCATGAACAATAGTTGCTTTAATGGCCCATAAACTAGATAAACCAATAGGGGTTTATCTAATTCAGGCTGAATTTTATTGAATGATAAATGCAAAATATAAATAGAGAATACAAAAGCTAATCCTTTGGGAGCAAGCAAAATACATGGCCGGCCCTAATAGGGTTAGAATGGTCCTTTTCTTGCTTCCCAAGATATAATAAAATATCTAGCTAATATCTATCTAGATTCCCTTAATTAAATAAATCATGGCTGACTTATTTAAATAAGGAAATATCTCTAACAAACTAAAAATATCCAAAACAAACTAAAAATATCTCTAACAAGCAAGAGAGAATATTCAACCAACTAACATCAGCCTATTGATTGAATTTCTCTACATTATTTAAAATAGAAAATCGTTCATAAATAAAATAAATAAACATAGAAATTTAAGATTCCCGTAAGACTTGAACAACTCTCAGTAAAACCCAGTTTTCGGCCCTTTTCTGTTGGATTCTGAATTTGAAGTAAACTACAAAGTTGTAGAACTTTTAATTATCTTTCCAACGAGTACTTATCGGACTTGAGATGAATTTTCTAGCCCAAGTTAAGACCAGTTTACTGAGTACTGTTTTCCGTTTGACAGACTTCTTACTTTCCGAACTTTTGTGACTTGATTCTCTTCCTTGCTGGCCTTGGACGCCATGGATGGATATTTTGAAGAGACAGTATCAAGTCCATGAACACCTATTTGAATTTGAACGCTCGAGACCTTGGAAAAGGTCTTGTTCTTGGCCTCCTAAACACCTTCTTTGCAAGCGTCTTCTTCATGGTCCTTTGATCGCTATCATTCTCCCCCACTTGACCTCGAATCGTTATAGATTCGATGTTGCATGTAAGAGTAAGAGGAGAAATATCTTGAAATGTTGGAGATACTAACGGCACCATGGTTAATATAGAAGGTTTTGGAGCAAACATAGTTGATGGAAGACATTGAATCATCTCTTGGACATTAAGGCTCTCTTTGAATGAAACTCCATTTGAGACATCAACGTTTTCCTCCATGCTCTCATCTTGCAAGTTGTCCTCAGCTGGAACCTCCTTCTTCAAACTTTCATCCTCAATATGGCATTGAGGAACACACGGAAGGTCACTTGATTCTTTAGAGGTCTCTTGGCTATGTGGGGCGGTAACTCTCTCTTCTTGAATTGATATTCCTGGTTTTGGTGAGTTAGAAACTCCCATTTCCTGCAAAAAGGAGTTAGTATCTAAACCAATGGAAGAAGAGTTATAATTGTACCTCATTTGACTAGAATTAGCCAAAGCCTCCTTAGTCAAGTCCAAAGACTCATACTTGTGATTCAAGGATCGGGTTGGAGCTCTCTTTTGGCAAGCAGGAGCAAAAGCTTCCTTATAACGTCTATACAACTCTTCATCAATTGTAACATAGATCTTTCGCATTACAAACTTCATTTGATCCCATGTTGTAATTGGAATCAAGCCTTGACATCTTCTAGATTGACATATCCATAACCAAAAGGAACGGGCAGAACCAACAAGGTAGTTAGTCACCCATTGAAGGATATCCCATTCATCATAACCATAGTAGTCAAGGTAGTAATCAACAGCTCGCTCCCATGCCAAATAATCATTCGGTCCATACTCTCCAGAAAAAGGCTCAATCTTTTGAGGTCTTTGTACCCTTGGAGTTGGTGGAATATCATGAAAGGGATCACACCAATACATCTTAATCCTGAAAACAAAGCAATAAAACGAGAGAGAGTAGTGTGTTCCAAAAGCAAATCACACAAGCAATACCACACCTTAATCAAGCCAAAACTTGCCTCAAAGCAATCCAATCAACTTAATTCGGTTTTTGGGCTGATTTGAGGGAGTAAAATGGGTAGATATAGTGTAGGTATGGAATACTAATGATTAATAAAGGAAATATGCAGCTTAAGCAAATGGCAAGTATGCAACAAGACAAGCAATGCAAATAATCCCTCTATGAGCTCTAAAACACATGCAATCTCTCAATTGACTCTATGCAAGTTAATAAAGCCAAATTTCAGCATGCAAGGACAGAAATTATGGTGGGCTAAGTGACTTTTATTTCGTCACTCTTTTTCTTCAAAGTGATTTCTACTTAGCTATTTTTTTAAGCAAGCAGTCACTAGGGTTTAAAGTGGCTTAAAACTAGCTGGGGTAGATCACTTTTCTTTTCTGTTTTTTTTTTACTTTATGCACAATCTACTCTTGTGCTAGAATTGATAAACAAGCAAAGCAATGCAATAACTGAATGCAAGGGCAAAACGAAACTAATCTGATTTTTTTTTAACTAAGTGACTTTTGCTACCAATGAAACCAACTAGAAGTCAAATTAACAAAAGAAGAAGGGGTAGGTCGAAATTGAGGGGATGCAATAGCAAAAATCAGCAAATACTAACAAGCAATATGAATCTCTATTGATCATGCAACATGAAATAAAAACTCGTAAAAATTGTAGGAAGACAATTGCTAATCTTAATTGCAACACAACTCAACCAATTCAGCAAATAAACATGCACAAATCCCATAAAAATCTCCTAATTGGGTAATTGCTTGAGGGGCAAGTAACAACTAAGGGATTTAGGGTTTGGGAGATCAAGGCTGAATTCTAGGGTTAGGGTTAGGGTTTCGGCTCTAGGGTTTGGAAGGATTAGGTTTAGGGTTCGGTCTAGGGTTTTCGAAAAATTAGGGTTAGGGTTTCGAGAAGGAGGGGTGGGCGATTTAGGGTTTGGATGCTCCGATCTGGATGGGGTTGGTGTGGTTGTGATCGGACGGTGGTGGTGGGTGGTGCGGCTGGTGAGAGTGACACCAGGTCGTGGTGGGTAGGTGGTGGCGGGGTGGTGGTGTTGGCGGAAATATGGTGGTAGTAGTGAAAAATTCAATCTTTGGTCTCAAAAATTCAAACTTTAGGTAAAGGTGGGATTTTTGGGATCAAAAACTGAATCAAATCAATTAGAAAGCAAATTAAGGAAAGAAACAATTACTTGGCGAGACTGATACGTGATCGCCTCGGATTACTCCTCAGAAACCTCGTATTTGACCACACAGGAACCCGATCTTGCCAGCAATTATGAATCAAACCTACAAAAGCTCTCAAATTAAGAAACTTGCGATCCAAGAAACAAACAGATCTGAAAATTGAAGTAACGAACAGAATTGATAGGTTGAAGGAATCAACTTGATAGTTCAATTGGATTGGCTCTAACGCTAAATCCAATTGATTAACTAGTTTGATCTTTAACAATCACAACTAGAACGATCTTGCCAGCAATTATTACTTGGAGGGCAAGCAACAACAAGGGAAATTAGGGTTTGGTGAAGGCTCGGCTGAGGCTAGGGTTAGGGTTTGGAGCTCGGCTTCTAGGGTTTAGGGGAAGGTAGGGTTCGAACTAGGGTTAGGTGATGCAGTGAAGCCTGCCATGTCTCCAACCGACGTCGATGAGTTGATTCGAGTACCTTCTGACAGACCAATCACAAGAAGTCGAGCTAAGAAGATTGCTCAAGGCACAACAACAATCTTGGTTCGATTGGCAGCAGTTATTGAAGAGCCTAACAAGGCGAAATGGGTCTCGTGCATTCGACATCAATTGAGCCCGGATTCCATGGATTGATTATATAAGGGCCGAAATTCACTATTTCTTTATTTAGAAACATGTATTAATTTGTCTCACTTTAGGGCTGAATTTAGTAAGTGACCGGGTGAGATGAATTGGTATATGGGTCAAAGTCAACCCTTTGACTTGACCATTCTAAATTAAAAGAAAATATCTTATTTATTTTATTATGAGCAATTTCTATTTATTTTAATAATGTAGAGAAATCAGCCAATAGGCTTATGTTAGTTGGTTGATCTTCTCTCTCCTGGTTGTTAGAGATATTTTTAGTTTGTTAGAGATATTTTGGAGTTTGTTAGGATTATTTCCTTAAATAAAGAATTCAGCCATGATTTATTTATTTAAGGGAATCTAGTTAGAATTATTTAGATATTATTTTATCTTGGGAAGCAAGCAAAGGAGACCTATTCTCCCCTTCTAGGGCCGACCATCCTCTCTCCTTGCTCCCCAAGTATTAGCTTTTGTATTCTCTATAAATACTTTTCAGTTTCATTAATAAAAATCAGCTTGAGATTAGATAAACCCTAAGAAAGGTTTATCTAGTCCTTGGGCTCAAAAAAATACAATTTGTGTCTTGTGTGTGGTTCGAGCATCAGCAGCCTTCGTCGATCATAGCATTCTCGTTCTCTCTCTCTTGTTCGAATCTAAGTTATAGTTCATTCAATTGGATTGTTCTAGTTGTGATTGTTAAAGATCAAACTAGTTAATCATTCAGATTTAGCGTTAGATTCAATCCGTTTGAACTATCAAATTGAATATCAATAAATCAGATCGAGTGCTTTCATTCATTCAATCAGTTCGTTATTGTGTTACTTGGATCGCAAGTTTCTTACTTTGAAAGCTTTTGTAGGTTTGAATCATAATTGCTGGCAAGATCGGGTTCCTGTGTAGTCATATACGAGGTTTCAACGGAGGATTCCGGGGCAATCACGTATCAAGAGGTATCATAATCCAGCGTCTCGCCAAGTAATTGTTTCTTTCCTTAATTTGCTTTCTAATTGATTTAATTCAGTTTTTGATCCCAAAGTTTGAACCTTTAACCAAGTTATAATTTTTGAGATCCAAAGACTGAATTTTTCCCACAACCACCACCTAATTCTGCCAACCACCACCTCGCACCACCACTCTACACCACCAACTGGTGTCGCTCTTTGGAGCCGCACCACTGCCCACTACCAGACGAAACCAACACCACCAACCCCACCCCATTCTGCCTACCCTAAACCCTAATCGCCCTTTGCTCGTAAACCCTAAAATTCACGAGAAACCCTAACCCTAACCCTAATCTGGCGGCAGAAACCCTAACCCTAACCCTAGTATTCGAAACCCTAATCCCAACCCTCGACCGAACCCTAAACCTAATCCTCCCAAACCCTAGAGCCGAAACCCTAACCCTAACCCTAGAAATTGTTCCTTGCCCTTAGTTGTTCCCAAACCTTAAATCCCTTAGTTGTTCCTTGCCCTCCAAGCAATTAACCAATTAGGACATTTTTATGGGATTTGTGCATGTTTATTGACTGAATTGGTTGAGTTGTTTTGCAATTTAGATTAGCAATTGTTTTCCTACAGTTTTATGAGTTTTCATTCATGTTGCATGATTGATTGCGATTCATATTGCTTGATTAATACTTGCTGATTTCTGTCATTGCATCCCATCAATTCGACCTACCCATTCTTCTTTTTATTAATTTGGCTTCTAGTTGGTTTCATTGGTAGCAAAAATCACTTAGTTAAAAAAAAAACCAGTCGAGTATACCCTTTTAATTTCGTCCTTTGCATTGTTGCTTTGCTTTGCTTGTTTCTTCATTATAGCACAAGAGTAGTTTGTGCATAAAATCAAAAAAAAAAAATAGAAAAGAAAAGTGATCTACCCCAGCTAGTTTTAAGCCACTTTCAACCCTAGTGACTGCTTGCTTAAAAAGATAGCTAAGTAGAAATCACTTTAAAGAAAAAGAGTGACGAAATAAAAGTCACTAAGCCTACCATATTTTCTGTCCTTGCATGCTGAATTTTGGCTTTATTAACTTGCATAGAGTCAATTGAGAGATAACATGTGTTTTAGAGCTCATAGAGGGACTAATTGCATTGCTTGTCTTATTGCATACTTGCCATTTGCTTAAGCTGCATATGTCCTTTAATTATCATTAGTATTCCATACCTACACTATATCTACCATTTTCCTCCCTCAAATCAGCCCAAAAACTGAATTAAGTTGATTGGATTGCTTTGAGGCAAGTTTTGGCTTGATTAAGGTGTGGTATTGCTTGTTGTGATTTGCTTTAGAACACACTTCTCTCTACTTTCTTGCTTGTTTCAGGAACAATGATGATTCCATTAGAACCTAACCCAACTGAATTGAACCTCACTAAGGAAGCAATCGACTTCATTAGGTTGTCCAATAGTGATGGTGTGCGAGATGGCCAGGCTCGAGCTGTAGAACTGGCCACGGCTGCATTGGCTCCACAACTGAAGCGTTTAGAGGAGCAACTTGCAACATTGGTTGATTCATCTCAAGCCAGTCGTAAGAGCACCCCTGCAGTTGATCTTACAAGTCACCCAAATCAGGCCTCGGGTAGCGACAAAGGCAAGCAACAACTAGTTGATGAAGAGCATTGATGCGGGGATAAGCCGCTTGATGCCCGATCTTCGACGTTCACGACTCAAAACAAGGAAACAAAGATAATGATCAGAAATGGAAATGCAACAAGACTCAACAATTGAAGAACACGACTTGTAATGATCGAAAAGACAAGAAACCAATACAAAAACAAGAAAGGGACTCGACAAGAGATAAATGACTCAAGAACAACAAGAAGGACAACCTCATAAAACAACTATCAAACCCTTGACTTGATTCAGCCAAGAACCTAATAGAATGATTATGAAACCAACCTTTACGATCTCACACAACAAGGAACGAGACCTTGAAGCACGAGAAAGGGGCTCGTGATTGTTGACAAGCACCAACCTTCGATGAGATTGACACAAATCAAAGCAAACCAAGCTGCGGATTCACACACACGTTGAAAGCCAAAGCTCTCGTTTTCTCTCTATTGCAAGGAGAATTGGAAATTACAAATGAGTTGTCTACCCTGAAAATAAAAACATCCAAAGCTATTTATATGTCTTGACAAAATAACAATAGAAATAATGTCTAATTAAAACTAAAAGATAACTAAGGCCCAAAATGGAAATGGCCCAATAAAACAAATCCAGCAAAACTAAAAGATAGCATGCTCGTGCTCGGACTCGCGCGCACACACGCGGACAGGCGCGCTCAGGGGCGCGCCGCTGCATCGCTACGCTGGCGAAGGCGCAGCGCTGCATCGCTGGAGTTAGGACGCGCCGTTGCAATGTCGGTTTGGTGCGCGTTGCTGCAGCCTTGGCTCGAAGATCCCTCGGCGCTCAAGACGCACACCGCCCTAGCTTTGGACTTCATACATGCTCCTGCCTCCTTAGCCATAGTGTAACCCACAAAAGCATTCATCTCATGTTGTAGCTTCTTGGCTCGAGCACGGGTGAGTGGTCCATCAAAGAGTGTAGGCGCGCCCGGTGGAGGCTGCCTAGATGGTCCCTCATCAACCTCCCCTTCTTGGAAAGGATTCGACCCCGAATCCAGCTCCTCATCCAAGGCTAAGTACGGCGTAAGATCAGCGACATTGAAGGTGGCGCTCACACCATAATCCCCGGGCAGCTCTAACTTGTAAGCATTGTCTCCAATCCGTTGAAGCACCTTGAAAGGTCCATCGCCTCTTGGAGACAGCTTGCTCTTCCTTAGCTCCGGAAACCGCTCCTTCCTTAGATGTGCCCATACCAAATCGCCGGGTTGGAAAATCACGCGGCGCCGCCCATGGTTGGCGCGCCTAGCATTGTACTCGGCCTTTTGCTCCAACCGAGTCTTGGTGCGAGCATGCAGCTCCTTAATAAATTCAACGTGCTTTCCTACATCAAAACTTTCATGCTCCCTCATTGGAAATGGGGTAAGATCTAAGGGGGTGAGTGGGTTAGTACCATAAACACATTCAAATGGAGTTAACATAGTAGATGAGTGCATAGTGCGATTGTAAGCAAACTCCACATGAGGTAAAGCTTCTTCCCACATTTTCAAATTCTTTTTAATAATGGTTCTAAGGATAGTAGCTAACGTCCTATTGGTCACTTCGGTTTGCCCATCAGTTTGTGGGTGGCTAGATGTAGAGAACATTAGCTTAGTTCCTAGCTTATTCCATAAAGTCCTCCAAAAATGGCTAAGGAACTTGGTATCCCTATCACTCACTATTGTTTTTGGTATGCCATGAAGCCTAACTATTTACCTAAAGAACAAGTTAGCTACATTACTAGCATCATCAGTTTTATGGCATGGCACAAAATGTGCCATTTTGGAAAATCGGTCAACTACCACCATAATTGAATCTCTCCCCTTCTTAGTCCTAGGCAATCCTACTATAAAGTCCATGGATAAATCCTCCCAAGGGGCTGTAGGCGTAGGCAAAGGGGTGTAAAGTCCATGTGGCATCAACCTAGATTTGGCTCTTAAACAATCAACACAACGCTTAACTACATTTTCAACGTCTCTAAGCATGTGTGGCCAATAAAAATGAACCCTAAGAGTATGATAAGTTTTATCCCTCCCAAAATGTCCCATTAGGCCGCCCTTATGGGCTTCCTCAACCAACAATAAACGCAAAGAGCAACGAGGAATGCAAACTTTATCTACTCTAAATAAAAATCCATCATGAATGTAGTATTTCTCATCCGAACCCTTTTGCATGCAGCACTTAAAAGCATCACCAAAATCAATATCATTCTCATATAATTCACGAATGTAAGTAAATCCTAACACTCTAGAATCTAATGAGACAAGTAAAGCATGGCGACGTGACAAGGCATCGGCTACTACATTATCCTTTCCCTTTTTATATTTTATGACATATGGAAATGTCTCAATGAATTCCATCCACCTACCATGCCTTCTATCCAATTTATCTTGACTCTTGAAATGTTTTAAAGATTCATGGTCAGTTTTCAAGACAAATTCACTAGGCCAAAGATAATGTTGCCATGTTTTTAACACTCGAAACAAAGCATATAACTCTTTATCATAAGTCGAGTAGTTTAAACATGCACCTTTCAATTTTTCAGAAAAGAAGGCAATATGCTTACCTTCTTGCATGAGAACGCCTCCAATTCCAATGCCACTCGCATCACACTCCACTTCGAAGGGCCGAGTGAAGTTGGGCAAGGCCAACAATGGGGCATGCGTCAATCTGTCCTTTAGGGCGTTGAATGCCCTCTCTTGTGCCTTCTCCCACTTAAACTCACTCCTCTTCTTAGTGATTTCGGTCAAGGGAGCAGCAATGGTGCTAAAATCCCTCACAAATCTCCTATAGAAGCTGGCGAGGCCGTGGAAGCTCCTGACTTGGCCAATGGAGGTAGGCGTTGGCCACTCTTGAATCGCCTTTATCTTGGCTTCGTCTACTTGTAATCCTTTGGAGCTCACTACAAACCCAAGAAAAGTGACATGATTAGTGCACAATTCACATTTCTTCAAATTTGCATACAAGTGCTCTAATCTAAGTGTAGAGAGTACTTCCCTCAAATGATCTTCATGCGTTTCTAGGGATTTGCTATAGATCAGAATATCATCAAAATAAACAACAACAAATTTCCCTATGAAGTTTCTAAGCACATGATTCATTAGACGCATGAAAGTACTTGGGGCGTTTGTAAGCCCGAATGGCATAACAAGCCATTCATAGAGACCAAACTTGGTCTTGAAGGTTGTTTTCCATTCGTCCCCCTCCTTCATCCTTATTTGATGGTAGCCACTTTTTAAATCTATCTTTGAAAAGATAGTGGCTCCATGCAATTCATCTAGCATGTCGTCTAGACGAGGGATGGGGTGCCTATACTTTACCGTTATGTTGTTAATAGCCCTACAATCGACACACATACGCCATGTGTTGTCTTTCTTAGGCACTAGCAACACCGGTACAGCACAAGGGCTTAAACTTTCCCTAATGTATCCCTTATCCAATAACTCTTGGACTTGGGATTGGACTTCTTGAGTCTCCTTGGGGTTCATACGATAGGCTGGCCTATTAGGCAAAGATGCTCCGGGAATGAGATCAATTTGATGCTCGATTCCTCTAATTGGAGGTAAGCCAGCCGGTATCTCATCGGGAAATACGTCATTGTATTCCTCAATGAGCCCCAAAATTTGTGGGGGCAAAGAGGCTCTAAGTTCCTCATTCAACAAACTCAGCTCCTTGCACAAGAGCATGAGTGTTGTTTGCCCATCTAAATACTCGGTCTCTAACTCCCGCTTGGAAGCCAAAAGTGCGCTGGAGGGTGGGAGATTGTTAGGTGAGCTCGTCTTACCCCGAGTTGTCCCCTTCTTTCCCTCACCTTCTCCACTTACCTTACTTACCTTCTTTTTGTCAAACTCCTCGACCACCTGCATAGGCGTCATGGGTTTGAGCACTATGGTTTGGCCATTGTAGGTGAAGGTGTTCCGGTTGGTGAATCCATCATGCGTGACCTTCCTATCATATTGCCATGGGCGACCTAATAAAATGTGACAAGCCTGCATAGGAACTACATCACAAAGAACAACATCCTCGTAATGCCCTAATTTAATAGAAACATGCGCTTGCTTGTTCACTTTAAGTTCTCCACAATCGTTCATCCAATGCAATTTATAAGGTCTAGGGTGTTGAGTCATAGATAATTGCAGTTTTTGTACCATTTCAAGACTAGCAATGTTACAGCAACTTCCACTATCTATTATCATGTTGCAAACCTTACCCTTAATTAAACATCGAGTATGAAATAGATTTTCACGTTGATTATCTTCACAAGGGGCTGGTTTTATATGCATGTTACGTCTAGCAATTAAAGACTCCCCTGATTCATACTCTATCTCATCCTCATCATCATGCAAATCATCATTATTAGGCTCATTTTCATGCACATCATCAATTTCTTCCTCAGATTCATATTGGCCTAAATGATTGATTAAAAGTGTTTTCTTGTTAGGGCAATCTTTCATCATGTGCCCTCTTCCTTGGCACTTAAAACACACAATATCCCTAGCTCTAGAGGAAGGGTTAGAGGTACTGCCCTTAGGAGCTGCCGAAGCTCCACTTTTGGGGCCCTTGTTGTAGGATGGCGCGGTGCCCGCGGAAGGCTTGGTTCGGCCAGCTTGATCTCCATAGGCGCCGGCGGTGCTTCCTCGTTCCTTTGTAGGCGCGCCTTCCTTTCCATAAGACATGGCTTGGCCACGGTTGTTCCTCCATGAGTTGGGCTGGTTACTCGTGCCTCGGCCTCCTAGAATCCGTGCCTTGTTCTTTTTCTCAACCTTCATAGCTAAATGTAACAAACCAGTCATAGTAGTATATGGATATAAATCGACCTCATTAGCTAAAGAAGGATGTAAAACTCGAAGGAAACGTACCATTGTGGACTCCTCATCCTCATCCACATTGGCTCTTACCATTGCCACTTGCATGGCATTGTAAGTTTCCTCGGCACTCATTGAACCTTGCTTGAGATTCTCCAATCTTTGACGCAGCTCACGTGCATAATGTTGGGGAATGAAACGCCTCCTCATGAGGGCCTTCATTTGCTCCCAAGTTCCTATTGGTGCGTCAAGAGCTCTTCTCCTTTCCTTTACTAGATTATCCCACCAGATTAGTGCATAACCGGAAAATTCAAGGGTGGCGAGTTGTACCTTTTTATGCTCGGCAAAGTTATGGCAATTCCATATTTGTTCAATTTTCGTCTCCCACTCCATGTAGACGTCCGGATCACACTTGCCTTCAAAGGCTGGGATCTTCACCTTGATTTTTCCTACTCCATCTTGCTCGGGCTCTCTAGGCCGCCTTGGACGCCTGTCCCTATCGTCGCGCCGTGAGTAGCGCTCCCATGGATCCTCGTCCTCGGCGTCATACTCGTCAAACGGGTATCCTTGGCCTGGAGCTCTCCTATGTCCCTGAAAATCTTGAAAATTATTAGCACGATTTTGCCCTTCCCTAGCGGGAGAGGGTAATTGGCTAATTGGAACCCCTTGAGCAAAAATCCCGGGAGAATGGAAATGAGTTGAGTTCAAGTGATCTTCCCTGTTTTGATGATGGGAAGTGGAGGCGAAATTCGGATCCATGCTGGACGGATGGAACGTAGGCGCGGACTCACGAGCGCGCCCTTGCTCTTGGCTCGCCGCTGCGGCTGGATCGTGCGCCGTTGGCGCGGTACCTGGCGCGACGCTCGGTGCGGCCCCCGGTTGAGGCGTCGTAATTGTTTGCGCCTCCAAGGCAGCCATGCGTGAATTGAGGCGCGCCATGTTGCTGTTGAGAGAGCTCAACAAGTTGAACACATCGGGGTGAACGGGGTCGGGGCTCCTGGATCGGTGGGATCCTCTCGCGTCTCCTGACATGATCACACACAATGCACTACAAGCAAATGGTTAATGTTAGTCAAATCAATAAACTCCTCGCTTGTGTTTCACTCGCTCTCACTCTCGGGTGGTGTGATCGAGCTTGTTGTTGCAATCTGCTTTGAAATGATCAAAATCAAGTTGAAGTTTAGTAGATCAATCAAACACGAGAAGAGAAGGTTGGAGGAAAGAGGATTTAAACAAATGAAGACTCGAGTGAAAACAGAAACAGGAAGTAGAGAAAATGAGAAGAAGACTCGATTATAAACAAGACCAGAATTGAGAAAGAGAAAATTGTCAAACAAAGAGTTAGATCAAACCTTGATTAAGCCTGTCTCACCTTGATTTCCTTAACCAAGAGTGCACTTGGAGTGGTTTGTTAGGTGGGGCATGGGGTGGCTCTTTTGTGAAGGTTCGAGGTGTACTCCAATGGCGTCCAGAAGAAGAAGAGACGAGATGAAGGAGACTCTTGCACTTGTTGAAATAATTACAAGTATGTAATAAATGAATGCTATACTATGATATGAATTAAAGAAGAGAGGAAATGAAATCTGATTTCTGATTTTTGCTTCTTTCTTTTTCTTTCTTTTTTTTTTTTGAATTTCGTATTTTTTTTTATCAGAAGTAATCAGATAATTACAGAAATAAAATGCTAAGATAAGATAGAATATTTAAGTGCAAGAAATTAAAACAGAAATGTGGCTGAATTTATAAAGTGGATGTTGGAGATGTGGTTGGTGGAGAAAGTCTCAAGGCTGAAATGTAGGGCGTGGGGGATGAGGTTTGAATGAGTCTTTGCTAGAAAATAGGAATGGAGAAGAATTGGTTAAGGTGGGGGCGTGGCTTTTGTGGCTGAAATGAGGGGTTGACAAAATCTCCCTTAAAAATAGGAGTTGAGTGAGATTTAATTTGACTTGGCTGAATTAAATCAACTCCTCTCCAATATTAAAGAGACGTGGCTGGGTATTTGAGAGAGTGGAACTGAACTTTAATGGAGGTGGTGGGCGTGGTGGTTTCGAGACAAATGGGTGGTGACGGTTACTTGGCTTAGGGCGTGTTTGGCTGGGGCGAAACAAACCACTTCAGCAAGCAACAAACTGGTTAGTACTTTCAAGTTTAATTAAAGAGATTGAGATTAATCAAACCTGATCGGATCCTTGAAGACGCTACTTCTCTTTTTGGTATTTTTGTAGACTCTAATGGTGAATCGACTCGAACACAAGAAGAACGTCTACAACGAAGCTCTGATACCAATTTGATGCGGGGATAAGCCGCTTGATGCCCGATCTTCGACGTTCACGACTCAAAACAAGGAAACAAAGATAATGATCAGAAATGGAAATGCAACAAGACTCAACAATTGAAGAACACGACTTGTAATGATCGAAAAGACAAGAAACAAATACAAAAACAGGAAAGGGACTCGACAGGAGATAAATGACTCAAGAACAACAAGAAGGACAACCTCATAAAACAACTATCAAACCCTTGACTTGATTCAGCCAAGAACCTAATAGAATGATTATGAAACCAACCTTTACGATCTCACACAACAAGGAACGAGACCTTGAAGCACGAGAAAGGGGCTCGTGATTGTTGACAAGCACCAACCTTCGATGAGATTGACACAAATCAAAGCAAACCAAGCTGCGGATTCACACACACGTTGAAAGCCAAAGCTCTCGGTTTCTCTCTATTGCAAGGAGAATTGGAAATTACAAATGAGTTGTCTACCCTGAAAATAAAAACATCCAAAGCTATTTATATGTCTTGACAAAATAACAATAGAAATAATGTCTAATTAAAACTAAAAGATAACTAAGGCCCAAAATGGAAATGGCCCAATAAAACAAATCCAGCAAAACTAAAAGATAGCATGCTCGTGCTCGGACTCGCGCGCACACACGCGGACAGGCGCGCTCAGGGGCGCGCCGCTGCATCGCTACGCTGGCGAAGGCGCAGCGCTGCATCGCTGGAGTTAGGACGCGCCGTTGCAACGTCGGTTTGGTGCGCGTTGCTGCAGCTGATACGTGATTACCCCGGAATCCTCCGTAGAAACCTCGTATATGACCCACACAAGTCCCGATCTTGCCAGCAAATCAATTCAATCCTACAAAAGCTTTCAACTTTAGTTTCCTTGTGGCGCAAGTAATGAAAATTCGAAATGGAACGAAGCGAAATCTGGTTCGAACACTTAAGATTGAATCAAAAGGGATAGTTCAACTGGATTGGCTCTAACGCTAAATCCAATTGATAAACTAGATTGATTTTTAACATTCAAAACTAGAACTAATCAATTGACCAATTTGAAGGAACAAACTGATTTAGTCGCGAGAACAAGAGAGAGAATTCGGCTATTGAGAGTTGCTCGATCGAATGAACTTGAATGCTAGAACACTTGTGTTTTTGGGCCCAAGAGATAGATTAAACCAATTTGGGTTTAATCTCTCTCAAGCTGATTTTTATTAATGAATTTGCAAAGTATAAATAGAGAATACAAAGCTATTCCTTGGGGAGCAAGCAAGGGGGTGTGGCCGGCCCTAGGAGAGAGGAATTAGCCTCCTTATCTTGCTTCCCAAGATATAATAATATCTAATTAAATCTAACTAGATTTCCTTAAATAAATAAATCATAGCTGAATTATTTATTTAAGGAAATAATCCTAACAACTTAAAATATCTCTAACAACCAGGAGAGAGAAAATATCTCTAACAACCAGGAGAGAGAAAATATCTCTAACAACCAGGAGAGAGAAAATCAACCACTAACATAAACCTATTGGCTGATTTCTCTACATTATTTAAGTTCACACGCCTATAATAAAATAAATAGATAGATATTTTCTCCATTTAGAATGGTCAAGTCAAAGGGTTGACTTTGACCCATATACCAATTTATCTCACCCGGTCACTTACTAAATTCAGCCCTAAAGTGAGACAAATTAATACATGTTTCTAAATAAAGAAATAGTGAATTTCGGCCCTCATATTATCAATCCATGGAATCCGGGCTCAATTGATGTCGAATGCACGAGACCCACTTCGCCTTGCTAGGCTCTTCAACAACCGCTGCCAATCGAACCAAGATCGCTGTTGTGCCTTGAGCAATCTTCTTAGCTCGACTTCTTGTGATTGGTCCGTCAGAAGGCACTCGAATCAACTCATCGACGTCGGTTTGAGACATGGCAGGCTTCACTGCATCATTCTCCTCCACTTGAGCTCGAATCGTCTCTGATTCGACGTCGGAATCAAAATCTGGCACATAAAGACATAGATCAGCCACATTAAAAGTTGGATGGACACCATACTCACCAGGCAAGTCAACATGATATGCATTAGGGCCGATTCTCCTGATGATACGAAATGGTCCATCTCCTCTCTGATCTAACTTGTTCTTCCTTTGATTTGGGAACCTTTCCTTCCTTAGATGCACCCAAACAAGGTCTCCTTCTTCAAAGATAACCTGTTTTCGACCCTTATCAGCATGGGCCTTGTACTTCATGGATTTCCTCTCTAAGTGCATCTTCGTCCTCTCATGTAGCTTCTTCACAAACTCAGCCCTCTTGTTAGCTTCAAAACTCTCTTTTCCCTTGTATGGCTGAGGCGTCATATCCACCGGCGTCCTCGGATTCAGCCCATAAACAACCTCAAAAGGGGTCATCTTTTTGGCTGAATGGATTGACCTGTTATAAGCAAACTCCACAAAAGGCAAAACATCTTCCCAACGTTTGAGGTTAGCTTTAAGCATAGTTCTAAGTAAAACCCCTAACGTTCGATTAGTAACTTCCGTTTTCCCATCAGTTTGTGGGTGACATGAGGTAGAAAACAGCAATTTAGTTCCCAATTTAGACCATAGACTCTTCCAAAAATAACTCAAAAATTTAGCATCACGATCTGACACAATAGAACAAGGAATGCCATGCAATCTAACAATTTCCCTAAAGAACAAATCAGCAATATGCACAGCATCATCAGTCGTGTGACATGGAATAAAGTGAGCCATTTTGGAAAATCTATCTACCACTACAAAGATAGAATCTCTACCCTTCCTAGTTCTAGGCAAACCTACAATGAAATCCATAGAAATGTCTTCCCAAGGAGAACTAGGAATGGGTAAAGGCTGGTACAAACCATGGGGGTGAAGTCTAGACTTAGCTTTAGCACAAACAACACAACTCTTGACAAATCTCAGCACATAATTACTCATTTTAGGCCAATAGTAGTGTTCTTTTAAACCTTCTAAAGTCTTTTCTAAACCCCTATGTCCTCTTGATTCATGAACCTCTTTAGTTAGAAGCCTACGTATACTAGATGAAGGAATGCACAATTTTCCAGCTTTAAACAAGTATCCATCATCAATAAAGTAGGTATCTATTTCACCCCTAGACATGCAATTCTTATAGATTTCAGCAAAGTGAGGATCACTAGCATATAATTCCCTAATCATTGCAAATCCAAGGATCTTAACATCACATAGGTTCAAGAGTACATACCTCCGAGAAAGGGCGTCAACTACCACATTCTCCTTGCCTTTCTTATGTTTAACAACATAAGGAAAGGTCTCCATGAATTCAACCCATCTTGCATGTCGCCTGCTGAGTCTGGATTGGCCTTTCAAGTACTTCAAGGCCTCATGATCAGAATGGATTACAAACTCTTTAGGCCACAAATAATGAGACCAAGTTTTCAGGACCCTAATTAAAGCATACAACTCTTTATCATAAGTAGGGTAATTCAACTCAGTCCCACTAAGCTTTTCACTAAAATAAGCAATGGGTTTCTTGTCTTGTAAGAGCACGCCTCCTATGCCATGTCCAGAAGCGTCCACCTCTATCTCAAATGCCTTGGAGAAGTCAGGGAGTTGAAGCACTGGGGCGTGGCATAATCTGTCCTTCAAAGTGTTGAAGGCGTTCTCTTGTTGCTCCCTCCATTTAAAGGCCGTATCCTTCTTTGTCAGCTCGTGGAGGGGGGCTGCAATTGTGCTAAAATCACGCACAAATCTCCTGTAGAAGCCAGCCAAGCCGAGAAATGATCTGACCATTGTTGGTGTAGTCGGCTGGGGCCATTCTTTGATTGCCTTGATCTTGTCTTCATCTACCTTCAATCCACCTTTAGACACAACAAAACCAAGAAAAATGGTAGACTCCGAGCAAAAAGAACACTTTTTCAAGTTAACATAAAGCTATTCTAACCTTAAAGTGTCCAAAACAGCCCTAAGATGATCTACATGTTCATCCATGGTTTTGCTATAGATTAAGATATCATCAAAGTAGACTACAACAAATCTGCCTAAGTATCTTCTTAAGACATGGTTCATAAGCCTCATAAAGGTACTAGGTGCATTAGTTAATCCAAAAGGCATTACTAACCATTCATATAAGCCATACTTAGTTTTAAAGGCAGTTTTCCATTCATCCCCTTCCCTCATCCTAATTTGATGGTACCCACTTCTTAAATCAATTTTAGAAAAGAAATTAGCACCATGTAACTCATCAAGCATATCATCTAGTCTAGGAATGGGGTGACGGTACTTAACTGTTATTTGGTTGATCGCTCTACAATCAACACACATTCTCCATGTGCCATCCTTCTTTGGCACCAAAATCACCGGAACCGCGCATGGGCTGAGAGATTCACGCACATAGCCTTTGTCCATGAGATCTTGCACTTGTCTTTGAAGCTCAGCGGTCTCTTCTGGACTTGCTCTATAGGCTGCACGGTTTGGTAATGAAGCGCCGGGCACCAAATCGATTTGATGCTCAATGCCTCTAATTGGTGGCAGGCCTTCCGGCAACTCTTCAGGCATCACATCTTCAAACTCCTGTAATAGATCCTGTAGACACTTTGGAAGATGTGAAATATCTTGACTAATAATAAGTATCTCTTTCCTCATAAGAAGTAAGCAAGAAGAGTTAGGGAAAGAAATACTAGACTGAGTCACAAGAGAGCGCTTTTCGACACTGCCTTTCAAGCCGATTTTTGGCTCTTTCTGTAGGCGTTCTTTTTTCATATTTTCAGCTCTCTGAGTCTCTGAATTGCTCCCAAAATTTGAGCCAAAACGCTCGAGTGGATTGGGAGATAGCCCAATTTTCGTCCCAGATGCACTGCTGGGAGTGTTGCTCGGCACTTTGGGCGTTTTAGGGACATTTTCTCGGCGTTTTTCGTCCCAAACAGTAGCTCCACCTGTTTTTGATGTTGTCCCAAAATTTGAGCCAGAACGCTCGGGTGGAGACTGGGAAATGCCGCTTGGCTTTGTCGACGCGTCGGGCGCCGAACGCCGGGCCGCTGCTTTGGCCGTTGAATCAGCCTCTTCTTTCTCTTCCTTGGCACGCCTAAGTGCCCTAGCTTGATCTCGACGTACCTGATCCTGTAGAACTTGTTGGGGAGACAAGGGTAGAAGAGAAACTCTCCTCCCATCATAGTTAAAAGAATAGGTGTTTAACATGCCATCATAAATCACTCTCCTATCAAATAACCATGGTCTTCCTAACAAAATATGAGTGCATTCCATGTTTACTACATCACACATAATGTCATCAACATAAGTACCAATAGCAACACGGACTAAACACTGATGGGTGACAAGATTAGGACCTTCTGAATCATTAATTCCATTGAGACCATAACTAGTAGCCCTAGGTTGGGTTTTTAATTGCAAGTGATCAACTACCTTAGCATTAATAATGTTACAGCAGCTACCACTATCAATTATCATGCATAACACTTGATTCTTTACTGTACACCTAGTATGAAAAATGTTTTCCCTTTGATCTAGCCTAGGTGTTTCTTGTAAAGTAAGAGTACGCATTGTTACCAAAGTTAGAGGCTGTTCGGTGCAATCTGGTTCAATGGCCTCTACGTCCTCCTCTTCCTGTCCAATACTGTCCTCCTCCACTTGATTTGGAGTTATATCTTCATCACTCACATATCCTCCATTGGTGGTGAGAAGCACTTGCTTTAGATTTGGACAATCCTTGGCATAGTGACCTCGCCCTTGACACTTGTAGCACACTAAATCACGTGCTCTAGACTGATTTGGAGGTCCACTGGTGGGACGCCTTTGGCCTTGAAAACCTGTTGTTTTAGGTGAGCTAGAAGCTCCCTTTTGCTGCATAGAAGAGTTAGAAGAATAAGAGTTGGAATTTGAACTAGGATTAGAGCCATACCTTTTTGTAGCATTCCAAGCTTCCTTCTTCTTCCTTTGTTGCTGCTCATAGAGTAGTTGGGCTGAATGTACTAAGGCATTGAGATCCTTGATTTGTTGAATCTCCAATGTGTCTTGAATGCTTTGATTCAGTCCAGCCATAAATTGGGTCCTTAGAGACCGTTGGGAATGATGAATTCCCGCTTTAAAACTCAGATCCTCTAGCTCATTGAAGTACTCGGTTGGAGACTTGGTGCCTTGTTTGCAAGTTACAACTTTCAATCTCATGTGCTCGGTATGCTCTTCAGGCACATATTTCTTCCTCATTACAAACTTCAGCTGGCCCCAAGTTTCAATTGGTGGTAAGGCCTTTCTAATTCGATCCTCCTTCATTCTAAACCACCAATTTCTAGCGGTCCCAATAAAGTGGATGACAACAACAGCAACTTTCTCCCATTCTTCATATCCCATGTGATCTAGAATGAAGTTTGTAGCTTGTTCCCACTCTAGATACTTCTCCGGGTTAAGCTCTCCATTGAATGGTTCTATCTTGATCTTTATATCACGTTTCCCAATCTGATTTACAACTTGGTTAACGTTGTTGTTGTTGTTCGGCCGTTGTACTCCATAGGCTGGTGGGAGATCTTCTACAACCTCAGCTTGGTTATAGAAATCATCTAGGGGAGGATGCCATGGGCGCCTTTCTTCCCCGGGATAACCATATGTCACATCATCAAAAGAGTTGTTGTATTGTTGATATTGTTGATGAGTGGCTTGAGGATACCGGTTGTGTGGCTGATTATAGACTTGTTGATGAGTAACCGGTGGAGTCCTCGACCCGATGCCTCTTCCTCTACCTCGGCCTGCTGTGGGGGAGTAGTGAGCCGGGGGATCATTATCTTTGTTGTAGCTAGCAAGCACATCATGTTCGTCATCCACTAGTTGTTGCTTGCCTTTGTCGCTACCCGAGGCTTGATTTGGGTCACTTGTAAGATCGACTGCAGGGGTGCTCTTGCGACTAGCTTGAGATGAATCAACCAATATTGCAAGTTGTTCCTCTAAATGCTTTAGTTGTGGAGCCAATGCAGCCGTGGCCAGTTCTACAGCTCGAGCCTGGCCATCGCGCACACCTTCACTAATGGACAACCTAATGAAGTCGATTGCCTCCTTAGTGAGACTCAATTCAGTTGGGTTAGGTTCTGATGGAATCACCATTGTTCCTGAAACAAGCAAGAAGGTAGAGAGAGTAGTGTGTTCTAAAGTAAATCACAACAAGCAATACCACACCTTAATCAAGCCAAAACTTGCCTCAAAGCAATCCAATCAACTTAATTCAGTTTTTGGGCTGTTTTGAGGGAGTAAAATGGTAGATATAGTGTAGGTATGGAATACTAATGATATTTAAAGGAAATATGCAGCTTAAGCAAATGGCAAATATGCAATAAGACAAGCAATGCAAATAATCCCTCTATGAGCTCTAAAACACATGCAATCTCTCAATTGACTCTATGCAAGTTAATAAAGCCAAAATTCAGCATGCAAGGACAGAAAATATGGTAGGCTTAGTGACTTTTATTTCGTCACTCTTTTTCTTCAAAGTGATTTCTACTTAGCTATCTTTTTAAGCAAGCAGTCACTAGGGTTGAAAGTGGCTTAAAACTAGCTGGGGTAGATCACTTTTCTTTTCTGTTTTTTTTTTTTTTTTTGATTTTATGCACAAACTACTCTTGTGCTATAATGAAGAAACAAGCAAAGCAAAGCAACAATGCAAAGGACGAAATTAAAAAGGGTATACACGAACTGAATTTTTTTTTTTTTAACTAAGTGACTTTTGCTACCAATGAAACCAACTAGAAGCCAAATTAATAACAAAAAGAAGGGGTAGGCCGAATTGATGGAAAGCAATGACAGAAATCAGCAAGTATTAATCAAGCAATATGAATCGCAATCAATCATGCAACATGAATGAAAACTCATAAAACTGTAGGAAAAACAATTGCTAATCTAAATTGCAATACAACTCAACCAAATCAGCCAATAAACATGCACAAATCCCATAAAAATCTCCTAATTGGATAATTGCTTGGAGGGCAAGGAACAACTAAGGGAATTAGGGTTTTGGAGGCTCACGGCTGGATTAGGGTTTTAGGGTTCGGTTCTAGGGTTTGGGGTATGGTAGGGTTTCAGATTAGGGGTTGCGAGAATTAGGGTTTCCTAGGGTTTCTCGCAATCTAGGGTTAGGGTTCTGCCGCCAAATTAGGGTTAGGGTTAGGCTTCACGAGAACAGGGCGGGGGCGAACTAGGGTTTAGGCTAATCCGAATTGGATGGGGGTGGTGTGATTAGGCTCGGCTGGTGGTGAATGGTGGTGCGGTCCAGACGAGCGACACCAGTTTGGTGTGGTGGTGGTGGTTCGTGGTGGTTGGGTGGCGGAAATATGGTGGTGGTGGTGAAAAATTCAATCTTTTGGTCTCAAAAATTCTAACTTTAGGTAAAGGTGGGATTTTTGGGATCAAAAACTGAATCGAATCAATTAGAAAGCAAATTAAGGAAAGAAACAATTACTTGGCGAGACGCTGGATTATGATACCACTTGATACGTGATTACCCCGGAATCCTCCGTAGAAACCTCGTATATGACCCACACAAGTCCCGATCTTGCCAGCAAATCAATTCAATCCTACAAAAGCTTCCAACTTTAGTTTCCTTGTGGCGCAAGTAATGAAAATTCGAAATGGAACGAAGCGAAATCTGGTTCGAACACTTAAGATTGAATCAAAAGGGATAGTTCAACTGGATTGGCTCTAACGCTAAATCCAATTGATAAACTAGATTGATTTTTAACAATCAAAACTAGAACTAATCAATTGACCAATTTGAAGGAACAAACTGATTTAGTCGCGAGAACAAGAGAGAGAATTCGGCTATTGAGAGTTGCTCGATCGAATGAACTTGAATGCTAGAACACTTGTGTTTTTGGGCCCAAGAGATAGATTAAACCAATTTGGGTTTAATCTCTCTCAAGCTGATTTTTATTAATGAATTTGCAAAGTATAAATAGAGAATACAAAGCTATTCCTTGGGGAGCAAGCAAGGGGGTGTGGCCGGCCCTAGGAGAGAGGAATTAGCCTCCTTATCTTGCTTCCCAAGATATAATAATATCTAATTAAATCTAACTAGATTCCCTTAAATAAATAAATCATAGCTGAATTATTTATTTAAGGAAATAATCCTAACAACTTAAAATATCTCTAACAACCAGGAGAGAGAAAATATCTCTAACAACCAGGAGAGAGAAAATCAACCACTAACATAAACCTATTGGCTGATTTCTCTACATTATTTAAGTTCACACGCCTATAATAAAATAAATAGATAGATATTTTCTCCATTTAGAATGGTCAAGTCAAAGGGTTGACTTTGACCCATATACCAATTTATCTCACCCGGTCACTTACTAAATTCAGCCCTAAAGTGAGACAAATTAATACATGTTTCTAAATAAAGAAATAGTGAATTTCAGCCCTCATATTATCAATTCATGGAATCCGGGCTCAATTGATGTCGAATGCACGAGACCCACTTCGCCTTGCTAGGCTCTTCAACAACCGCTGCCAATCGAACCAAGATCGCTGTTGTGCCTTGAGCAATCTTCTTAGCTCGACTTCTTGTGATTGGTCCGTCAGAAGGCACTCGAATCAACTCATCGACGTCGGTTTGAGACATGGCAGGCTTCACTGCATCACTTCTTGTGATTGGTCCGTCAGAAGGCACTCGAATCAACTCATCGACGTCGGTTTGAGACATGGCAGGCTTCACTGCATCAAGTTCGTGGTGGCGAAGGGTGGTTTGTGGTGGTGGGTGGCGGAAATATGGTGGTGGTGAAAAATTCAAGCTTTGGTCTCAAAAATTCAAACTTTAGGTAAAGATGGGATTTTTGGGATCAAAAACTGAATCAAATTAATTAGAAAGCAAATTAAGGAAAGAAACAATTACTTGGCGAGACGCTGGATTATGATACCACTTGATACGTGATCGCCTCGGATTACTCCTCAGAAACCTCATATTTGACCACACAGGAACCCGATCTTGCCAGCAAATCAATTCAATCCTACAAAAGCTTTCAACTTTAGAACTCCTTGTGATGCAAGTAACAAACTAATTTGAATGATGGTGAATTGAATGGATCGATTGATATGAAGATTCAAATAGATAGTTCAATTGAATTGGCTCTAACGCTAAATTCAATTGATGAACTAGGATCGATCTTTAACAATCAACCTAGAACTAAACTAGATGAATAACTTATCAACACAATCTGAATTTCGAAATTAAGAACAAGAGAGAGAGAAATTTCGGCTATTTGAAGATGATGATCTCGAGATTGCAAGCACACACACACAATTGTATTTTTGAGCCCAAGGACTAGATAAACCTTTCTTAGGGTTTATCTAATCTCAAGCTGATTTTTATTAATGAAACTGAAAAGTATTTATAGAGAATACAAAAGCTAATACTTGGGGAGCAAGGGAGGAAGGCTGGCCGGCCCTAGAAGGGGAGAAGGAGTCTCCTTTGCTTGCTTCCCAAGATATAATAATATCTAATTAAATCTAACTAGATTTCCTTAAATAAATAAATCATAGCTGAATTATTTATTTAAGGAAATAATCCTAACAAACTTAAAATATCTCTAACAACCAGGAGAGATAAAATATCTCTAACAACCAGGAGAGAGAAAATATCTCTAACAACCAGGAGAGAGAAAATCAACCAACTAACATAAGCCTATTGGTTGATTTCTCGCAACCCCTAATCTGAAACCCTACCATACCCCAAACCCTAGAACCGAACCCTAAAACCCTAATCCAGCCGTGAGCCTCCAAAACCCTAATTCCCTTAGTTGTTCCTTGCCCTCCAAGCAATTATCCAATTAGGAGATTTTTATGGGATTTGTGCATGTTTATTGGCTGATTTGGTTGAGTTGTATTGCAATTTAGATTAGCAATTGTTTTTCCTACAGTTTTATGAGTTTTCATTCATGTTGCATGATTGATTGCGATTCATATTGCTTGATTAATACTTGCTGATTTCTGTCATTGCTTTCCATCAATTCGGCCTACCCCTTCTTTTTGTTATTAATTTGGCTTCTAGTTGGTTTCATTGGTAGCAAAAGTCACTTAGTTAAAAAAAAAAAAAATTCAGTTCGTGTATACCCTTTTTAATTTCGTCCTTTGCATTGTTGCTTTGCTTTGCTTGTTTCTTCATTATAGCACAAGAGTAGTTTGTGCATAAAATCAAAAAAAAAAAAAAAAAAAAAAAAACAGAAAAGAAAAGTGATCTACCCCAGCTAGTTTTAAGCCACTTTCAACCCTAGTGACTGCTTGCTTAAAAAGATAGCTAAGTAGAAATCACTTTGAAGAAAAAGAGTGACGAAATAAAAGTCACTAAGCCTACCATATTTTCTGTCCTTGCATGCTGAATTTTGGCTTTATTAACTTGCATAGAGTCAATTGAGAGATTGCATGTGTTTTAGAGCTCATAGAGGGATTATTTGCATTGCTTGTCTTATTGCATATTTGCCATTTGCTTAAGCTGCATATTTCCTTTAAATATCATTAGTATTCCATACCTACACTATATCTACCATTTTACTCCCTCAAAACAGCCCAAAAACTGAATTAAGTTGATTGGATTGCTTTGAGGCAAGTTTTGGCTTGATTAAGGTGTGGTATTGCTTGTTGTGATTTACTTTAGAACACACTACTCTCTCTACCTTCTTGCTTGTTTCAGGAACAATGGTGATTCCATCAGAACCTAACCCAACTGAATTGAGTCTCACTAAGGAGGCAATCGACTTCATTAGGTTGTCCATTAGTGAAGGTGTGCGCGATGGCCAGGCTCGAGCTGTAGAACTGGCCACGGCTGCATTGGCTCCACAACTAAAGCATTTAGAGGAACAACTTGCAATATTGGTTGATTCATCTCAAGCTAGTCGCAAGAGCACCCCTGCAGTCGATCTTACAAGTGACCCAAATCAAGCCTCGGGTAGCGACAAAGGCAAGCAACAACTAGTGGATGACGAACATGATGTGCTTGCTAGCTACAACAAAGATAATGATCCCCCGGCTCACTACTCCCCCACAGCAGGCCGAGGTAGAGGAAGAGGCATCGGGTCGAGGACTCCACCGGTTACTCATCAACAAGTCTATAATCAGCCACACAACCGGTATCCTCAAGCCACTCATCAACAATATCAACAATACAACAACTCTTTTGATGATGTGACATATGGTTATCCCGGGGAAGAAAGGCGCCCATGGCATCCTCCCCTAGATGATTTCTATAACCAAGCTGAGGTTGTAGAAGATCTCCCACCAGCCTATGGAGTACAACGGCCGAACAACAACAACAACGTTAACCAAGTTGTAAATCAGATTGGGAAACGTGATATAAAGATCAAGATAGAACCATTCAATGGAGAGCTTAACCCGGAGAAGTATCTAGAGTGGGAACAAGCTACAAACTTCATTCTAGATCACATGGGATATGAAGAATGGGAGAAAGTTGCTGTTGTTGTCATCCACTTTATTGGGACCGCTAGAAATTGGTGGTTTAGAATGAAGGAGGATCGAATTAGAAAGGCCTTACCACCAATTGAAACTTGGGGCCAGCTGAAGTTTGTAATGAGGAAGAAATATGTGCCTGAAGAGCATACCGAGCACATGAGATTGAAAGTTGTAACTTGCAAACAAGGCACCAAGTCTCCAACCGAGTACTTCAATGAGCTAGAGGATTTGAGTTTTAAAGCGGGAATTCATCATTCCCAACGGTCTCTAAGGACCCAATTTATGGCTGGACTGAATCAAAGCATTCAAGACACATTGGAGATTCAACAAATCAAGGATCTCAATGCCTTAGTACATTCAGCCCAACTACTCTATGAGCAGCAACAAAGGAAGAAGAAGGAAGCTTGGAATGCTACAAAAAGGTATGGCTCTAATCCTAGTTCAAATTCCAACTCTTATTCTTCTAACTCTTCTATGCAGCAAAAGGGAGCTTCTAGCTCACCTAAAACAACAGGTTTTCAAGGCCAAAGGCGTCCCACCAGTGGACCTCCAAATCAGTCTAGAGCACGTGATTTAGTGTGCTACAAGTGTCAAGGGCGAGGTCACTATGCCAAGGATTGTCCAAATCTAAAGCAAGTGCTTCTCACCACCAATGGAGGATATGTGAGTGATGAAGATATAACTCCAAATCAAGTGGAGGAGGACAGTATTGGACAGGAAGAGGAGGACGTAGAGGCCATTGAACCAGATTGCACCGAACAGCCTCTAACTTTGGTAACAATGCGTACTCTTACTTTACAAGAAACACCTAGGCTAGATCAAAGGGAAAACATTTTTCATACTAGGTGTACAGTAAAGAATCAAGTGTTATGCATGATAATTGATAGTGGTAGCTGCTGTAACATTATTAATGCTAAGGTAGTTGATCACTTGCAATTAAAAACCCAACCTAGGGCTACTAGTTATGGTCTCAATGGAATTAATGATTCAGAAGGTCCTAATCTTGTCACCCATCAGTGTTTAGTCCGTGTTGCTATTGGTACTTATGTTGATGACATTATGTGTGATGTAGTAAACATGGAATGCACTCATATTTTGTTAGGAAAACCATGGTTATTTGATAGGAGAGTGATTTATGATGGCATGTTAAAAACCTATTCTTTTAACTATGATGGGAGGTGAGTTTCTCTTCTACCCTTGTCTCCCCAACAAGTTCTACAGGATCAGGTACGTCGAGATCAAGCTAGGGCACTTAGGCGTGCCAAGGAAGAGAAAGAAGAGGCTGATTCAACGGCCAAAGCAGCGGCCCGGCGTTCGGCGCCCGACGCGTCGACAAAGCCAAGCGGCATTTCCCAGTCTCCACCCGAGCGTTCTGGCTCAAATTTTGGGACAACATCAAAAACAGGTGGAGCTACTGTTTGGGACGAAAAACGCCGAGAAAATGTCCCTAAAACGCCCAAAGTGCCGAGCAACACTCCCAGCAGTGCATCTGGGACGAAAATTGGGCTATCTCCCAATCCACTCGAGCGTTTTGGCTCAAATTTTGGGAGCAATTCAGAGACTCAGAGAGCTGCAAATATGAAAAAAGAACGCCTACAGAAAGAGCCAAAAATCGGCTTGAAAGGCAGTGTCGAAAAGCGCTCTCTTGTGACTCAGTCTAGTATTTCTTTCCCTAACTCTTCTTGCTTACTTCTTATGAGGAAAGAGATACTTATTATTAGTCAAGATATTTCACATCTTCCAAAGTGTCTACAGGATCTATTACAGGAGTTTGAAGATGTGATGCCTGAAGAGTTGCCGGAAGGCCTGCCACCAATTAGAGGCATTGAGCATCAAATCGATTTGGTGCCCGGCGCTTCATTACCAAACCGTGCAGCCTATAGAGCAAGTCCAGAAGAGACCGCTGAGCTTCAAAGACAAGTGCAAGATCTCATGGACAAAGGCTATGTGCGTGAATCTCTCAGCCCATGCGCGGTTCCGGTGATTTTGGTGCCAAAGAAGGATGGCACATGGAGAATGTGTGTTGATTGTAGAGCGATCAACCAAATAACAGTTAAGTACCGTCACCCCATTCCTAGACTAGATGATATGCTTGATGAGTTACATGGTGCTAATTTCTTTTCTAAAATTGATTTAAGAAGTGGGTACCATCAAATTAGGATGAGGGAAGGGGATGAATGGAAAACTGCCTTTAAAACTAAGTATGGCTTATATGAATGGTTAGTAATGCCTTTTGGATTAACTAATGCACCTAGTACCTTTATGAGGCTTATGAACCATGTCTTAAGAAGATACTTAGGCAGATTTGTTGTAGTCTACTTTGATGATATCTTAATCTATAGCAAAACCATGGATGAACATGTAGATCATCTTAGGGCTGTTTTGGACACTTTAAGGTTAGAAAAGCTTTATGTTAACTTGAAAAAGTGTTCTTTTTGCTCGGAGTCTACCATTTTTCTTGGTTTTGTTGTGTCTAAAGGTGGATTGAAGGTAGATGAAGACAAGATCAAGGCAATCAAAGAATGGCCCCAGCCGACTACACCAACAATGGTCAGATCATTTCTCGGCTTGGCTGGCTTCTACAGGAGATTTGTGCGTGATTTTAGCACAATTGCAGCCCCCCTCCACGAGCTGACAAAGAAGGATACGGCCTTTAAATGGAGGGAGCAACAAGAGAACGCCTTCAACACTTTGAAGGACAGATTATGCCACGCCCAGTGCTTCAACTCCCTGACTTCTCCAAGGCATTTGAGATAGAGGTGGACGCTTCTGGACATGGCATAGGAGGCGTGCTCTTACAAGACAAGAAACCCATTGCTTATTTTAGTGAAAAGCTTAGTGGGGCTGAGTTGAATTACCCTACTATGGATAAAGAGTTGTATGCTTTAATTAGGGTCCTGAAAACTTGGTCTCATTATTTGTGGCCTAAAGAGTTTGTAATCCATTCTGATCATGAGGCCTTGAAGTACTTGAAAGGCCAATCCAGACTCAGCAGGCGACATGCAAGATGGGTTGAATTCATGGAGACCTTTCCTTATGTTGTTAAACATAAGAAAGGCAAGGAGAATGTGGTAGCTGACGCCCTTTCTCGGAGGTATGTACTCTTGAACCTATGTGATGTTAAGATCCTTGGATTTGCAATGATTAGGGAATTATATGCTAGTGATCCTCACTTTGCTGAAATCTATAAGAATTGCATGTCTAGGGGTGAAATAGATACCTACTTTATTGATGATGGATACTTGTTTAAAGCTGGAAAATTGTGCATTCCTTCATCTAGTATACGTAGGCTTCTAACTAAAGAGGTTCATGAATCAAGAGGACATAGGGGTTTAGAAAAGACTTTAGAAGGTTTAAAAGAACACTACTATTGGCCTAAAATGAGTAATTATGTGCTGAGATTTGTCAAGAGTTGTGTTGTTTGTGCTAAAGCTAAGTCTAGACTTCACCCCCATGGTTTGTACCAGCCTTTACCCATTCCTAGTTCTCCTTGGGAAGACATTTCTATGGATTTCATTGTAGGTTTGCCTAGAACTAGGAAGGGTAGAGATTCTATCTTTGTAGTGGTAGATAGATTTTCCAAAATGGCTCACTTTATTCCATGTCACACGACTGATGATGCTGTGCATATTGCTGATTTGTTCTTTAGGGAAATTGTTAGATTGCATGGCATTCCTTGTTCTATTGTGTCAGATCGTGATGCTAAATTTTTGAGTTATTTTTGGAAGAGTCTATGGTCTAAATTGGGAACTAAATTGCTGTTTTCTACCTCATGTCACCCACAAACTGATGGGCAAACGGAAGTTACTAATCGAACGTTAGGTGTTTTACTTAGAACTATGCTTAAAGCTAACTTCAAACGTTGGGAAGATGTTTTGCCTTTTGTGGAGTTTGCTTATAACAGGTCAATCCATTCAGCCACAAAGATGACCCCTTTTGAGGTTGTTTATGGGCTGAATCCGAGGACGCCGGTGGATATGACGCCTCAGCCATACAAGGGAAAAGAGAGTTTTGAAGCTAACAAGAGGGCTGAGTTTGTGAAGAAGCTACATGAGAGGACGAAGATGCACTTAGAGAGGAAATCCATGAAGTACAAGGCCCATGCTGATAAGGGTCGAAAACAGGTTATCTTTGAAGAAGGAGACCTTGTTTGGGTGCATCTAAGGAAGGAAAGGTTCCCAAATCAAAGGAAGAACAAGTTAGATCAGAGAGGAGATGGACCATTTCGTATCATCAGGAGAATCGGCCCTAATGCATATCATGTTGACTTGCCTGGTGAGTATGGTGTCCATCCAACTTTTAATGTGGCTGATCTATCTCTTTATGTGCCAGATTTTGATTCCGACGTCGAATCAGAGACGATTCGAGCTCAAGTGGAGGAGAATGATGCAGTGAAGCCTGCCATGTCTCAAACCGACGTCGATGAGTTGATTCGAGTGCCTTCTGACGGACCAATCACAAGAAGTCGAGCTAAGAAGATTGCTCAAGGCACAACAGCGATCTTGGTTCGATTGGCAGCGGTTGTTGAAGAGCCTAGCAAGGCGAAGTGGGTCTCGTGCATTCGACATCAATTGAGCCCGGATTCCATGGATTGATAATATGAGGGCCGAAATTCACTATTTCTTTATTTAGAAACATGTATTAATTTGTCTCACTTTAGGGCTGAATTTAGTAAGTGACCGGGTGAGATAAATTGGTATATGGGTCAAAGTCAACCCTTTGACTTGACCATTCTAAATGGAGAAAATATCTATCTATTTATTTTATTATAGGCGTGTGAACTTAAATAATGTAGAGAAATCAGCCAATAGGTTTATATTAGTGGTTGATTTTCTCTCTCCTGGTTGTTAGAGATATTTTCTCTCTCCTGGTTGTTAGAGATATTTTCTCTCTCCTGGTTGTTAGAGATATTTTAAGTTGTTAGGATTATTTCCTTAAATAAATAATTCAGCTATGATTTATTTATTTAAGGGAATCTAGTTAGATTTAATTAGATATTATTATATCTTGGGAAGCAAGATAAGGAGGCTAATTCCTCTCTCCTAGGGCCGGCCACACCCCCTTGCTTGCTCCCCAAGGAATAGCTTTGTATTCTCTATTTATACTTTGCAAATTCATTAATAAAAATCAGCTTGAGAGAGATTAAACCCAAATTGGTTTAATCTATCTCTTGGGCCCAAAAACACAAGTGTTCTAGCATTCAAGTTCATTCGATCGAGCAACTCTCAATAGCCGAATTCTCTCTCTTGTTCTCGCGACTAAATCAGTTTGTTCCTTCAAATTGGTCAATTGATTAGTTCTAGTTTTGATTGTTAAAAATCAATCTAGTTTATCAATTGGATTTAGCGTTAGAGCCAATCCAGTTGAACTATCCCTTTTGATTCAATCTTAAGTGTTCGAACCAGATTTCGCTTCGTTCCATTTCGAATTTTCATTACTTGCGCCACAAGGAAACTAAAGTTGGAAGCTTTTGTAGGATTGAATTGATTTGCTGGCAAGATCGGGACTTGTGTGGGTCATATACGAGGTTTCTACGGAGGATTCCGGGGTAATCACGTATCAAGAAGTCGAGCTAAGAAGATTGCTCAAGGCACAACAACGATCTTGGTTCGATTGGCAGCGGTTATGGAAGAGCCTAGCAAGGCGAAGTGGGTCTGGTGCATTCGACATCAATTGAGCCCGGATTCCATGGATTGATTATATGAGGGCCGAAATTCACTATTTCTTTACTTAGAAACATGTATTAATTTGTCGCACTTTAGCGCTGAATTTAGTAAGTGACCGGGTGAGATGAATTGGTATATGGGTCAAAGTCAACCCTTTGACTTGACCATTCTAAATTGAAGAAAATATCTTATTTATTTTATTATGAACAATTTTTATCTATTTTAATAATGAAGAGAAATCAGCCAATAGGCTTATGTTAGTTGGTTGATTTTCTCTCTCCTGGTTGTTAGAGATATTTTCTCTCTCCTGATTGTTAGAGATATTTTCTCTCTCCTGGTTGTTAGAGATATTTTTAGTTTGTTAGAGATATTTTAAGTTGTTAGGATTATTTCCTTAAATAAATAATTCAGCTATGATTTATTTATTTAAGGGAATCTAGTTAGATTTAATTAGATATTATTATATCTTGGGAAGCAAGCAAAGGAGACTCCCTCTCCCCTTCTAGGGCCGGCCAGCCTTCCTCCCTTGCTCCCCAAGTATTAGCTTTTGTATTCTCTATAAATACTTTTCAGTTTCATTAATAAAAATCAACTTGAGATTAGATAAACCCAAATTGGTTTATCTAGTCCTTGGGCTCAAAAATACAATTGTGTTTGTGTGCATTGCAATCTCGAGATCATCATCATCAAATAGCCGAATTTTCTCTCTCTTGTTCTTAATTTCGAAATTCAGATTGGTTGATAAGTTGTTCATCTAGTTTAGTTCTAGGTTGATTGTTAAAGATCGATCCTAGTTCATCAATTGAATTTAGCGTTAGAGCCAATTCAATTGAACTATCTATTTGAAGTCCTATATCAATTTCTATCAATTCATCATCAATCAATTTCAGATTCGTCATTCATTCATTCAATTGATTGTCCTTGCGTATCAAGTTACTAAATTTGAAAGCTTTGTAGGATTGAATTGATTTGCTGGCAAGATCGGGTTCCTGTGTGGTCAAATACGAGGTTTCTGAGGAGTAATCCGAGGCGATCACGTATCAAGTGGTATCATAATCCAGCGTCTCGCCAAGTAATTGTTTCTTTCCTTAATTTGCTTTCTAATTAATTTGATTCAGTTTTGATCCCAAAAATCCACCCTTTACCTAAAGTTTGAATTTTTGAGACCAAAGATTGAATTTTTCACCACCACCACCATAATTTCCGCCACCCAACCACCACGAACCACCACCACCACACCAAACTGGTGTCGCTCTAGGGCACCGCACCACCCCCCAGCCCTGTCCGAACCCACCCCCACAAACCCTAGCCAATTCGGAGACCCTAAACCCTAGATCGCACTCCACCCTTCTCGTAACCCTAACCCTAAATTGGCAGCCTAACCCTAACCCTAATTGGCGGCCAAACCCTAATCTGAAACCCTAAACCTAGTTCGAACCCTACCAATCCCTCAAACCCTAGATCCAAATCCGCAAACCCTAACCCTAGCCCTCAGCCGAGATCACCAAACCCTAATTTCTTGTTATTGCTTGCCCTCCAAGTAATAACCCATCTAGGAGATTTTAAGGGATTTGTTGCATGCTTTTGGTTGAATTGGTTGAGTGTTGTTGCAATTAAGAGTAGCAATTGTCTTCCTACAATTTTTATGAGTTTTTATTTCATGTTGCATGATCAATAGAGATTCATATTGCTTGTTTGATATTTGCTAATTTCTGTCATTGCATCCCATCAAATTCGACCTACCCCTTCTTCTTTTGTTAATTTGGCTTCTAGTTGGTTTCATTGGTAGCAAAAGTCACTTAGTTAAAAAAAAAAATTCAGTTCGTGTATACCCTTTTTAATTTCGTCCTTTGCATTGTTGCTTTGCTTTGCTTGTTTCTTCATTATAGCACAAGAGTAGTTTGTGCATAAAATCAAAAAAAAAAAAAAAAAACAGAAAAGAAAAGTGATCTACCCCAGCTAGTTTTAAGCCACTTTCAACCCTAGTGACTGCTTGCTTAAAAAGATAGCTAAGTAGAAATCACTTTGAAGAAAAAGAGTGACGAAATAAAAGTCACTAAGCCTACCATATTTTCTGTCCTTGCATGCTGAATTTTGGCTTTATTAACTTGCATAGAGTCAATTGAGAGATTGCATGTGTTTTAGAGCTCATAGAGAAATTATTTGCATTGCTTGTCTTATTGCATATTTGCCATTTGCTTAAGCTGCATATTTCCTTTAAATATCATTAGTATTCCATACCTACACTATATCTACTATTTTACTCCCTCAAAACAGCCCAAAAACTGAATTAAGTTGATTGGATTGCTTTGAGGCAAGTTTTGGCTTGATCAAGGTGTGGTACTGCTTGTTGTGATTTACTTTAGAACACACTACTCTCTCTACCTTCTTGCTTGTTTCAGGAACAATGGTGATTCCATCAGAACCTAACCCAACTGAATTGAGTCTCACTAAGGAGGCAATCGACTTCATTAGGTTGTCCATTAGTGAAGGTGTGCGCGATGGCCAGGCTCGAGCTGTAGAACTGGCCACGGCTGCATTGGCTCCACAACTAAAGCATTTAGAGGAACAACTTGCAATATTGGTTGATTCATCTCAAGATAGTCGCAAGAGCACCCCTGCAGTCGATCTTACAAGTGACCCAAATCAAGCCTCGGGTAGCGACAAAGGCAAGCAACAACTAGTGGATGACGAACATGATGTGCTTGCTAGCTACAACAAAGATAATGATCCCCCGGCTCACTACTCCCCCACAGCAGGCCGAGGTAGAGGAAGAGGCATCGGGTCGAGGACTCCACCGGTTACTCATCAACAATTCTATAATCAGCCACACAACCGGTATCCTCAAGCCACTCATCAACAAAATCAACAATACAACAACTCTTTTGATGATGTGACGTATGGTTATCTCGGGGAAGAAAGGCGCCCATGGCATCCTCCCCTAGATGATTTCTATAACCAAGCTGAGGTTGTAGAAGATCTCCCACCAGCCTATGGAGTACAACGGCCGAACAACAACAACAACGTTAACCAAGTTGTAAATCAGATTGGGAAACGTGATATAAAGATCAAGATAGAACCATTCAATGGAGAGCTTAACCCGGAGAAGTATCTAGAGTGGGAACAAGCTACAAATTTCATTCTAGATCACATGGGATATGAAGAATGGGAGAAAGTTGCTGTTGTTGTCATCCACTTTATTGGGACCGCTAGAAATTGGTGGTTTAGAATGAAGGAGGATCGAATTAGAAAGGCCTTACCACCAATTGAAACTTGGGGCCAGCTGAAGTTTGTAATGAGGAAGAAATATGTGCCTGAAGAGCATACCGAGCACATGAGATTGAAAGTTGTAACTTGCAAACAAGGCACCAAGTCTCCAACCGAGTACTTCAATGAGCTAGAGGATCTGAGTTTTAAAGCGGGAATTCATCATTCCCAACGGTCTCTAAGGACCCAATTCATGGCTGGACTGAATCAAAGCATTCAAGACACATTGGAGATTCAACAAATCAAGGATCTCAATGCCTTAGTACATTCAGCCCAACTACTCTATGAGCAACAACAAAGGAAGAAGAAGGAAGCTTGGAATGCTACAAAAAGGTATGGTTCTAATCCTAGTTCAAATTCCAACTTTTATTCTTCTAACCCTTCTATGCAGCAAAAGGGAGCTTCTAGCTCACCTAAACCAACAGGTTTTCAAGGCCAAAGGCGTCCCACCAATGGACCTCCAAACCAGCCTAGGGCACGTGATTTAGTGTGCTACAAGTGTCAAGGAAGAGGTCATTATGCCAAGGATTGTCCAAATCTAAAGCAAGTGCTTCTCACCACCAATGGAGGATATGTGAGTGATGAAGATATACCTCCAAATCAAGTGGAGGAGGACATCAATGGACAAGAAGAGGAGGGCGTAGAGGCCATTGAACCAGATTGCACCGAACAGCCTCTAACTTTGGTAACAATGCGTACTCTTACTTTACAAGAAACACCTAGGCTAGATCAAAGGGAAAACATTTTTCATACTAGGTGTACAGTAAAGAATCAAGTGTTATGCATGATAATTGATAGTGGTAGCTGCTGTAACATTATCAATGCTAAGGTAGTTGATCACTTACAATTAAAAATCCAACCTAGGGCTACTAGTTATGGTCTCAATGGAATTAATGATTCAGAAGGTCCTAATCTTGTCACCCATCAGTGTTTAGTCCGTGTTGCTATTGGTACTTATGTTAATGACATTATGTGTGATGTAGTAAACATGGAATGCACTCATATATTGTTAGGAAGACCATGGTTATTTGATAGGAGAGTGATTTATGATGGCATGTTAAACACCTATTCTTTTAACTATGATGGGAGGAGAGTTTCTCTTCTACCCTTGTCGCCCCAACAAGTTCTACAGGATCAGGTACGTCGAGATCAAGCTAAGGCACTTAGGCGTGCCAAGGAAGAGAAAGAAGAGGCTGATTCAACGGCCAAAGCAGCGGCCCGGCGTTCGGCGCCCGACGAGTCGACAAAGCCAAGCGGCGTTTCCCAGTCTCCACCCGAGCGTTCTGGCTCAAATTTTGGGACAACATCAAAAACAGGTAGAGCTACTGTTTGGGACGAAAAACGCCGAGAAAATGTCCCTAAAACGCCCAAAGTGCCGTGCAACAATACCAGCAATGCATCTGGGACGAAAACTAGGCTATCTCCCAATCCACTCGAGCGTTTTGGCTCAAATTTTGGGAGCAATTTAGAGACTCAGAGAGCTACAAATATGGAAAAAGAACGCCTACAGAAAGAGCCAAAAATCGGCTTGAAAGGCAGTGTAGAAAAGCGCTCTCTTGTGACTCAGTCTAGTATTTCTTTCCCTAACTCTTCTTGCTTACTTCTTATGAGGAAAGAGATACTTATTATTAGTCAAGATATTTCACATCTTCCAAAGTGTCTACAGGATCTATTACAGGAGTTTGAAGATGTGATGCCTGAAGAGTTGCCAGAAGGCCTTCCACCAATTAGAGGCATTGAGCATCAAATCGATTTGGTGCCCGGCGCTTCATTACCAAACCGTGCAGCCTATAGAGCAAGTCCAGAAGAGACCGCTGAGCTTCAAAGACAAGTGCAAGATCTCATGGACAAAGGCTATGTGCGTGAATCTCTCAGCCCATGCGCGGTTCCGGTGATTTTGGTGCCAAAGAAGGATGGCACATGGAGAATGTGTGTTGATTGTAGAGCGATCAACCAAATAACAGTTAAGTATCGTCACCCCATTCCTAGACTAGATGATATGCTTGATGAGTTACATGGTGCTAATTTCTTTTCTAAAATTGATTTAAGAAGTGGGTACCATCAAATTAGGATGAGGGAAGGGGATGAATGGAAAACTGCCTTTAAAACTAAGTATGGCTTATATGAATGGTTAGTAATGCCTTTTGGATTAACTAATGCACCTAGTACCTTTATGAGGCTTATGAACCATGTCTTAAGAAGATACTTAGGCAGATTTGTTGTAGTCTACTTTGATGATATCTTAATCTATAGCAAAACCATGGATGAACATGTAGGTCATCTTAGGGCTGTTTTGGACACTTTAAGGTTAGAAAAGCTTTATGTTAACTTGAAAAAGTGTTCTTTTTGCTCCGAGTCTACCATTTTTCTTGGTTTTGTTGTGTCTAAAGGTGGATTGAAGGTAGATGAAGAAAAGATCAAGGCAATCAAAGAATGGCCCCAGCCGACCACACCAACAATGGTCAGATCATTTCTCGGCTTGGCTGGCTTCTACAGGAGATTTGTGCGTGATTTTAGCACAATTGCAGCCCCCCTCCACGAGCTTACAAAGAAGGATACGGCCTTTAAATGGAGGGAGCAACAAGAGAAAGCCTTCAACACTTTGAAGGACAGATTATGCCACGCCCCAGTGCTTCAACTCCCTGACTTTTCCAAGGCGTTTGAGATAGAGGTGGACGCTTCTGGACATGGCATAGGAGGTGTGCTCTTACAAGACAAGAAACCCATTGCTTATTTTAGTGAAAAGCTTAGTGGGGCTGAGTTGAATTACCCTACTTATGATAAAGAGTTGTATGCTTTAATTAGGGTCCTGAAAACTTGGTCTCATTATTTGTGGCCTAAAGAGTTTGTAATCCATTCTGATCATGAGGCCTTGAAGTACTTGAAAGGCCAATCCAGACTCAGTAGGCGACATGCAAGATGGGTTGAATTCATGGAGACCTTTCCTTATGTTGTTAAACATAAGAAAGGCAAGGAGAATGTGGTAGCTGACTCCCTTTCTAGGAGGTATGTACTCTTGAACCTATGTGATGTTAAGATCCTTGGATTTGCAATGATTAGGGAATTATATGCTAGTGACCCTCACTTTGCTGAAATCTATAAGAATTGCATGTCTAGGGGTGAAATAGATACCTACTTTATTGATGATGGATACTTGTTTAAAGCTGGAAAATTGTGCATTCCTTCATCTAGTATACGTAGGCTTCTAACTAAAGAGGTTCATGAATCAAGCGGACATAGGGGTTTAGAAAAGACTTTAGAAGGTTTAAAAGAACACTAATATTGGCCTAAAATGAGTAATTATGTGCTGAGATTTGTCAAGAGTTGTGTTGTTTGTGCTAAAGCTAAGTCTAGACTTCACCCCCATGGTTTGTACCAGCCTTTACCCATTCCTAGTTCTCCTTGGGAAGACATTTCTATGGATTTCATTGTAGGTTTGCCTAGAACTAGGAAGGGTAGAGATTCTATCTTTGTAGTGGTAGATAGATTTTCCAAAATGGCTCACTTTATTCCATGTCACACGACTGATGATGCTGTGCATATTGCTGATTTGTTCTTTAGGGAAATTGTTAGATTGCATGGCATTCCTTGTTCTATTGTGTCAGATCGTGATGCTAAATTTTTGAGTTATTTTTGGAAGAGTCTATGGTCTAAATTGGGAACTAAATTGCTGTTTTCTACCTCATGTCACCCACAAACTTATGGGCAAACGGAAGTTACTAATCGAACGTTAGGGGTTTTACTTAGAACTATGCTTAAAGCTAACCTCAAACGTTGGGAAGATGTGTTGCCTTTTGTGGAGTTTGCTTATAACAGGTCAATCCATTCAGCCACAAAGATGACCCCTTTTGAGGTTGTTTATGGGCTGAATCCGAGGACGTCAGTGGATATGACGCCTCAGCCATACAAGGGAAAAGAGAGTTTTGAAGCTAATAAGAGGGCTGAGTTTGTGAAGAAGCTACATGAGAGGACGAAGATGCACTTGGAGAGGAAATCCATGAAGTACAAGGCCCATGCTGATAAGGGTCGGAAACAGGTTATCTTTGAAGAAGGAGATCTTGTTTGGGTGCATCTAAGGAAGGAAAGGTTCCCAAATCAAAGGAAGAACAAGTTAGATCAGAGAGGAGATGGACCATTTCGTATCATCAGGAGAATCGGCCCTAATGCATATCATGTTGACATGCCTGGTGAGTATGGTGTCCATCCAACTTTTAATGTGGCTGATCTATCTCTTTATGTGCCAGATTTTGATTCCGACGTCGAATCAGAGACGATTCGAGCTCAAGTGGAGGAGAATGATGCAGTGAAGCCTGCCATGTCTCAAACCGACGTCGATGAGTTGATTCGAGTGCCTTCTGACGGACCAATCACAAGAAGTCGAGCTAAGAAGATTGCTCAAGGCACAACAGCGATCTTGGTTTGATTGGCAGCGGTTATTGAAGAGCCTAGCAAGGCAAAGTGGATCTCGTGCATTCGACATTAATTGAGCCCGGATTCCATGGATTGATAATATGAGGGCCGAAATGCACTATTTCTTTATTTAGAAACATATATTAGTTTGTCTCACTTTAGGGCTGAATTTAGTAAGTGACCGGGTGAGATGAATTGGTATATGGGTCAAAGTCAACCCTTTGACTTGACCATTCTAAATTGAAGAAAATATCTTATTTATTTTATTAAGAACAATTTCTATTTATTTTAATAATGTAGAGAAATCAGCCAATAGGCTTATGTTAGTTGGTTGATTTTCTCTCTCCTGGTTGTTAGAGATATTTTCTCTCTCCTGGTTGTTAGAGATATTTTCTCTCTCCTGGTTGTTAGAGATATTTTTAGTTTGTTAGAGATATTTTAAGTTGTTAGGATTATTTCCTTAAATAAATAATTCAGCTATGATTTATTTATTTAAGGGAATCTAGTTAGATTTAATTAGATATTATTATATCTTGGGAAGCAAGCAAAGGAGACTCCCTCTCCCCTTCTAGGGCCGGCCAGCCTTCCTCCCTTGCTCCCCAAGTATTAGCTTTTGTATTCTCTATAAATACTTTTCAGTTTCATTAATAAAAATCAGCTTGAGATTAGATAAACCCAAATTGGTTTATCTAATCCTTGGGCTCAAAAATACAATTGTGTTTGTGTGCATTGCAATCTCGAGATCATCATCATCAAATAGCCGAATTTTCTCTCTCTTGTTCTTAATTTCGAAATTCAGATTGGTTGATAAGTTGTTCATCTAGTTTAGTTCTAGGTTGATTGTTAAAGATCGATCCTAGTTCATCAATTGAATTTAGCGTTAGAGCCAATTCAATTGAACTATCTATTTAAAGTCCTATATCAATTTCGATCAATTCATCATCAATCAATTTCAGATTCGTCATTCATTCATTCAATTGATTGTCCTTGCGTATCAAGTTACTAAATTTGAAAGCTTTGTAGGATTGAATTGATTTGCTGGCAAGATCGGGTTCCTGTGTGGTCAAATACGAGGTTTCTGAGGAGTAATCCGAGGCGATCACGTATCAGAACTGGTTTCGCTAACCTACACCGCACCACCTCCCAGCCCTGTCCGAACCCACCCCCACAAACCCTAACCAATTCGAAGACCCTAAACCCTAGATCGCACCCCGCCCTAGTCTCGTGAACCCTCACCCTAATTTGCAAGAAACCCTAGGAAACCCTAATTCTCGCAAACCCTAATCTGAAACCCTACCATACCCAAACCCTAGAACCAAAAACCCTAAAAAAAAACCCTAATCCAGCCGAGAACCCCAAACCCTAAATCCCTTAGTTGTTCCTTGCCCCTCAAGCAATTATCCAATTAGGAGATTTTTGTGGGATTTGTGTATGTTTATTGGCTGAATTGGTTGAGTTGTGTTGCAATATAGATTAGCAATTGTCTTTTCACAATTTTTATGAGTTTTTATTTCATGTTGCATGATCAATAGAGATTCATATTGCTTGTTAGTATTTGCTGATTTTTGCTATTGCATCCCATCAATTCGACCTACCCCTTTCTTTCTTTGTTAATTTGGCTTCTAGTTGGTTTCATTGGTAGCAAAAATCACTTAGTATAAAAAAAAAATCAGTTCGTGTATACCCTTTTTAATTTCGTCCTTGCATTGTTACATTGCTTTGCTTGTATCTTCATTATAGCACAAGAGTAGTTTGTGCATAAAATTAAAAAAAAAACAGAAAAGAAAAAGTGATCTACCCCAGCTAGTTTTAAGCCACTTTCAACCCTAGTGACTGCTTGCTTAAAAAGATAGCTAAGTAGAAATCACTTTAAAGAAAAAGAGTGACGAAATAAAAGTCACTAAGCCTACCATATTTTCTGTCCTTGCATGCTGAATTTTGGCTTTATTAACTTGCATAGAGTCAATTGAGAGATTGCATGTGTTTTAGAGCTCATAGAGGGATTATTTGCATTGTTTGTCTTATTGCATACTTGCCATTTGTTTAAGTTGCATATTTCCTTTAATTATCATTAGTATTCCATACCTACACTATATCTACCATTTTACTCCCTCAAATCAGCCCAAAAACTGAATTAAGTTGATTGGATTGTTTTGAGGCAAGTTTTGGCTTGATCAAGGTGTGGTATTGCTTGTTGTGATTTGCTTTAGAACACACTACTCTCTCTACTTTCTTGCTTGTTTCAGAAACAATGGTGATTCCATTAGAACCTAACCCAACTGAATTGAGTCTCACTAAGGAGGCAATCGACTTCATTAGGTTGTCCATTAGTGATGGTGTACGAGAAGGCCATTCCCGAGCTGTAGAGCTGGCCACGGCTGCATTGGCTCCACAATTGAAGCGTTTAGAGGACCAACTTGCAACGTTGATTGATTCATCTCAAGCAAGTCATAAGAGCCCTACTGCAGTCGATCTTACAAGTGACCCAAATCAGGCCTCGGGTAGCGACAAAGGCAAGCAACAACTAGTTGATGAAGAGCATGATGTGCTTGCTAGCTACAACAAAGATAATGATCCCCCGGTTCACTACTCCCCCACAGCAGGCCGAGGTAGAGGAAGAGGCAACGGGTCGAGGACTCCACCAGTTACTCATCAACAATTCTATAATCAGCCACAAAACCGGTATCCTCAAGCCACTCATCAACAATATCAACAATACAACAACTCTTTTGATGATGTGACGTATGGCTATCTCGGGGAAGAAAGGCGCCCATGGCATCCTCCCCTAGATGATTTCTATAACCAAGTTGAGGTTGTAGAGGATCTCCCACCAGCTTATGGAGTACAAAGGCCGAACAACAACAACGTTAACCAAGCTGTAAATCAGATTGGGAAACGTGATATAAAGATCAAGATAGAGCCATTCAATGGAGAGCTTAATCCGGAGAAGTATCTAGAGTGGGAACAGGCTACAAATTTCATTCTAGATCACATGGGATATGAAGAATGGGAGAAAGTTGTTGTTGTTGTCATCCACTTTATTGGGACCGCTAGGAATTGGTGGTTTAGAATGAAGGAGGATCGAATTAGAAAGGCCTTACCACCAATTGAAACTTGGGGCCAGCTGAAGTTTGTAATGAGGAAGAAATATGTGCCTGAAGAGCATACTGAGCACATGAGATTGAAAGTAGTAACTTGCAAACAAGGCACCAAGTCTCCAACCGAGTACTTCAATGAGCTAGAGGATCTGAGTTTTAAAGCGGGAATTCATCATTCTCAACGGTCTCTAAGGACCCAATTCATGGCTGGACTGAATCAAAGCATTCAAGACACATTGGATATTCAACAAATCAAGGATCTCAATGCCTTAGTACATTCAGCCCAACTACTCTATGAGCAGCAACAAAGGAAGAAGAAGGAAGCTTGGAATGCTACAAAAAGGTATGGTTCTAATCCTAGTTCAAATTCCAATTCTTATTCTTCTAACCCTTCTATGCAGCAAAAGGGAGCTTCTAGCTCACCTAAACCAACAGGTTTTCAAGGCCAAAGGCGTTCCACCAATGGACCTCCAAATCAGCCTAGGGCACGTGATTTAGTGTGCTACAAGTGTCAAGGACGAGGTCACTATGCCAAGGATTGTCCAAATCTAAAGCAAGTGCTTCTCACCACCAATGGAGGATATGTGAGTGATGAAGATATACCTCCAAATCAAGTGGAGGAGGACAGCAATGGACAAGAAGAGGAGGACGTAGAGGCCATTGAACCAGATTGCACCGAACAGCCTCTAACTTTGGTAACAATGCATACTCTTACTTTACAAGAAACACCTAGGCTAGATCAAAGGGAAAACATTTTTCATACTAGGTGTACAGTAAAGAATCAAGTGTTATGCATGATAATTGATAGTAGTAGCTGTTGTAACATTATTAATGCTAAGGTAGTTGATCACTTGCAATTAAAAACCCAACCTAGAGCTACTAGTTATGGTCTCAATGGAATTAATGATTCAGAAGGTCCTAATCTTGTCACTCATCAATGTTTATTCCATGTTGCTATTGGTACTTATGTTGATGATATTATGTGTGATGTAGTTAACATGGAATGCACTCATATCTTGTTAGGAAGACCATGGTTATTTGATAGGAGAGTGATTTATGATGGCATGTTAAACACCTATTCCTTTAACTATGATGGGAGGAGAGTTTCTCTTCTACCCTTGTCTCCTCAACAAGTTTTACAGGATCAGGTACGGCGAGATCAAGCTAGGGCACTTAGGCGTGCCAAGGAAGAGAAAGAAGAGGCTGATCCCACGGCCAAAGTTGCGGCCCGGCGTTCGGCGCCCGACGCATCGACAAAGCCAAGCGGCGTTTCCCAGTCTCCACCCGAGCGTTCTGGCTCAAATTTTGGGACAACATCAAACACAGGTGGAGCTACGGTTTGGGACACAAAACGCCGAGAAAATCACCCTAAAACGTCCAAAGTGCCGAGCAACACTACCAGCAGTGCATCTGGGACGAAAACGGGGCTATCTCCCAATCCACTTGAGCGTTTTGGCTCAAATTTTGGGAGCATTTCAGAGACTCAGAGAGATACAAATCTGGAAAAAGAACGCCTACATAAAGAGCCAAAAATCGGCTTGAAAGGCAGTGTAGAAAAGCGCTCTCTTGTGACTCAGTCTAGTATTTCTTTCCCTAACTCTATTGCTTACTTCTTATGAGGAAAGAGATACTTATTATTAGTCAAGATATTTCACATCTTCCAAAGTGTCTACAGGATCTATTACAAGAGTTTGAAGATGTGATGCCTGAAGAGTTGCCAGAAGGCCTTCCACCAATTAGAGGCATTGAGCATCAAATCGATTTGGTACCCGGCGCTTCATACCAAACCGTGCAGCTTATAGAGCAAGTCCAGAAGAGACCGCTGAGCTTCAAAGACAAGTGCAAGATCTCATGGACAAAGGCTATGTGCGTTAATCTCTCAGCCCATGCGCGATTCCGGTGATTTTGGTGCCAAAGAAGGATGGCACATGGAGAATGTGTGATGATTGTCGAGCGATCAACCAAATAACAGTTAAGTACCGTCACCCCATCCCTAGATTAGATGATATGCTTGATGAATTGCATGGTGCAAATTTCTTTTCTAAGATTGATTTAAGAAGTGCGTACCATCAAATTAGGATGAGGGAAGGGGATGAATGGAAAACTGCCTTTAAAACTAAGTATGACTTATATGAATGGTTAGTAATGCCTTTTGGATTAACTAATGCACCTAGTACTTTTATGAGGCTTATGAACCATGTTTTAAGAAGATACTTAGGCAGATTTGTTGTAGTCTACTTTGATGATATCTTAATCTATAGCAAAACCATGCATGGATATGTAGATCATCTTAGGGCTGTTTTGGACACTTTAAGGTTAGAAAAGCTTTATGTTAACTTGAAAAAGTGTTCTTTTTGCTCGGAGTCTACCATTTTTCTTGGTTTTGTTGTGTCTAAAGGTGGATTGAAGGTAGATGAAGACAAGATCAAGGCAATCAAAGAATGGCCCCAGCCGACCACACCAACAATTGTCAGATCATTTCTCGGCTTGGCTGGCTTCTACAGGAGATTTGTGCGTGATTTTAGCACAATTACAGCCCCCCTCCACGAGCTTACAAAGAAGGATACAACCTTTAAATGGAGGGAGCAACAAGAGAACGCCTTCAACACTTTGAAGGACAGATTATGCCACGCCCCAGTGCTTCAACTCCCTGACTTCTCCAAGGCATTTGAGATAGAGGTGGACGCTTCTGGACATGGCATAGGAGGCGTGCTCTTGCAAGACAAGAAACCCATTGCTTATTTTAGTGAAAAGCTTAGTGGGGTTGAGTTGAATTACCCTACTTATGATAAAGAGTTGTATGCTTTAATTAGGGTTCTGAAAACTTGGTCTCATTATTTGTGGCCTAAAGAGTTTGTAATCCATTCTGATCATGAGGCCTTGAAGTACTTGAAAGGCCAATCCAGACTCAGCAGGCGACATGCAAGATGGGTTGAATTTATGGAGACCTTTCCTTATGTTGTGAAACATAAGAAAGGCAAGGAGAATGTGGTAGCTGACGCCCTTTCTCGGAGGTATGTACTCTTGAACCAATGTGATGTTAAAATCCTTGGATTTGCAATGATTAGGGAATTATATGCTAGTGATCTTCACTTTGTTGAAATCTATAAGAATTGCATGTCGAGGGGTGAAATAGATACCTACTTTATTGATGATGGATACTTGTTTAAAGCTGGAAAATTGTGCATTCCTTCATCTAGTATACGTAGGCTTCTAACTAAAGAGGTTCATGAATCAAGAGGACATAGGGGTTTAGAAAAGACTTTAGAAGGTTTAAAAGAACACTACTTTTGGCCTAAAATGAGTAATTATGTGCTGAGATTTGTCAAGAGTTGTGTTGTTTGTGCTAAAGCTAAGTCTAGACTCCACCCCCATGGTTTGTACCAGCCTTTACCCATTCCTAGTTCACCTTGGGAAGACATTTCTATGGATTTCATTATAGGTTTGCCTAGAACTAGGAAGGGTAGAGATTCTATCTTTGTAGTGGTAGATAGATTTTCCAAAATGGCTCACTTTATTCCATGTCACACGACTGATGATGCTGTGCATATTGCTGATTTGTTCTTTAGGGAAATTGTTAGATTGCATGGCATTCCTTGTTCTATTGTTTCAGATCGTGATGCTAAATTTTTGAGTTATTTTTGGAAGAGTCTATGGTCTAAATTGGGAACTAAATTGCTGTTTTCTACCTCATGTCACCCACAAACTGATGGGCAAACGGAAGTTACTAATCGAACGTTAGGGGTTTTACTTAGAACTATGCTTAAAGCTAACCTCAAACGTTGGGAAGATGTGTTGCCTTTTGTGGAGTTTGTTTATAACAGGTCAATCCATTCAGCCACAAAGATGACCCCTTTTGAGGTTGTTTATGGGCTGAATCCGAGGACACTGGTGGATATGACGCCTCAGCCATACAAGGGAAAAGAGAGTTTTGAAGCTAACAAGAGGGCTGAGTTTGTGAAGAAGCTACATGAGAGGACGAAGATGCACTTGGAGAGGAAATCCATGAAGTACAAGGCCCATGCTGATAAGGGTCGGAAACAGGTTATCTTTGAAGAAGGAGATCTTGTTTGGGTGCATCTAAGGAAGGAAAGGTTCCCAAATCAAATGAAGAACAAGTTAGATCAGAGAGGAGATGGACCATTTCGTATCATCAGGAGAATCGGCCCTAATGCATATCATGTTGACATGCCTGGTGAGTATGGTGTTCATCCAACTTTTAATGTGGCTGATCTATCTCTTTATGTGCCAGATTTTGATTCCGACGTCGAATTAGAGACGATTCGAGCTCAAGTGGAGGAGAATGATGCAGTGAAGCCTGCCATGTCTCCAACCGACGTCGATGAGTTGATTCGAGTGCCTTCTGACGGACCAATCACAAGAAGTCGAGCTAAGAAGATTGCTCAAGGCACAACAACGATCTTGGTTCGATTGGCAGCGGTTATGGAAGAGCCTAGCAAGGCGAAGTGGGTCTCGTGCATTCGATATCAATTGAGCCCGGATTCCATGGATTGATTATATGAGGGCCGAAATTCACTATTTCTTTATTTAGAAACATGTATTAATTTGTCTCACTTTAGGGCTGAATTTAGTAAGTGACCGGGTGAGATGAATTGGTATATGGGTCAAAGTCAATCCATCGAATCCGGGCTCAATTGATGTCGAATGCACGAGACCCACTTCGCCTTGCTAGGCTCTTCAATAACCACTGCCAATCGAACCAAGATCGTTGTTGTGCCTTGAGCAATCTTCTTAGCTCGACTTCTTGTGATTGGTCCGTCATAAGGCACTCGAATCAACTCATCGACGTCGGTTTGAGACATGGCAGGCTTGGTGCCCGATCTTCGACGTTCACGACTCAAAACAAGGAAACAAAGATAATGATCAGAAATGGAAATGCAACAAGACTCAACAATTGAAGAACACGACTTGTAATGATCGAAAAGACAAGAAACAAATACAAAAACAGGAAAGGGACTCGACAAGAGATAAATGACTCAAGAACAACAAGAAGGACAACCTCATAAAACAACTATCAAACCCTTGACTTTATTCAGCCAAGAACCTAATAGAATGATTATGAAACCAACCTTTACGATCTCACACAACAAGGAACGAGACCTTGAAGCACGAGAAAGGGGCTCGTGATTGTTGACAAGCACCAACCTTCGATGAGATTGACACAAATCAAAGCAAACCAAGCTGCGGATTCACACACACGTTGAAAGCCAAAGCTCTCGTTTTCTCTCTATTGCAAGGAGAATTGGAAATTACAAATGAGTTGTCTACCCTGAAAATAAAAACATCCTAAGCTATTTATATGTCTTGACAAAATAACAATAGAAATAATGTCTAATTAAAACTAAAAGATAACTAAGGCCCAAAATGGAAATGGCCCAATAAAACAAATCCAGCAAAACTAAAAGATAGCATGCTCGTGCTCGGGCTCGCGCGCACACACGCGGACAGGCGCGCTCAGGGGCGCGCCGCTGCATCGCTACGCTGGCGAAGGCGCAGCGCTGCATCGCTGGAGTTAGGACGCGCCGTTGCAACGTCGGTTTGGTGCGCGTTGCTGCAGCCTTGGCTCGAAGATCCCTCGGCACTCAAGACGCACACCGCCCTAGCTTTGGACTTCATACATGCTCCTGCCTCCTTAGCCATAGTGTAACCCACAAAAGCATTCATCTCATGTTGTAGCTTCTTGGCTCGAGCACGGGTGAGTGGTCCATCAAAGAGTGTAGGCGCGCCCGGTGGAGGCTGCCTAGATGGTCCCTCATCAACCTCCCCTTCTTGGAAAGGATTCGACCCCGAATCCAGCTCCTCATCCAAGGCTAAGTACGGCGTAAGATCAGCGACATTGAAGGTGGCGCTCACACCATAATCCCCGGGCAGCTCTAACTTGTAAGCATTGTCTCCAATCCGTTGAAGCACCTTGAAAGGTCCATCGCCTCTTGGAGACAACTTTCTCTTCCTTAGCTCCGGAAACCGCTCCTTCCTTAGATGTGCCCATACCAAATCGCCGGGTTGGAAAATCACGCGGCGCCGCCCATGGTTGGCGCGCCTAGCATTGTACTCGGCCTTTTGCTCCAACCGAGTCTTGGTGCGAGCATGCAGCTCCTTAATAAATTCAACGTGCTTTCCTGCATCAAAACTTTCATGCTCCCTCATTGAAAATGGGGTAAGATCTAAGGGGGTGAGTGGGTTAGTACCATAAACACATTCAAATGGAGTTAACATAGTAGATTAGTGCATAGTGCGATTGTAAGCAAACTCCACATGAGGTAAAGCTTCTTCCCACATTTTCAAATTCTTTTTAATAATGGTTCTAAGGATAGTAGCTAACGTCCTATTGGTCACTTCGGTTTGCCCATCAGTTTGTGAGTGGCTAGATGTAGAGAACATTAGCTTAGTTCCTAGCTTATTCCATAAAGTCCTCCAAAAATGGCTAAGGAACTTGGTATCCCTATCACTCACTATTGTTTTTGGTATGCCATGAAGCCTAACTATTTCCCTAAAGAACAAGTTAGCTACATTACTAGCATCATCAGTTTTATGGCATGGCACAAAATGTGCCATTTTGGAAAATCGGTCAACTACCACCATAATTGAATCTCTTCCCTTCTTAGTCCTAGGCAACCCTACTATAAAGTCCATGGATAAATCCTCCCAAGGGGCTGTAGGCGTAGGCAAAGGGGTGTAAAGTCCATGTGGCATCAACCTAGATTTGGCTCTTAAACAATCAACACAACGCTTAACTACATTTTCAACGTCTCTAAGCATGTGTGGCCAATAAAAATGAACCCTAAGAGTATGATAAGTTTTATCCCTCCCAAAATGTCCCATTAGGCCGCCCTTATGGGCTTCCTCAACCAACAATAAACGCAAAGAGCAACGAGGAATGCAAACTTTATCTAATCTAAATAAAAATCCATCATGAATGTAGTATTTCTCATCCGAACCCTTTTGCATGCAGCACTTAAAAGCATCACCAAAATCAATATCATTCTCATATAATTCACGAATGTAAGTAAATCCTAACACTCTAGAATCTAATGAGACAAGTAAAGCATGGCGACGTGACAAGGCATCGGCTACTACATTATCCTTTCCCTTTTTATATTTTATGACATATGGAAATGTCTCAATGAATTCCATCCACCTACCATGCCTTCTATCCAATTTATCTTGACTCTTGAAATGTTTTAAAGATTCATGGTCAGTTTTCAAGACAAATTCACTAGGCCAAAGATAATGTTGCCATGTTTTTAACACTCGAAACAAAGCATATAAATCTTTATCATAAGTCGAGTAGTTTAAACATGCACCTTTCAATTTTTCAAAAAAGAAGGCAATAGGCTTACCTTCTTGCATGAGAACGCCTCCAATTCCAATGCCACTCGCATCACACTCCACTTCGAAGGGCCGAGTGAAGTCGGGCAAGGCCAACAATGGGGCATGCGTCAATCTGTCCTTTAGGGCGTTGAATGCCCTCTCTTGTGCCTTCTCCCACTTAAACTCACTCCTCTTCTCAGTGATTTCGGTCAAGGGAGCAGCAATGGTGCTAAAATCCCTCACAAATCTCCTATAGAAGCTGGCGAGGCCGTGGAAGCTCCTGACTTGGCCAATGGAGGTAGGCGTTGGCCACTCTTGAATCGCCTTTATCTTGGCTTCGTCTACTTGTAATCCTTTGGAGCTCACTACAAACCCAAGAAAAGTGCCATGATTAGTGCACAATTCACATTTCTTCAAATTTGCATACAAGTGCTCTAATCAAGTGTAGAGATTACTTCCCTCAAATGATCTTCACGCGTTTCTAGGGATTTGCTATAGATCAGAATATCATCAAAATAAACAACAACAAATTTCCCTATGAAGTTTCTAAGCACATGATTCATTAGACGCATGAAAGTACTTGGGGCGTTTGTAAGCCCGAATGGCATAACAAGCCATTCATAGAGACCAAACTTGGTCTTGAAGGCTGTTTTCCATTCGTCCCCCTCCTTCATCCTTATTTGATGGTAGCCACTTTTTAAATCTATCTTTGAAAAGATAGTGGCTCCATGCAATTCATCTAGCATGTCGTCTAGACGAGGGATGGGGTGCCTATACTTTACCGTTATGTTGTTAATAGCCCTACAATCGACACACATACGCCATGTGTTGTCTTTCTTAGGCACTAGCAACACCGGTACAGCACAAGGGCTTAAACTTTCCCTAATGTATCCCTTATCCAATAACTCTTGGACTTGGGATTGGACTTCTTGAGTCTCCTTGGGGTTCATACGATAGGCTGGCCTATTAGGCAAAGATGCTCCGGGAATGAGATCAATTTGATGCGGGGATAAGCCGCTTGATGCCCGATCTTCGACGTTCACGACTCAAAACAAGGAAACAAAGATAATGATCAGAAATGGAAATGCAACAAGACAACAATTGAAGAACACGACTTGTAATGATCGAAAAGACAAGAAACAAATACAAAAACAGGAAAGGGACTCGACAAGAGATAAATGACTCAAGAACAACAAGAAGGACAACCTCATAAAACAACTATCAAACCCTTGACATGAAACGCCTCCTCATGAGGGCCTTCATTTGCTCCCAAGTTCCTATTGGTGCGTCAAGAGCTCTTCTCCTTTCCTTTACTAGATTATCCCACCAGATTAGTGCATAACCGGAAAATTCAAGGGTGGCGAGTTGTACCTTTTTATGCTCGACAAAGTTATGGCAATTCCATATTTGTTCAATTTTCGTCTCCCACTCCATGTAGACGTCCGGATCACACTTGCCTTCAAAGGCTGGGATCTTCACCTTGATTTTTCCTACTCCATCTTGCTCGGGCTCTCTAGGCCGCCTTGGACGCCTGTCCCTATCGTCGCGCCGTGAGTAGCGCTCCCATGGATCCTCGTCCTCGGCGTCATACTCGTCAAACGGGTATCCTTGGCCTGGAGCTCTCCTATGTCCCTGAAAATCTTGAAAATTATTAGCACGATTTTGCCCTTCCCTAGCGGGAGAGGGTAATTGGCTAATTGGAACCCCTTGAGCAAAAATCCCGGGAGAATGGAAATGAGTTGAGTTCAAGTGATCTTCCCTGTTTTGATGATGGGAAGTGGAGGCGAAATTCGGATCCATGCTGGACGGATGGAACGTAGGCGCGGACTCACGAGCGCGCCCTTGCTCATGGCTCGCCGCTGCGGCTGGATCGTGCGCCGTTGGCGCGGTACCTGGCGCGACGCTCGGTGCGGCCCCCGGTTGAGGCGTCGTAATTGTTTGCGCCTCCAAGGCAGCCATGCGTGAATTGAGGCGCGCCATGTTGCTGTTGAGAGAGCTCAACAAGTTGAACACATCGGGGTGAACCGGGTCGGGGCTCCTGGATCGGTGGGATCCTCTCTCGTCTCCTGACATGATCACACACAATGCACTACAAGCAAATGGTTAATGTTAGTCAAATCAATAAACTCCTCGCTTGTGTTTCACTCGCTCTCACTCTCGGGTGGTGTGATCGAGCTTGTTGTTGCAATCTGCTTTGAAATGATCAAAATCAAGTTGAAGTTTAGTAGATCAATCAAACACGAGAAGAGAAGGTTGGAGGAAAGAGGATTTAAACAAATGAAGACTCGAGTGAAAACAGAAACAGGAAGTAGAGAAAATGAGAAGAAGACTCGATTATAAACAAGACCAGAATTGAGAAAGAGAAAATTGTCAAACAAAGAGTTAGATCAAACCTTGATTAAGCCTGTCTCACCTTGATTTCCTTAACCAAGAGTGCACTTGGAGTGGTTTGTTAGGTGGGGCATGGGGTGGCTCTTTTGTGAAGGTTCGAGGTGTACTCCAATGGCGTCCAGAAGAAGAAGAGACGAGATGAAGGAGACTCTTGCACTTTTTGAAATAATTACAAGTATGTAATAAATGAATGCTATACTATGATATGAATTAAAGAAGAGAGGAAATGAAATCTGATTTCTGATTTTTGCTTCTTTCTTTTTCTTTCTTTTTTTTTTTGAATTTCGTATTTTTTTTTATCAGAAGTAATCAGATAATTACAGAAATAAAATGCTAAGATAAGATAGAATATTTAAGTGCAAGAAATTAAAACAGAAATGTGGCTGAATTTATAAAGTGGATGTTGGAGATGTGGTTGGTGGAGAAAGTCTCAAGGCTGAAATGTAGGGCGTGGGGGATGAGGTTTGAATGAGTCTTTGCTAGAAAATAGGAATGGAGAAGAATTGGTTAAGGTGGGGGCGTGGCTTTTGTGGCTGAAATGAGGGGTTGACAAAATCTCCCTTAAAAATAGGAGTTGAGTGAGATTTAATTTGACTTGGCTGAATTTAATCAACTCCTCTCCAATATTAAAGAGACGTGGCTGGGTATTTGAGAGAGTGGAACTGAACTTTAATGGAGGTGGTGGGCGTGGTGGTTTCGAGACAAATGGGTGGTGACGGTTACTTGGCTTAGGGCGTAATTGGCTGGGGCGAAACAAACCACTTCAGCAAGCAACAAACTGGTTAGTACTTTCAAGTTTAATTAAAGAGATTGAGATTAATCAAACCTGATCGGATCCTTGAAGACGCTACTTCTCTTTTTGGTATTTTTGTAGACTCTAATGGTGAATCGACTCGAACACAAGAAGAACGTCTACAACCTGGCTCTGATACCAATTTGATGCGGGGATAAGCCGCTTGATGCCCGATCTTCGACGTTCACGACTCAAAACAAGGAAACAAAGATAATGATCAGAAATGGAAATGCAACAAGACTCAACAATTGAAGAACACGACTTGTAATGATCGAAAAGACAAGAAACAAATACAAAAACAGGAAAGGGACTCGACAAGAAATAAATGACTCAAGACAACAAGAAGGACAACCTCATAAAACAACTATCAAACCCTTGACTTGATTCAGCCAAGAACCTAATAGAATGATTATGAAACCAACCTTTACGATCTCACACAACAAGGAACGAGACCTTGAAGCACGAGAAAGGGGCTCGTGATTGTTGACAAGCACCAACCTTCGATGAGATTGACACAAATCAAAGCAAACCAAGCTGCGGATTCACACACACGTTGAAAGCCAAAGCTCTCGTTTTCTCTCTATTGCAAGGAGAATTGGAAATTACAAATGAGTTGTCTACCCTAAAAATAAAAACATCCTAAGCTATTTATATGTCTTGACAAAATAACAATAGAAATAATGTCTAATTAAAACTAAAAGATAACTAAGGCCCAAAATGGAAATGGCCCAATAAAACAAATCCAGCAAAACTAAAAGATAGCATGCTCGTGCTCGGACTCGCGCGCACACACGCGGACAGGCGCGCTCAGGGGCGCGCCGCTGCATCGCTACGCTGGCGAAGGCGCAGCGCTGCATCGCTGGAGTTAGGACGCGCCGTTGCAACGTCGGTTTGGTGCGCGTTGCTGCAGCCTTGGCTCGAAGATCCCTTGGCGCTCAAGACGCACACCGCCCTAGCTTTGGACTTCATACATGCTCCTGCCTCCTTAGCCATAGTGTAACCCACAAAAGCATTCATCTCATGTTGTAGCTTCTTGGCTCGAGCACGGGTGAGTGGTCCATCAAAGAGTGTAGGCGCGCCCGGTGGAGGCTGCCTAGATGGTCCCTCATCAGACGACCTCTATATGCTAATCAAAGGCGGAAACTCCAAGTTCTTGCTCGAACCACCCCCCAAACAATCTCACACCAACTCTCCCTTTCTCCTTTATCCCTCAAGACCTAATAAAGATCCTTGGTGTCAAGACCCCCACTTGGCCTAGTAATGTCTAGGATATCTACCTCCACCTCTTGATTCTCATCCTCCAATAACACTCTTCTCATAACCTCACGTGTTTTAAGCAAATTCCTCCAAACCCAAGAATCGGTTTGTGTCTTCCTCACACTCCAATAACCCGCTCTCCTAGTATGGTTATCTCCCACCCACATTGTCCACAAGTTCCTATTCTTGGTGATCACATCATGCCCTAACCGAAAGAAAATCGAGGTGTTCCAAGCTCCCACCCCTTTTATTTTAAGCCCACCCTCCTCATAAGGCTTACACATAGCCTCCCAAGCAACTAATGCCTTTTGCCCCTCCAACCTTCCCGACCATAGGTAGCTCCTACAAAGGCTTTCAATCCTCCCAATAATCCCTTTAGGTAGAACCACCAATTGGGCCCAAAAAGAGAGCACTCCCCCCAAAAGAGAGCACTTCAAGGATTTTCTCTCCAAATGCATCTTAGTCCTCTCATGCAGCTTCTTCACAAACTCAGCCCTCTTGTTAGCTTCAAAGCTCTCTTTTCCCTTGTATGGCTGAGGCGTCATGTCCACTGGTGTCCTCAGATTCTGATACAGATCAAAGGAGGATCCAAGTCAATGATTCTTCAAAGACGAGTGGAGGCCAAACACCAAGACCTTTACTAAGGTCCCGAGCATTCAAGTTCAAGAAGGTTTTCATGGATTCCATATTATCCTTTAATTATGTTCATCAATGGCGTCCTCGACCACCAAGGAAGAGGATGAAGTCACAAAAGTTCAGAAGTTAAGAAGCCCGTCAAATTAAAAGCAATGCTCAGTAAACTGGTCATAACTTTGGCTAGAAAATTTATCTCAAGTCCCATAAGTACTCTTTGGAAAGATAATTAAAAGTTCTACAACTTTGTAGTTTACATACAATTCAAAATCCAAAAGAAAAGGGCCGAAAAATGGGTTTTACTGAGAACTGTTCAAGTCTTACGGGAATCTTATCTTTAGTTTTAATTTCTATATTTATCTATTTTATTAAGGACGATTTTTATTTATTTATGTTAAGAGGATTTCGACCATATAGGGTTGTTAGATGGTTGATAATCTCTCTCCTATCTTTTTGTTATCTTTTAAGTTTGTTAGGATAATTTTCTTATTTAAATAAGTCAAATATTATTATTTGATTTATTTATGGTAAGAGAATTTAGATAGATGTTTTTCAATTATTTTATTATCTTTGGAAGCAAGACATGAGTTACTTGCTCTTCAAGGATCAGCTTTGTATCTCTTCAAATACTTGCATTTATCATTCAATAAAATTCAGCCTGAATTAGATAAACCCCTATTGGTTTATCTAGTTTATGGGCCATTAAAGCAACCATTGTTCATGCATTCAATCTCTAAGATCATCATCACCAATTCGTTTTCTTTCAATTCAGATTTGATTTGTTAATTTGATTAATTAAGTTAGTTCTAGTTTGATTGTTAAAGATCAAACCTAGTTCATCAATTGAATTTAGCGTTAGAGCCAATTCAATTGAACTATCTCTTTAATTATCTTAACCCTTCAAATCAGATTCGTTCTTCACCATTCATTCATATTTCAAGTTTCTTGTTCATCAAGTTATTAACTTTGAAGGCAAATCAAGTTGGAAAGAGAATTACTTGGCAAGATCGGGCCAAAACAAGACCGAATTGTCATCATCGAGCAATCGAGGAGATAATTTCGTATCAATTGGTATCAGTTATACAGGTTAAGCCAAGTTTTGTTCTTTTCCGCCATATCAAGTGGATTAAGATGTATTGGTGTGATCCCTATGATGATATTCCGCCAACTCCAAGGATACAAAGATCTGCCAAGATGGAGCCTTTTCTGGAGAGTATGGACCGGATGATTATTTGGCATGGGAGCGAGCTATTGATTACTACCTTCACTACTATGGTTATGATGAATGGGATATCCTTCCATGGGTGACTAACTACCTTGTTGGTTCTGCCCGTTCCTGATGAGGGACCATCTAGGCAGCCTCCACCGGGCGCGCCTACACTCTTTGATGGACCATTCACCCGTGCTCGAGCTAAGAAGCTACAACGCGAGATGAATGCTTTTGTAGGCTACACTATGGCTAAGGAGGCAGGAGCTTGTATGGAGTCCAAGGCCAGGGCGGTGTGTATCTTGAGCGCCGACGGAGGCTGCAGCGGCGCGCTCCAATTCCAGCGATGCGACACGCCCCGCGATGCAACGGCGCGCTCGTTCCAGCGCAGCAACGATACGGCGCGCCCCTGAGCGCGCCTGTCCGCGTGTGTGCGTGCGAGTCCGGGCACGAGCATGCTATCTTTTAGTTTTGCTGGATTTGTTTTATTGGGCCATTTCCATTTTGGGCCTTAGTTATCTTTTAGTTTTAATTAGACATTATTTCTATTGTTATTTTGTCAAGACATATAAATAGCTTAGGATGTTTTATTTTCAGGGTAGACAGCTCAGAATTTGCATTTGCTTTCTCATTGAATAGAGAGAAAACGAGAGCCTTTGGCTTTCAAACCGTGTGTGTGTTTGCAGCTTGGTTTGTTTTGGATTGTGTCAATTTCATAGAAGATTGGTGCCTTTCAACAATCACGAGCCCCTTTCTCGTGCTACAAGGCTTGCTCCTTGTTTGTGTGAGATCGTAAAGGTTGGTTTCTCGATCATTCTAGTTGGTTCTTGTCTCGTCGAGCCAAGGGTCTTCTAGTTGTTTCTAGGAGTTGATCTTCAGTCCTTTATTGAGTCGTTTCCTTGTTTCTTTGTTGCATTTGTTTGTTGTCATCGAGTCTGTTTTGTGTCTTTGAGTCGTTGCTTCCATTGTTCTCATTGAGTCGCTTTCGTTTGAATCCATTTCTGACCACTTTGTTCTTGTTTCTATTGTTTGAGTCACGAACGTCGAAGATCGGGCATCAAGCGGTTTATCCCCGCATCAAATTGGTATCAGAGCTTCGTTGACGACGTTCTTTTCCATTTCCGAGTCGATTCACCATTAGAGTCTACAAAATACCAAAAAGAGGAGTAGCGTCTACAAGGATCCGATCAGGTTTGATTAATCTCAATCTCTTTAATTAAACTTGAAAGTACTGACCAGTTTGTTGCTTGCTGAAGTGGTTTGTTTCGCCCCAGCCAAACACACCCTAAACTTCAAGTAACCGTCACCAACACACCTCCTGCCCACCACCTTCACAAAAAACGTCCATCACCTTCCTAGAACCATCAGCCACGTTTGAATTAAGTAAGGAGGAGCTGATTTAATTTAATTAAGTCAGAAATTCAATTACCTTTCCCACCTCCTATATTTAAGGTTGACTAGTTCAAAGATTCTAACAACCTTCATTTCAGCCACAAAAGCTACACCCACCTCCTACAAAGTAGCAAGACCCATTCAAATCCATTCCCACACTCTCCCAACGTCCAAATTCATACCCACCTCCTACATTTCAGCCTTGAGACTTTCCCCACCAACCACAAAATCAGGGATTGCATCCCACCACTCCCACGCCCATCACATTAAATCTGCTACATTTCTATTTTATTTTCTTGCACTTTCATATTGCATATTATTTTAGCATTTTTTTTTTTGTATTTTCGTATTTATCTTAATTATCTGAGTATTTCTGAAAAAAAAAAAAAAGAAAAGAAAGGAAAAGAAAAGAAAAGAAAAAAAAAAATTCAGAAAATCAGATTCTTTAATCTCTTATCTCTTCTTTAATTCATATCATAGTATAGCTTCCATTATTGCATACTTGTAAGTATTTTGTGTAAGTCAAAAAAAAAAGTGCAAGAATCTTCCTTTTCTCTTCGTTTCTTCCCTATTGTCGGACGCCATTGGAGTACACCTCGAACCTTCACAAAAGAGCCACCCCACGCCTCACCTAACAAACCACTCCAAGTGCACTCTTGGTTAAGGAAATCAAGGTGAGACAGGCTTAATCAAGGTTTGATCTAACTCTTTGTTTGACAATTTTCTCTTTCTCAATTCTGGTCTTGTTTATAATCGAGTCTTCTTCTCATTTTCTCTACTTCCTGTTTCTGTTTTCACTCGAGTCTTCATTTGTTTAAACCCTCTTTCCTCCAACCTTCTCTTCTCGTGTTTGATTGATCTACTAAACTTCAACTTGATTTTGATCATTTCAAAGCAGATTGCAACAACAAGCTCGATCACACCACCCGAGAGTGAGAGCGAGTGAAACACAAGCGAGGAGTTTTTTTGATTTGACTAACACTAACCATTTGCTTGTAGTGCATTGTGTGTGATCATGTCAGGAGACGAGAGAGGATCCCACCGATCCAGGAGCCCCGACCCGGTTCACCCCGATGTGTTCAACTTGTTGAGCTCTCTCAACAGCAACATGGCGCGCCTCAACTCGCGCATGGCTGCCTTGGAGGCGCAAACACTTACGACGCCTCAACCGGGAGCCGCACCGAGCGTCGCGCCAGGTACCGCGCCAACGGCGCACGATCCAGCCGTAGCGACGAGCCAAGAGCAAGGGCGCGCTCGTGAGTCCGCGCCTACGTTCCATCCGTCCAGCATGGATCCGAATTTTGCCTCCACTTCCCATCATCAAAACAGGGAAGATCACTTGAACTCAACTCATTTCCATTCTCCCGGGATTTTTGCTCAAGGGGTTCCAATTAGCCAATTACCCTCTCCCGCTAGGGAAGGGCGAAATCGTGCTAATGAATTTCATGATTTTCAGGGACATAGGAGAGCTCCGGGCCAAGAAGACCATTTCGATGAGTATGACGCCGAAGATGATGAACATTGGGAGCGCTATTCAAGGCGCGAAGACAGAGAGAGGCGTCCAAGGCGGCCTAGAGAGCCCGAGCAAGATGGAGTAGGAAAAATCAAGGTGAAGATCCCAGCCTTTGACGGCAAGTGTGATCCGGACGTCTACATGGAGTGGGAGACGAAAATTGAACAAATATGGAATTGCCATAACTTTGCCGAGCATAAAAAGGTACAACTCGCCACCCTTGAATTTTCCGGTTATGCACTAATCTGGTGGGATAATCTAGTAAAGGAAAGGAGAAGAGCTCTTGACGCACCAATAGGAACTTGGGAGCAAATGAAGGCCCTCATGAGGAGGTGTTTCATTCCCCAACATTATGCACGTGAGCTGCGTCAAAGATTGGAGAATCTCAAGCAAGGTTCAATGAGTGCCGAGGAAACTTACAATGCCATGCAAGTGGCAATGGTAAGAGCCAATGTGGATGAGGATGAAGAGTCCACAATGGCACGTTTCCTTCGAGTTTTACATCCTTCTTTAGCTAATGAGGTCGATTTATATCCATATACTACTATGACTGGTTTGTTACATTTAGCTATGAAGGTTGAGAAAAAGAACAAGGCACGGATTCTAGGAGGCCGAGGCACGAGTAACCAGCCCAACTCATGGAGGAACAACCGTGGTCAGGCCATGTCTTATGGAAAGGAAGGCGCGCCTACATAGGAACGAGGAAGCACCGCCGGCGCCTATGGAGATCAAGCTGGCCGGACCAAGTCTTCCGCGGGCACCGCGCCATCCTACAACAAGGGCCCCAATAGTGGAGCTTCGGCAGCTCCTAAGGGCAGTACCTCTAACCCTTCCTCTAGAGCTAGGGATACTGTGTGTTTTAAGTGCCAAGGTAGAGGGCACATGATGAAAGATTGCCCTAACAAGAAAACACTTTTAATCAATCATTTAGGCCAATATGAATCTGAGGAAGAAATTGATGATGTGCATGAAAATGAGCCTAATAATGATGATTTGCATGATGATGAGGATGAGATAGAGTATGAATCAGGGGAATCTTTAATTGCTAGACGTAACATGCATATAAAACCAGCCCCTTGTGAAGATAATCAACGTGAAAATCTATTTCATACTCGATGTTTAATTAAGGGTAAGGTTTGCAACATGATAATAGATAGTGGAAGTTGTTGTAACATTGCTAGTCTTGAAATGGTACAAAAACTGCAATTATCTATGACTCAACACCCTAGACCTTATAAATTGCATTGGATGAACGATTGTGGAGAACTTAAAGTGAACAAGCAAGCGCATGTTTCTATTAAATTAGGGCATTACGAGGATGTTGTTCTTTGTGATGTAGTTCCTATGCAGGCTTGTCACATTTTATTAGGTCGCCCATGGCAATATGATAGGAAGGTCACGCATGATGGATTCACCAACCGGAACACCTTCACCTACAATGGCCAAACCATAGTGCTCAAACCCATGACGCCTATGCAGGTGGCCGAGGAGTTTGACAAAAAGAAGGTAAGTAAGGTAAGTGGAGAAGGTGAGGGAAAGAAGGGGACAGCTCGGGGTAAGACGAGCTCACCTAACAATCTCCCACCCTCCAGCGCACTTTTGGCTTCCAAGCGGGAGTTAGAGACCGAGTATTTGGATGGGCAAACAACACTCATGCTCTTGTGCAAGGAGCTGAGTTTGTTGAATGAGGAACTTAGAGCCTCTTTGCCCCCACAAATTTTGGGGCTCATTGAGGAATACAATGACGTATTTCCCGATGAGATACCGGCTGGCTTACCTCCAATTAGAGGAATCGAGCATCAAATTGATCTCATTCCCGGAGCATCTTTGCCTAATAGGCCAGCCTATCGTATGAACCCCAAGGAGACTCAAGAAGTCCAATCCCAAGTCCAAGAGTTATTGGATAAGGGATACATTAGGGAAAGTTTAAGCCCTTGTGCTGTACCGGTGTTGCTAGTGCCTAAGAAAGACAACACATGGCGTATGTGTGTCGATTGTAGGGCTATTAACAACATAACGGTAAAGTATAGGCACCCCATCCCTCGTCTAGACGACATGCTAGATGAATTGCATGGAGCCACTATCTTTTCAAAGATAGATTTAAAAAGTGGCTACCATCAAATAAGGATGAAGGAGGGGGACGAATGGAAAACAGCCTTCAAGACCAAGTTTGGCCTCTATGAATGGCTTGTTATGCCATTCGGGCTTACAAACGCCCCAAGTACTTTCATGCGTCTAATGAATTATGTGCTTAGAAACTTCATAGGGAAATTTGTTGTTGTTTATTTTGATGATATTCTGATTTATAGCAAATCCCTAGAAACGCATGAAGATCATTTGAGGGAAGTACTCTCTACACTTAGATTAGAGCACTTGTATGCAAATTTGAAGAAATGTGAATTGTGCACTAATCATGTCACTTTTCTTGGGTTTGTAGTGAGCTCCAAAGGATTACAAGTAGACGAAGCCAAGATAAAGGCGATTCAAGAGTGGCCAACGCCTACCTCCATTGGCCAAGTCAGGAGCTTCCACGGCCTCGCCAGCTTCTATAGGAGATTTGTGAGGGATTTTAGCACCATTGATGCTCCCTTGACCGAAATCACTAAGAAGAGGAGTGAGTTTAAGTGGGAGAAGGCACAAGAAAGGGCATTCAACGCCCTAAAGGACAGATTGACGCATGCCCCACTGCTGGCCTTGCCCGACTTCACTCGGCCCTTCGAAGTGGAGTGTGATGCGAGTGGCATTGGAATTGGAGGCGTTCTCATGCAAGAAGGTAAGCCTATTGCCTTCTTTTCTGAAAAATTGAAAGGTGCATGTTTAAACTACTCGACTTATGATAAAGAGTTATATGCTTTGTTTCGAGTGTTAAAAACATGGCAACATTATCTTTGGCCTAGTGAATTTGTCTTGAAAACTGACCATGAATCTTTAAAACATTTCAAGAGTCAAGATAAATTAGATAGAAGGCATGGTAGGTGGATGGAATTCATTGAGACATTTCCATATGTCATAAAATATAAAAAGGGAAAGGATAATGTAGTAGCCGATGCCTTGTCACGTCGCCATGCTTTACTTGTCTCATTAGATTCTAGAGTGTTAGGATTTACTTACATTCGTGAATTATATGAGAATGATATTGATTTTGGTGATGCTTTTAAGTGCTGCATGCAAAAGGGTTCGGATGAGAAATACTACATTCATGATGGATTTTTATTTAGAGTAGATAAAGTTTGCATTCCTCGTTGCTCTTTGCGTTTATTGTTGGTTGAGGAAGCCCATAAGGGCGGCCTAATGGGACATTTTGGGAGGGATAAAACTTATCATACTCTTAGGGTTCATTTTTATTGGCCACACATGCTTAGAGACGTTGAAAATGTAGTTAAGCGTTGTGTTGATTGTTTAAGAGCCAAATCTAGGTTGATGCCACATGGACTTTACACCCCTTTGCCTACGCCTACAGCCCCTTGGGAGGATTTATCCATGGACTTTATAGTAGGGTTGCCTAGGACTAAGAAGGGGAGGGATTCAATTATGGTGGTAGTTGACCGATTCTCGAAAATGGCACACTTTGTGCCGTGCCATAAAACTGATGATGCTAGTAATGTAGCTAACTTGTTCTTTAGGGAAATAGTTAGGCTTCATGGCATACCAAAAACAATAGTGAGTGATAGGGATACCAAGTTCCTTAGCCATTTTTGGAGGACGTTATGGAATAAGCTAGGAACTAAGCTAATGTTCTCTACCTCTAGCCACCCACAAACTGATGGGCAAACTGAAGTGACCAATAGGACGTTAGCTACTATCCTTAGAACCATTATTAAAAAGAATTTGAAAATGTGGGAAGAAGCTTTACCTCATGTGGAGTTTGCTTACAATCGCACTATGCACTCATCTACTATGTTAACTCCATTTGAATGTGTTTATGGTACTAACCCACTCACCCCCTTAGATCTTACCCCATTTCCAATGAGGGAGCATGAAAGCTTTGATGCAGGAAAGCACGTTGAATTTATTAAGGAGCTGCATGCTCGAACCAAGACTCGGTTGGAGCAAAAGGCCGAGTACAATGCTAGGCGCGCCAACCATGGGCGGCGCCGCGTGATTTTCCAGCCCGGCGATTTGGTATGGGCGCATCTCAGGAAGGAGCGGTTTCCGGAGCTAAGGAAGAACAAACTGTCTCCAAGAGGCGATGGACCTTTCAAGGTGCTTCAACGGATTGGAGACAATGCTTACAAGTTAGAGCTGCCCGGGGATTATGGTGTGAGCGCCACCTTCAATGTCGCTGATCTTACGCCGTACTTAGCCGTGGATGAAGAGTTGGATTCGGGGTCGAATCCTTTCCAAGAAGGGGAGGTTGATGAGGGACCATCTAGGCAGCCTCCACCGGGCGCGCCTACACTCTTTGATGGACCATTCACCCGTGCTCGAGCTAAGAAGCTACAACGCGAGATGAATGCTTTTGTAGGCTACACTATGGCTAAGGAGGCAGGAGCTTGTATGGAGTCCAAGGCCAGGGCGGTGTGTATCTTGAGCGCCGACGGAGGCTGCAGCGGCGCGCTCCAATTCCAGCGATGCGACACGCCCCGCGATGCAACGGCGCGCTCGTTCCAGCGCAGCAACGATACGGCGCGCCCCTGAGCGCGCCTGTCCGCGTGTGTGCGTGCAAGTCCGGGCACGAGCATGCTATCTTTTAGTTTTGCTGGATTTGTTTTATTGGGCCATTTCCATTTTGGGCCTTAGTTATCTTTTAGTTTTAATTAGACATTATTTCTATTGTTATTTTGTCAAGACATATAAATAGCTTAGGATGTTTTATTTTCAGGGTAGACAGCTCAGAATGTGCATTTGCTTTCTCATTGAATAGAGAGAAAACGAGAGCCTTTGGCTTTCAAACCGTGTGTGTGTTTGCAGCTTGGTTTGTTTTGGATTGTGTCAATTTTATAGAAGATTGGTGCCTTTCAACAATCACGAGCCCCTTTCTCGTGCTACAAGGCTTGCTCCTTGTTTGTGTGAGATCGTAAAGGTTGGTTTCTCGATCATTCTAGTTGGTTCTTGTCTCGTCGAGCCAAGGGTCTTCTAGTTGTTTCTAGGAGTTGATCTTCAGTCCTTTATTGAGTCGTTTCCTTGTTTCTTTGTTGCATTTGTTTGTTGTCATCGAGTCTGTTTTGTGTCTTTGAGTCGTTGCTTCCATTGTTCTCATTGAGTCGCTTTCGTTTGAATCCATTTCTGACCACTTTGTTCTTGTTTCTATTGTTTTAGTCACGAACGTCGAAGATCGGGCATCAAGCGGTTTATCCCCGCATCACTAATCTGGCGGCAGAAACCCTAACCCTAACCCTAGTGTTCGAAACCCTAATCCCAACCCTCGACTGAACCCTAAACCTAATCCTCCCAAACCCTAGAGCCGAAACCCTAACCCTAACCCTAGAATTCAGCCTTGATCTCCCAAACCCTAAATCCCTTAGTTGTTCCTTGCCCTCCAAACAATTAACCAATTAGGAGATTTTTATGGGATTTGTGCATGTTTATTGGCTGAATTGGTTGAGTTGTATTGCAATTTAGATTAGCAATTGTTTTCCTACAGTTTTATGAGTTTTCATTCATGTTGCATGATTGATTGCGATTCATATTGCTTGATTAATACTTGTTGATTTCTGTCATTGCATCCCATCAATTCGACCTACCCATTCTTCTTTTTATTAATTTGGCTTCTAGTTGGTTTTATTGGTAGCAAAAATCACTTAGTTAAAAAAAAAATAACCCAGTCGAGTATACCCTTTTAATTTCGTCCTTTGCATTGTTGCTTTGCTTTGCTTGTTTCTTCATTATAGCACAAGAGTAGTTTGTGCATAAAATCAAAAAAAAAAGAAAAGAAAAGTGATCTACCCCAGCTAGTTTTAAGCCGCTTTCAACCCTAGTGACTGCTTGCTTAAAAAGATAGCTAAGTAGAAATCACTTTGAAGAAAAAGAGTGACGAAATAAAAGTCACTAAGCCTACCATATTTTCTGTCCTTGCATGTTGAATTTTGGCTTTATTAACTTGCATAGAGTCAATTGAGAGATTGCATGTGTTTTGGAACTCATAGAGGGACTAATTGCATTGCTTGTCTTATTGCATACTTGCCATTTGCTTAAGCTGCATATTTCCTTTAATTATCATTAGTATTCCATACCTACACTATATCTACCATTTTACTCCCTCAAATCAGCCCAAAAACTGAATTAAGTTGATTGGATTGCTTTGAGGCAAGTTTTGGCTTGATTAAGGTGTGGTATTGCTTGTTGTGATTTGCTTTAGAACACACTACTCTCTCTACTTTCTTGCTTGTTTCAGAAACAATGGTGATTCCATTAGAACCTAACCCAACTGAATTGAACCTCACTAAGGAAGCAATCGACTTCATTAGGTTGTCCATTAGTGATGGTGTGCGAGATGGCCAGGCTCGAACTGTAGAACTGGCCACGACTGCATTGGCCAGGCTCGAGCTGTAGAAAGAGGATGGGCGTGCTCGGTGGTGACTTGCCGGATGGTCCCTCATCATCCTCCCCTTCTTGAAAAGGATTCGACCTCGAATCAAGGTCTTCATCCACAGCAAGATAAGGAGTTAGATCAGCCACGTTGAATGTAGCACTCACGCCGTACTCTCCGGGCAACTCCAGTTTGTATGCATTATCACCAATGCGTTGAAGCACCTTGAAAGGCCCATCTCCACGTGGTGACAGTTTGGACTTTCGTTGCTCGGGGAACCTCTCCTTCCTCAAATGCACCCATACGAGATCTCCGGGCTGGAAAACAACCTTGCGCCGGCCCTTGTTAGCTCGATTGACATTATACTCGGCCTTTTGTTCCAGCTTGATCCTTGTCCTCTCATGTAACTCCTTAATGAACTCAACCTGTTTTCCTGCATCAAAACTTTCTTTTTCCCTCATCGGAAATGGGGTAAGATCTAAAGGAGTTAGGGGGTTAGTACCATAAACGCACTCAAATGGAGTAAGCATAGTAGATGAATGCATTGTCCTATTGTATGCAAATTCCACATGAGGCAGCATTTCTTCCCAAGATTTCAGGTTCTTCCTAATAATGGCTCTAAGGATGGTGGTTAGAGTCCTATTGGGTGACCTCGGTTTGGCCGTCGGTTTGTGGGTGGCTAGATGTGGAAAATAACAGCCTAGTACCCAACTTACCCCAAAGAGTTCTCCAAAAGTGACTAAGAAACTTCACATCCCTATCACTAACTATGGTTTTCGGCACACCATGCAGTCTAACAATTTCCCTAAAGAATAAAGAAGCTACATTAGTGGCGTCGTCTGTTTTGTGACATGCTATGAAATGAGCCATCTTAGAGAATCTGTCCACAACTACAAAAATAGAGTCTCTCCCCCTCTTAGTTCTAGGTAATCCCACTATAAAATCCATGGATATGTCTTCCCAAGGGGCTGAAGGTATGGGCAAGGGCGTATACAGGCCATGAGGTTTCAAATTAGATTTAGCCTTTAAACAACCAATGCATATCTTAATAGCATGTTCTACATCTCTAAGCATATGAGGCCAATAAAAATGTGCACGCAGCATATGATAAGTCTTATCCCTACCAAAGTGACCCATTAATCCACCCTTATGGGCTTCATCAACAAATAAAATCTCAATGAACATCTAGGAATGCAAACTTTATCCATACGAAACAGAAATCCTTCATGCACATAATAAGACTCAAACGACCCCTTTTCAAGACATGCTTTATATGCAACCCCAAAATCAGCATCATCCACATAAAGATCCTTAATATAAGCAAATCCAAGCACCCTAGAATCTAATGTGGTTAACAAGGTGTGGCGTCTAGACAAAGCATCAGCCACAACGTTATCTTTGCCCCTTTTATACTTAATAACATATGGAAATGTTTCAATGAATTCCATCCATTTACCATGTCTCCTATCAAGTTTATCTTGGCTCTTAAAGTGTTTTAGAGATTCATGGTCAGTTTTAAGCACAAATTGTTTAGGCCAGAGATAATGTTGCCATGTTTTTAACACTCGAAACAAAGCATACAATTCTTTATCATAAGTCGAGTAGTTTAAACATGCACCTTTAAGCTTTTCAGAAAAGAAGGCTACAGATTTACCTTCTTGCATGAGTACACCACCAATACCAATGCCGCTAGCGTCACACTCCACCTCGAAAGGCCTTGTGAAGTCCGGCAGCACCAACAATGGGGCGTGTGTCAATCTGTCTTTTAGGGCCTGAAATGCCCTCTCTTGCGCCTTTCCCCACTTGAACTCGCTCCTCTTCTTGGTGATCTCGGTTAATGGCGCGACAATAGTGCTAAAGTCCCTCACAAACCGCCGGTAGAAACTGGCCAGTCCATGAAAACTCCTCACTTGTCCAATTGACGTAGGCGTCGGCCAATCCTGGATCGCCTTCACCTTAGCCTCATCAACTTGCAGCCCATTCTCATTTACTACAAAACCAAGGAAAGTAACGGAAGTAGTGCACAATTCACATTTTTTCAAGTTAGCATATAAGTGCTCTAGACGCAATGTGTTAAGCACATTTCGCAAATGATCTTCATGCTCACCTACGGACTTACTATACACTAGGATATCATCAAAATACACCACTACAAACTTTCCTATGTAATGCCTCAAAACATGGTTCATTTATCTCATGAAAATGCTTGGGGCGTTAGTAAGCCCGAATGGCATAACGAGCCATTCATATAGACCGAACTTGGTCTTGAAGGCTGTTTTCCACTCGTCCCCTTCCTTCATCCGAATCTGATGGTACCCACTTTTAAGATCGATTTTTGAAAAGATAGTGGAACCATGCAGCTCGTCCAACATATCATCAAGACTAGGAATGGGGTGTCTATACTTCACCGTTATATTGTTAATTGCCCTACAATCGACACACATTCGCCATGTGTTGTCTTTCTTAGGCACTAACAATACCGGTACAGCACAGGGGCTTAAACTCTCCCTTATGTATTGATGCAGTGAAGCCTGCCATGTCTCAAACCGACGTCGATGAGTTGATTCGAGTGCCTTCTGACGGACCAATCACAAGAAGTCGAGCTAAGAAGATTGCTCAAGGCACAACAACGATCTTGGTTCGATTGGCAGCGGTTATTGAAGAGCCTAGCAAGGCGAAGTGGGTCTCGTGCATTCGACATCAATTGAGGCCGGATTCCATGGATTGATTATATGGGGGCCGAAATTCACTATTTCTTTATTTAGAAACATGTATTAATTTGTCTCACTTTAGGGCTGAATTTAGTAAGTGACTGGGTGAGATAAATTGGTATATGGGTCAAAGTCAACCCTTTGACTTGACCATTCTAAATGGAGAAAATATCTATCTATTTATTTTATTATAGGCGTGTGAACTTAATTAAATAATGTAGAGAAATCAGCCAATAGGTTTATGTTAGTTGGTTGATTTTCTCTCTCCTGGTTGTTAGAGATATTTCCTCTCTCCTGGTTGTTAGAGATATTTTTAGTTTGTTAGAGATATATTAAGTTGTTAGGATTATTTCCTTAAATAAATAATTCAGCTATGATTTATTTATTTAAGGGAATCTAGTTAGATTTAATTAGATATTATTATATCTTGGGAAGCAAGCAAAGGAGACCCATTCTCCCCATCTAGGGCCGGCCATTCCCCTTCCTTGCTCCCCAAGTATTAGCTTTTGTATTCTCTATTTATACTCTTGTTATTTCATTCAATAAAATCAGCTTGAGATTAGATAAACCCTAAGAAAGGTTTATCTAGTCATTGGGCTCAAAAATACAATTGTGTTGTGTGCATTGCAATCTCGAGATCGTCATCACCAGAATTCGAATTTTCTCTCTCTCGTGTTCTTAAATTCGAAAATTCAGATTGTGTTGATAAGTTATTCATCTAGTTTAGTTCTAGGTTGATTGTTAAAGATCGAACCTAGTTCATCAGTTGAATTTAGCGTTAGAGCCAATTCAATTGAACTATCTATTTGAATCTTCCTATCAATTTCGATCCATTCAATTCATAATCATTCAAATCAGTTTGTTACTTGCATCACAAGGAGTTCTAAAGTTGAAAGCTTTTGTAGGATTGAATTGATTTGCTGGCAAGATCGGGTTCCTGTGTGGTCAAATACGAGGTTTCTGAGGAGTAATCCGAGGCGATCACGTATCAAGTGGTATCAGAATCCAACGTCTCGCCAAGTAATTGTTTCTGTCCTTAATTTGCTTTCTAATTGATTTGATTCAGTTTTTGCTCCCAAAAATCCCACCTTTACCTAAAGTTTGAATTTTTGAGACCAAAAGATTGAATTTTTCACCACCACCACCATATTTCCGCCACCCAACCACCACGAACCGCCACCACCACACCAAACTGGTGTCGCTCGTCTGGACCGCACCACCACTCACCACCAGCCGAGCCTAACCACACCACCCCCATCCAATTCGGACTCGCCTAACCCTAGTTCGCCCACCCAAACCCTAACCCTAACCCTAATCTGGCGGCAGTCCAAACCCAAACCCTAACCCTAGTTGCGAGAAACCCTAGGTAACCCTAATTCTCGCAAACCCTAGTTCGAACCCTACCAATCCCTCAAACCCTAGATCCAAATCCGCAAACCCTAACCCTAGCCTTCAGCCGAGATCACCAAACCCTAATTCCTTGTTGTTGCTTGCCCTCCAAGTAATAACCCATCTAGGAGATTTTAAGGGATTTGTTGCATGCTTTTGGTTGTATTGGTTGAGTTTTGTTGCAATTAAGAGTAGCAATTGTCTTCCTACAATTTTTATGAGTTTTTATTTCATGTTGCATGATCAATAGAGATTCATATTGCTTGTTTGATATTTGCTAATTTCTGTCATTGCATCCCATCAAATTCGACCTACCCGTTCTTCTTTTGTTAATTTGGCTTCTAGTTGGTTTCATTGGTAGCAAAAGTCACTTAGTTAAAAAAAAAAAAAAAAAATTCAGTTCGTGTATACCCTTTTTAGTTTCGTCCTTTGCATTGTTGCTTTGCTTTGCTTGTTTCTTCATTATAGCACAAGAGTAGTTTGTGCATAAAATCAAAAAAAAAAAAAAAAAAAACAGAAAAGAAAAGTGATCTACCCCAGCTAGTTTTAAGCCAATTTCAACCCTAGTGACTGCTTGCTTAAAAAGATAGCTAAGTAGAAATCACTTTGAAGAAAAAGAGTGACGACATAAAAGTCACTAAGCCTACCATATTTTCTGTCCTTGCATGCTGAATTTTGGCTTTATTAACTTGCATAGAGTCAATTGAGAGATTGCATGTGTTTTAGAGCTCATAGAGGGATTATTTGCATTGCTTGTCTTATTGCATATTTGCCATTTGCTTAAGCTGCATATTTCCTTTAAATATCATTAGTATTCCATACCTACACTATATCTACCATTTTACTCCCTCAAAACAGCCCAAAAACTGAATTAAGTTGATTGGATTGCTTTGAGGCAAGTTTTGGCTTGATCAAGGTGTGGTATTGCTTGTTTTGATTTACTTTAGAACACACTACTCTCTCTACCTTCTTGCTTGTTTCAGGAACAATGGTGATTCCATCAGAACCTAACCCAACTGAATTGAGTCTCACTAAGGAGGCAATCGACTTCATTAGGTTGTCCATTAGTGAAGGTGTGCGCGATGGCCAGGCTCGAGCTGTAGAACTGGCCACGGCTGCATTGGCTCCACAACTAAAGCATTTAGAGGAACAACTTGCAATATTGGTTGATTCATCTCAAGCTAGTCGCAAGAGCACCCCTGCAGTCGATCTTACAAGTGACCCAAATCAAGCCTCGGGTAGCGACAAAGGCAAGCAACAACTAGTGGATGACGAACATGATGTGCTTGCTAGCTACAACAAAGATAATGATCCCCCGGCTCACTACTCCCCCACAGCAGGCCGAGGTAGAGGAAGAGGCAACGGGTCGAGGACTCCACCGGTTACTCATCAACAATTCTATAATCAGCCACAAAACCGGTATCCTCAAGCCACTCATCAACAATATCAACAATACAACAACTCTTTTGATGATGTGACGTATGGCTATCCCGGGGAAGAAAGGCGCCCATGGCATCCTCCCCTAGATGATTTCTATAACCAAGCTGAGGTTGTAGAGGATCTCCCACCAGCTTATGGAGTACAAAGGCCGAACAACAACAACAACGTTAACCAAGCTGTAAATCAGATTGGGAAACGTGATATAAAGATCAAGATAGAGCCATTCAATGGAGAGCTTAATCCGGAGAAGTATCTAGAGTGGGAACAGGCTACAAATTTCATTCTAGATCACATGGGATATGAAGAATGGGAGAAAGTTGCTGTTGTTTTCATCCACTTTATTGGGACCGCTAGAAATTGGTGGTTTAGAATGAAGGAGGATCGAATTAGAAAGGCCTTACCACCAATTGAAACTTGGGGCCAGCTGAAGTTTGTAATGAGGAAGAAATATGTGCCTGAAGAGCATACCGAGCACATGAGATTGAAAGTTGTAACTTGCAAACAAGGCACCAAGTCTCCAACCGAGTACTTCAATGAGCTAGAGGATCTGAGTTTTAAAGCGGGAATTCATCATTCCCAACGGTCTCTAAGGACCCAATTCATGGCTGGACTGAATCAAAGCATTCAAGACACATTGGAGATTCAACAAATCAAGGATCTCAATGCCTTAGTACATTCAGCCCAACTACTCTATGAGCAGCAACAAAGGAAGAAGAAGGAAGCTTGGAATGCTACAAAAAGGTATGGCCCTAATCCTAGTTCAAATTCCAACTCTTATTCTTCTAACTCTTCTATGCAGCAAAAGGGAGCTTCTAGCTCACCTAAACCAACAGGTTTTCAAGGCCAAAGGCGTCCCACCAATGGACCTCCAAATCAGCCTAGAACACGTGATTTAGTGTGCTACAAGTGTCAAGGACGAGGTCACTATGCCAAGGATTGTCCAAATCTAAAGCAAGTGCTTCTCACCACCAATGGAGGATATGTGAGTGATGAAGATATAACTCCAAATCAAGTGGAGGAGGACAGTATTGGACAAGAAGAGGAGGACGTAGAGGCCATTGAACCAGATTGCACCGAACAGCCTCTAACTTTGGTAACAATGCGTACTCTTACTTTACAAGAAACACCTAGGCTAGATCAAAGGGAAAACATTTTTCATACTAGGTGTACAGTAAAGAATCAAGTGTTATGCATGATAATTGATAGTGGTAGCTGCTGTAACATTATTAATGCTAAGGTAGTTGATCACTTGCAATTAAAAACCCAACCTAGGGCTACTAGTTATGGTCTCAATGGAATTAATGATTCAGAAGGTCCTAATCTTGTCACCCATCAGTGTTTAGTCCGTGTTGCTATTGGTACTTATGTTGATGACATTATGTGTGATGTAGTAAACATGGAATGCACTCATATATTGTTAGGAAGACCATGGTTATTTGATAGGAGAGTGATTTATGATGGTATGTTAAACACCTATTCTTTTAACTATGATGGGAGGAGAGTTTCTCTTCTACCCTTGTCTCCTCAACAAGTTCTACAGGATCAGGTACGTCGAGATCAAGCTAGGGCACTTAGGTGTGCCAAGGAAGAGAAAGAAGAGGCTGATTCAACGGCCAAAGCAGCGGCCCGGCGTTCGGCGCCCGACGCGTCGACAAAGCCAAGCGGCGTTTCCCAGTCTCCACCCGAGCGTTCTGGCTCAAGCTTTGGGACAACATCAAAAACAGGTGGAGCTACTGTTTGGGACGAAAAACGCCGAGAAAATGTCCCTAAAACGCCCAAAGTGCCGAACAACACTTCCAGCAGTGCATCTGGGACGAAAACTGGGCTACCTCCCAATCCACTCGAGCGTTTTGGCTCAAATTTTGGGAGCAATTCAGAGACTCAGAGAGCTACAAATATGGAAAAATAACACCTACAGAAAGAGCCAAAAATCGGCTTGAAAGGCAGTGTAGAACAGCGCTCTCTTGTGACTCAGTCTAGTATTTCTTTCCCTAACTCTTCTTGTTTACTTCTTATGAGGAAAGAGATACTTATTATTAGTCAAGATATTTCACATCTTCCAAAGTGTCTACAGGATCTATTACAGGAGTTTGAAGATGTGATGCCTGAAGAGTTGCCAGAAGGCCTTCCACCAATTAGAGGCATTGAGCATCAAATCGATTTGGTGCCCGGCGCTTCATTACCAAACCGTGCAGCCTATAGAGCAAGTCCAGAAGAGACCGCTGAGCTTCAAAGACAAGTGCAAGATCTCATGGACAAAGGCTATGTGCGTGAATCTCTCAGCCCATGCGCGGTTCCGGTGATTTTGGTGCCAAAGAAGGATGGCACATGGAGAATGTGTGTTGATTGTAGAGCGATCAACCAAATAACAGTTAAGTACCGTCACCCCATCCCTAGACTAGATGATATGCTTGATGAGTTACATGGTGCTAATTTCTTTTCTAAAATTGATTTAAGAAGTGGGTACCATCAAATTAGGATGAGGGAAGGGGATGAATGGAAAACTGCCTTTAAAACTAAGTATGGCTTATATGAATGGTTAGTAATGCCTTTTGGATTAACTAATGCACCTAGTACTTTTATGAGGCTTATGAACCATGTCTTAAGAAGATACTTAGGCAGATTTGTTGTAGTCTACTTTGATGATATCTTAATCTATAGCAAAACCATGCATGAACATGTAGATCATCTTAGGGCTGTTTTGGACACTTTAAGGTTAGAAAAGCTTTATGTTAACTTGAAAAAGTGTTCTTTTTGCTCCGAGTCTACCATTTTTCTTGGTTTTGTTGTGTCTAAAGGTGGATTGAAGGTAGATGAAGACAAGATCAAGGCAATCAAAGAATGGCCCCAGCCGACCACACCAACAATGGTCAGATCATTTCTCGGCTTAGCTGGCTTCTACAGGAGATTTGTGCGTGATTTTAGCACAATTGCAGCACCCCTCCACGAGCTTACAAAGAAGGATACGGCTTTTAAATGGAGGGAGCAACAAGAGAACGCCTTCAACACTTTGAAGGACAGATTATGCCACGCCCCAGTGCTTCAACTCCCTGACTTCTCCAAGGCATTCGAGATAGAGGTGGACGCTTCTGGACATGGCATAGGAGGCGTGCTCTTACAAGACAAGAAACCCATTGCTTATTTTAGTGAAAAGCTTAGTGGGGCTGAGTTGAATTACCCTACTTATGATAAAGAGTTGTATGCTTTAATTAGGGTCCTGAAAACTTGGTCTCATTATTTGTGGCCTAAAGAGTTTGTAATCCATTCTGATCATGAGGCCTTGAAATACTTGAAAGGCCAATCCAGACTCAGCAGGCGACATGCAAGATGGGTTGAATTCATGGAGACCTTTCCTTATGTTGTTAAACATAAGAAAGGCAAGGAGAATGTGGTAGCTGACGCCCTTTCTCGGAGGTATGTACTCTTGAACCTATGTGATGTTAAGATCCTTGGATTTGCAATGATTAGGGAATTATATGCTAGTGATCCTCACTTTGCTGAAATCTATAGGAATTGCATGTCTAGGGGTGAAATAGATACCTACTTTATTGATGATGGATACTTGTTTAAAGCTGGAAAATTGTGCATTCCTTCATCTAGTATACGTAGGCTTCTAACTAAAGAGGTTCATGAATCAAGAGGACATAGGGGTTTAGAAAAGACTTTAGAAGGTTTAAAAGAACACTACTATTGGCCTAAAATGAGTAATTATGTGCTGAGATTTGTCAAGAGTTGTGTTGTTTGTGCTAAAGCTAAGTCTAGGCTTCACCCCTATGGTTTGTACCAGCCTTTACCCATTCCTAGTTCACCTTGGGAAGACATTTCTATGGATTTCATTGTAGGTTTGCCTAGAACTAGGAAGGGTAGAGATTCTATCTTTGTAGTGGTAGATAGATTTTCCAAAATGGCTCACTTTATTCCATGTCACACGACTGATGATGCTGTGCATATTGCTGATTTGTTCTTTAAGGAAATTGTTAGATTGCATGGCATTCCTTGTTCTATTGTGTCAGATCGTGATGCTAAATTTTTGAGTTATTTTTGGAAGAGTCTATGGTCTAAATTGGGAACTAAATTGCTGTTTTCTACCTCATGTCACCCACAAACTGATGGGCAAACGGAAGTTACTAATCGAACGTTAGGGGTTTTACTTAGAACTATGCTTAAAGCTAACCTCAAACGTTGGGAAGATGTGTTGCCTTTTGTGGAGTTTGCTTATAACAGGTCAATCCATTCAGCCACAAAGATGACCCCTTTTGAGGTTGTTTATGGGCTGAATCCGAGGACGCCGGTGGATATGACGCCTCAGCCATACAAGGGAAAAGAGAATTTTGAAGCTAACAAGAGGGCTGAGTTTGTGAAGAAGCTACATGAGAGGACGAAGATGCACTTGGAGAGGAAATCCATGAAGTACAAGGCCCATGCTGATAAGGGTCGGAAACAGGTTATCTTTGAAGAAGGAGATCTTGTTTGGGTGCATCTAAGGAAGGAAAGGTTCCCAAATCAAAGGAAGAACAAGTTAGATCAGAGAGGAGATGGACCATTTCGTATCATCAGGAAAATCGGCCCTAATGCATATCATGTTGACATGCCTGGTGAGTATGGTGTCCATCCGACTTTTAATGTGGCTGATCTATCTCTTTATGTGCCAGATTTTGATTCCGACGTCGAATCAGAGACGATTCGAGCTCAAGTGGAGGAGAATGATGCAGTGAAGCCTGCCATGTCTCAAACCGACGTCGATGAGTTGATTCGAGTGCCTTCTGACGGACCAATCACAAGAAGTCGAGCTAAGAAGATTGCTCAAGGCACAACAACGATCTTGGTTCGATTGGCAGCGGTTATTGAAGAGCCTAGCAAGGCGAAGTGGGTCTCGTGCATTCGACATCAATTGAGGCCGGATTCCATGGATTGATTATATGGGGGCCGAAATTCACTATTTCTTTATTTAGAAACATGTATTAATTTGTCTCACTTTAGGGCTGAATTTAGTAAGTGACCGGGTGAGATAAATTGGTATATGGGTCAAAGTCAACCCTTTGACTTGACCATTCTAAATGGAGAAAATATCTATCTATTTATTTTATTATAGGCGTGTGAACTTAATTAAATAATGTAGAGAAATCACCCAATAGGCTTATGTTAGTTGGTTGATTTTCTCTCTCCTGGTTGTTAGAGATATTTTCTCTCTCCTGGTTGTTAGAGATATTTTTAGTTTGTTAGAGATATATTAAGTTGTTAGGATTATTTCCTTAAATAAATAATTCAGCTATGATTTATTTATTTAAGGGAATCTAGTTAGATTTAATTAGATATTATTATATCTTGGGAAGCAAGCAAAGGAGACCCATTCTCCCCATCTAGGGCCGGCCATTCCCCTTCCTTGCTCCCCAAGTATTAGCTTTTGTATTCTCTATTTATACTCTTGTTATTTCATTCAATAAAATCAGCTTGAGATTAGATAAACCCTAAGAAAGGTTTATCTAGTCCTTGGGCTCAAAAATACAATTGTGTTGTGTGCATTGCAATCTCGAGATCGTCATCACCAGAATTCGAATTTTCTCTCTCTCGTGTTCTTAAATTCGAAAATTCAGATTGTGTTGATAAGTTATTCATCTAGTTTAGTTCTAGGTTGATTGTTAAAGATCGAACCTAGTTCATCAATTGAATTTAGCGTTAGAGCCAATTCAATTGAACTATCTATTTGAATCTTCCTATCAATTTCGATCCATTCAATTCATAATCATTCAAATCAGTTTGTTACTTGCATCACAAGGAGTTCTAAAGTTGAAAGCTTTTGTAGGATTGAATTGATTTGCTGGCAAGATCGGGTTCCTGTGTGGTCAAATACGAGGTTTCTGAGGAGTAATCCTGATACAAATCAAGGGTGGATCCAAGCGAATGATTCGTTGAAGACGAATGGAGGCCAAAAACCAAGACCATTACTAAGGTCCCGAGCATTTAAGTTCAAGAAGGTTTTCATGAAATTGATACTATCTCTTCAAAATATCCATCCATGGCGTCCAAGGCCAGCAAGGAAGAGAATCAAGTCACAAAAGTTCGGAAAGTAAGAAGCCCGTCAAATGGAAAACAGTGCTCAGTAAACTGGTCATAACTTGGGCTAGAAAATTCATCTCAAGTCCGATAAGTACTCGTTGGAAAGATCATTAAAAGTTCTACAACTTTGTAGTTTACATCAAATCCAAAATCCAACAGCGAAGGACCGAAAAGTGGGTTTTACTGAGAGCTGTTCAAGTCTTACGGGAATCTTATCTTTAGTTTAAATTTCTATCTTTATTTATTTTATTTATGGACGTTTTATGCTAGAATAATTAGAGATTTCGACCATAGGCATATGTTAGTGGTTGATAATCTCTCTCCTATGTTTTTATTATCTTTTAGATATTTTGAGTTTGTTAGGATATTTTCTTAAATAAATAAATCAGCCATGATTTATTTTATTTAAGGAAATCTAGATAGATATAGTTATAGATATTTTATTATATCTTTGGAAGCAAGACATGGTGATACGTGATTACCCCGGAATCCTCCGTAGAAACCTCGTATATGACCCACACAAGTCCCGATCTTGCCAGCAAATCAATTCAATCCTACAAAAGCTTCCAACTTTAGTTTCCTTGTGGCGCAAGTAATGAAAATTCGAAATGGAACGAAGCGAAATCTGGTTCGAACACTTAAGATTGAATCAAAAGGGATAGTTCAACTGGATTGGCTCTAACGCTAAATCCAATTGATAAACTAGATTGATTTTTAACAATCAAAACTAGAACTAATCAATTGACCAATTTGAAGGAACAAACTGATTTAGTCGCGAGAACAAGAGAGAGAATTCGGCTATTGAGAGTTGCTCGATCGAATGAACTTGAATGCTAGAACACTTGTGTTTTTGGGCCCAAGAGATAGATTAAACCAATTTGGGTTTAATCTCTCTCAAGCTGATTTTTATTAATGAATTTGCAAAGTATAAATAGAGAATACAAAGCTATTCCTTGGGGAGCAAGCAAGGGGGTGTGGCCGGCCCTAGGAGAGAGGAATTAGCCTCCTTATCTTGCTTCCCAAGATATAATAATATCTAATTAAATCTAACTAGATTCCCTTAAATAAATAAATCATAGCTGAATTATTTATTTAAGGAAATAATCCTAACAACTTAAAATATCTCTAACAACCAGGAGAGAGAAAATATCTCTAACAACCAGGAGAGAGAAAATATCTCTAACAACCAGGAGAGAGAAAATCAACCACTAACATAAACCTATTGGCTGATTTCTCTACATTATTTAAGTTCACACGCCTATAATAAAATAAATAGATAGATATTTTCTCCATTTAGAATGGTCAAGTCAAAGGGTTGACTTTGACCCATATACCAATTTATCTCACCCGGTCACTTACTAAATTCAGCCCTAAAGTGAGACAAATTAATACATGTTTCTAAATAAAGAAATAGTGAATTTCGGCCCTCATATTATCAATCCATGGAATCCGGGCTCAATTGATGTCGAATGCACGAGACCCACTTCGCCTTGCTAGGCTCTTCAACAACCGCTGCCAATCGAACCAAGATCGCTGTTGTGCCTTGAGCAATCTTCTTAGCTCGACTTCTTGTGATTGGTCCGTCAGAAGGCACTCGAATCAACTCATCGACGTCGGTTTGAGACATGGCAGGCTTCACTGCATCATTCTCCTCCACTTGAGCTCGAATCGTCTCTGATTCGACGTCGGAATCAAAATCTGGCACATAAAGAGATAGATCAGCCACATTAAAAGTTGGATGGACACCATACTCACCAGGCAAGTCAACATGATATGCATTAGGGTCGATTCTCCTGATGATACGAAATGGTCCATCTCCTCTCTGATCTAACTTGTTCTTCCTTTGATTTGGGAACCTTTCCTTCCTTAGATGCACCCAAACAAGGTCTCCTTCTTCAAAGATAACCTGTTTTCGACCCTTATCAGCATGGGCCTTGTACTTCATGGATTTCCTCTCTAAGTGCATCTTCGTCCTCTCATGTAGCTTCTTCACAAACTCAGCCCTCTTGTTAGCTTCAAAACTCTCTTTTCCCTTGTATGGCTGAGGCGTCATATCCACCGGCGTCCTCGGATTCAGCCCATAAACAACCTCAAAAGGGGTCATCTTTGTGGCTGAATGGATTGACCTGTTATAAGCAAACTCCACAAAAGGCAAAACATCTTCCCAACGTTTGAGGTTAGCTTTAAGCATAGTTCTAAGTAAAACCCCTAACGTTCGATTAGTAACTTCCGTTTGCCCATCAGTTTGTGGGTGACATGAGGTAGAAAACAACAATTTAGTTCCCAATTTAGACCATAGACTCTTCCAAAAATAACTCAAAAATTTAGCATCACGATCTGACACAATAGAACAAGGAATGCCATGCAATCTAACAATTTCCCTAAAGAACAAATCAGCAATATGCACAGCATCATCAGTCGTGTGACATGGAATAAAGTGAGCCATTTTGGAAAATCTATCTACCACTACAAAGATAGAATCTCTACCCTTCCTAGTTCTAGGCAAACCTACAATGAAATCCATAGAAATGTCTTCCCAAGGAGAACTAGGAATGGGTAAAGGCTGGTACAAACCATGGGGGTGAAGTCTAGACTTAGCTTTAGCACAAACAACACAACTCTTGACAAATCTCAGCACATAATTACTCATTTTAGGCCAATAGTAGTGTTCTTTTAAACCTTCTAAAGTCTTTTCTAAACCCCTATGTCCTCTTGATTCATGAACCTCTTTAGTTAGAAGCCTACGTATACTAGATGAAGGAATGCACAATTTTCCAGCTTTAAACAAGTATCCATCATCAATAAAGTAGGTATCTATTTCACCCCTAGACATGCAATTCTTATAGATTTCAGCAAAGTGAGGATCACTAGCATATAATTCCCTAATCATTGCAAATCCAAGGATCTTAACATCACATAGGTTCAAGAGTACATACCTCCGAGAAAGGGCGTCAGCTACCACATTCTCCTTGCCTTTCTTATGTTTAACAACATAAGGAAAGGTCTCCATGAATTCAACCCATCTTGCATGTCGCCTGCTGAGTCTGGATTGGCCTTTCAAGTACTTCAAGGCCTCATGATCAGAATGGATTACAAACTCTTTAGGCCACAAATAATGAGACCAAGTTTTCAGGACCCTAATTAAAGCATACAACTCTTTATCATAAGTAGGGTAATTCAACTCAGCCCCACTAAGCTTTTCACTAAAATAAGCAATGGGTTTCTTGTCTTGTAAGAGCACGCCTCCTATGCCATGTCCAGAAGCGTCCACCTCTATCTCAAATGCCTTGGAGAAGTCAGGGAGTTGAAGCACTGGGGCGTGGCATAATCTGTCCTTCAAAGTGTTGAAGGCGTTCTCTTGTTGCTCCCTCCATTTAAAGGCCGTATCCTTCTTTGTCAGCTCGTGGAGGGGGGCTGCAATTGTGCTAAAATCACGCACAAATCTCCTGTAGAAGCCAGCCAAGCCGAGAAATGATCTGACCATTGTTGGTGTAGTCGGCTGGGGCCATTCTTTGATTGCCTTGATCTTGTCTTCATCTACCTTCAATCCACCTTTAGACACAACAAAACCAAGAAAAATGGTAGACTCCGAGCAAAAAGAACACTTTTTCAAGTTAACATAAAGCTTTTCTAACCTTAAAGTGTCCAAAACAGCCCTAAGATGATCTACATGTTCATCCATGGTTTTGCTATAGATTAAGATATCATCAAAGTAGACTACAACAAATCTGCCTAAGTATCTTCTTAAGACATGGTTCATAAGCCTCATAAAGGTACTAGGTGCATTAGTTAATCCAAAAGGCATTACTAACCATTCATATAAGCCATACTTAGTTTTAAAGGCAGTTTTCCATTCATCCCCTTCCCTCATCCTAATTTGATGGTACCCACTTCTTAAATCAATTTTAGAAAAGAAATTAGCACCATGTAACTCATCAAGCATATCATCTAGTCTAGGAATGGGGTGACGGTACTTAACTGTTATTTGGTTGATCGCTCTACAATCAACACACATTCTCCATGTGCCATCCTTCTTTGGCACCAAAATCACCGGAACCGCGCATGGGTTGAGAGATTCACGCACATAGCCTTTGTCCATGAGATCTTGCACTTGTCTTTGAAGCTCAGCGGTCTCTTCTGGACTTGCTCTATAGGCTGCACGGTTTGGTAATGAAGCGCCGGGCACCAAATCGATTTGATGCTCAATGCCTCTAATTGGTGGCAGGCCTTCCGGCAACTCTTCAGGCATCACATCTTCAAACTCCTGTAATAGATCCTGTAGACACTTTGGAAGATGTGAAATATCTTGACTAATAATAAGTATCTCTTTCCTCATAAGAAGTAAGCAAGAAGAGTTAGGGAAAGAAATACTAGACTGAGTCACAAGAGAGCGCTTTTCGACACTGCCTTTCAAGCCGATTTTTGGCTCTTTCTATAGGCGTTCTTTTTTCATATTTGCAGCTCTCTGAGTCTCTGAATTTCTCCCAAAATTTGAGCCAAAACGCTCGAGTGGATTGGGAGATAGCCCAATTTTCGTCCCAGATGCACTGCTGGGAGTGTTGCTCGGCACTTTGGGCGTTTTAGGGACATTTTCTCGGCGTTTTTCGTCCCAAACAGTATCTCCACCTGTTTTTGATGTTGTCCCAAAATTTGAGCCAGAACGCTCGGGTGGAGACTGGGAAATGCCGCTTGGCTTTGTCGACGCGTCGGGCGCCGAACGCCGGGCCGCTGCTTTGGCCGTTGAATCAGCCTCTTCTTTCTCTTCCTTGGCACGCCTAAGTGCCCTAGCTTGATCTCGACGTACCTGATCCTGTAGAACTTGTTGGGGAGACAAGGGTAGAAGAGAAACTCTCCTCCCATCATAGTTAAAAGAATAGGTGTTTAACATGCCATCATAAATCACTCTCCTATCAAATAACCATGGTCTTCCTAACAAAATATGAGTGCATTCCATGTTTACTACATCACACATAATGTCATCAACATAAGTACCAATAGCAACACGGACTAAACACTGATGGGTGACAAGATTAGGACCTTCTGAATCATTAATTCCATTGAGACCATAACTAGTAGCCCTAGGTTGGGTTTTTAATTGCAAGTGATCAACTACCTTAGCATTAATAATGTTACAGCAGCTACCACTATCAATTATCATGCATAACACTTGATTCTTTACTGTACACCTAGTATGAAAAATGTTTTCCCTTTGATCTAGCCTAGGTGTTTCTTGTAAAGTAAGAGTACGCATTGTTACCAAAGTTAGAGGCTGTTCGGTGCAATCTGGTTCAATGGCCTCTACGTCCTCCTCTTCCTGTCCAATACTGTCCTCCTCCACTTGATTTGGAGTTATATCTTCATCACTCACATATCCTCCATTGGTGGTGAGAAGCACTTGCTTTAGATTTGGACAATCCTTGGCATAGTGACCTCGCCCTTGACACTTGTAGCACACTAAATCACGTGCTCTAGACTGATTTGGAGGTCCACTGGTGGGACGCCTTTGGCCTTGAAAACCTGTTGTTTTAGGTGAGCTAGAAGCTCCCTTTTGCTGCATAGAAGAGTTAGAAGAATAAGAGTTGGAATTTGAACTAGGATTAGAGCCATACCTTTTTGTAGCATTCCAAGCTTCCTTCTTCTTCCTTTGTTGCTGCTCATAGAGTAGTTGGGCTGAATGTACTAAGGCATTGAGATCCTTGATTTGTTGAATCTCCAATGTGTCTTGAATGCTTTGATTCAGTCCAGCCATAAATTGGGTCCTTAGAGACCGTTGGGAATGATGAATTCCCGCTTTAAAACTCAGATCCTCTAGCTCATTGAAGTACTCGGTTGGAGACTTGGTGCCTTGTTTGCAAGTTACAACTTTCAATCTCATGTGCTCGGTATGCTCTTCAGGCACATATTTCTTCCTCATTACAAACTTCAGCTGGCCCCAAGTTTCAATTGGTGGTAAGGCCTTTCTAATTCGATCCTCCTTCATTCTAAACCACCAATTTCTAGCGGTCCCAATAAAGTGGATGACAACAACAGCAACTTTCTCCCATTCTTCATATCCCATGTGATCTATAATGAAGTTTGTAGCTTGTTCCCACTCTAGATACTTCTCCGGGTTAAGCTCTCCATTGAATGGTTCTATCTTGATCTTTATATCACGTTTCCCAATCTGATTTACAACTTGGTTAACGTTGTTGTTGTTGTTCGGCCGTTGTACTCCATAGGCTGGTGGGAGATCTTCTACAACCTCAGCTTGGTTATAGAAATCATCTAGGGGAGGATGCCATGGGCGCCTTTCTTCCCCGGGATAACCATATGTCACATCATCAAAAGAGTTGTTGTATTGTTGATATTGTTGATGAGTGGCTTGAGGATACCGGTTGTGTGGCTGATTATAGACTTGTTGATGAGTAACCGGTGGAGTCCTCGACCCGATGCCTCTTCCTCTACCTAGGCCTGCTGTGGGGGAGTAGTGAGCCGGGGGATCATTATCTTTGTTGTAGCTAGCAAGCACATCATGTTCGTCATCCACTAGTTGTTGCTTGCCTTTGTCGCTACCCGAGGCTTGATTTGGGTCACTTGTAAGATCGACTGCAGGGGTGCTCTTGCGACTAGCTTGAGATGAATCAACCAATATTGCAAGTTGTTCCTCTAAATGCTTTAGTTGTGGAGCCAATGCAGCCGTGGCCAGTTCTACAGCTCGAGCCTGGCCATCGCGCACACCTTCACTAATGGACAACCTAATGAAGTCGATTGCCTCCTTAGTGAGACTCAATTCAGTTGGGTTAGGTTCTGATGGAATCACCATTGTTCCTGAAACAAGCAAGAAGGTAGAGAGAGTAGTGTGTTCTAAAGTAAATCACAACAAGCAATACCACACCTTAATCAAGCCAAAACTTGCCTCAAAGCAATCCAATCAACTTAATTCAGTTTTTGGGCTGTTTTGAGGGAGTAAAATGGTAGATATAGTGTAGGTATGGAATACTAATGATATTTAAAGGAAATATACAGCTTAAGCAAATGGCAAATATGCAATAAGACAAGCAATGCAAATAATCCCTCTATGAGCTCTAAAACACATGCAATCTCTCAATTGACTCTATGCAAGTTAATAAAGCCAAAATTCAGCATGCAAGGACAGAAAATATGGTAGGCTTAGTGACTTTTATTTCGTCACTCTTTTTCTTCAAAGTGATTTCTACTTAGCTATCTTTTTAAGCAAGCAGTCACTAGGGTTGAAAGTGGCTTAAAACTAGCTGGGGTAGATCACTTTTCTTTTCTGTTTTTTTTTTTTTTTTTTGATTTTATGCACAAACTACTCTTGTGCTATAATGAAGAAACAAGCAAAGCAAAGCAACAATGCAAAGGACGAAATTAAAAAGGGTATACACGAACTGATTTTATTTTTTTTTTTTTAACTAAGTGACTTTTGCTACCAATGAAACCAACTAGAAGCCAAATTAATAACAAAAAGAAGGGGTAGGCCGAATTGATGGAAAGCAATGACAGAAATCAGCAAGTATTAATCAAGCAATATGAATCGCAATCAATCATGCAACATGAATGAAAACTCATAAAACTGTAGGAAAAACAATTGCTAATCTAAATTGCAATACAACTCAACCAAATCAGCCAATAAACATGCACAAATCCCATAAAAATCTCCTAATTGGATAATTGCTTGGAGGGCAAGGAACAACTAAGGGAATTAGGGTTTTGGAGGCTCACGGCTGGATTAGGGTTTTAGGGTTCGGTTCTAGGGTTTGGGGTATGGTAGGGTTTCAGATTAGGGGTTGCGAGAATTAGGGTTTCCTAGGGTTTCTCGCAATCTAGGGTTAGGGTTCTGCCGCCAAATTAGGGTTAGGGTTAGGCTTCACGAGAACAGGGCGGGGGCGAACTAGGGTTTAGGCTAATCCGAATTGGATGGGGGTGGTGTGGTTAGGCTCGGCTGGTGGTGAATGGTGGTGCGGTCCAGACGAGCGACACCAGTTTGGTGTGGTGGTGGTGGTTCGTGGTGGTTGGGTGGCGGAAATATGGTGGTGGTGGTGAAAAATTCAATCTTTTGGTCTCAAAAATTCTAACTTTAGGTAAAGGTGGGATTTTTGGGATCAAAAACTGAATCGAATCAATTAGAAAGCAAATTAAGGAAAGAAACAATTACTTGGCGAGACGCTGGATTATGATACCACTTGATACGTGATTACCCCGGAATCCTCCGTAGAAACCTCGTATATGACCCACACAAGTCCCGATCTTGCCAGCAAATCAATTCAATCCTACAAAAGCTTCCAACTTTAGTTTCCTTGTGGCGCAAGTAATGAAAATTCGAAATGGAACGAAGCGAAATCTGGTTCGAACACTTAAGATTGAATCAAAAGGGATAGTTCAACTGGATTGGCTCTAACGCTAAATCCAATTGATAAACTAGATTGATTTTTAACAATCAAAACTAGAACTAATCAATTGACCAATTTGAAGGAACAAACTGATTTAGTCGCGAGAACAAGAGAGAGAATTCGGCTATTGAGAGTTGCTCGATCGAATGAACTTGAATGCTAGAACACTTGTGTTTTTGGGCCCAAGAGATAGATTAAACCAATTTGGGTTTAATCTCTCTCAAGCTGATTTTTATTAATGAATTTGCAAAGTATAAATAGAGAATACAAAGCTATTCCTTGGGGAGCAAGCAAGGGGGTGTGGCCGGCCCTAGGAGAGAGGAATTAGCCTCCTTATCTTGCTTCCCAAGATATAATAATATCTAATTAAATCTAACTAGATTCCCTTAAATAAATAAATCATAGCTGAATTATTTATTTAAGGAAATAATCCTAACAACTTAAAATATCTCTAACAACCAGGAGAGAGAAAATATCTCTAACAACCAGGAGAGAGAAAATATCTCTAACAACCAGGAGAGAGAAAATCAACCACTAACATAAACCTATTGGCTGATTTCTCTACATTATTTAAGTTCACACGCCTATAATAAAATAAATAGATAGATATTTTCTCCATTTAGAATGGTCAAGTCAAAGGGTTGACTTTGACCCATATACCAATTATCTCACCCGGTCACTTACTAAATTCAGCCCTAAAGTGAGACAAATTAATACATGTTTCTAAATAAAGAAATAGTGAATTTCGGCCCTCATATTATCAATCCATGGAATCCGGGCTCAATTGATGTCGAATGCACGAGACCCACTTCGCCTTGCTAGGCTCTTCAACAACCGCTGCCAATCGAACCAAGATCGCTGTTGTGCCTTGAGCAATCTTCTTAGCTCGACTTCTTGTGATTGGTCCGTCAGAAGGCACTCGAATCAACTCATCGACGTCGGTTTGAGACATGGCAGGCTTCACTGCATCACATGGGTTACTTGCTCTCCAAGGATCAGCTTTGTATCTCTATTTATACTTTGCAAATTCATTAATAAAAATCAGCTTGAGAGAGATTAAACCCTAATTGGTTTAGTCTATCTCTCGGGCCCTTAAAATTCCAGATTTCTTGTGTGATTAATTACATTGATCGATCCACCTTGTTTTCATTCCAAATTTCAGATTTGAGTTTATAGAATCATCAATTTGATTGTTCTAGTTGGATTGTTAAAGATCTCAACTAGTTTGTCAGTTGAAATAGCGTTCGAGCCTTTCAATTGAACTATCATCTTGAGAAGTTCTATTCATTCAAATCTCCTTTCTCTTACTCTTCAATTTCTGATTCGTTCTTTGTTCCTTGTGTGTCAAGTACAACGATGCATATTCAACCGAAACTCAGTCACTGTGATTACAATGACCCTCTACCGACTTCTCTCAATGCTTGCTTTGATCGCATAGAGGCGCTAATCGCAACACTAATGAAGATTTTTCCACCAGTCCAAAAAGAAGTCCACAAAGTTGATCAAGATGAAGACATCACTATTGCAAAGCTTCCTGACATAGTGATTGCTCCCGATTGGTGTGGTCAACCAATAATCTTAGAAGAAGTCTATCAAGAGCACCCTACTTTTGATGAAGAGCCATTGGTTATCAACACCGCATCAACTTCAGTCATGCAAGTTGTTGTAATGCCTAGCTCGGATGTTTCCACGGGTCCGTCTCTTTCTGATTTCAAATTATTAATTACTGAATCTCCCGTTGCATCTACATACAACGTCGAATCGAGGACGATTCGAGGCCAAGTAGGGGAGAATGATACAAATCAAGGGTGGATCCAAGCGAATGATTCGTTGAAGACGAATGGAGGCCAAAAACCAAGACCATTACTAAGGTCCCGAGCATTTAAGTTCAAGAAGGTTTTCATGAAATTGATACTATCTCTTCAAAATATCCATCCATGGCGTCCAAGGCCAGCAAGGAAGAGAATCAAGTCACAAAAGTTCGGAAAGTAAGAAGCCCGTCAAATGGAAAACAGTGCTCAGTAAACTGGTCATAACTTGGCTAGAAAATTCATCTCAAGTCCGATAAGTACTCGTTGGAAAGATCATTAAAAGTTCTACAACTTTGTAGTTTACATCAAATCCAAAATCCAACAGCGAAGGACCGAAAAGTGGGTTTTACTGAGAGCTGTTCAAGTCTTACGGGAATCTTATCTTTAGTTTAAATTTCTATCTTTATTTATTTTATTTATGGACGTTTTATGCTAGAATAATTAGAGATTTCGACCATAGGCATATGTTAGTGGTTGATAATCTCTCTCCTATGTTTTTATTATCTTTTAGATATTTTGAGTTTGTTAGGATATTTTCTTAAATAAATAAATCAGCCATGATTTATTTTATTTAAGGAAATCTAGATAGATATAGTTATAGATATTTTATTATATCTTTGGAAGCAAGACATGGGTTACTTGCTGATGAGGGACCATCTAGGCAGCCTCCACCGGGCGCGCCTACACTCTTTGATGGACCATTCACCCGTGCTCGAGCTAAGAAGCTACAACGCGAGATGAATGCTTTTGTAGGCTATACTATGGCTAAGGAGGCAGGAGCTTGTATGGAGTCCAAGGCCAGGGCGGTGTGTATCTTGAGCGCCGACGGAGGCTGCAGCGGCGCGCTCCAATTCCAGCGATGCGACACGCCCCGCGATGCAACGGCGCGCTCGTTCCAGCGCAGCAACGATACGGCGCGCCCCTGAGCGCGCCTGTCCGCGTGTGTGCGTGCGAGTCCGGGCACGAGCATGCTATCTTTTAGTTTTGCTGGATTTGTTTTATTGGGCCATTTCCATTTTGGGCCTTAGTTATCTTTTAGTTTTAATTAGACATTATTTCTATTGTTATTTTGTCAAGACATATAAATAGCTTAGGATGTTTTATTTTCAGGGTAGACAGCTCAGAATTTGCATTTGCTTTCTCATTGAATAGAGAGAAAACGAGAGCCTTTGGCTTTCAAACCGTGTGTGTGTTTGCAGCTTGGTTTGTTTTGGATTGTGTCAATTTCATAAAAGATTGGTGCCTTTCAACAATCACGAGCCCCTTTCTCGTGCTACAAGGCTTGCTCCTTGTTTGTGTGAGATCGTAAAGGTTGGTTTCTCGATCATTCTAGTTGGTTCTTGTCTCGTCGAGCCAAGGGTCTTCTAGTTGTTTCTAGGAGTTGATCTTCAGTCCTTTATTGAGTCGTTTCCTTGTTTCTTTGTTGCATTTGTTTGTTGTCATCGAGTCTGTTTTGTGTCTTTGAGTCGTTGCTTCCATTGTTCTCATTGAGTCGCTTTCGTTTGAATCCATTTCTGACCACTTTGTTCTTGTTTCTATTGTTTGAGTCACGAACGTCGAAGATCGGGCATCAAGCGGTTTATCCCCGCATCAAATTGGTATCAGAGCTTCGTTGACGACGTTCTTTTCCATTTCCGAGTCGATTCACCATTAGAGTCTACAAAATACCAAAAAGAGGAGTAGCGTCTACAAGGATCCGATCAGGTTTGATTAATCTCAATCTCTTTAATTAAACTTGAAAGTACTGACCAGTTTGTTGCTTGCTGAAGTGGTTTGTTTCGCCCCAGCCAAACACACCCTAAACTTCAAGTAACCGTCACCAACACACCTCCTGCCCACCACCTTCACAAAAAACGTCCATCACCTTCCTAGAACCATCAGCCACGTTTGAATTAAGTAAGGAGGAGCTGATTTAATTTAATTAAGTCAGAAATTCAATTACCTTTCCCACCTCCTATATTTAAGGTTGACTAGTTCAAAGATTCTAACAACTTTCATTTCAGCCACAAAAGCTACACCCACCTCCTACAAAGTAGCAAGACCCATTCAAATCCATTCCCACACTCTCCCAACGTCCAAATTCATACCCACCTCCTACATTTCAGCCTTGAGACTTTCCCCACCAACCACAAAATCAGGGATTGCATCCCACCACTCCCACGCCCATCACATTAAATCTGCTACATTTCTATTTTATTTTCTTGCACTTTCATATTGCATATTATTTTAGCATTTTTTTTTTGTATTTTCGTATTTATCTTAATTATCTGAGTATTTCTGAAAAAAAAAAAAGAAAAGAAAGGAAAAGAAAAGAAAAGAAAAAAAAAATTCAGAAAATCAGATTCTTTAATCTCTTATCTCTTCTTTAATTCATATCATAGTATAGCTTCCATTATTGCATACTTGTAAGTATTTTGTGTAAGTCAAAAAAAAAAGTGCAAGAATCTTCCTTTTCTCTTCGTTTCTTCCCTATTGTCGGACGCCATTGGAGTACACCTCGAACCTTCACAAAAGAGCCACCCCACGCCTCACCTAACAAACCACTCCAAGTGCACTCTTGGTTAAGGAAATCAAGGTGAGACAAGCTTAATCAAGGTTTGATCTAACTCTTTGTTTGACAATTTTCTCTTTCTCAATTCTGGTCTTGTTTATAATCGAGTCTTCTTCTCATTTTCTCTACTTCCTGTTTCTGTTTTCACTCGAGTCTTCATTTGTTTAAACCCTCTTTCCTCCAACCTTCTCTTCTCGTGTTTGATTGATCTATTAAACTTCAACTTGATTTTGATCATTTCAAAGCAGATTGCAACAACAAGCTCGATCACACCACCCGAGAGTGAGAGCGAGTGAAACACAAGCGAGGAGTTTTTTTGATTTGACTAACACTAACCATTTGCTTGTAGTGCATTGTGTGTGATCATGTCAGGAGACGAGAGAGGATCCCACCGATCCAGGAGCCCCGACCCGGTTCACCCCGATGTGTTCAACTTGTTGTGCTCTCTCAACAGCAACATGGCGCGCCTCAACTCGCGCATGGCTGCCTTGGAGGCGCAAACACTTACGACGCCTCAACCGGGAGCCGCACCGAGCGTCGCGCCAGGTACCGCGCCAACGGCGCACGATCCAGCCGTAGCGACGAGCCAAGAGCAAGGGCGCGCTCGTGAGTCCGCGCCTACGTTCCATCCGTCCAGCATGGATCCGAATTTTGCCTCCACTTCCCATCATCAAAACAGGGAAGATCACTTGAACTCAACTCATTTCCATTCTCCCGGGATTTTTGCTCAAGGGGTTCCAATTAGCCAATTACCCTCTCCCGCTAGGGAAGGGCGAAATCGTGCTAATGAATTTCATGATTTTCAGGGACATAGGAGAGCTCCGGGCCAAGAAGACCATTTCGATGAGTATGACGCCGAAGATGATGAACATTGGGAGCGCTATTCAAGGCGCGAAGACAGAGAGAGGCGTCCAAGGCGGCCTAGAGAGCCCGAGCAAGATGGAGTAGGAAAAATCAAGGTGAAGATCCCAGCCTTTGACGGCAAGTGTGATCCGGACGTCTACATGGAGTGGGAGACGAAAATTGAACAAATATGGAATTGCCATAACTTTGCCGAGCATAAAAAGGTACAACTCGCCACCCTTGATGATACGGGGTTAACCGTGATTGGCCCGATCTTCGACAATCAACGACTCAGCAAACAAAGGGAAACAAGCAAACGATTAGAAATGCAACAAAAGGACTCGACAAACTGAAAATGGAAAGGAAATAATGAGACTCAAATGAAAACGATAGGGAAAATGAGATCAACCAAATGAAACAACAAAAAGACCCTCGTTGCTTTGAAAACGAGAACCAGATTGAATGATCAAGTGACCAACCTTGTACGACTTCACACAATCAAGGATCCAGCCTTGAAAGCACGAAGAAGATGCTCGTATTCGACTAGCACACCAACTATGATCGATAATTGATGCAAACAAGACAAACCAAGCTGAAATTGCAATACTTTGAAGAACAAGTCTTCGATTCTCACTATGGAGAGAAAACACTCAGTTTTATGATAAAGGTTTCTAATCTGAAATAATAACCACTAGAAGCTATTTATATGTCTTCCTAATAATCAGAAAATAGCTAGAAAAAGTCTAAGTAAAACAATTAAAGAGGGCGGCCCAAAATGGCCTAACAAGCCCAAGCAACGCACACATGTGCGGGGCACCGCTGGCGCGCGCGCTTGTGCCCAGCCTAGGCACCGCTGCGCCGGTGCCTCAATCTGGCACTTCGTGGCTTGAATCCTTGGCGACGAGGCTGCTCATGAATAATGGCTTTTTCTCAGGGGCATTCTTGGCTTCCTTGTCTCCATGGTACGCCACAAATGCAAACAAGTCCCTTTGAAGCTTCTTGGCTCGCGCCCTTGTCATTGGACCATCAAAGAGGATGGGCGTGCTCGGTGGTGGCTTGACGGATGGCCCCTCATCATCCTCCCCTTCTTGAAAAGGATTCGACCTCGAATCAAGGTCTTCATCCACAGCAAGATAAGGAGTTAGATCAGCCACGTTGAATGTAGCACTCACGTCGTACTCTCCGGGCAACTCCAGCTTGTATGCGTTATCACCAATGCGTTGAAGCACCTTGAAAGGCCCATCTCCACGTGGTGACAGTTTGGACTTTCGTTGCTCGGGGAACCTCTCCTTCCTCAAATGCACCCATACTAGATCGCCGGGCTGGAAAATAACCTTGCGCCGTCCCTTGTTAGCTCGGTTGGCATTATACTCGACCCTTTGTTCCAGCTTGATCCTTGTCCTCTCATGTAACTCCTTAATGAACTCAACCTGTTTTCCTGCATCAAAGCTTTCTTTTTCCCTCATTGGAAATGGGGTAAGATCTAAAGGAGTTAGGGGGTTAGTACCATAAACGCACTCAAATGGAGTAAGCATAGTAGATGAATGCATTGTCCTATTGTATGCAAATTCCACATGAGGCAGCATTTCTTCCCAAGATTTCAGGTTCTTCCTAATAATGGCTCTAAGGATGGTGGTTAAAGTCCTATTGGTGACCTCGGTTTGGCCGTCGGTTTGTGGGTGGCTAGATGTAGAGAATAACAGCCTAGTACCCAACTTACCCCAAAGAGTTCTCCAAAAGTGACTAAGAAACTTCACATCCCTATCACTAACTATGGTTTTCGGCACACCATGCAGCCTAACAATTTCCCTAAAGAACAAAGAAGCTACATTAGTGGCGTCGTCGGTTTTGTGACAAGCTATGAAGTGAGCCATCTTAGAGAATCTGTCTACAACCACAAAAATAGAGTCTCTCCCCCTCTTAGTCCTAGGTAAGCCCACTATAAAGTCCATGGATATGTCTTCCCAAGGGGCTGAAGGTATGGGCAGGGGCGTATATAAGCCATGAGGTTTCAATTTAGACTTAGCTTTTAAACAACCAATGCATCTTTTAATAGCATGTTCTACATCTCTAAGCATATGAGGCCAATAAAAATGTGCACGCAGCATATGATAAGTCTTATCCCTACCAAAATGACCCATTAATCCACCCTTATGGGCTTCATCAACAAGTAGCAATCTCAATGAACATCTAGGAATACAAACTTTATCCATACGAAACAGAAATCCATCATGCACATAATAAGACTCAAACGACCCCTTTTCATGACATGCTTTATAAGTAGCCCCAAAATCAGCATCATCCACATAAAGATCCTTAATATATACAAATCCAAGCACCCTAGAATCTAATGTGGTCAACAAGGTGTGGCGCCTAGACAAAGCATCAGCCACAACATTATCTTTGCCCTTTTTATACTTAATAACATATGGAAATGTTTCAATGAATTCCATCCATCTACCATGTCTTCTATCAAGTTTATCTTGGCTCTTAAATGTTTTAGAGATTCATGGTCAGTTTTAAGTACAAATTCTTTAGGCCATAGGTAATGTTGCCATGTTTTCAACACTCGAAACAATGCATACAATTCTTTATCATAAGTCGAGTAATTTAAACATGCACCTTTAAGCTTTTCAGAAAAGAAGGCTACAGGTTTACCTTCTTGCATGAGTACACCTCCAATACCAATGCCGCTAGCATCGCACTCCACCTCGAAAGGCCTTGTGAAGTCCGGCAGCACCAACAATGGGGCGTGCGTCAATCTGTCCTTTAGGGCCTGGAATGCCCTCTCTTGCTCCTTTCCCCACTTGAACTCGCTCCTCTTCTTGGTTATCTCGGTTAATGGCGCGGCAATAGTGCTAAAGTCCCTCACAAACCGCCGGTAGAAGCTGGCCAGTCCATGAAAACTTCTCACTTGGCCGATTAATGTAGGCGTAGGCCAATCCTGGATCGCCTTCACCTTAGCCTCATCGACTTGCAGCCCATTTTCATTCACTACAAAACCAAGGAAAGTAACGGAAGTAGTGCACAATTCACATTTTTTTAAGTTAGCATACAAATGCTCTAGTCGCAATGTGTTAAGCACATTTCGCAAATGATCTTCATGCTCAGCTAAGGACTTACTATACACTAGGATATCATCAAAATACACAACTACAAACTTTCCTATGTAATGCCTCAAAACATGGTTCATTAATCTCATGAAAGTGCTTGGGGCGTTAGTAAGCCCGAATGGCATAACGAGCCATTCATATAGACCGAACTTGGTCTTGAAGGCTGTTTTCCACTCGTCCCCTTCCTTCATACGAATCTGATGGTACCCACTTTTAAGATCGATTTTTGAAAAGATAGTGGAACCATGCAGCTCGTCCAACATGTCATCAAGACGAGGAATGGGGTGCCTATACTTCACCGTTATATTGTTAATTGCCCTACAATCGACACACATTCGCCATGTGTTGTCTTTCTTAGGCACTAACAATACCGGTACAGCACAGGGGCTTAAACTCTCCCTTATGTATCCCTTATCCAAGAGCTCTTGGACTTGGGATTGGACCTCTTTGGTCTCCATGGGGTTCATACGGTAGGCTGGCCGATTTGGCAAAGACGCCCCGGGAATGAGATCAATCTGATGCTCGATTCCTCTAATTGGGTGTAGGCCAACCGGTATCTCTTCGGGGAATACGTCCTTGTACTCCTCGATGAGCCCCAAAATGGGCGGGGGCAGTGAGGCACGAAGCTCTTCACTTAACAAGCTCAGCTCCTTGCACAAGAGCATAAGCGTTGTTTCCCCGTCCAAGTAATCGTCCACTAACTCCCTCTTGGAAGCTAATAGGACGGAGGAGGGTGTAGGGCTGTCGGTTTGGCTCGTCTTACCCCGAGCTTTCCCCTTCTTCCCATTCTCCCCCTCACCATCACCACTTACCTTGCTTACCTTGCCTTTGTCGAAAGCCTCGGCCACCTGGGTGGGCGTCATGGGCTTGAGTACGACGTTCTGGCCCTTATGCACAAAGGAGTGGCGGTTGGTGAACCCGTCATGCGTCACCTTCCGATCGAATTGCCATGGACGTCCGAGTAAGATGTGACAAGCCTGCATAGGAACTACATCGCATAAAATATGATCTTCATAATGTCCAAGCTTAATAGTAACATGCGTTTGCTGATTCACTCTCAATTCTCCACTATCATTCATCCAATGCAATTTGTAAGGCCTAGGGTGATGAAAAATAGGAAGCTGCAGTTTTTGTACCATTTCCATGCTAGCTATGTTACAACAACTACCGCTATCAATGATTAAATTGCACACCTTGCCTTGTATTAAACAACGACTATGAAATAGATTTTCCCTTTGATTATCTTCACATGGGGCAGGTTTAGCATGCAATGTTCTCCTAGCAATCAAAGACTCCCCAGACTCATATTCTACCTCATTCTCGTCGTCATTAACATTATTATCATGCAAATCAGATTCATCATTAGCACAAGCATTCTCATTATCATCATCAACTTCAGATTCATACTCTCCTAGATGGTTAATCAAAAGAGTTTTAGAGTTAGGACAATCTTTCATGTAATGACCTCTTCCTTGACATTTAAAGCACACTATGTCCCTAGCTCTAGAAGAGGTGTTAGAATTACTCCCCTTAGGGGCTGTGGAAGCTCCCTTTGAATTGCCCTTGTTGTTGGATGATGAATTGCTCCATGGGGTCTTGCTTCGTCCTCCTTGTTCTCCTTGGGCGCCAGCTGCGCTCCCCTTCTCCTTGTAAGGCATGGATTCCCTCCCTTGGCCAGCTTGTGCCCCTCGGCTTTGGCTCCTCCAATTACTTGGCTGGCTGGGCGCGCCTCGTCCTCCTGGGTTCCTAAACCTGAATTTCCTCTCCACTTTGGTAGCTAAGTGCAAAAGGTCAGTCATAGTAGAGTAGGGATAAAGGTCAACTTCATTAGATAAAGAAGGATGGAGAATACGAAGGAACCTGGCCATCGTGGCTTCGTTGTCCTCAACCACGTTAGCTCTCACCATCGCCACTTGCATGGCGTTGTAAGCTTCCTCGACACTCATCGACCCTTGCTTGAGACTCTCCAGTCGCTGTCTTAGCTCCCGGGCGTAGTGTTGAGGTATGAAGCGACCCCTCATCAACGCCTTCATTTGCTCCCAGCTGGAAATCGGTGCGTCCAGGTTGCGCCTCCTCTCTTTCACCAAGTTATCCCACCATATGAGGGCATAACCGGAGAACTCAAGGACGGCGAGTTGCACCTTCTTGGTCTCGGGAAAATTGTGGCAGCTCCACACATGCTCAATCTTCGTCTCCCACTCCATGTAAACGTCGGGATCACACCGGTGGCTGGCAACGCAAGTGCTCGTGTCTCCAACGCCGACATCCTAGTGTTGAGGCGTGCAATGTTGCTGTTGAGTGAGGTCAACAACTTAAACACCTCAGGATGGACTGGTTCTGGGCTCTTGGGCAAGTTCTCGGTGCTACTGTCCGTCATGATCCTAAGACAACAATAAAACAACAAACTCAAGCAAACTCGTTAGGTTAGTGTAATCCAAAACAGCCTCGCAAAGTGTTTCGCTCACACTCTCCCTCGTGTATTGCAATAATGCTCGTTGTTTCAATCTGCCTTGAAAGAATCAAAACTCAAGTTCAAAAGTCAGTGGTAGCTTCAACTCACAAAATCAAGTTTAGACACAAGATCGAAGAAGAAGAATGAAGAAATGGACGTTAGAGGATGGACAGAAATGTTTGAAGAAATAGCAACGAGGTGAAAGGACTCAAACAAAGAAAGAAATCAGACCTTGGTTAAGCTTTCTCTCGCCTCGAGTACCTACCCGGGACGGATGTTGGAGGGGGGATTTGATCCCCTGACCTCCCTTTATCAAGGTGGGATCCTTCACCTTGACAACCAACTCCGAGTTCAAGTGATCTTCCCTGTTTTGATGATGGGAAGTGGAGGCAAAATTCGGATCCATGCTGGACGGATGGAACGTAGGCGCGGACTCACGAGCGCGCCCTTGCTCTTGGCTCGTCGCTACGGCTGGATCGTGCGCCGTTGGCGCGGTACCTGGCGCGACGCTCGGTGCGGCTCCCGGTTGAGGCGTCGTAAGTGTTTGCGCCTCCAAGGCAGCCATGCGCGAGTTGAGGCGCGCCATGTTGCTGTTGAGAGTGCTCAACAAGTTGAACACATCGGGGTGAACCGGGTCGGGGCTCCTGGATCGGTGGGATCCTCTCTCGTCTCCTAACATGATCACACACAATGCACTACAAGCAAATGGTTAGTGTTAGTCAAATCAAAAAAAACTCCTCGCTTGTGTTTCACTCGCTCTCACTCTCGGGTGGTGTGATCGAGCTTGTTGTTGCAATCTGCTTTGAAATGATCAAAATCAAGTTGAAGTTTAGTAGATCAATCAAACACGAGAAGAGAAGGTTGGAGGAAAGAGGGTTTAAACAAATGAAGACTCGAGTGAAAACAGAAACAGGAAGTAGAGAAAATGAGAAGAAGACTCGATTATAAACAAGACCAGAATTGAGAAAGAGAAAATTGTCAAACAAAGAGTTAGATCAAACCTTGATTAAGCCTGTCTCACCTTGATTTCCTTAACCAAGAGTGCACTTGGAGTGGTTTGTTAGGTGAGGCGTGGGGTGGCTCTTTTGTGAAGGTTCGAGGTGTACTCCAATGGCGTCCGACAATAGGGAAGAAACGAAGAGAAAAGGAAGATTCTTGCACTTTTTTTTTTGACTTACACAAAATACTTACAAGTATGCAATAATGGAAGCTATACTATGATATGAATTAAAGAAGAGATAAGAGATTAAAGAATCTGATTTTCTGAATTTTTTTTTTCTTTTCTTTTCTTTTCCTTTCTTTTCTTTTTTTTTTTTTTCAGAAATACTCAGATAATTAAGATAAATACGAAAATACAAAAAAAAAATGCTAAAATAATATGCAATATGAAAGTGCAAGAAAATAAAATAGAAATGTAGCAGATTTAATGTGATGGGCGTGGGAGTGGTGGGATGCAATCCCTGATTTTGTGGTTGGTGGGGAAAGTCTCAAGGCTGAAATGTAGGAGGTGGGTATGAATTTGGACGTTGGGAGAGTGTGGGAATGGATTTGAATGGGTCTTGCTACTTTGTAGGAGGTGGGTGTAGCTTTTGTGGCTGAAATGAAGGTTGTTAGAATCTTTGAACTAGTCAACCTTAAATATAGGAGGTGGGAAAGGTAATTGAATTTCTGACTTAATTAAATTAAATCAGCTCCTCCTTACTAATTCAAACGTGGCTGATGGTTCTAGGAAGGTGATGGACGTTTTTTTGTGAAGGTGGTGGGCAGGAGGTGTGTTGGTGACGGTTACTTGAAGTTTAGGGTGTGTTTGGCTGGGGCGAAACAAACCACTTCAGCAAGCAACAAACTGGTCAGTACTTTCAAGTTTAATTAAAGAGATTGAGATTAATCAAACCTGATCGGATCCTTGTAGACGCTACTCCTCTTTTTGGTATTTTGTAGACTCTAATGGTGAATCGACTCGGAAATGGAAAAGAACGTCGTCAACGAAGCTCTGATACCAATTTGATACGGGGTTAACCGTGATTGGCCCGATCTTCGACAATCAACGACTCAGCAAACAAAGGGAAACAAGCAAACGATTAGAAATGCAACAAAAGGACTCGACAAACTGAAAATGGAAAGGAAATAATGAGACTCAAATGAAAACGATAGGGAAAATGAGATCAACCAAATGAAACAACAAAAAGACCCTCGTTGCTTTGAAAACGAGAACCAGATTGAATGATCAAGTGACCAACCTTGTACGACTTCACACAATCAAGGATCCAGCCTTGAAAGCACGAAGAAGATGCTCGTATTTGACTAGCACACCAACTATGATCGATAATTTATGCAAACAAGACAAACCAAGCTGAAATTGCAATACTTTGAAGAACAAGTCTTCGATTCTCACTATGGAGAGAAAACACTCAGTTTTATGATAAAGGTTTCTAATCTGAAATAATAACCACTAGAAGCTATTTATATGTCTTCCTAATAATCAGAAAATAGCTAGAAAAAGTCTAAGTAAAACAATTAAAGAGGGCGGCCCAAAATGGCCTAACAAGCCCAAGCAACGCACACATGTGCGGGGCACCGCTGGCGCGCGCGCTTGTGCCCAGCCTAGGCACCGCTGCGCCGGTGCCTCAATCTGGCACTTCGTGGCTTGAATCCTTGGCGACGAGGCTGCTCATGAATAATGGCTTTTTCTCAGGGGCATTCTTGGCTTCCTTGTCTCCATGGTACGCCACAAATGCAAACAAGTCCCTTTGAAGCTTCTTGGCTCGCGCCCTTGTCATTGGACCATCAAAGAGGATGGGCGTGCTCGGTGGTGGCTTGACGGATGGCCCCTCATCACTTGAATTTTCCGGTTATGCACTAATCTGGTGGGATAATCTAGTAAAGGAAAGGAGAAGAGCTCTTGACGCACCAATAGGAACTTGGGAGCAAATGAAGGCCCTCATGAGGAGGCGTTTCATTCCCCAACATTATGCACGTGAGCTGCGTCAAAGATTGGAGAATCTCAAGCAAGGTTCAATGAGTGCCGAGGAAACTTACAATGCCATGCAAGTGGCAATGGTAAGAGCCAATGTGGATGAGGATGAAGAGTCCACAATGGCACGTTTCCTTCGAGTTTTACATCCTTCTTTAGCTAATGAGGTCGATTTATATCCATGTACTACTATGACTGGTTTGTTACATTTAGCTATGAAGGTTGAGAAAAAGAACAAGGCACGGATTCTAGGAGGCCGAGGCACGAGTAACCAGCCCAACTCATGGAGGAACAACCGTGGTCAGGCCATGTCTTATGGAAAGGAAGGCGCGCCTACAAAGGAACGAGGAAGCACCGCCGGCGCCTATGGAGATCAAGCTGGCCGGACCAAGTCTTCCGCGGGCACCGCGCCATCCTACAACAAGGGCCCCAATAGTGGAGCTTCGGCAGCTCCTAAGGGCAGTACCTCTAACCCTTCCTCTAGAGCTAGGGATACTGTGTGTTTTAAGTGCCAAGGTAGAGGGCACATGATGAAAGATTGCCCTAACAAGAAAACACTTTTAATCAATCATTTAGGCCAATATGAATCTGAGGAAGAAATTGATGATGTGCATGAAAATGAGCCTAATAATGATGATTTGCATGATGATGAGGATGAGATAGAGTATGAATCAGGGGAATCTTTAATTGCTAGACGTAACATGCATATAAAACCAGCCCCTTGTGAAGATAATCAACGTGAAAATCTATTTCATACTCGATGTTTAATTAAGGGTAAGGTTTGCAACATGATAATAGATAGTGGAAGTTGTTGTAACATTGCTAGTCTTGAAATGGTACAAAAACTGCAATTATCTATGACTCAACACCCTAGACCTTATAAATTGCATTGGATGAACGATTGTGGAGAACTTAAAGTGAACAAGCAAGCGCATGTTTCTATTAAATTAGGGCATTACGAGGATGTTGTTCTTTGTGATGGCTTGTCACATTTTATTAGGTCGCCCATGGCAATATGATAGGAAGGTCACGCATGATGGATTCACCAACCGGAACACCTTCACCTACAATGGCCAAACCATAGTGCTCAAACCCATGACGCCTATGCAGGTGGCCGAGGAGTTTGACAAAAAGAAGGTAAGTAAGGTAAGTGGAGAAGGTGAGGGAAAGAAGGGGACAGCTCGGGGTAAGACGAGCTCACCTAACAATCTCCCACCCTCCAGCGCACTTTTGGCTTCCAAGCGGGAGTTAGAGACCGAGTATTTGGATGGGCAAACAACACTCATGCTCTTGTGCAAGGAGCTGAGTTTGTTGAATGAGGAACTTAGAGCCTCTTTGCCCCCACAAATTTTGGGGCTCATTGAGGAATACAATGACGTATTTCCCGATGAGATACCGGCTGGCTTACCTCCAATTAGAGGAATCGAGCATCAAATTGATCTCATTCCCGGAGCATCTTTGCCTAATAGGCCAGCCTATCGTATAAACCCCATGGAGACTCAAGAAGTCCAATCCCAAGTCCAAGAGTTATTGGATAAGGGATACATTAGGGAAAGTTTAAGCCCTTGTGCTGTACCGGTGTTGCTAGTGCCTAAGAAAGACAACACATGGCGTATGTGTGTCGATTGTAGGGCTATTAACAACATAACGGTAAAGTATAGGCACCCCATCCCTCGTCTAGACGACATGCTAGATGAATTGCATGGAGCCACTATCTTTTCAAAGATAGATTTAAAAAGTGGCTACCATCAAATAAGGATGAAGGAGGGGGACGAATGGAAAACAGCCTTCAAGACCACGTTTGGCCTCTATGAATGGCTTGTTATGCCATTCGGGCTTACAAACGCCCCAAGTACTTTCATGCGTCTAATGAATCATGTGCTTAGAAACTTCATAGGGAAATTTGTTGTTGTTTATTTTGATGATATTCTGATTTATAGCAAATCCCTAGAAACGCATGAAGATCATTTGAGGGAAGTACTCTCTACACTTAGATTAGAGCACTTGTATGCAAATTTGAAGAAATGTGAATTGTGCACTAATCATGTCACTTTTCTTGGGTTTGTAGTGAGCTCCAAAGGATTACAAGTAGACGAAGCCAAGATAAAGGCGATTCAAGAGTGGCCAACGCCTACCTCCATTGGCCAAGTCAGGAGCTTCCACGGCCTCGCCAGCTTCTATAGGAGATTTGTGAGGGATTTTAGCACCATTGCTGCTCCCTTGACCGAAATCACTAAGAAGAGGAGTGAGTTTAAGTGGGAGAAGGCACAAGAAAGGGCATTCAACGCCCTAAAGGACAGATTGACGCATGCCCCACTGCTGGCCTTGCCCGACTTCACTCGGCCCTTCGAAGTGGAGTGTGATGCGAGTGGCATTGGAATTGGAGGCGTTCTCATGCAAGAAGGTAAGCCTATTGCCTTCTTTTCTGAAAAATTGAAAGGTGCATGTTTAAACTACTCGACTTATGATAAAGAGTTATATGCTTTGTTTCGAGTGTTAAAAACATGGCAACATTATCTTTGGCCTAGTGAATTTGTCTTGAAAACTGACCATGAATCTTTAAAACATTTCAAGAGTCAAGATAAATTGGATAGAAGGCATGGTAGGTGGATGGAATTCATTGAGACATTTCCATATGTCATAAAATATAAAAAGGGAAAGGATAATGTAGTAGCCGATGCCTTGTCACGTCGCCATGCTTTACTTGTCTCATTAGATTCTAGAGTGTTAGGATTTACTTACATTCGTGAATTATATGAGAATGATATTGATTTTGGTGATGCTTTTAAGTGCTGCATGCAAAAGGGTTCGGATGAGAAATACTACATTCATGATGGATTTTTATTTAGAGTAGATAAAGTTTGCATTCCTCGTTGCTCTTTGCGTTTATTGTTGGTTGAGGAAGCCCATAAGGGCGGCCTAATGGGACATTTTGGGAGGGATAAAACTTATCATACTCTTAGGGTTCATTTTTATTGGCCACACATGCTTAGAGACGTTGAAAATGTAGTTAAGCGTTGTGTTGATTGTTTAAGAGCCAAATCTAGGTTGATGCCACATGGACTTTACACCCCTTTGCCTACGCCTACAGCCCCTTGGGAGGATTTATCCATGGACTTTATAGTAGGGTTGCCTAGGACTAAGAAGGGGAGGGATTCAATTATGGTGGTAGTTGACCGATTCTCGAAAATGGCACACTTTGTGCCGTGCCATAAAACTGATGATGCTAGTAATGTAGCTAACTTGTTCTTTAGGGAAATAGTTAGGCTTCATGGCATACCAAAAACAATAGTGAGTGATAGGGATACCAAGTTCCTTAGCCATTTTTGGAGGACGTTATGGAATAAGCTAGGAACTAAGCTAATGTTCTCTACCTCTAGCCACCCACAAACTGATGGGCAAACTGAAGTGACCAATAGGACGTTAGCTACTATCCTTAGAACCATTATTAAAAAGAATTTGAAAATGTGGGAAGAAGCTTTACCTCATGTGGAGTTTGCTTACAATCGCACTATGCACTCATCTACTATGTTAACTCCATTTGAATGTGTTTATGGTACTAACCCACTCACCCCCTTAGATCTTACCCCATTTCCAATGAGGGAGCATGAAAGTTTTGATGCAGGAAAGCACGTTGAATTTATTAAGGAGCTGCATGCTCGAACCAAGACTCGGTTGGAGCAAAAGGCCGAGTACAATGCTAGGCGCGCCAACCATGGGCGGCGCCGCGTGATTTTCCAGCCCGGCGATTTGGTATGGGCGCATCTCAGGAAGGAGCGGTTTCCGGAGCTAAGGAAGAACAAACTGTCTCCAAGAGGTGATGGACCTTTCAAGGTGCTTCAACGGATTGGAGACAATGCTTACAAGTTAGAGCTGCCCGGGGATTATGGTGTGAGCGCCACCTTCAATGTCGCTGATCTTACGCCGTACTTAGCCGTGGATGAAGAGTTGGATTCGGGGTCGAATCCTTTCCAAGAAGGGGAGGTTGATGAGGGACCATCTAGGCAGCCTCCACCGGGCGCGCCTACACTCTTTGATGGACCATTCACCCGTGCTCGAGCTAAGAAGCTACAACGCGAGATGAATGCTTTTGTAGGCTATACTATGGCTAAGGAGGCAGGAGCTTGTATGGAGTCCAAGGCCAGGGCGGTGTGTATCTTGAGCGCCGACGGAGGCTGCAGCGGCGCGCTCCAATTCCAGCGATGCGACACGCCCCGCGATGCAACGGCGCGCTCGTTCCAGCGCAGCAACGATACGGCGCGCCCCTGAGCGCGCCTGTCCGCGTGTGTGCGTGCGAGTCCGGGCACGAGCATGCTATCTTTTAGTTTTGCTGGATTTGTTTTATTGGGCCATTTCCATTTTGGGCCTTAGTTATCTTTTAGTTTTAATTAGACATTATTTCTATTGTTATTTTGTCAAGACATATAAATAGCTTAGGATGTTTTATTTTCAGGGTAGACAGCTCAGAATTTGCATTTGCTTTCTCATTGAATAGAGAGAAAACGAGAGCCTTTGGCTTTCAAACCGTGTGTGTGTTTGCAGCTTGGTTTGTTTTGGATTGTGTCAATTTCATAGAAGATTGGTGCCTTTCAACAATCACGAGCCCCTTTCTCGTGCTACAAGGCTTGCTCCTTGTTTGTGTGAGATCGTAAAGGTTGGTTTCTCGATCATTCTAGTTGGTTCTTGTCTCGTCGAGCCAAGGGTCTTCTAGTTGTTTCTAGGAGTTGATCTTCAGTCCTTTATTGAGTCGTTTCCTTGTTTCTTTGTTGCATTTGTTTGTTGTCATCGAGTCTGTTTTGTGTCTTTGAGTCGTTGCTTCCATTGTTCTCATTGAGTCGCTTTCGTTTGAATCCATTTCTGACCACTTTGTTCTTGTTTCTATTGTTTGAGTCACGAACGTCCAAGATCGGGCATCAAGCGGTTTATCCCCGCATCACTTGCTCTCCAAGGATCAGCTTTGTATCTCTATTTATACTTTGCAAATTCATTAATAAAAATCAGCTTGAGAGAGATTAAACCCAAATTGGTTTAATCTATCTCTTGGGCCCAAAAACACAAGTGTTCTAGCATTCAAGTTCATTCGATCGAGCAACTCTCAATAGCCGAATTCTCTCTCTTGTTCTCGCGACTAAATCAGTTTGTTCCTTCAAATTGGTCAATTGATTAGTTCTAGTTTTGATTGTTAAAAATCAATCTAGTTTATCAATTGGATTTAGCGTTAGAGCCAATCCAGTTGAACTATCCCTTTTGATTCAATCTTAAGTGTTCGAACCAGATTTCGCTTCGTTCCATTTCGAATTTTCATTACTTGCGCCACAAGGAAACTAAAGTTGAAAGCTTTTGTAGGATTGAATTGATTTGCTGGCAAGATCGGGACTTGTGTGGGTCATATACGAGGTTTCTACGGAGGATTCCGGGGTAATCACGTATCAAATCCGAGGCGATCACGTATCATGTATCCCTTATCCAAGAGCTCTTGGACTTGGGATTGGACCTCTTTGGTCTCTGATACGTGATCGCCTCGGATTACTCCTCAGAAACCTCGTATTTGACCACACAGGAACCCGATCTTGCCAGCAAATCAATTCAATCCTACAAAAGCTTTCAAAGTAAGAAACTTGCGGTACAAGTAACAACAGATCCGAAAATTGAAGTAACGAAACTGAATTGATAGGTTGAAGGAATCAACTTGATAGTTCAATTGGATTGGCTCTAACGCTAAATCCAATTGATTAACTAGTTTGATCTTTAACAATCACAACTAGAACAATCTAATTGACTAAATCAACAAACCAATTAAACAACACAAGAGAGAGAGAAATCGAGAATATGATGAAGATGATCTCGAAATTGCAAGCACACAACACAATTGTATTTTTGGAGCCCAAAGACTAGATAAACCTTTCTTAGGGTTTATCTAATCTCAAGCTGATTTTTATTGAATGAAAATGCAAAGTATAAATAGAGAATACAAAAGCTAATCCTTGGAGAGCAAGGCAACTAGGAGGCTGGCCCTATAGATAGAAGATAGCCTCTTATCTTGCTTCCAAAGATATAATAAAATATCTAATTAAATCTATCTAGATTCCCTTAAATAAAATAAATCATAGCTGATTTATTTATTTAAGGAAACAACCTAACAAACTCAAAATATCTCTAACAAACTAAAAATATCTCTAACAACCAGGAGAGAGAAGATCACCCAACTAACATAAGCCTATTGGCTGATTTCTCTACATTATTAAAATAAATAGAAATCGTTCATAATAAAATAAATAAGATATTTAAGATTCCCGTAAGACTTGAACAACTCTCAGTAAAATCCAGGTTTCGGCCCTTTACTGTTGGATTCTGAATTTGAAGTAAACTACAAAGTTGTAGAACTTTTAATTATATTTCCAACGAGTACTTATCGGACTTGAGATGAATTTTCTAGCCCAAGTTATGACCAGTTTACTGAGCACTGTTTTCCATTTGACGGACTTCTTACTTTCCGAACTTTTGTGACTTGATTCTCTTCCTTGCTTGCCTTGGACGCCATGGATGGATATTTTGAAGAGATAGTATCAAGTCAATGAAAACCTCTTTAAATTTGAACGCTCTTGACCTTGGAAAAGGTCTCGGTCTTGACCTTCTAGACACCTTCTTTTCAACTTTAATCTTCATGGTCCTTTTATCGCTATCACTGGGTGGACGTCATGGGCTTGAGCACGACATTCTGGCCCTTATGCACAAAAGAGTGGCGGTTGGTGAATCCATCATGCGTCACCTTCCGATCGAATTGCCATGGACGTCCGAGTAAAATGTGACAAGCCTGCATAGGAACTACATCGCATAAAATATGATCTTCATAATGACCAAGCTTAATAGTAACATGCGTTTGCTTATTCACTCTCAATTCACCACTATCATTCTTCCAATGCAATTTGTAAGGCCTAGGGTGATGAAAAATAGGAAGTTGCAGTTTTTGTACCATTTCCATGCTAGCTATGTTACAACAACTACCGCTATCAATGATTAAATTGCACACCTTGCCTTGTATTAAACAACGACTATGAAATAGATATTCCCTTTGATTATCTTCACATGGGGCAAGTTTAGCATGCAATGTTCTCCTAGCAATCAATGACTCCCCAGACTCATATTCTACTTCATTCTCGTCATTATTATCATGCAAATCAGATTCATCATTAGCACAAGCATTCTCATTATCATCATCAACCTCAGATTCATACTCTCCTAAATGATTAATCAAAAGGGTTTTAGAGTTAGGGCAATCTTTCATGTAATGACCTCTCCCTTGACATTTAAAACACACTATGTCTCTAGCTCTAGAAGAGGTGTTAGAATTACTCCCCTTAGGGGCTGCGGAAGCTCCCTTTAAGTTGCCCTTATTGTTGGATGATGAATTGCTCCATGGGGTCTTACTTCGTCCCCCTTGTTCTCCTTGGGCGCCAGCTGCGCTTCCCTTCTCCTTGTAAGGCGTGGCTTCCCTCAAGGCCAGCTTGTGTGCTTCGGCTTTGGGTCCTCCAATTGCTTGGCTGGCTGGGCGCGCCTCGACCTCCTTGGTTCCTAAACCTTAATTTCCTTTCTACTTTGGTAGCTAGATGCAAAAGGTCAGTCATAGTAGAATAAGGGTAAAGATCAACCTCATTAGATAAAGAAGGGTGGAGAATACGAAGGAACCTGGCCATCGTGGCTTCGTTGTCCTCAACCACGTTAGCTCTCACCATCGCCACTTGCATGGCGTTGTAAGCTTCCTCGACACTCATTGACCCCTGCTTGAGACTCTCCAGCCGCTGTCTTAGCTCCCGGGCGTAGTGTTGAGGTATGAAACGACCCCTCATCAACGCCTTCATTTGCTCCCAGCTGGATATTGGTGCGTCCAGGTTGCGCCTCCTCTCTTTCACCAAGTTATCCCACCATATGAGGGCATAACCGGAGAACTCAAGGACGGCGAGTTGCACCTTCTTGGTCTCGGGAAAATTGTGGCAGCTCCACACATGCTCTATCTTCGTCTCCCACTCCATGTAAACGTCGGGATCACACCGGCCCTCAAATGAGGGTATTTTCACCTTGACCTTCCCGACACCATCCTGCTCCGGTTCTCGGGGTCTCCTAGGACGCCTATCATCACGACGCTCCCTTCCTCCCCTTCTTGAGAACCGCTCCCAATTATCCTCCTCCTCGCCATCATACTCATCATAATAAAGATCCATATCACTTGGTGAACCTCTTAGTTCCTGAAATCCTCGAAAATCATTAGCACGATTATGCTCATCCCGAAGGGGAGTGAGCTGGGGAACAATAGGCACTCTTCGAGGAAGATTGCCCGAGGAATTATGTAAATGATTTGGATTATGAGGCACTTCCCTGGTTTGGTTTTGAGAACCAAGTTGTTGTGATGTGGACGCCCTAAACGGATCACCATGGACCTGGTTGCCCGTGTTGGTGACATATTGATTCTGGCCATCGCCCACAGCTTGTGCGTGTGCCGTTGCATCAACGCTTGGCGTCACACCTGGGGCTGGTAGCGCAAGTGCACACGTCTCCAATGCAGCCATCCTAGAGTTGAGGCGTGTAATGTTGATGTTGAGTGAGCTCAACAACTTGAACACCTCGGGGTGGATTGGCTCCGGGCTCTTGGGGGTGGTCTCATTGCTACTGTCCGTCATGATCCTAAGGCAACAAGAAAACAACAAACTCCAAGCAAACTCGTTAGCTTAGTGTAATCCAAAACAACCTCGCAATGTGTTTCGCTCACAGTCTCCCTCGTGTATTGCAATTATGCTCGTTGTTTCAATCTGCCTTGAAAGAATCAAAACTCAAGTTCAAAAGTTAGTGGTAGCTTCAACTCACAAAACCAAGTTTAGACACAAGATAGAAGAAGAAGTATGAAAGATGGACGTTTTAGAGGGTGGACAGAAATGTAATGGACAAAATAGCAACGAGGTGAGAAGGACTAAACAGAGAAAGAAGTCAAACCTCGATTAAGCTTCTCTCACCTTGAGTTCCGTAACCAAGTATGAACTTGGAGTGGTTTGTTTAGGTGAGGGTAGGCTCGAAAATGGCAGGCTTGAAAGCTCTCCAAAGGATGTCGTCCAAACTCAAGAGAAGAGAAAAAGAGATGACAATGCACACCTTAATTACTCTGTGAAATGAAATGCAAACTATACTATGATATAAATGAAATAAAGAAGGATGAATAAAATCTGATCTCTGATTTTCGTTTTTTTTTTACTTTTTTTTTTTGATTTTCTTTTCTTTTCTTTTTTTTAATCAGAAATAATCAGAGAATTACAAATAATTTCGAAAATTGAATGAAAAATAAAATATTAACCTCAGGTGCGAAAATAATGTGCAAGATAATGGCGGTTTGAGTTTGATTTGTTGGTGGACGAAATCCCTTGATTTTAGGAGGATGAATAGGCTGGAAATAGGTTGGTTTGGGCGTGGGGTTTGAATTTGAAGTGGGCTGAATGAGTCTCCTTGATATTAGGAGGTGGGCGCGTGATATATGGAGCTGGGATTTGGTTGTTGTTGGTCAACCTTAAAAATAGGGATGGGTTTAGGGGTTTGAATTTGAATTCAATTAGATCAGATTGTAATTTTTAATTTAATTAAAAAACAATTTGGCTGTTTTGAAACAAAGTGGTGGTCGATTTTGTGGAGGATGGTGGACGTTGGTGGTTGTGGTGGCTGAGGGTGGCGGTTCTTCGTGGGATAAGGTGTGTTTGGCTAGGTAAAAACAAACCACTGCACAAGAACAAAACCGATTAGTACTTTCAAGTTCAATTCAAAGAGAGTTGATTAATCGAACCTGATCTCGGAGGACTCTTTTTGGTGTTTTTGTGTTTTTAATGGAGGACTCCAATGGTGGACGAGTTGAATGTCGGAAACACAGCTCTGATACCAATTTGATACGGGGTTAACCGTGATTGGCCCGATCTTCGACAATCAACGACTCGACAACAAAGAAAACAAGCGAATGGTTAGAGGTGAAACGAATGGGACTCGACACAAACTGGAAAATTCAGAAATTAAATAACAAGACTCAACGAAAAACAATATGGAAAGAAGATCAACCAAATGAAACAACAAAGAGACCCTCGTTGCTTTGAAAACGAGAACCAGATTGAATGATCAAGTGACCAACCTTGTACGACTTCACACAATCAAGGATCCAGCCTTGAAAGCACGAAGAAGATGCTCGTATTCGACTAGCACACCAACTATGGACGATAATTGATGCAATCAAGACAAACCAAGCTGAAATTGCAATACTTGAAGACCAAAGCCTTCGATTCTCACTATGGAGAGAAAACACTCAGTTTTGTGATAAAAGTTGTCTAATCTGAAATAATGAGCAACTAGAGCTATTTATATGTCCTCCTAATAATCAGAACTAGCTAGAAAAGTCTAAGTAAAACAAATAAGGGGGGCGGCCCAAATGGCCTAACAAGCCCAAGCAACGCACACATGTGCGGGGTGCCGCTGGCGCGCGCGCTTGTGCCGCAGCCTAGGCACCGCGGCGTCGGTGCCTCAATCTGGCACATCGTGGCTTGAGTCCTTGGCGACGAGGCTCATGAGCAATGGCTTGCATTCAGGGGCGTTCTTGGCTTCCTTGACTCCATGATATGCCACGAATGCGAACAAGTCCCTTTGAAGCTTCTTGGCTCGCGCCCTTGTCGTCGGACCATCAAAGAGGATGGGCGTGCTCAGTGGTGACTTGCCGGATGGTCCCTCATCATAGTGATGAGGGACCATCTAGGCAGCCTCCACCGGGCGCGCCTACACTCTTTGATGGACCACTCACCCGTGCTCGAGCCAAGAAGCTACAACATGAGATGAATGCTTTTGTGGGTTACACTATGGCTAAGGAGGCAGGAGCATGTATGAAGTCCAAAGCTAGGGCGGTGTGCGTCTTGAGCGCCGAGGGATCTTCGAGCCAAGGCTGCAGCAACGCGCACCAAACCGACGTTGCAACGGCGCGTCCTAACTCCAGCGATGCAGCGCTGCGTCTTCGCCAGCATAGCGATGCAGCGGCGCGCCCCTGAGCGCGCCTGTCCGCGTGTGTGCGCGCGAGTCCGAGCACGAGCATGCTATCTTTTAGTTTTGCTGGATTTGTTTTATTGGGCCATTTCCATTTTGGGCCTTATTTATCTTTTAGTTTTAATTAGACATCATTTCTATTGTTATTTTGTCAAGACATATAAATAGCTTAGGATGTTTTTATTTTCAGGGTAGACAACTCATTTGTAATTTCCAATTCTCCTTGCAATAGAGAGAAAACGAGAGCTTTGGCTTTCAACGTGTGTGTGAATCCGCAGCTTGGTTTGCTTTGATTTGTGTCAATCTCATCGAAGGTTGGTGCTTGTCAACAATCACGAGCCCCTTTCTCGTGCTTCAAGGTCTCGTTCCTTGTTGTGTGAGATCGTAAAGGTTGGTTTCATAATCATTCTATTAGGTTCTTGGCTGAATCAAGTCAAGGGTTTGATAGTTGTTTTATGAGGTTGTCCTTCTTGTTGTTCTTGAGTCATTTATCTCTTGTCGAGTCCCTTTCCTGTTTTTGTATTTGTTTCTTGTCTTTTCGATCATTACAAGTCGTGTTCTTCAATTGTTGAGTCTTGTTGCATTTCCATTTCTGATCATTATCTTTGTTTCCTTGTTTTGAGTCGTGAACGTCGAAGATCGGGCATCAAGCGGCTTATCCCCGCATCAAATTGGTATCAGAGCTTCGTTGTAGACGTTCTTCTTGTGTTCAAGTCGATTCACCATTAGAGTCTACAAAAATACCAAAAACAGAAGTAGCGTCTTCAAGGATCCGATCAGGTTTGATTAATCTCAATCTCTTTAATTAAACTTGAAAGTACTAACCAGTTTGTTGCTTGCTGAAGTGGTTTGTTTCGCCCCAGCCAAACACGCCCTAAGCCAAGTAACCGTCACCACCCATTTGTCTCGAAACCACCACGCCCACCACCTCCATTAAAGTTCAGTTCCACTCTCTCAAATACCCAGCCACGTCTCTTTAATATTGGAGAGGAGTTGATTTAATTCAGCCAAGTCAAATTAAATCTCACTCAACTCCTATTTTTAAGGGAGATTTTGTCAACCCCTCATTTCAGCCACAAAAGCCACGCCCCCACCTTAACCAATTCTTCTCCATTCCTATTTTCTAGCAAAGACTCATTCAAACCTCATCCCCCACGCCCTACATTTCAGCCTTGAGACTTTCTCCACCAACCACATCTCCAGCATCCACTTTATAAATTCAGCCACGTTTCTGTTTTAATTTCTTGCACTTAAATATTCTATCTTATCTTAGCATTTTATTTCTGTAATTATCTGATTACTTCTTATATAAAAAAAAAATACGAAATTCAAAAAAAAAAGAAAAAGAAAGAAGCAAAAATCAGAAATCAGATTTCATTTCCTCTCTTCTTTAATTCATATCATAGTATAGCATTCATTTATTACATAATTGTAATTATTTCAACAAGTGCAAGAGTCTCCTTCATCTCGTCTCTTCTTCTTCTGGACGCCATTGGAGTACACCTCGAACCTTCACAAAAGAGCCACCCCATGCCCCACCTAACAAACCACTCCAAGTGCACTCTTGGTTAAGGAAATCAAGGTGAGACAGGCTTAATCAAGGTTTGATCTAACTCTTTGTATGACAATTTTCTCTTTCTCAATTCTGGTCTTGTTTATAATCGAGTCTTCTTCTCATTTTCTCTACTTCCTGTTTCTGTTTTCACTCGAGTCTTCATTTGTTTAAATCCTCTTTCCTCCAACCTTCTCTTCTCGTGTTTGATTGATCTACTAAACTTCAACTTGATTTTGATCATTTCAAAGCAGATTGCAACAAAAAGCTCGATCACACCACCCGAGAGTGAGAGCGAGTGAAACACAAGCGAGGAGTTTATTGATTTGACTAACATTAACCATTTGCTTGTAGTGCATTGTGTGTGATCATGTCAAGAGACGAGAGAGGATCCCACCGATCCAGGAGCCCCGACCCGGTTCACCCCGATGTGTTCAACTTGTTGAGCTCTCTCAACAGCAACATGGCGCGCCTCAATTCACGCATGGCTGCCTTGGAGGCGCAAACAATTACGACGCCTCAACCGGGGGCCGCACCGAGCGTCGCGCCAGGTTGATGCAGTGAAGCCTGCCATGTCTCAAACCGACGTCGATGAGTTGATTCGAGTGCCTTCTGACGGACCAATCACAAGAAGTCGAGCTAAGAAGATTGCTCAAGGCACAACAGCGATCTTGGTTCGATTGGCAGCGGATGTTGAAGAGCCTAGCAAGGCGAAGTGGGTCTCGTGCATTCGACATCAATTGAGCCCGGATTCCATGGATTGATAATATGAGGGCCGAAATTCACTATTTCTTTATTTAGAAACATGTATTAATTTGTCTCACTTTAGGGCTGAATTTAGTAAGTGACCGGGTGAGATAAATTGGTATATGGGTCAAAGTCAACCCTTTGACTTGACCATTCTAAATGGAGAAAATATCTATCTATTTATTTTATTATAGGCGTGTGAACTTAAATAATGTAGAGAAATCAGCCAATAGGTTTATGTTAGTGGTTGATTTTCTCTCTCCTGGTTGTTAGAGATATTTTCTCTCTCCTGGTTGTTAGAGATATTTTCTCTCCCCTGGTTGTTAGAGATATTTTAAGTTGTTAGGATTATTTCCTTAAATAAATAATTCAGCTATGATTTATTTATTTAAGGGAATCTAGTTAGATTTAATTAGATATTATTATATCTTGGGAAGCAAGATAAGGAGGCTAATTCCTCTCTCCTAGGGCCGGCCACACCCCCTTGCTTGCTCCCCAAGGAATAGCTTTGTATTCTCTATTTATACTTTGCAAATTCATTAATAAAAATCAGCTTGAGAGAGATTAAACCCAAATTGGTTTAATCTATCTCTTGGGCCCAAAAACACAAGTGTTCTAGCATTCAAGTTCATTCGATCGAGCAACTCTCAATAGCCGAATTCTCTCTCTTGTTCTCGCGACTAAATCAGTTTGTTCCTTCAAATTGGTCAATTGATTAGTTCTAGTTTTGATTGTTAAAAATCAATCTAGTTTATCAATTGGATTTAGCGTTAGAGCCAATCCAGTTGAACTATCCCTTTTGATTCAATCTTAAGTGTTCGAACCAGATTTCGCTTCGTTCCATTTCGAATTTTCATTACTTGCGCCACAAGGAAACTAAAGTTGAAAGCTTTTGTAGGATTGAATTGATTTGCTGGCAAGATCGGGACTTGTGTGGGTCATATACGAGGTTTCTACGGAGGATTCCGGGGTAATCACGTATCAAGTGGTATCATAATCCAGCGTCTCGCCAAGTAATTGTTTCTTTCCTTAATTTGCTTTCTAATTGATTCGATTCAGTTTTTGATCCCAAAAATCCCACCTTTACCTAAAGTTAGAATTTTTGAGACCAAAAGATTGAATTTTTCACCACCACCACCATATTTCCGCCACCCAACCACCACGAACCACCACCACCACACCAAACTGGTGTCGCTCGTCTGGACCGCACCACCATTCACCACCAGCCGAGCCTAACCACACCACCCCCATCCAATTCGGATTAGCCTAAACCCTAGTTCGCCCCCGCCCTGTTCTCGTGAAGCCTAACCCTAACCCTAATTTGGCGGCAGAACCCTAACCCTAGATTGCGAGAAACCCTAGGAAACCCTAATTCTCGCAACCCCTAATCTGAAACCCTACCATACCCCAAACCCTAGAACCGAACCCTAAAACCCTAATCCAGCCGTGAGCCTCCAAAACCCTAATTCCCTTAGTTGTTCCTTGCCCTCCAAGCAATTATCCAATTAGGAGATTTTTATGGGATTTGTACATGTTTATTGGCTGATTTGGTTGAGTTGTATTGCAATTTAGATTAGCAATTGTTTTTCCTACAGTTTTATGAGTTTTCATTCATGTTGCATGATTGATTGCGATTCATATTGCTTGATTAATACTTGCTGATTTCTGTCATTGCTTTCCATCAATTCGGCCTACCCCTTCTTTTTGTTATAATTTGGCTTCTAGTTGGTTTCATTGGTAGCAAAAGTCACTTAGTTAAAAAAAAAAAAAAAAAATTTAGTTCGTGTATACCCTTTTTAATTTCGTCCTTTGCATTGTTGCTTTGCTTTGCTTGTTTCTTCATTATAGCACAAGAGTAGTTTGTGCATAAAATCAAAAAAAAAAAAAAAAAAAACAGAAAAGAAAAGTGATCTACCCCAGCTAGTTTTAAGCCACTTTCAACCCTAGTGACTGCTTGCTTAAAAAGATAGCTAAGTAGAAATCACTTTGAAGAAAAAGAGTGACGAAATAAAAGTCACTAAGCCTACCATATTTTCTGTCCTTGCATGCTGAATTTTGGCTTTATTAACTTGCATAGAGTCAATTGAGAGATTGCATGTGTTTTAGAGCTCATAGAGGGATTATTTGCATTGCTTGTCTTATTGCATATTTGCCATTTGCTTAAGCTGCATATTTCCTTTAAATATCATTAGTATTCCATACCTACACTATATCTACCATTTTACTCCCTCAAAACAGCCCAAAAACTGAATTAAGTTGATTGGATTGCTTTGAGGCAAGTTTTGGCTTGATTAAGGTGTGGTATTGCTTGTTGTGATTTACTTTAGAACACACTACTCTCTCTACCTTCTTGCTTGTTTCAGGAACAATGGTGATTCCATCAGAACCTAACCCAACTGAATTGAGTCTCACTAAGGAGGCAATCGACTTCATTAGGTTGTCCATTAGTGAAGGTGTGCGCGATGGCCAGGCTCGAGCTGTAGAACTGGCCACGGCTGCATTGGCTCCACAACTAAAGCATTTAGAGGAACAACTTGCAATATTGGTTGATTCATCTCAAGCTAGTCGCAAGAGCACCCCTGCAGTCGATCTTACAAGTGACCCAAATCAAGCCTCGGGTAGCGACAAAGGCAAGCAACAACTAGTGGATGACGAACATGATGTGCTTGCTAGCTACAACAAAGATAATGATCCCCCGGCTCACTACTCCCCCACAGCAGGCCGAGGTAGAGGAAGAGGCATCGGGTCGAGGACTCCACCGGTTACTCATCAACAAGTCTATAATCAGCCACACAACCGGTATCCTCAAGCCACTCATCAACAATATCAACAATACAACAACTCTTTTGATGATGTGACATATGGTTATCCCGGGGAAGAAAGGCGCCCAGGGCATCCTCCCCTAGATGATTTCTATAACCAAGCTGAGGTTGTAGAAGATCTCCCACCAGCCTATGGAGTACATCGGCCGAACAACAACAACAACGTTAACCAAGTTGTAAATCAGATTGGGAAACGTGATATAAAGATCAAGATAGAACCATTCAATGGAGAGCTTAACCCGGAGAAGTATCTAGAGTGGGAACAAGCTACAAACTTCATTCTAGATCACATGGGATATGAAGAATGGGAGAAAGTTGCTGTTGTTGTCATCCACTTTATTGGGACCGCTAGAAATTGGTGGTTTAGAATGAAGGAGGATCGAATTAGAAAGGCCTTACCACCAATTGAAACTTGGGGCCAGCTGAAGTTTGTAATGAGGAAGAAATATGTGCCTGAAGAGCATACCGAGCACATGAGATTGAAAGTTGTAACTTGCAAACAAGGCACCAAGTCTCCAACCGAGTACTTCAATGAGCTAGAGGATCTGAGTTTTAAAGCGGGAATTCATCATTCCCAACGGTCTCTAAGGACCCAATTTATGGCTGGACTGAATCAAAGCATTCAAGACACATTGGAGATTCAACAAATCAAGGATATCAATGCCTTAGTACATTCAGCCCAACTACTCTATGAGCAGCAACAAAGGAAGAAGAAGGAAGCTTGGAATGCTACAAAAAGGTATGGCTCTAATCCTAGTTCAAATTCCAACTCTTATTCTTCTAACTCTTCTATGCAGCAAAAGGGAGCTTCTAGCTCACCTAAAACAACAGGTTTTCAAGGCCAAAGGCGTCCCACCAGTGGACCTCCAAATCAGTCTAGAGCACGTGATTTAGTGTGCTACAAGTGTCAAGGGCGAGGTCACTATGCCAAGGATTGTCCAAATCTAAAGCAAGTGCTTCTCACCACCAATGGAGGATATGTGAGTGATGAAGATATAACTCCAAATCAAGTGGAGGAGGACAGTATTGGACAGGAAGAGGAGGACGTAGAGGCCATTGAACCAGATTGCACCGAACAGCCTCTAACTTTGGTAACAATGCGTACTCTTACTTTACAAGAAACACCTAGGCTAGATCAAAGGGAAAACATTTTTCATACTAGGTGTACAGTAAAGAATCAAGTGTTATGCATGATAATTGATAGTGGTAGCTGCTGTAACATTATTAATGCTAAGGTAGTTGATCACTTGCAATTAAAAACCCAACCTAGGGCTACTAGTTATGGTCTCAATGGAATTAATGATTCAGAAGGTCCTAATCTTGTCACCCATCAGTGTTTAGTCCGTGTTGCTATTGGTACTTATGTTGATGACATTATGTGTGATGTAGTAAACATGGAATGCACTCATATTTTGTTAGGAAGACCATGGTTATTTGATAGGAGAGTGATTTATGATGGCATGTTAAACACCTATTCTTTTAACTATGATGGGAGGAGAGTTTCTCTTCTACCCTTGTCTCCCCAACAAGTTCTACAGGATCAGGTACGTCGAGATCAAGCTAGGGCACTTAGGCGTGCCAAGGAAGAGAAAGAAGAGGCTGATTCAACGGCCAAAGCAGCGGCCCGGCGTTCGGCGCCCGACGCGTCGACAAAGCCAAGCGGCATTTCCCAGTCTCCACCCGAGCGTTCTGGCTCAAATTTTGGGACAACATCAAAAACAGGTGGAGATACTGTTTGGGACGAAAAACGCCGAGAAAATGTCCCTAAAACGCCCAAAGTGCCGAGCAACACTCCCAGCAGTGCATCTGGGACGAAAATTGGGCTATCTCCCAATCCACTCGAGCGTTTTGGCTCAAATTTTGGGAGAAATTCAGAGACTCAGAGAGCTGCAAATATGAAAAAAGAACGCCTACAGAAAGAGCCAAAAATCGGCTTGAAAGGCAGTGTCGAAAAGCGCTCTCTTGTGACTCAGTCTAGTATTTCTTTCCCTAACTCTTCTTGCTTACTTCTTATGAGGAAAGAGATACTTATTATTAGTCAAGATATTTCACATCTTCCAAAGTGTCTACAGGATCTATTACAGGAGTTTGAAGATGTGATGCCTGAAGAGTTGCCGGAAGGCCTGCCACCAATTAGAGGCATTGAGCATCAAATCGATTTGGTGCCCGGCGCTTCATTACCAAACCGTGCAGCCTATAGAGCAAGTCCAGAAGAGACCGCTGAGCTTCAAAGACAAGTGCAAGATCTCATGGACAAAGGCTATGTGCGTGAATCTCTCAGCCCATGCGCGGTTCCGGTGATTTTGGTGCCAAAGAAGGATGGCACATGGAGAATGTGTGTTGATTGTAGAGCGATCAACCAAATAACAGTTAAGTACCGTCACCCCATTCCTAGACTAGATGATATGCTTGATGAGTTACATGGTGCTAATTTCTTTTCTAAAATTGATTTAAGAAGTGGGTACCATCAAATTAGGATGAGGGAAGGGGATGAATGGAAAACTGCCTTTAAAACTAAGTATGGCTTATATGAATGGTTAGTAATGCCTTTTGGATTAACTAATGCACCTAGTACCTTTATGAGGCTTATGAACCATGTCTTAAGAAGATACTTAGGCAGATTTGTTGTAGTCTACTTTGATGATATCTTAATCTATAGCAAAACCATGAATGAACATGTAGATCATCTTAGGGCTGTTTTGGACACTTTAAGGTTAGAAAAGCTTTATGTTAACTTGAAAAAGTGTTCTTTTTGCTCGGAGTCTACCATTTTTCTTGGTTTTGTTGTGTCTAAAGGTGGATTGAAGGTAGATGAAGACAAGATCAAGGCAATCAAAGAATGGCCCCAGCCGACTACACCAACAATGGTCAGATCATTTCTCGGCTTGGCTGGCTTCTACAGGAGATTTGTGCGTGATTTTAGCACAATTGCAGCCCCCCTCCACGAGCTGACAAAGAAGGATACGGCCTTTAAATGGAGGGAGCAACAAGAGAACGCCTTCAACACTTTGAAGGACAGATTATGCCACGCCCCAGTGCTTCAACTCCCTGACTTCTCCAAGGCATTTGAGATAGAGGTGGACGCTTCTGGACATGGCATAGGAGGCGTGCTCTTACAAGACAAGAAACCCATTGCTTATTTTAGTGAAAAGCTTAGTGGGGCTGAGTTGAATTACCCTACTTATGATAAAGAGTTGTATGCTTTAATTAGGGTCCTGAAAACTTGGTCTCATTATTTGTGGCCTAAAGAGTTTGTAATCCATTCTGATCATGAGGCCTTGAAGTACTTGAAAGGCCAATCCAGACTCAGCAGGCGACATGCAAGATGGGTTGAATTCATGGAGACCTTTCCTTATGTTGTTAAACATAAGAAAGGCAAGGAGAATGTGGTAGCTGACGCCCTTTCTCGGAGGTATGTACTCTTGAACCTATGTGATGTTAAGATCCTTGGATTTGCAATGATTAGGGAATTATATGCTAGTGATCCTCACTTTGCTGAAATCTATAAGAATTGCATGTCTAGGGGTGAAATAGATACCTACTTTATTGATGATGGATACTTGTTTAAAGCTGGAAAATTGTGCATTCCTTCATCTAGTATACGTAGGCTTCTAACTAAAGAGGTTCATGAATCAAGAGGACATAGGGGTTTAGAAAAGACTTTAGAAGGTTTAAAAGAACACTACTATTGGCCTAAAATGAGTAATTATGTGCTGAGATTTGTCAAGAGTTGTGTTGTTTGTGCTAAAGCTAAGTCTAGACTTCACCCCCATGGTTTGTACCAGCCTTTACCCATTCCTAGTTCTCCTGGGGAAGACATTTCTATGGATTTCATTGTAGGTTTGCCTAGAACTAGGAAGGGTAGAGATTCTATCTTTGTAGTGGTAGATAGATTTTCCAAAATGGCTCACTTTATTCCATGTCACACGACTGATGATGCTGTGCATATTGCTGATTTGTTCTTTAGGGAAATTGTTAGATTGCATGGCATTCCTTGTTCTATTGTGTCAGATCGTGATGCTAAATTTTTGAGTTATTTTTGGAAGAGTCTATGGTCTAAATTGGGAACTAAATTGCTGTTTTCTACCTCATGTCACCCACAAACTGATGGGCAAACGGAAGTTACTAATCGAACGTTAGGGGTTTTACTTAGAACTATGCTTAAAGCTAACCTCAAACGTTGGGAAGATGTTTTGCCTTTTGTGGAGTTTGCTTATAACAGGTCAATCCATTCAGCCACAAAGATGACCCCTTTTGAGGTTGTTTATGGCCTGAATCCGAGGACGCCGGTGGATATGACGCCTCAGCCATACAAGGGAAAAGAGAGTTTTGAAGCTAACAAGAGGGCTGAGTTTGTGAAGAAGCTACATGAGAGGACGAAGATGCACTTAGAGAGGAAATCCATGAAGTACAAGGCCCATGCTGATAAGGGTCGAAAACAGGTTATCTTTGAAGAAGGAGACCTTGTTTGGGTGCATCTAAGGAAGGAAAGGTTCCCAAATCAAAGGAAGAACAAGTTAGATCAGAGAGGAGATGGACCATTTCGTATCATCAGGAGAATCGGCCCTAATGCATATCATGTTGACTTGCCTGGTGAGTATGGTGTCCATCCAACTTTTAATGTGGCTGATCTATCTCTTTATGTGCCAGATTTTGATTCCGACGTCGAATCAGAGACGATTCGAGCTCAAGTGGAGGAGAATGATGCAGTGAAGCCTGCCATGTCTCAAACCGACGTCGATGAGTTGATTCGAGTGCCTTCTGACGGACCAATCACAAGAAGTCGAGCTAAGAAGATTGCTCAAGGCACAACAGCGATCTTGGTTCGATTGGCAGCGGTTGTTGAAGAGCCTAGCAAGGCGAAGTGGGTCTCGTGCATTCGACATCAATTGAGCCCGGATTCCATGGATTGATAATATGAGGGCCGAAATTCACTATTTCTTTATTTAGAAACATGTATTAATTTGTCTCACTTTAGGGCTGAATTTAGTAAGTGACCGGGTGAGATAAATTGGTATATGGGTCAAAGTCAACCCTTTGACTTGACCATTCTAAATGGAGAAAATATCTATCTATTTATTTTATTATAGGCGTGTGAACTTAAATAATGTAGAGAAATCAGCCAATAGGTTTATGTTAGTGGTTGATTTTCTCTCTCCTGGTTGTTAGAGATATTTTCTCTCCCCTGGTTGTTAGAGATATTTTAAGTTGTTAGGATTATTTCCTTAAATAAATAATTCAGCTATGATTTATTTATTTAAGGGAATCTAGTTAGATTTAATTAGATATTATTATATCTTGGGAAGCAAGATAAGGAGGCTAATTCCTCTCTCCTAGGGCCGGCCACACCCCCTTGCTTGCTCCCCAAGGAATAGCTTTGTATTCTCTATTTATACTTTGCAAATTCATTAATAAAAATCAGCTTGAGAGAGATTAAACCCAAATTGGTTTAATCTATCTCTTGGGCCCAAAAACACAAGTGTTCTAGCATTCAAGTTCATTCGATCGAGCAACTCTCAATAGCCGAATTCTCTCTCTTGTTCTCGCGACTAAATCAGTTTGTTCCTTCAAATTGGTCAATTGATTAGTTCTAGTTTTGATTGTTAAAAATCAATCTAGTTTATCAATTGGATTTAGCGTTAGAGCCAATCCAGTTGAACTATCCCTTTTGATTCAATCTTAAGTGTTCGAACCAGATTTCGCTTCGTTCCATTTCGAATTTTCATTACTTGCGCCACAAGGAAACTAAAGTTGAAAGCTTTTGTAGGATTGAATTGATTTGCTGGCAAGATCGGGACTTGTGTGGGTCATATACGAGGTTTCTACGGAGGATTTCGGGGTAATCACGTATCACAGGTACCGCGCCAACGGCGCACGATCCAGCCGCAGCGGCGAGCCAAGAGCAAGGGCGCGCTCGTGAGTCCGCGCCTACGTTCCATCCGTCCAGCATGGATCCGAATTTCGCCTCCACTTCCCATCATCAAAACAGGGAAGATCACTTGAACTCAACTCATTTCCATTCTCCCGGGATTTTTGCTCAAGGGGTTCCAATTAGCCAATTACCCTCTCCCGCTAGGGAAGGGCAAAATCGTGCTAATAACTTGCAAGATTTTCAGGGACATAGGAGAGCTCCAAGCCAAGGATACCCGTTTGACGAGTATGACGCCGAGGACGAGGATCCATGGGAGCGCTACTCACGGCGCGACGATAGGGACAGGCGTCCAAGGCGGCCTAGAGAGCCCGAGCAAGATGGAGTAGGAAAAATCAAAGTGAAGATCCCAGCCTTTGAAGGCAAGTGTGATCCGGACGTCTACATGGAGTGGGAGACGAAAATTGAACAAATATGGAATTGCCATAACTTTGCCGAGCATAAAAAGGTACAACTCGCCACCCTTGAATTTTCCGGTTATGCACTAATCTGGTGGGATAATCTAGTAAAGGAAAGGAGAAGAGCTCTTGACGCACCAATAGGAACTTGGGAGCAAATGAAGGCCCTCATGAGGAGGCGTTTCATTCCCCAACATTATGCACGTGAGCTGCGTCAAAGATTGGAGAATCTCAAGCAAGGTTCAATGAGTGCCGAGGAAACTTACAATGCCATGCAAGTGGCAATGGTAAGAGCCAATGTGGATGAGGATGAGGAGTCCACAATGGCACGTTTCCTTCGAGTTTTACATCCTTCTTTAGCTAATGAGGTCGATTTATATCCATATACTACTATGACTGGTTTGTTACATTTAGCTATGAAGGTTGAGAAAAAGAACAAGGCACAGATTCTAGGAGGCCGAGGCACGAGTAACCAGCCCAACTCATGGAGGAACAACCGTGGCCAAGCCATGTCTTATGGAAAGGAAGGCGCGCCTACAAAGGAACGAGGAAGCACCGCCGGCGCCTATGGAGATCAAGCTGGCCGAACCAAGCCTTCCGCGGGCACCGCGCCATCCTACAACAAGGGCCCCAATAGTGGAGCTTCGGCAGCTCCTAAGGGCAGTACCTCTAACCCTTCCTCTAGAGCTAGGGATATTGTGTGTTTTAAGTGCCAAGGTAGAGGTCACATGATGAAAGATTGCCCTAACAAGAAAACACTTTTAATCAATCATTTAGGCCAATATGAATCGGAGGAAGAAATTGATGATGTGCATGAAAATGAGCCTAATAATGATGATTTGCATGATGATGAGGATGAGATAGAGTATGAATCAGGGGAGTCTTTAATTGCTAGACGTAACATGCATATAAAACCAGCCCCTTGTGAAGATAATCAACGTGAAAATCTATTTCATACTCGATGTTTAATTAAGGGTAAGGTTTGCAACATGATAATAGATAGTGGAAGTTGCTGTAACATTGCTAGTCTTGAAATGGCACAAAAACTGCAATTATCTATGACTCAACACCCTAGACCTTATAAATTGCATTGGATGAACGATTGTGGAGAACTTAAAGTGAACAAGCAAGCGCATGTTTCTATTAAATTAGGGCATTACGAGGATGTTGTTCTTTGTGATGTAGTTCCTATGCAGGCTTGTCACATTTTATTAGGTCGCCCATGGCAATATGATAGGAAGGTCACGCATGATGGATTCACCGACCGGAACACCTTCACCTACAATGGCCAAACCATAGTGCTCAAACCCATGACGCCTATGCAGGTGGCCGAGGAGTTTGACAAAAAGAAGGTAAGTAAGGTAAGTGGAGAAGGTGAGGGAAAGAAGGGGACAGCTCGGGGTAAGACGAGCTCACCTAACAATCTCCCACCCTCCAGCGCACTTTTGGCTTCCAAGCGGGAGTTAGAGACCGAGTATTTGGATGGGCAAACAACACTCATGCTCTTGTGCAAGAAGCTGAGTTTGTTGAATGAGGAACTTAGAGCCTCTTTGCCCCCACAAATTTTGGGGCTCATTGAGGAATACAATGACGTATTTCCCGATGAGATACCGGCTGGCTTACCTCCAATTAGAGGAATCGAGCATCAAATTGATCTCATTCCCGGAGCATCTTTGCCTAATAGGCCAGCCTATCGTATGAACCCCAAGGAGACTCAAGAAGTCCAATCCCAAGTCCAAGAGTTATTGGATAAGGGATACATTAGGGAAAGTTTAAGCCCTTGTGCTGTACCGGTGTTGCTAGTGCCTAAGAAAGACAACACATGGCGTATGTGTGTCGATTGTAGGGCTATTAACAACATAACGGTAAAGTATAGGCACCCCATCCCTCGTCTAGACGACATGCTAGATGAATTGCATGGAGCCACTATCTTTTCAAAGATAGATTTAAAAAGTGGCTACCATCAAATAAGGATGAAGGAGGGGGACGAATGGAAAACAGCCTTCAAGACCAAGTTTGGTCTCTATGAATGGCTTGTTATGTCATTCGGGCTTACAAACGCCCCAAGTACTTTCATGCGTCTAATGAATCATGTGCTTAGAAACTTCATACGGAAATTTATTGTTGTTTATTTTGATGATATTCTGATCTATAGCAAATCCCTAGAAACGCATGAAGATCATTTGAGGGAAGTACTCTCTACACTTAGATTAGAGCACTTGTATGCAAATTTGAAGAAATGTGAATTGTGCACTAATCATGTCACTTTTCTTGGGTTTGTAGTGAGCTCCAAAGGATTACAAGTAGACGAAGCCAAGATAAAGGCGATTCAAGAGTGGCCAACGCCTACCTCCATTGGCCAAGTCAGGAGCTTCCACGGCCTCGCCAGCTTCTATAGGAGATTTGTGAGGGATTTTAGCACCATTGCTGCTCCCTTGACCGAAATCACTAAGAAGAGGAGTGAGTTTAAGTGGGAGAAGGCACAAGAGAGGGCATTCAACGCCCTAAAGGACAGATTGACGCATGCCCCATTGTTGGCCTTGCCCGACTTCACTCGGCCCTTCGAAGTGGAGTGTGATGCGAGTGGCATTGGAATTGGAGGCGTTCTCATGCAAGAAGATCTTACCCCATTTCCAATGAGGGAGCATGAAAGTTTTGATGCAGGAAAGCACGTTGAATTTATTAAGGAGCTGCATGCTCGCACCAAGACTCGGTTGGAGCAAAAGGCCGAGTACAATGCTAGGCGCGCCAACCATGGGCGGCGCCGCGTGATTTTCCAACCCGGCGATTTGGTATGGGCACATCTAAGGAAGGAGCGGTTTCCGGAGCTAAGGAAGAGCAAGCTGTCTCCAAGAGGCGATGGACCTTTCAAGGTGCTTCAACGGATTGGAGACAATGCTTACAAGTTAGAGCTGCCCGGGGATTATGGTGTGAGCGCCACCTTCAATGTCGCTGATCTTACGCCGTACTTAGCCTTGGATGAGGAGCTGGATTCGGGGTCGAATCCTTTCCAAGAAGGGGAGGTTGATGAGGGACCATCTAGGCAGCCTCCACCGGGCGCGCCTACACTCTTTGATGGACCACTCACCCGTGCTCGAGCCAAGAAGCTACAACATGAGATGAATGCTTTTGTGGGTTACACTATGGCTAAGGAGGCAGGAGCATGTATGAAGTCCAAAGCTAGGGCGGTGTGCGTCTTGAGCGCCGAGGGATCTTCGAGCCACGGCTGCAGCAACGCGCACCAAACCGACGTTGCAACGGCGCGTCCTAACTCCAGCGATGCAGCGCTGCGTCTTCGCCAGCATAGCGATGCAGCGGCGCGCCCCTGAGCGCGCCTGTCCGCGTGTGTGCGCGCGAGTCCGAGCACGAGCATGCTATCTTTTAGTTTTGCTGGATTTGTTTTATTGGGCCATTTCCATTTTGGGCCTTATTTATCTTTTAGTTTTAATTAGACATTATTTCTATTGTTATTTTGTCAAGACATATAAATAGCTTAGGATGTTTTTATTTTCAGGGTAGACAACTCATTTGTAATTTCCAATTCTCCTTGCAATAGAGAGAAAACGAGAGCTTTGGCTTTCAACGTGTGTGTGAATCCGCAGCTTGGTTTGCTTTGATTTGTGTCAATCTCATCGAAGGTTGGTGCTTGTCAACAATCACGAGCCCCTTTCTCGTGCTTCAAGGTCTCGTTCCTTGTTGTGTGAGATCGTAAAGGTTGGTTTCATAATCATTCTATTAGGTTCTTGGCTGAATCAAGTCAAGGGTTTGATAGTTGTTTTATGAGGATGTCCTTCTTGTTGTTCTTGAGTCATTTATCTCTTGTCGAGTCCCTTTCCTGTTTTTGTATTTGTTTCTTGTCTTTTCGATCATTACAAGTCGTGTTCTTCAATTGTTGAGTCTTGTTGCATTTCCATTTCTGATCATTATCTTTGTTTCCTTGTTTTGAGTCGTGAACGTCGAAGATCGGGCATCAAGCGGCTTATCCCCGCATCACATAGTGATTGCTCCTGATTGGTGTGGCGAACCGATTGTCTTAGAAGAAGTTTATCAAGCGAATCCTACTCTTGATGAAGAGCCATTAGCCATTGACATCGATACCACATCAAATTCAGTCATACAAGCAAAACCTATCTTGGATACTTCCACGGGTCCGTCTCTTTCTAATTTCAAATTAATAATTACTGAATCTCCCATTACATCTACATACAACGTCGAATCGAGGACGATTCGAGGCCAAGTGGGGCAGAATGATACAGATCAAAGGAGGATCCAAGTCAATGATTCTTCAAAGACGAGTGGAGGCCAAACACCAAGACCTTTACTAAGGCCCCGAGCATTCAAGTTCAAGAAGGTTTTCATGGATTCCATATTATCCTTTAATTATGTTCATCAATGGCGTCCTCGACCACCAAGGAAGAGGATGAAGTCACAAAAGTTCGGAAGTTAAGAAGCCCGTCAAATTAAAAACAATGCTCAGTAAACTGGTCATAACTTTGGCTAGAAAATTCATCTCAAGTCCCGTAAGTACTCGTGGGAAAGATAATTAAAAGTTCTACAACTTTGTAGTTTACATCAAATTCAAAATCCAAACGAAAAGGGCCGAAAAATGGGTTTTACTGAGAACTGTTCAAGTCTTACGGAAATCTTATCTTTAGTTTTAATTTCTATCTTTATCTATTTTATTAAGGACGATTTTTATTTATTTATGTTAAGAGGATTTCGACCATATAGGGTTGTTAGATGGTTGATAATCTCTCTCCTATTATTAGGATAATTTTCTTATTTAAATAAGTCAGATAATTATTATTTGATTTATTTATGGTAAGAGAATTTAGATAGATGTTTTTCAATTATTTTATTATCTTTGGAAGCAAGACATGAGTTACTTGCTCTCCAAGGATCAGCTTTGTATCTCTTTAAATACCTTGCATTTATCATTCAATAAAATTCAGCCTGAATTAGATAAACCCCTATTGGTTTATCTAGTTTATGGGCCATTAAAGCAACCATTGTTCATGCATTCAATCTCTACAATCATCATCACCAATTCGTTTTCTTTCAATTCAGATTTGATTTGTTAATTTGATTAATTAAGTTAGTTCTAGTTTGATTGTTAAAGATCAAACCTAGTTCATCAATTGAATTTAGCGTTAGAGCCAATTCAATTGAACTATCTCTTTAATTATCTTAACCCTTCAAATCAGATTCGTTCTTCACCATTCATTCATATTTCAAGTTTCTTGTTCATCAAGTTATTAACTTTGAAGGCAAATCAGGTTGGAAAGAGAATTACTTGGCAAGATCGGGCCAAAACAAGACCGAATTGTCATCATCGAACAATCGAGGAGATAATTTCGTATCAATTGGTATCAGTTATACAGGTTAAGCAAAGTTTTGTTCTTTTCCGCCATATCAAGTGGATTAAGATGTATTGGTGTGATCCCTATGATGATATTCCGCCAACTCCAAGGATACAAAGATCTGCCAAGATGGAGCCTAGTTCTAGGCAAACCTACAATGAAATCCATAGAAATGTCTTCCCAAGGTGAACTAGGAATAGGTCAAGGCTGGTACAAACCATGGGGGTGAAGTCTAGACTTAGCTTTAGCACAAACAACACAACTCTTGACAAATCTCAGCACATAATTACTCATTTTAGGCCAATAGTAGTGTTCTTTTAAACCTTCTAAAGTCTTTTCTAAACCCCTATGTCCTCTTGATTCATGAACCTCTTTAGTTAGAAGCCTACGTATACTAGATGAAGGAATGCACAATTTTCCAGCTTTAAACAAGTATCCATCATCAATAAATTAGGTATCTATTTCACCCCTAGACATGCAATTCTTATAGATTTCAGCAAAGTGAGGATCACTAGCATATAATTCCCTAATCATTGCAAATCCAAGGATCTTAACATCACATTGGTTCAAGAGCACATACCTCCGAGAAAGTGCGTCAGCTACCACATTCTCCTTGCCTTTCTTATGTTTCACAACATAAAGAAAAGTCTCCATAAATTCAACCCATCTTGCATGTCGCCTGCTGAGTCTGGATTGGCCTTTCTGATACGTGATTACCCCGGAATCCTCCGTAGAAACCTCGTATATGACCCACACAAGTCCCGATCTTGCCAGCAAATCAATTCAATCCTACAAAAGCTTTCAACTTTAGTTTCCTTGTGGCGCAAGTAATGAAAATTCGAAATGGAACGAAGCGAAATCTGGTTCGAACACTTAAGATTGAATCAAAAGGGATAGTTCAACTGGATTGGCTCTAACGCTAAATCCAATTGATAAACTAGATTGATTTTTAACAATCAAAACTAGAACTAATCAATTGACCAATTTGAAGGAACAAACTGATTTAGTCGCGAGAACAAGAGAGAGAATTCGGCTATTGAGAGTTGCTCGATCGAATGAACTTGAATGCTAGAACACTTGTGTTTTTGGGCCCAAGAGATAGATTAAACCAATTTGGGTTTAATCTCTCTCAAGCTGATTTTTATTAATGAATTTGCAAAGTATAAATAGAGAATACAAAGCTATTCCTTGGGGAGCAAGCAAGGGGGTGTGGCCGGCCCTAGGAGAGAGGAATTAGCCTCCTTATCTTGCTTCCCAAGATATAATAATATCTAATTAAATCTAACTAGATTCCCTTAAATAAATAAATCATAGCTGAATTATTTATTTAAGGAAATAATCCTAACAACTTAAAATATCTCTAACAACCAGGGGAGAGAAAATATCTCTAACAACCAGGAGAGAGAAAATATCTCTAACAACCAGGAGAGAGAAAATCAACCACTAACATAAACCTATTGGCTGATTTCTCTACATTATTTAAGTTCACACGCCTATAATAAAATAAATAGATAGATATTTTCTCCATTTAGAATGGTCAAGTCAAAGGGTTGACTTTGACCCATATACCAATTTATCTCACCCGGTCACTTACTAAATTCAGCCCTAAAGTGAGACAAATTAATACATGTTTCTAAATAAAGAAATAGTGAATTTCGGCCCTCATATTATCAATCCATGGAATCCGGGCTCAATTGATGTCGAATGCACGAGACCCACTTCGCCTTGCTAGGCTCTTCAACAACCGCTGCCAATCGAACCAAGATCGCTGTTGTGCCTTGAGCAATCTTCTTAGCTCGACTTCTTGTGATTGGTCCGTCAGAAGGCACTCGAATCAACTCATCGACGTCGGTTTGAGACATGGCAGGCTTCACTGCATCATTCTCCTCCACTTGAGCTCGAATCGTCTCTGATTCGACGTCGGAATCAAAATCTGGCACATAAAGAGATAGATCAGCCACATTAAAAGTTGGATGGACACCATACTCACCAGGCAAGTCAACATGATATGCATTAGGGCCGATTCTCCTGATGATACGAAATGGTCCATCTCCTCTCTGATCTAACTTGTTCTTCCTTTGATTTGGGAACCTTTCCTTCCTTAGATGCACCCAAACAAGGTCTCCTTCTTCAAAGATAACCTGTTTTCGACCCTTATCAGCATGGGCCTTGTACTTCATGGATTTCCTCTCTAAGTGCATCTTCGTCCTCTCATGTAGCTTCTTCACAAACTCAGCCCTCTTGTTAGCTTCAAAACTCTCTTTTCCCTTGTATGGCTGAGGCGTCATATCCACCGGCGTCCTCGGATTCAGCCCATAAACAACCTCAAAAGGGGTCATCTTTGTGGCTGAATGGATTGACCTGTTATAAGCAAACTCCACAAAAGGCAAAACATCTTCCCAACGTTTGAGGTTAGCTTTAAGCATAGTTCTAAGTAAAACCCCTAACGTTCGATTAGTAACTTCCGTTTGCCCATCAGTTTGTGGGTGACATGAGGTAGAAAACAGCAATTTAGTTCCCAATTTAGACCATAGACTCTTCCAAAAATAACTCAAAAATTTAGCATCACGATCTGACACAATAGAACAAGGAATGCCATGCAATCTAACAATTTCCCTAAAGAACAAATCAGCAATATGCACAGCATCATCATTCGTGTGACATGGAATAAAGTGAGCCATTTTGGAAAATCTATCTACCACTACAAAGATAGAATCTCTACCCTTCCTAGTTCTAGGCAAACCTACAATGAAATCCATAGAAATGTCTTCCCAAGGAGAACTAGGAATGGGTAAAGGCTGGTACAAACCATGGGGGTGAAGTCTAGACTTAGCTTTAGCACAAACAACACAACTCTTGACAAATCTCAGCACATAATTACTCATTTTAGGCCAATATTAGTGTTCTTTTAAACCTTCTAAAGTCTTTTCTAAACCCCTATGTCCTCTTGATTCATGAACCTCTTTAGTTAGAAGCCTACGTATACTAGATGAAGGAATGCACAATTTTCCAGCTTTAAACAAGTATCCATCATCAATAAAGTAGGTATCTATTTCACCCCTAGACATGCAATTCTTATAGATTTCAGCAAAGTGAGGATCACTAGCATATAATTCCCTAATCATTGCAAATCCAAGGATCTTAACATCACATAGGTTCAAGAGTACATACCTCCGAGAAAGGGCGTCAGCTACCACATTCTCCTTGCCTTTCTTATGTTTAACAACATAAGGAAAGGTCTCCATGAATTCAACCCATCTTGCATGTCGCCTGCTGAGTCTGGATTGGCCTTTCAAGTACTTCAAGGCCTCATGATCAGAATGGATTACAAACTCTTTAGGCCACAAATAATGAGACCAAGTTTTCAGGACCCTAATTAAAGCATACAACTCTTTATCATAAGTAGGGTAATTCAACTCAGCCCCACTAAGCTTTTCACTAAAATAAGCAATGGGTTTCTTGTCTTGTAAGAGCACGCCTCCTATGCCATGTCCAGAAGCGTCCACCTCTATCTCAAATGCCTTGGAGAAGTCAGGGAGTTGAAGCACTGGGGCGTGGCATAATCTGTCCTTCAAAGTGTTGAAGGCGTTCTCTTGTTGCTCCCTCCATTTAAAGGCCGTATCCTTCTTTGTCAGCTCGTGGAGGGGGGCTGCAATTGTGCTAAAATCACGCACAAATCGATTTGATGCTCAATGCCTCTAATTGGTGGCAGGCCTTCCGGCAACTCTTCATGCATCACATCTTCAAACTCCTGTAATAGATCCTGTAGACACTTTGGAAGATGTGAAATATCTTGACTAATAATAAGTATCTCTTTCCTCATAAGAAGTAAGCAAGAAGAGTTAGGGAAAGAAATACTAGACTGAGTCACAAGAGAGCGCTTTTCGACACTGCCTTTCAAGCCGATTTTTGGCTCTTTCTGTAGGCGTTCTTTTTTCATATTTGCAGATCTCTGAGTCTCTGAATTGCTCCCAAAATTTGAGCCAAAACGCTCGAGTGGATTGGGAGATAGCCCAATTTTCGTCCCAGATGCACTGCTGGGAGTGTTGCTCGGCACTTTGGGCGTTTTAGGGACATTTTCTCGGCGTTTTTCGTCCCAAACAGTAGCTCCACCTGTTTTTGATGTTGTCCCAAAATTTGAGCCAGAACGCTCGGGTGGAGACTGGGAAATGCCGCTTGGCTTTGTCGACGCGTCGGGCGCCGAACGCCGGGCCGCTGCTTTGGCCGTTGAATCAGCCTCTTCTTTCTCTTCCTTGGCACGCCTAAGTGCCCTAGCTTGATCTCGACGTACCTGATCCTGTAGAACTTGTTGGGGAGACAAGGGTAGAAGAGAAACTCTCCTCCCATCATAGTTAAAAGAATAGGTGTTTAACATGCCATCATAAATCACTCTCCTATCAAATAACCATGGTCTTCCTAACAAAATATGAGTGCATTCCATGTTTACTACATCACACATAATGTCATCAACATAAGTACCAATAGCAACACGGACTAAACACTGATGGGTGACAAGATTAGGACCTTCTGAATCATTAATTCCATTGAGACCATAACTAGTAGCCCTAGGTTGGGTTTTTAATTGCAAGTGATCAACTACCTTAGCATTAATAATGTTACAGCAGCTACCACTATCAATTATCATGCATAACACTTGATTCTTTACTGTACACCTAGTATGAAAAATGTTTTCCCTTTGATCTAGCCTAGGTGTTTCTTGTAAAGTAAGAGTACGCATTGTTACCAAAGTTAGAGGCTGTTCGGTGCAATCTGGTTCAATGGCCTCTACGTCCTCCTCTTCCTGTCCAATACTGTCCTCCTCCACTTGATTTGGAGTTATATCTTCATCACTCACATATCCTCCATTGGTGGTGAGAAGCACTTGCTTTAGATTTGGACAATCCTTGGCATAGTGACCTCCCCCTTGACACTTGTAGCACACTAAATCACGTGCTCTAGACTGATTTGGAGGTCCACTGGTGGGACGCCTTTGGCCTTGAAAACCTGTTGTTTTAGGTGAGCTAGAAGCTCCCTTTTGCTGCATAGAAGAGTTAGAAGAATAAGAGTTGGAATTTGAACTAGGATTAGAGCCATACCTTTTTGTAGCATTCCAAGCTTCCTTCTTCTTCCTTTGTTGCTGCTCATAGAGTAGTTGGGCTGAATGTACTAAGGCATTGAGATCCTTGATTTGTTGAATCTCCAATGTGTCTTGAATGCTTTGATTCAGTCCAGCCATAAATTGGGTCCTTAGAGACCGTTGGGAATGATGAATTCCCGCTTTAAAACTCAGATCCTCTAGCTCATTGAAGTACTCGGTTGGAGACTTGGTGCCTTGTTTGCAAGTTACAACTTTCAATCTCATGTGCTCGGTATGCTCTTCAGGCACATATTTCTTCCTCATTACAAACTTCAGCTGGCCCCAAGTTTCAATTGGTGGTAAGGCCTTTCTAATTCGATCCTCCTTCATTCTAAACCACCAATTTCTAGCGGTCCCAATAAAGTGGATGACAACAACAGCAACTTTCTCCCATTCTTCATATCCCATGTGATCTAGAATGAAGTTTGTAGCTTGTTCCCACTCTAGATACTTCTCCGGGTTAAGCTCTCCATTGAATGGTTCTATCTTGATCTTTATATCACGTTTCCCAATCTGATTTACAACTTGGTTAACGTTGTTGTTGTTGTTCGGCCGTTGTACTCCATAGGCTGGTGGGAGATCTTCTACAACCTCAGCTTGGTTATAGAAATCATCTAGGGGAGGATGCCATGGGCGCCTTTCTTCCCCGGGATAACCATATGTCACATCATCAAAAGAGTTGTTGTATTGTTGATATTGTTGATGAGTGGCTTGAGGATACCGGTTGTGTGGCTGATTATAGACTTGTTGATGAGTAACCGGTGGAGTCCTCGACCCGATGCCTCTTCCTCTACCTAGGCCTGCTGTGGGGGAGTAGTGAGCCGGGGGATCATTATCTTTGTTGTAGCTAGCAAGCACATCATGTTCGTCATCCACTAGTTGTTGCTTGCCTTTGTCGCTACCCGAGGCTTGATTTGGGTCACTTGTAAGATCGACTGCAGGGGTGCTCTTGCGACTAGCTTGAGATGAATCAACCAATATTGCAAGTTGTTCCTCTAAATGCTTTAGTTGTGGAGCCAATGCAGCCGTGGCCAGTTCTACAGCTCGAGCCTGGCCATCGCGCACACCTTCACTAATGGACAACCTAATGAAGTCGATTGCCTCCTTAGTGAGACTCAATTCAGTTGGGTTAGGTTCTGATGGAATCACCATTGTTCCTGAAACAAGCAAGAAGGTAGAGAGAGTAGTGTGTTCTAAAGTAAATCACAACAAGCAATACCACACCTTAATCAAGCCAAAACTTGCCTCAAAGCAATCCAATCAACTTAATTCAGTTTTTGGGCTGTTTTGAGGGAGTAAAATGGTAGATATAGTGTAGGTATGGAATACTAATGATATTTAAAGGAAATATGCAGCTTAAGCAAATGGCAAATATGCAATAAGACAAGCAATGCAAATAATCCCTCTATGAGCTCTAAAACACATGCAATCTCTCAATTGACTCTATGCAAGTTAATAAAGCCAAAATTCAGCATGCAAGGACAGAAAATATGGTAGGCTTAGTGACTTTTATTTCGTCACTCTTTTTCTTCAAAGTGATTTCTACTTAGCTATCTTTTTAAGCAAGCAGTCACTAGGGTTGAAAGTGGCTTAAAACTAGCTGGGGTAGATCACTTTTCTTTTCTGTTTTTTTTTTTTTTTTTTTTGATTTTATGCACAAACTACTCTTGTGCTATAATGAAGAAACAAGCAAAGCAAAGCAACAATGCAAAGGACGAAATTAAAAAGGGTATACACGAACTGAATTTTTTTTTTTTTTTAACTAAGTGACTTTTGCTACCAATGAAACCAACTAGAAGCCAAATTAATAACAAAAAGAAGGGGTAGGCCGAATTGATGGAAAGCAATGACAGAAATCAGCAAGTATTAATCAAGCAATATGAATCGCAATCAATCATGCAACATGAATGAAAACTCATAAAACTGTAGGAAAAACAATTGCTAATCTAAATTGCAATACAACTCAATCAAATCAGCCAATAAACATGCACAAATCCCATAAAAATCTCCTAATTGGATAATTGCTTGGAGGGCAAGGAACAACTAAGGGAATTAGGGTTTTGGAGGCTCACGGCTGGATTAGGGTTTTAGGGTTCGGTTCTAGGGTTTGGGGTATGGTAGGGTTTCAGATTAGGGGTTGCGAGAATTAGGGTTTCCTAGGGTTTCTCGCAATCTAGGGTTAGGGTTCTGCCGTCAAATTAGGGTTAGGGTTAGGCTTCACGAGAACAGGGCGGGGGCGAACTAGGGTTTAGGCTAATCCGAATTGGATGGGGGTGGTGTGGTTAGGCTCGGCTGGTGGTGAATGGTGGTGCGGTCCAGACGAGCGACACCAGTTTGGTGTGGTGGTGGTGGTTCGTGGTGGTTGGGTGGCGGAAATATGGTGGTGGTGGTGAAAAATTCAATCTTTTGGTCTCAAAAATTCTAACTTTAGGTAAAGGTGGGATTTTTGGGATCAAAAACTGAATCGAATCAATTAGAAAGCAAATTAAGGAAAGAAACAATTACTTGGCGAGACGCTGGATTATGATACCACTTGATACGTGATTACCCCGGAATCCTCCGTAGAAACCTCGTATATGACCCACACAAGTCCCGATCTTGCCAGCAAATCAATTCAATCCTACAAAAGCTTTCAACTTTAGTTTCCTTGTGGCGCAAGTAATGAAAATTCGAAATGGAACGAAGCGAAATCTGGTTCGAACACTTAAGATTGAATCAAAAGGGATAGTTCAACTGGATTGGCTCTAACGCTAAATCCAATTGATAAACTAGATTGATTTTTAACAATCAAAACTAGAACTAATCAATTGACCAATTTGAAGGAACAAACTGATTTAGTCGCGAGAACAAGAGAGAGAATTCGGCTATTGAGAGTTGCTCGATCGAATGAACTTGAATGCTAGAACACTTGTGTTTTTGGGCCCAAGAGATAGATTAAACCAATTTGGGTTTAATCTCTCTCAAGCTGATTTTTATTAATGAATTTGCAAAGTATAAATAGAGAATACAAAGCTATTCCTTGGGGAGCAAGCAAGGGGGTGTGGCCGGCCCTAGGAGAGAGGAATTAGCCTCCTTATCTTGCTTCCCAAGATATAATAATATCTAATTAAATCTAACTAGATTCCCTTAAATAAATAAATCATAGCTGAATTATTTATTTAAGGAAATAATCCTAACAACTTAAAATATCTCTAACAACCAGGAGAGAGAAAATATCTCTAACAACCAGGAGAGAGAAAATCAACCACTAACATAAACCTATTGGCTGATTTCTCTACATTATTTAAGTTCACACGCCTATAATAAAATAAATAGATAGATATTTTCTCCATTTAGAATGGTCAAGTCAAAGGGTTGACTTTGACCCATATACCAATTTATCTCACCCGGTCACTTACTAAATTCAGCCCTAAAGTGAGACAAATTAATACATGTTTCTAAATAAAGAAATAGTGAATTTCGGCCCTCATATTATCAATCCATGGAATCCGGGCTCAATTGATGTCGAATGCACAAGACCCACTTCGCCTTGCTAGGCTCTTCAACAACCGCTGCCAATCGAACCAAGATCGCTGTTGTGCCTTGAGCAATCTTCTTAGCTTGACTTCTTGTGATTGGTCCGTCAGAAGGCACTCGAATCAACTCATCGACGTCGGTTTGAGACATGGCAGGCTTCACTGCATCACTTTCAAGTACTTCAAGGCCTCATGATCAGAATGGATTACAAACTCTTTAGGCCATAAATAATGAGACCAAGTTTTCAAAACCCTAATTAAAGCATACAACTCTTTATCATAAGTAGGGTAATTCAACTCAGCCCCACTAAGCTTTTCACTAAAGTAAGCAATGGGTTTCTTGTCTTGCAAGAGCACGCCTCTTATGCCATGTCCAGAAGCGTCCACCTCTATCTCGAATGCCTTGGAGAAGTCAGGGAGTTGAAGCACTGGGGCGTGGCATAATCTGTCATTCAAAGTATTGAAGGCGTTCTCTTGTTGCTCCCTCCATTTAAAGGTTGTATCCTTCTTTGTAAGCTCGTGGAGGGGGGCTGCAATTGTGCTAAAATCACGCACAAATCTCCTGTAGAAGCCAGCCAAGCCGAGAAATGATCTGACCATAGTTGGTGTAGTCGGCTGGGGCCATTCTTTGATTGCCTTGATCTTGTCTTCATCTACCTTCAATCCACCATTAGACACAACAAAACCAAGAAAAATGGTAGACTCCGAGCAAAAAGAACACTTTTTCAAGTTAACATAAAGCTTTTCTAACCTTAAAGTGTCCAAAACAGCCCTAACATGATCTACATATTCATGCATGGTTTTTCTATAGATTAAGATATCATCAAAGTAGACTACAACAAATCTGCCTAAGTATCTTCTTAAAACATGGTTCATAAGCCTCATAAAAGTAATAGGTGCATTAGTTAATCCAAAAGGCATTACTAACCATTCATATAAGCCATACTTAGTTTTAAAGGCAGTTTTCCATTCATCCCCTTCCCTCATCCTAATTTGATGGCACCCACTTCTTAAATCAATCTTAGAAAAGAAAGTAGCACCATGCAATTCATCAAGCATATCATCTAGTCTAGGGATGGGGTGACGGTACTTAACTGTTATTTGGTTGATCGCTCTACAATCAACACACATTCTCCATGTGTCATCCTTCTTTGGCACCAAAATCACCGGAACCGCGCATGGGCTGAGAGATTCACGCACATAGCCTTTGTCCATGAGATCTTGCACTTGTCTTTGAAGCTCAGCGGTCTCTTCTGGACTTGCTCTATAGGCTGCACGGTATGGTAAAGAAGCGTCGGGTACCAAATCGATTTGATGCTTAATGCCTCTAATTGGTGGAAGGCCTTCTGGCAACTCTTCAGGCATCACGTCTTCAAACTCCTGTAATAGATCCTGTAGACACTTTGGAAGATGTGAAATGTCTTGACTAATAATAAGTATCTCTTTCCTCATAAGAAGTAAGCAATAAGAGTTAGGGAAAGAAATACTAGACTGAGTCACAAGAGAGCGCTTTTCTACACTGCCTTTCAAGCCGATTTTTGGCTCTTTCTGTAGGCGTTCTTTTTCCAGATTTTTAGCTCTCTGGGTCGGTAACGACCCGCCGAGGCCAACAAACGACCCTAGTGTCGACCCAGTACTCTCACCTTTCGAGCCTAACTTGGTTCCGAGAATGGTGAAATCTCTTCCATTTCCAACTAAGAAATCTATGGACTCTACTGAGAGTAAGTTCAAGCGTTTCGTAAAAATTCTTCAGGGCATTAATATTTCCATCCCATTCGCTGAGGCCCTAAGCGATATACCGGCTTACACAAAGTTTTTGAAAGATATTCTTCGCAGGAAAAGATCCATTACAGAGCTGCAGGATGAAGTCAGATTGATAGCTCTACCGGAAAAGCTAGGAGACCCAAGGAGATTTGCAATAACGATCGGCATAGGCAACCACAAGTTCAAGGCTTTATGTGATCTGGGTGCCAGTGCTAGAGTCTCTCTTTCAATCATGTCTAAAGCTAATATGGGACCACTAGAGCCCATCAACATGCGGCTTTACATGGCAGATGGATCATGTGTCAAAGCCACAGGAGTGGTGGACGATTATCCTATTCAAGTCGGAAAATTCTTTATACCGAATGATTTTCTCATCCTCGATATGCCTGAAGATCCTCATGTTCCCATAATTCTCGGCCGACCATTTTTAGTCACAGCAGGTGCAAGAGTTGATGTGCAGAAAGGACTCCTCACTTTTGATATTGGAGAGGAACGAGTGGAATTCAACTTGGATCAGAATGCCAACAATCCAATTGGGGTCGCACAAATCGAGTTGACTCAACCAGAACTCGATACAACTGTCCCTACCAAGCCTCATTGGCCGATCATCGAGTCCCACGTGCAAGAGTGCAATCAAGGTCAGTACTCTAATTATGAATCGGCTAAAGATGGTCATGAATATTCCTTATCATTTTGTTCCTACACCACGCCCTATCATATGCACTACAGAGGAATCCAAACCACCTTGGTTTTCGGATTTCACTAACCATCATATAGGAATACCGGGCATACTGATAGAAGAAAAGGGTCCTAATTTAGCAACTCAAGCACACAGAAGCTGCAAGGCTAAGTATGGGGTACCTCAAGACCCCAACATGGCTACACAAGAGCCACCCTGAGTCAAAGGAGCACGTCGGGCTAATGACATTAAAAATAGCGCTTACGGGAGACAACCCGCTTTTAGAATTAGATTCTTTTTCTTTTCTTTTCTTTTCCTTTTTAGATTATTTTCTTAGCTTTCTTTTGAATTCTTTTTAGTAATTTTTAGGATAGAAATTAGGATAAATTTTTAGCTAACAAGATGCAGGAGAAGGGATCGAAAATCACTCCAAGAGGCTACGGTGGCTCGTTAACGACCCACGCAGGCTCGTTAACGACCCGACTCGGAAAACGGGGCAGGTAAGTTTTTTTTAACCTAATCTATCTTTTTACCTACCCATTGCCGCCACCCCCTCTTCCTATTCCTATCTCTTCCCTCTCCTATAAAACCCTTTTACCCCTTCAACAAATCCACCCTCAAATCCTCTCAATTCCAAAACTCAACCAAAGATCTTGAAGACCCCCTCCCACCGATCGGAATCCCGCACTAACCACCACCGAGCAACCGTCGTTATCGAAGCCCGAAAATCTTTCTTTCCACCATCGAAAATCCGAGCTTTTGTTAACCCGCACCCGAGTTTTAGGATTAGTTTTTTAGTTTTCTTATCTAAATAAGTCAAATATTTATCTATTTGATTTAATTAAGATAAGGGGACTTAGATAGATGTTTTTATATTATTATATGTTATCTTGGAAAATAAGAAAAGGACCTTTCTACCCTTCTAGGGCTGATCTCCTTGACTTTTTCTCCAAGACAACTCTACCTTGTATTTTCTTTAAATAGCTTTGTTATTCATTCAATAAAATTCAGCCTGAATTAGATAAACCCCTGTTGGTTTATCTAGTTTATGAGCCATTAAAGCAACCATTGTTCATGCATGCAATCTGATGCAGTGAAACCTGCCATGTCTCCAACTGACGTCGATGAGTTGATTCGAGTGCCTTCTGACGGACCAATCACAAGAAGTCGAGCTAAGAAGATTGCTCAAGGCACAACAGCGATCTTGGTTCGATTGACAGCGGTTATTGAAGAGCCTAGCAAGGCGAAGTGGGTCTCGTGCATTCGACATCAATTGAACCCGGATTCCATGGATTGATTATATGAGGGCCGAAATTCACTATTTCTTTATTTAGAAACATGTATTAATTTGTCTCACTTTAGGGCTGAATTTAGTAAGTGACCGGGTGAGATGAATTGATATATGAGTCAAAGTCAACCCTTTGACTTTGACCATTCTGAATTGAAGAAAATATCTTATTTATTTTATTATGAACAATTTCTATTTATTTTAATAATGTAGAGAAATCAGCCAATAGGCTTATGTTAGTTGGTTGATCTTCTCTCTCCTGGTTGTTAGAGATATTTTAAGTTTGTTAGGATTATTTCCTTAAATAAATAATTCAGCCATGATTTATTTATTTAAGGGAATCTAGTTAGATTTATTTAGATATTATTATATCTTGGGAAGCAAGCAAAGGAGACCCCTTCTCCCCTTCTAGGGCCGGCCAGCCTTCCTCCCTTGCTCCCCAAGTATTAGCTTTTGTATTCTCTATAAATACTTTTCAGTTTCATTAATAAAAAATCAGCTTGAGATTAGATAAACCCTAAGAAAGGTTTATCTAGTCCTTGGGCTCAAAAATACAATTGTGTGCTCGTGTTCATCATCATCAGAATTCTCGATTTTCTCTCTCTCTTGTGTTATTAAATTGGTTTGTTGATTTAATCAATTAGATTGTTCTAGTTGTGATTGTTAAAGATCAAACTAGTTAATCAATTGGATTTAGCGTTAGAGCCAATCCAATTGAACTATCAAGTTGATTCCTTCAACCTATCAATTCAGTTTCGTTACTTCAATTTTCGGATCTGTTTGTTACTTGGACCGCAAGTTTCTTAATTTGAGAGCTTTTGTAGGTTTGAATCATAATTGCTGGCAAGATCGGGTTCCTGTGTGGTCAAATACGAGGTTTCTGAGGAGTAATCCGAGGCGATCACGTATCACAATCTCTACGATCATCATCACCAATTCATTTTCTTTCAATTCAGATTTGATTTGTTAATTTGATTAATTAAGTTAGTTCTAGTTTGGTTGTTAAAGATCAAACCTAGTTCATCAATTGAATTTAGCGTTAGAGCCAATTCAATTGAACCATCTCTTTAATTATCTTAACCCTTCAAATCAGATTCGTTCTTCACCATTCATTGATATTTAGAGTTACTTGTTTATAAAGTTATTAACTTTGAAGGCAATTCAGGTTGGAAAGAGAATTACTTGTCAAGATCGGGCCAAAACAAGACCGAATTGTCATCATCGAGCAATCGAGGAGATAATTCCGTATCACTAACTTCATTAGATAATGCACAAAGCTATAAGACATAAATAGCAAGCTCAAAATCATACCTTTGCTCAATCGAAGTAACTCGACGCCTCGTGCCTTAGCACGAGGCGCGCCGCAAGCTTAGCCTCGTGTTACCTTGGCCGTGCCATCGTAGTGCCAAGGCGTGTCCAACCGCCATTACTTAAACCTCAAAACCGTGCACAAGGCATGCCCCATTATGCCGAGTCTCAAACCTCAAGATCGAGCCCTAGGCGCGCCACGACATTAGGCAAGGACGACGCCTTCCTCGGCGCGCCCTTGCCTAATGCCGTGGCACGAGAGGTTCCTTTGGCATTGGTGTGCCATTTCATTGGATCATTCATGACAAACTCTCTTTTTCATATCATGGAAAGTCATATATGCCAATTCCTCAATCGACATTATCAATATGACTTCTTAACCTCAACATGCTCTCAAAGGGATTTGATGACTTGACACAAATCACCAACAAAGTGTATTGGACAAGAAGAGGAGGATATGGAGGCCATAGAACCAGATTGCACCGAAGAGCCTCTAACCATGGTAACCATGTGTACTCTTACTTTACAAGAAACACCTAGGTTAGATCAAAGGCAAAATATTTTTCATACTAGGTGTACTGTAAGGAATCAAGTTTTATGCATGATAATTGATAGTGGTAACTGCTGTAACGTTATTAATGCTAAAGTAGTTGACCACATACAATTAAAAAATCAACCTAGGGCTACTAGTTATGGTCTTAATGGAATATATGGTTCAGATGGTCCTAATCTTGTTACTCATCAGTGCTTAGTTCGTGTTTCCATTGGTATTTATGTTCATGATATCATGTGTGATGTGGTATGTTGTGTTTTAGGGTATTTAAATAAACATAAGAGCATATGTTGTATTGTTAATTTGAAGTGAAAGTCGATCCTTGTACACACAAGGCACTTTGAGTAGACCTCGAAAGGTAATCTCATGAGTAGACCCATTCAAGGGTAGTCTCGTTGGGTGTAGGCCATAAGGCAATCTCGTTGGGTGTAGACCTCGAAAGGTAATCTCATGAGTAGACCCATTCAAGTCTTACGGGAGTCTTATCTTTAGTCTAAATTTCTCTCTTTATTTATTTTATTTATGAATGATTTTCTATTTTTAAATAATGTAGAGAAATTCAATCAATAGGCTGATGTTAGTTGGTTGAATATTCTCTCTCCTGGTTGTTAGAGATATTTTTTATTTGTTAGAGATATTTTGAGTTTGTTAGGTTGTTTCCTTAAATAAATAAATCAGCCATGATTTATTTAATTAAGGGAATCTAGATAGATATACTTATAGATATTTTATTATATCTTTGGAAGCAAGATAAGAGGCTATCTTCTATCTATAGGGCCAGCCTCCTAGTTGCCTTGCTATCCAAGGATTAGCTTTTGTATTCTCTATTTATACTTTGCATTTTCATTCAATAAAAATCAGCTTGAGATTAGATAAACCCTAAGAAAGGTTTATCTAGTCCTTGGGCTCAAAAATACAATTGTGTTTGTGTGCTTGCAATCTCGAGATCATCATCATCATCATCATCATCATCATCATCATCACAATCGAATTTTCTCTCTCTCTTTGTTCTTATTGATTCAAATCAGTTCATTCATTCAAATTGATCAATTGATTAGTTCTAGTTTTGATTGTTAAAGATCAATCTAGTTCATCAATTGGATTTAGCGTTAGAGCCAATCCAATTGAACTATTCCTTTATTCAACTTTATTTGTTCGAACCAGATTTGTGTCTATTCAATTTCGAAATTGTCATTACTTGCATCACAAGGAATCTAAATTCAAAGCTTTTGTAGGATTGAATTGATTTGCTGGCAAGATCGGGATCCTGTGTGGTCAAATACGAGGTTTCTGAGGAGTAATCCGAGGCGATCACGTATCACTTCCATGGGTGACTAACTACCTTGTTGGTTCTGCCCGTTCCTTTTGGTTATGGATATGTCAATCTAGACATCGTCAAGGCTTGATCCCAATTGCAAATTGGGACCAACTGAAGTTTGTCATGCGGAAGATCTATGTTACAAATGATGAAGAGTTGCATAGACGATATAGAGAAGCTTGTGCTCCTGCTTGCCAAAAGAGAGCTCCAATCCGATCCTTGAATCACAAGTATGAGTCTTTGGACTTGACTAAGGAGGATTTGGCTAATTCTAGTCAAATGAGGTACATTTCTAACTCTTCTTCCATTGTTTTGCATCCTAACTACTTTTTGCAGGAATTGGGAGTTTCTGACTCACCAAAACCAGGATTGTTCACTCTTCGAGAGAAAGTTATAACCTCACATAGCCAAGAGACCTCTAAAGAAGAAAGTAACCTCCTATGTGATCTTCAATGCCATATTGATGAGGAAGGTTTGAAGGAGGAGCTGTCAGCTGAAGAAATCATTCAAGGGACGAGCATGGAGGAAGAAACAGATCTCTCAAATGAAGTCTTTGTCAAAGAGAGCCTTAATGTCCAAGAGATGATTCAATGTCTTCCATCAACTATGTTTGCTCCAAAACCTTCTATACTAACCATGGTGCCTTTAGTATCTCCAATATTTCAAGATATTTCTCCTCTTAATCTTACATGCAACTTCGAATCGAGGACGATTCGAGGTCAAGTGGGGGAGAATGATAGCGATAAAAGGACCATGAAGATTAAAGTTGAAAAGAAGGTGTCTAGAAGGTCAAAACCGAGACCTTTCCCAAGGTCAAGAGCGTTCAAATTCAAAGAGGTGTTCATGGACTTGATACTATCTCTTCAAAATATCCATCCATGGCGTCCAAGGCCACCAAGGAAGAGAATCAAGTCACAAAAGTTCGGAAAGTAAGAAGCCCGTCAAATTAAAAACAGTACTCAGTAAACTGGTCATAACTTGGGCTAGAAATTCATCTCAAGTCCGATAAGTACTCGTTGGAAAGATAATTAAAAGTTCTACAACTTTGTAGTTTACTTCAAATTCAGAATCCAACAGCAAAGGGCCGAAAACTGGGATTTACTGAGAGCTGTTCAAGTCTTACGGGAATCTTATCTTTAGTCTAAATTTCTATCTTTATTTATTTTATTTATGAATGATTTTCTATTTTAAATAATGTAGAGAATTCAATCAATAGGCTGATGTTAGATGGTTGAATATTCTCTCTCCTGGTTGTTAGAGATATTTTTAATTTGTTTTGGATATTTTTAATTTGTTAGAGATACTTCCTTATTTAAATAAGTCAGCCATGATTTATTTAATTAAGGGGATCTAGATAGATATTAGGTAGATATTTTATTATATCTTGGGAATCAAGAAAAGGACCATTCTAACCCTATTAGGGCCGGCCATGTACTTTGCTTGCTCCCCAAGTATTAGCTTTTGTATTCTCTATAAATACTTTTCAGTTTCATTAATAAAAATCAGCTTGAGATTAGATAAACCCTAAGAAAGGTTTATCTAGTCCTTGGGCTCAAAAATACGAATTTGTGTTTGTGTGGAATTGCAATTCGAGATCATCATCTTCATAATAGCCGAAATTTCTCTCTCTCTCGTGTTCTTAATTTCGAAATTCAGATTGGTTGATAAGTTGTTCATCTAGTTTAGTTCTAGGTTGATTGTTAAAGATCGATCCTAGTTCATCAATTGAATTTAGCGTTAGAGCCAATTCAATTGAACTATCTATTTGAAACTTCATATCAATTTCGATCCATTCAATTCACCATCATTCAAATCAGTTTGTTACTTGCATCACAAGGAGTTCTAAAGTTGAAAGCTTTTGTAGGATTGAATTGATTTGCTGGCAAGATCGGGTTCCTGTGTGGTCAAATATGAGGTTTCTGAGGAGTAATCCGAGGCAATCACGTATCAAGGAGAACCTTAATGTCCAAAAGATGATTCAATGTCTTCCATCAACTATGTTTTGATGCGGGGATAAACCGCTTGATGCCCGATCTTCGACGTTCGTGACTCAAACAACAGAAACAAGAACAAAGTGGTCAGAAATGGATTCAAACGAAAGCGACTCAATGAGAACAATGGAAGCAACGACTCAAAGACACAAAACAGACTCGATGACAACAAACAAATGCAACAAAGAAACAAGGAAACGACTCAATAAAGGACTGAAGATCAACTCCTAGAAACAACTAGAAGACCCTTGGCTCGACGAGACAAGAACCAACTAGAATGATCGAGAAACCAACCTTTACGATCTCACACAAACAAGGAGCAAGCCTTGTAGCACGAGAAAGGGGCTCGTGATTGTTGAAAGGCACCAATCTTCTATGAAATTGACACAATCCAAAACAAACCAAGCTGCAAACACACACACGGTTTGAAAGCCAAAGGCTCTCGTTTTCTCTCTATTCAATGAGAAAGCAAATGCAAATTCTGAGCTGTCTACCCTGAAAATAAAACATCCTAAGCTATTTATATGTCTTGACAAAATAACAATATAAATAATGTCTAATTAAAACTAAAAGATAACTAAGGCCCAAAATGGAAATGGCCCAATAAAACAAATCCAGCAAAACTAAAAGATAGCATGCTCGTGCCCGGACTCGCACGCACACACGCGGACAGGCGCGCTCAGGGGCGCGCCGTATCGTTGCTGCGCTGGAACGAGCGCGCCGTTGCATCGCGGGGCGTGTCGCATCGCTGGAATTGGAGCGCGCCGCTGCAGCCTCCGTCGGCGCTCAAGATACACACCGCCCTGGCCTTGGACTCCATACAAGCTCCTGCCTCCTTAGCCATAGTGTAGCCTACAAAAGCATTCATCTCGCGTTGTAGCTTCTTAGCTCGAGCACGGGTGAATGGTCCATCAAAGAGTGTAGGCGCGCCCGGTGGAGGCTGCCTAGATGGTCCCTCATCAACCTCCCCTTCTTGGAAAGGATTCGACCCCGAATCCAACTCTTCATCCACGGCTAAGTACGACGTAAGATCAGCGACATTGAAGGTGGCGCTCACACCATAATCCCCGGGCAGCTCTAACTTGTAAGCACCTTGAAAGGTCCATCGCCTCTTGGAGACAGTTTGTTCTTCCTTAGCTCCGGAAACCGCTCCTTCCTGAGATGCGCCCATACCAAATCGCCGGGCTGGAAAATCACGCGGCGCCGCCCATGGTTGGCGCGCCTAGCATTGTACTCGGCCTTTTGCTCCAACCGAGTCTTGGTTCGAGCATGCAGCTCCTTAATAAATTCAACGTGCTTTCCTGCATCAAAACTTTCATGCTCCCTCATTGGAAATGGGGTAAGATCTAAGGGGGTGAGTGGGTTAGTACCATAAACACATTCAAATGGAGTTAACATAGTAGATGAGTGCATAGTGCGATTGTAAGCAAACTCCACATGAGGTAAAGCTTCTTCCCACATTTTCAAATTCTTTTTAATAATGGTTCTAAGGATAGTAGCTAACGTCCTATTGGTCACTTCGGTTTGCCCATCAGTTTGTGGGTGGCTAGAGGTAGAGAACATTAGCTTAGTTCCTAGCTTATTCCATAACGTCCTCCAAAAATGGCTAAGGAACTTGGTATCCCTATCACTCACTATTGTTTTTGGTATGCCATGAAGCCTAACTATTTCCCTAAAGAACAAGTTAGCTACATTACTAGCATCATCAGTTTTATGGCACGGCACAAAGTGTGCCATTTTCGAGAATCGGTCAACTACCACCATAATTGAATCCCTCCCCTTCTTAGTCCTAGGCAACCCTACTATAAAGTCCATGGATAAATCCTCCCAAGGGGCTGTAGGCGTAGGCAAAGGGGTGTAAAGTCCATGTGGCATCAACCTAGATTTGGCTCTTAAACAATCAACACAACGCTTAACTACATTTTCAACGTCTCTAAGCATGTGTGGCCAATAAAAATGAACCCTAAGAGTATGATAAGTTTTATCCCTCCCAAAATGTCCCATTAGGCCGCCCTTATGGGCTTCCTCAACCAACAATAAACGCAAAGAGCAACGAGGAATGCAAACTTTATCTACTCTAAATAAAAATCCATCATGAATGTAGTATTTCTCATCCGAACCCTTTTGCATGCAGCACTTAAAAGCATCACCAAAATCAATATCATTCTCATATAATTCACGAATGTAAGTAAATCCTAACACTCTAGAATCTAATGAGACAAGTAAAGCATGGCGACGTGACAAGGCATCGGCTACTACATTATCCTTTCCCTTTTTATATTTTATGACATATGGAAATGTCTCAATGAATTCCATCCACCTACCATGCCTTCTATCCAATTTATCTTGACTCTTGAAATGTTTTAAAGATTCATGGTCAGTTTTCAAGACAAATTCACTAGGCCAAAGATAATGTTGCCATGTTTTTAACACTCGAAACAAAGCATATAACTCTTTATCATAAGTCGAGTAGTTTAAACATGCACCTTTCAATTTTTCAGAAAAGAAGGCAATAGGCTTACCTTCTTGCATGAGAACGCCTCCAATTCCAATGCCACTCGCGTCACACTCCACTTCGAAGGGCCGAGTGAAGTCGGGCAAGGCCAGCAGTGGGGCATGCGTCAATCTGTCCTTTAGGGCGTTGAATGCCCTTTCTTGTGCCTTCTCCCACTTAAACTCACTCCTCTTCTTAGTGATTTCGGTCAAGGGAGCAGCAATGGTGCTAAAATCCCTCACAAATCTCCTATAGAAGCTGGCAAGGCCGTGGAAGCTCCTGACTTGGCCAATGGAGGTAGGCGTTGGCCACTCTTGAATCGCCTTTATCTTGGCTTCGTCTACTTGTAATCCTTTGGAGCTCACTACAAACCCAAGAAAAGTGACATGATTAGTGCACAATTCACATTTCTTCAAATTTGCATACAAGTGCTCTAATCTAAGTGTAGAGAGTACTTCCCTCAAATGATCTTCATGCGTTTCTAGGGATTTGCTATAAATCAGAATATCATCAAAATAAACAACAACAAATTTCCCTATGAAGTTTCTAAGCACATGATTCATTAGACGCATGAAAGTACTTGGGGCGTTTGTAAGCCCGAATGGCATAACAAGCCATTCATAGAGGCCAAACTTGGTCTTGAAGGCTGTTTTCCATTCGTCCCCCTCCTTCATCCTTATTTGATGGTAGCCACTTTTTAAATCTATCTTTGAAAAGATAGTGGCTCCATGCAATTCATCTAGCATGTCGTCTAGACGAGGGATGGGGTGCCTATACTTTACCGTATGTTGTTAATAGCCCTACAATCGACACACATACGCCATGTGTTGTCTTTCTTAGGCACTAGCAACACCGGTACAGCACAAGGGCTTAAACTTTCCCTAATGTATCCCTTATCCAATAACTCTTGGACTTGGGATTGGACTTCTTGAGTCTCCTTGGGGTTCATACGATAGGCTGGCCTATTAGGCAAAGATGCTCCGGGAATGAGATCAATTTGATGCTCGATTCCTCTAATTGGAGGTAAGCCAGCCGGTATCTCATCGGGAAATACGTCATTGTATTCCTCAATGAGCCCCAAAATTTGTGGGGGCAAAGAGGCTCTAAGTTCCTCATTCAACAAACTCAGCTCCTTGCACAAGAGCATGAGTGTTGTTTGCCCATCCAAATACTCGGTCTCTAACTCCCGCTTGGAAGCCAAAAGTGCGCTGGAGGGTGGGAGATTGTTAGGTGAGCTCGTCTTACCCCGAGCTGTCCCCTTCTTTCCCTCACCTTCTCCACTTACCTTACTTACCTTCTTTTTGTCAAACTCCTCGGCCACCTGCATAGGCGTCATGGGTTTGAGCACTATGGTTTGGCCATTGTAGGTGAAGGTGTTCCGGTTGGTGAATCCATCATGCGTGACCTTCCTATCATATTGCCATGGGCGACATAATAAAATGTGACAAGCCTGCATAGGAACTACATCACAAAGAACAACATCCTCGTAATGCCCTAATTTAATAGAAACATGCGCTTGCTTGTTCACTTTAAGTTCTCCACAATCGTTCATCCAATGCAATTTATAAGGTCTAGGGTGTTGAGTCATAGATAATTGCAGTTTTTGTACCATTTCAAGACTAGCAATGTTACAACAACTTCCACTATCTATTATCATGTTGCAAACCTTACCCTTAATTAAACATCGAGTATGAAATAGATTTTCACGTTGATTATCTTCACAAGGGGCTGGTTTTATATGCATGTTACGTCTAGCAATTAAAGATTCCCCTGATTCATACTCTATCTCATCCTCATCATCATGCAAATCATCATTATTAGGCTCATTTTCATGCACATCATCAATTTCTTCCTCAGATTCATATTGGCCTAAATGATTGATTAAAAGTGTTTTCTTGTTAGGGCAATCTTTCATCATGTGCCCTCTACCTTGGCACTTAAAAACACACAGTATCCCTAGCTCTAGAGGAAGGGTTAGAGGTACTGCCCTTAGGAGCTGCCGAAGCTCCACTATTGGGGCCCTTGTTGTAGGATGGCGCGGTGCCCGCGGAAGACTTGGTCCGGCCAGCTTGATCTCCATAGGCGCCGACGGTGCTTCCTCGTTCCTTTGTAGGCGCGCCTTCCTTTCCATAAGACATGGCCTGACCACGGTTGTTCCTCCATGAGTTGGGCTGGTTACTCGTGCCTCGGCCTCCTAGAATCCGTGCCTTGTTCTTTTTCTCAACCTTCATAGCTAAAATGTAACAAACCAGTCATAGTAGTATATGGATATAAATCGACCTCATTAGCTAAAGAAGGATGTAAAACTCGAAGGAAACGTGCCATTGTGGACTCTTCATCCTCATCCACATTGGCTCTTACCATTGCCACTTGCATGGCATTGTAAGTTTCCTCGGCACTCATTGAACCTTGCTTGAGATTCTCCAATCTTTGACGCAGCTCACGTGCATAATGTTGGGGAATGAAACGCCTCCTCATGAGGGCCTTCATTTGCTCCCAAGTTCCTATTGGTGCGTCAAGAGCTCTTCTCCTTTCCTTTACTAGATTATCCCACCAGATTAGTGCATAACCGGAAAATTCAAGGGTGGCGAGTTGTACCTTTTTATGCTCGGCAAAGTTATGGCAATTCCATATTTGTTCAATTTTCGTCTCCCACTCCATGTAGACGTCCGGATCACACTTGCCGTCAAAGGCTGGGATCTTCACCTTGATTTTTGCTACTCCATCTTGCTCGGGCTCTCTAGGCCGCCTTGGACGCCTCACTCTGTCTTCGCGCCTTGAATAGCGCTCCCAATGTTCATCATCTTCGGCGTCATACTCATCGAAATGGTCTTCTTGGCCCGGAGCTCTCCTATGTCCCTGAAAATCATGAAATTCATTAGCACGATTTCGCCCTTCCCTAGCGGGAGAGGGTAATTGGCTAATTGGAACCCCTTGAGCAAAAATCCCGGGAGAATGGAAATGAGTTGAGTTCAAGTGATCTTCCCTGTTTTGATGATGGGAAGTGGAGGCAAAATTCGGATCCATGCTGGACGGATGGAACGTAGGCGCGGACTCACGAGCGCGCCCTTGCTCTTGGCTCGTCGCTACGGCTGGATCGTGCGCCGTTGGCGCGGTACCTGGCGCGACGCTCGGTGCGGCTCCCGGTTGAGGCGTCGTAAGTGTTTGCGCCTCCAAGGCAGCCATGCGCGAGTTGAGGCGCGCCATGTTGCTGTTGAGAGAGCTCAACAAGTTGAACACATCGGGGTGAACCGGGTCGGGGCTCCTGGATCGGTGGGATCCTCTCTCGTCTCCTGACATGATCACACACAATGCACTACAAGCAAATGGTTAGTGTTAGTCAAATCAAAAAAAACTCCTCGCTTGTGTTTCACTCGCTCTCACTCTCGGGTGGTGTGATCGAGCTTGTTGTTGCAATCTGCTTTGAAATGATCAAAATCAAGTTGAAGTTTAGTAGATCAATCAAACACGAGAAGAGAAGGTTGGAGGAAAGAGGGTTTAAACAAATGAAGACTCGAGTGAAAACAGAAACATGAAGTAGAGAAAATGAGAAGAAGACTCGATTATAAACAAGACCAGAATTGAGAAAGAGAAAATTGTCAAACAAAGAGTTAGATCAAACCTTGATTAAGCCTGTCTCACCTTGATTTCCTTAACCAAGAGTGCACTTGGAGTGGTTTGTTAGGTGAGGCGTGGGGTGGCTCTTTTGTGAAGGTTCGAGGTGTACTCCAATGGCGTCCGACAATAGGGAAGAAACGAAGAGAAAAGGAAGATTCTTGCACTTTTTTTTTTGACTTACACAAAATACTTACAAGTATGCAATAATGGAAGCTATACTATGATATGAATTAAAGAAGAGATAAGAGATTAAAGAATCTGATTTTCTGAATTTTTTTTTTTTCTTTTCTTTTCTTTTCCTTTCTTTTCTTTTCTTTTTTTTTTTCAGAAATACTCAAATAATTAAGATAAATACGAAAATACAAAAAAAAATGCTAAAATAATATGCAATATGAAAGTGCAAGAAAATAAAATAGAAATGTAGCAGATTTAATGTGATGGGCGTGGGAGTGGTGGGATGCAATCCCTGATTTTGTGGTTGGTGGGGAAAGTCTCAAGGCTGAAATGTAGGAGGTGGGTATGAATTTGGACGTTGGGAGAGTGTGGGAATGGATTTGAATGGGTCTTGCTACTTTGTAGGAGGTGGGTGTAGCTTTTGTGGCTGAAATGAAGGTTGTTAGAATCTTTGAACTAGTCAACCTTAAATATAGGAGGTGGGAAAGGTAATTGAATTTCTGACTTAATTAAATTAAATCAGCTCCTCCTTACTTAATTCAAACGTGGCTGATGGTTCTAGGAAGGTGATGGACGTTTTTTTGTGAAGGTGGTGGGCAGGAGGTGTGTTGGTGACGGTTACTTGAAGTTTAGGGTGTGTTTGGCTGGGGCGAAACAAACCACTTCAGCAAGCAACAAACTGGTCAGTACTTTCAAGTTTAATTAAAGAGATTGAGATTAATCAAACCTGATCGGATCCTTGTAGACGCTACTCCTCTTTTTGGTATTTTGTAGACTCTAATGGTGAATCGACTCGGAAATGGAAAAGAACGTCGTCAACGAAGCTCTGATACCAATTTGATGCGGGGATAAACCGCTTGATGCCCGATCTTCGACGTTCGTGACTCAAACAATAGAAACAAGAACAAAGTGGTCAGAAATGGATTCAAACGAAAGCGACTCAATGAGAACAATGGAAGCAACGACTCAAAGACACAAAACAGACTCGATGACAACAAACAAATGCAACAAAGAAACAAGGAAACGACTCAATAAAGGACTGAAGATCAACTCCTAGAAACAACTAGAAGACCCTTGGCTCGACGAGACAAGAACCAACTAGAATGATCGAGAAACCAACCTTTACGATCTCACACAAACAAGGAGCAAGCCTTGTAGCACGAGAAAGGGGCTCGTGATTGTTGAAAGGCACCAATCTTCTATGAAATTGACACAATCCAAAACAAACCAAGCTGCAAACACACACACGGTTTGAAAGCCAAAGGCTCTCGTTTTCTCTCTATTCAATGAGAAAGCAAATGCAAATTCTGAGCTGTCTACCCTGAAAATAAAACATCCTAAGCTATTTATATGTCTTGACAAAATAACAATAGAAATAATGTCTAATTAAAACTAAAAGATAACTAAGGCCCAAAATGGAAATGGCCCAATAAAACAAATCCAGCAAAACTAAAAGATAGCATGCTCGTGCCCGGACTCGCACGCACACACGCGGACAGGCGCGCTCAGGGGCGCGCCGTATCGTTGCTGCGCTGGAACGAGCGCGCCGTTGCATCGCGGGGCGTGTCGCATCGCTGGAATTGGAGCGCGCCGCTGCAGCCTCCGTTGGCGCTCAAGATACACACCGCCCTGGCCTTGGACTCCATACAAGCTCCTGCCTCCTTAGCCATAGTGTAGCCTACAAAAGCATTCATCTCGCGTTGTAGCTTCTTAGCTCGAGCACGGGTGAATGGTCCATCAAAGAGTGTAGGCGCGCCCGGTGGAGGCTGCCTAGATGGTTCCTCATCATGTTTGCTCCAAAACCTTCTTTACTAACCATGGTGCCTTTAGTATCTCCAGCCTTTCAAGATATTTCTCCTCTTAATCTTACATGCAACATCGAATCGAGGACGATTCGAGGTCAAGTGGGGGAGAATGATAGCGATCAAAGGACCATGAACAAGACCTTTTCCAAGGTCCCGAGCGTTCAAATTCAAAGAGGTGTTCATGGACTTAATACTATCTCTTCAAAATATCTATCCATGGCGTCCAAGGCCAGCAAGGAAGAGAATCAAGTCACAAAAGTTCGGAAAGTAAGAAGTCCGTCAAATGGAAAACAGTGCTCAGTAAACTGGTCATAACTTGGGCTAGAAAATTCATCTCAAATCCGTTAAGTACTCGTTGGAAAGATAATTAAACGTTCTACAACTTTGTAGTTTACATCAAATTCAGAATCCAACAGTAAAGGGCCGAAAACTGGGTTTTACTGAGAGTTGTCCAAGTCTTACGGAAATCTTATCTTTAGTCTAAATTTCTATCTTTATTTATTTTATTTATGAACGATTTTCTATTTTAAATAATGTAGAGAAATTCAATCAATAGGCTGATATTAGTTGGTTGAATATTCTCTCTCCTGGTTGTTAGAGATATTTTTAGATATTTTTAGTTTGTTAGAGATATTTTCTTAATTAAATAAGTCAGCCATGATTTATTTAATTAAGGGAATGTAGATAGATATACTTATAGATATTTTATCATATCTTTGGAAGCAAGATAAGAGGCTATCTTCTATCTATAGGGCCAGCCTCCTAGTTGCCTTGCTCTCCAAGGATTAGCTTTTGTATTCTCTATTTATACTTTGCATTTTCATTCAATAAAAATCAGCTTGAGATTAGATAAACCCTAAGAAAGGTTTATCTAGTCCTTGGGCTCAAAAATACAATTGTGTTTGTGTGCTTGCAATTTCGAGATCATCATCATCATCACAGCCGAACTTTCTCTCTCTTGTGATCATAATTTCGAAATTCAGATTGTGTTGATAAGTTGTTCATCTAGTTTAGTTCTAGGTTGATTGTTAAAGATCGATCCTAGTTCATCAATTGAATTTAGCATTAGAGCCAATTCAATTGAACTATCTATTTGAATCTTCCTATCAATTTCGATCCATTCAATTCACCATCATTCAAATCAGTTTGTTACTTGCATCACAAGGAGTTCTAAAGTTGAAAGCTTTTGTAGGATTGAATTGATTTGCTGGCAAGATCGGGTTCCTGTGTGGTCAAATACGAGGTTTCTGAGGAGTAATCTGAGGCGATCACGTATCATGAATGATGTTGGCCTTAAATTTGATCCAAAATGCCAGGGTGGAAGCTAGGAAATGCCGGTCTTGTTTGTGGCTGCGTCCGGCGTCGAGCCGTGCACCGCAGCCTTGGCCATTGTGTCGGCCTCCTCTATTTCTTCCTTCACATGCCTTAGTGCCCTAGCTTCATCTCTCCGTACCTGGTCCTGAAAAACTTGCTGGGGCGACAATGGTAGAAGAGAAACTCTCCTCCCGTTAGAGTTAAACGAATAGGTATTAAGCATGCCATCATAAATAACTCTCCAATTGAATAACCATGGCCTTCCTAACAAGATATGAGTGCATTCCATGTTTACCACATCACACATGATATCATCAACATAATTACCAATCGAAACACGTACTAAGCATTGATGAGTAACAAGATTAGGACCATCTGAATCATTTATTCCATTGAGAGCATAACTAGTAGCCCTAGGTTGAGTATTTAATTGTAAGTGATCAACTACTTTGGCATTAATAATGTTGCAACAGCTACCACTATCAATTATCATGCATAAAACTTGATTCTTCATAGTACACATAGTATGAAAAATATGTTCCCTTTGATCTAGCATATGTGTTTCTTGTAATGTAAGAGTACGCATGGTTACCAAGGTTAATGGTTGTTATGAGCAATCAGGTTCAATTGCTTCTATGTCGTCCACCTCATTGCTAGGATGCTCCTCCTCCACTTCATTTGGAGCTATTTCTTCATCACTCACATAACCACCATGGGTAGTAAGGAGTACTTGTTTCTGATTTGGGCAATCCTTGGCATAATGGCCTCGTGTTGGCAATTTGTAGACACTATGTCACGTGCTCTTTGCTGCGTTTGGAGGCCAATTGTGGAGCGTCTAGGAGTGATGAGGGACCATCTAGGCAGCCTCCACCGGGCGCGCCTACACTCTTTGATGGACCACTCACCCGTGCTCGAGCCAAGAAGCTACAACATGAGATGAATGCTTTTGTGGGTTACACTATGGCTAAGGAGGCAGGAGCATGTATGAAGTCCAAAGCTAGGGCGGTGTGCGTCTTGAGCGCCGAGGGATCTTCGAGCCAAGGCTGCAGCAACGCGCACCAAACCGACGTTGCAACGGCGCGTCCTAACTCCAGGGATGCAGCGCTGCGCCTTCGCCAGCGTAGCGATGCAGCGGCGCGCCCCTGAGCGCGCCTGTCCGCGTGTGTGCGCGCGAGTCCGAGCACGAGCATGCTATCTTTTAGTTTTGCTGGATTTGTTTTATTGGGCCATTTCCATTTTGGGCCTTAGTTATCTTTTAGTTTTAATTAGACATTATTTCTATTGTTATTTTGTCAAGACATATAAATAGCTTAGGATGTTTTTATTTTCAAGGTAGACAACTCATTTGTAATTTCCAATTCTCCTTGCGATAGAGAGAAAACGAGAGCTTTGGCTTTCAACGTGTGTGTGTTTGCAGCTTGGTTTGTTTTGGATTGTGTCAATTTCATAGAAGATTGGTGCCTTTCAACAATCACGAGCCCCTTTCTCGTGCTACAAGGCTTGCTCCTTGTTTGTGTGAGATCGTAAAGGTTGGTTTCTCGATCATTCTAGTTGGTTCTTGTCTCTTCGAGCCAAGGGTCTTCTAGTTGTTTCTGGGAGTTGATCTTCAGTCCTTTATTGAGTCGTTTCTTTGTTTCTTTGTTGCGTTTGTTTGTTGTCACCGAGTCTGTTTTGTGTCTTTGAGTCGTTGCTTCCATTGTTCTCATTGAGTCGCTTTCATTTGAATCCATTTCTGACCACTTTGTTCTTGTTTCTATTGTTTGAGTCACGAACGTCGAAGATCGGGCATCAAGCGGCCTTAATCCCGCATCAAATTGGTATCAGAGCTTCGTTGTAGACATTCTTCTTGTGTTCAAGTCGATTCACCATTAGAGTCTACAAAAATACCAAAAACAGAAGTAGCGTCTTCAAGGATCCGATCAGGTTTGATTAATCTCAATCTCTTTAATTAAACTTGAAAGTACTAACCAGTTTGTTGCTTGCTGAAGTGGTTTGTTTCGCCCCAGCCAAACACGCCCTAAGCCAAGTAACCGCCACCACCCATTTGTCTCGAAACCACCACGCCCACCACCTCCATTGAAGTTCAGTTCCACTATCTCAAATACCCAGCCACGTCTCTTTAATATTGGAGAGGAGTTGATTTAATTCAGCCAAGTCAAATTAAATCTCACTCAACTCCTATTTTTAAGGGAGATTTTGTCAACCCCTCATGATGCGGGGATAAACCGCTTGATGCCCGATCTTCGACGTTCGTGACTCAAACAACAAAAACAAGAACAAAGTGGTCAGAAATGGATTCAAACGAAAGCGACTCAATGAGAACAATGAAAGCAACGACTCAAAGACACAAAACAGACTCGATGACAACAAACAAATGCAACAAAGAAACAAGGAAACGACTCAATAAAGGACTGAAGATCAACTCCTAGAAACAACTAGAAGACCCTTGGCTCGACGAGACAAGAACCAACTAGAATGATCGAGAAACCAACCTTTACGATCTCACACAAACAAGGAGCAAGCCTTGTAGCACGAGAAAGGGGCTCGTGATTGTTGAAAGGCACCAATCTTCTATGAAATTGACACAATCCAAAACAAACCAAGCTGCAAACACACACACGGTTTGAAAGCCAAAGGCTCTCGTTTTCTCTCTATTCAATGAGAAAGCAAATGCAAATTCTGAGCTGTCTACCCTGAAAATAAAACATCCTAAGCTATTTATATGTCTTGACAAAATAACAATAGAAATAATGTCTAATTAAAACTAAAAGATAACTAAGGCCCAAAATGGAAATGGCCCAATAAAACAAATCCAGCAAAACTAAAAGATAGCATGCTCGTGCCCGGACTCGCACGCACACACGCGGACAGGCGCGCTCAGGGGCGCGCCGTATCGTTGCTGCGCTGGAACGAGCTCGCCGTTGCATCGCGGGGCGTGTCGCATCGCTGGAATTGGAGCGCGCCGCTGCAGCCTCCGTCGGCGCTCAAGATACACACCGCCCTGGCCTTGGACTCCATACAAGCTCCTGCCTCCTTAGCCATAGTGTAGCCTACAAAAGCATTCATCTCGCGTTGTAGCTTCTTAGCTCGAGCACGGGTGAGTGGTCCATCAAAGAGTGTAGGCGCGCCCGGTGGAGGCTGCCTAGATGGTCCCTCATCAACCTCCCCTTCTTGGAAAGGATTCGACCCCGAATCCAACTCTTCATCCACGGCTAAGTACGGCGTAAGATCAGCGACATTGAAGGTGGCGCTCAGACCATAATCCCCGGGCAGCTCTAACTTGTAAGCATTGTCTCCAATCCGTTGAAGCACCTTGAAAGGTCCATCGCCTCTTGGAGACAGTTTGTTCTTCCTTAGCTCCGGAAACCGCTCCTTCCTGAGATGCGCCCATACCAAATCGCCGGGCTGGAAAATTACGCGGCGCCGCCCATGGTTGGCGCGCCTAGCATTGTACTCGGCCTTTTGCTCCAACCGAGTCTTGGTTCGAGCATGCAGCTCCTTAATAAATTCAACGTGCTTTCCTGCATCAAAACTTTCATGCTCCCTCATTGGAAATGGGGTAAGATCTAAGGGGGTGAGTGGGTTAGTACCATAAACACATTCAAATGGAGTTAACATAGTAGATGAGTGCATAGTGCGATTGTAAGCAAACTCCACATGAGGTAAAGCTTCTTCCCACATTTTCAAATTCTTTTTAATAATGGTTCTAAGGATAGTAGCTAACGTCCTATTGGTCACTTCGGTTTGCCCATCAGTTTGTGGGTGGCTAGAGGTAGAGAACATTAGCTTAGTTCCTAGCTTATTCCATAACGTCCTCCAAAAATGGCTAAGGAACTTGGTATCCCTATCACTCACTATTGTTTTTGGTATGCCATGAAGCCTAACTATTTCCCTAAAGAACAAGTTAGCTACATTACTAGCATCATTAGTTTTATGGCACGGCACAAAGTGTGCCATTTTCGAGAATCGGTCAACTACCACCATAATTGAATCCCTCCCCTTCTTAGTCCTAGGCAACCCTACTATAAAGTCCATGGATAAATCCTCCCAAGGGGCTGTAGGCGTAGGCAAAGGGGTGTAAAGTCCATGTGGCCTCAACCTAGATTTGGCTCTTAAACAATCAACACAACGCTTAACTACATTTTCAACGTCTCTAAGCATGTGTGGCCAATAAAAATGAACCCTAAGAGTATGATAAGTTTTATCCCTCCCAAAATGTCCCATTAGGCCGCCCTTATGGGCTTCCTCAACCAACAATAAACGCAAAGAGCAACGAGGAATGCAAACTTTATCTACTCTAAATAAAAATCCATCATGAATGTAGTATTTCTCATCCGAACCCTTTTGCATGCAGCACTTAAAAGCATCACCAAAATCAATATCATTCTCATATAATTCACGAATGTAAGTAAATCCTAACACTCTAGAATCTAATGAGACAAGTAAAGCATGGCGATGTGACAAGGCATCGGCTACTACATTATCCTTTCCCTTTTTATATTTTATGACATGTGGAAATGTCTCAATGAATTCCATCCACCTACCATGCCTTCTATCCAATTTATCTTGACTCTTGAAATGTTTTAAAGATTCATGGTCAGTTTTCAAGACAAATTCACTAGGCCAAAGATAATGTTGCCATGTTTTTAACACTCGAAACAAAGCATATAACTCTTTATCATAAGTCGAGTAGTTTAAACATGCACCTTTCAATTTTTCAGAAAAGAAGGCAATAGGCTTAGCTTCTTGCATGAGAACGCCTCCAATTCCAATGCCACTCGCATCACACTCCACTTCGAAGGGCCGAGTGAAGTCGGGCAAGGCCAGCAGTGGGGCATGCGTCAATCTGTCCTTTAGGGCGTTGAATGCCCTTTCTTGTGCCTTCTCCCACTTAAACTCACTCCTCTTCTTAGTGATTTCGGTCAAGGGAGCAGCAATGGTGCTAAAATCCCTCACAAATCTCCTATAGAAGCTGGCGAGGCCGTGGAAGCTCCTGACTTGGCCAATGGAGGTAGGCGTTGGCCACTCTTGAATCGCCTTTATCTTGGCTTCGTCTACTTGTAATCCTTTGGAGCTCACTACAAACCCAAGAAAAGTGACATGATTAGTGCACAATTCACATTTCTTCAAATTTGCATACAAGTGCTCTAATCTAAGTGTAGAGAGTACTTCCCTCAAATGATCTTCATGCGTTTCTAGGGATTTGCTATAAATCAGAATATCATCAAAATAAACAACAACAAATTTCCCTATGAAGTTTCTAAGCACATGATTCATTAGACGCATGAAAGTACTTGGGGCGTTTGTAAGCCCGAATGGCATAACAAGCCATTCATAGAGGCCAAACTTGGTCTTGAAGGCTGTTTTCCATTCGTCCCCCTCCTTCATCCTTATTTGATGGTAGCCACTTTTTAAATCTATCTTTGAAAAGATAGTGGCTCCATGCAATTCATCTAGCATGTCGTCTAGACGAGGGATGGGGTGCCTATACTTTACCGTTATGTTGTTAATAGCCCTACAATCGACACACATACGCCATGTGTTGTCTTTCTTAGGCACTAGCAACACCGGTACAGCACAAGGGCTTAAACTTTCCCTAATGTATCCCTTATCCAATAACTCTTGGACTTGGGATTGGACTTCTTGAGTCTCCTTGGGGTTCATACGATAGGCTGGCCTATTAGGCAAAGATGCTCCGGGAATGAGATCAATTTGATGCTCGATTCCTCTAATTGGAGGTAAGCCAGCCGGTATCTCATCGGGAAATACGTCATTGTATTCCTCAATGAGCCCCAAAATTTGTGGGGGCAAAGAGGCTCTAAGTTCCTCATTCAACAAACTCAGCTCCTTGCACAAGAGCATGAGTGTTGTTTGCCCATCCAAATACTCGGTCTCTAACTCCCGCTTGGAAGCCAAAAGTGCGCTGGAGGGTGGGAGATTGTTAGGTGAGCTCGTCTTACCCCGAGCTGTCCCCTTCTTTCCCTCACCTTCTCCACTTACCTTACTTACCTTCTTTTTGTCAAACTCCTCGGCCACCTGCATAGGCGTCATGGGTTTGAGCACTATGGTTTGGCCATTGTAGGTGAAGGTGTTCCGGTTGGTGAATCCATCATGCGTGACCTTCCTATCATATTGCCATGGGCGACCTAATAAAATGTGACAAGCCTGCATAGGAACTACATCACAAAGAACAACATCCTCATAATGCCCTAATTTAATAGAAACATGCGCTTGCTTGTTCACTTTAAGTTCTCCACAATCGTTCATCCAATGCAATTTATAAGGTCTAGGGTGTTGAGTCATAGATAATTGCAGTTTTTGTACCATTTCAAGACTAGCAATGTTACAACAACTTCCACTATCTATTATCATGTTGCAAACCTTACCCTTAATTAAACATCGAGTATGAAATAGATTTTCACGTTGATTATCTTCACAAGGGGCTGGTTTTATATGCATGTTACGTCTAGCAATTAAAGATTCCCCTGATTCATACTCTATCTCATCCTCATCATCATGCAAATCATCATTATTAGGCTCATTTTCATGCACATCATCAATTTCTTCCTCAGATTCATATTGGCCTAAATGATTGATTAAAAGTGTTTTCTTGTTAGGGCAATCTTTCATCATGTGCCCTCTACCTTGGCACTTAAAACACACAGTATCCCTAGCTCTAGAGGAAGGGTTAGAGGTACTGCCCTTAGGAGCTGCCGAAGCTCCACTATTGGGGCCCTTGTTGTAGGATGGCGCGGTGCCCGCGGAAGACTTGGTCCGGCCAGCTTGATCTCCATAGGCGCCGGCGGTGCTTCCTCGTTCCTTTGTAGGCGCGCCTTCCTTTCCATAAGACATGGCCTGACCACGGTTGTTCCTCCATGAGTTGGGCTGGTTACTCGTGCCTCGGCCTCCTAGAATCCGTGCCTTGTTCTTTTTCTCAACCTTCATAGCTAAATGTAACAAACCAGTCATAGTAGTATATGGATATAAATCGACCTCATTAGCTAAAGAAGGATGTAAAACTCGAAGGAAACGTGCCATTGTGGACTCTTCATCCTCATCCACATTGGCTCTTACCATTGCCACTTGCATGGCATTGTAAGTTTCCTCGGCACTCATTGAACCTTGCTTGAGATTCTCCAATCTTTGACGCAGCTCACGTGCATAATGTTGGGGAATGAAACGCCTCCTCATGAGGGCCTTCATTTGCTCCCAAGTTCCTATTGGTGCGTCAAGAGCTCTTCTCCTTTCCTTTACTAGATTATCCCACCAGATTAGTGCATAACCGGAAAATTCAAGGGTGGCGAGTTGTACCTTTTTATGCTCGGCAAAGTTATGGCAATTCCATATTTGTTCAATTTTCGTCTCCCACTCCATGTAGACGTCCGGATCACACTTGCCGTCAAAGGCTGGGATCTTCACCTTGATTTTTGCTACTCCATCTTGCTCGGGCTCTCTAGGCCGCCTTGGACGCCTCTCTCTGTCTTCGCGCCTTGAATAGCGCTCCCAATGTTCATCATCTTCGGCGTCATACTCATCGAAATGGTCTTCTTGGCCCGGAGCTCTCCTATGTCCCTGAAAATCATGAAATTCATTAGCACGATTTCGCCCTTCCCTAGCGGGAGAGGGTAATTGGCTAATTGGAACCCCTTGAGCAAAAATCCCGGGAGAATGGAAATGAGTTGAGTTCAAGTGATCTTCCCTGTTTTGATGATGGGAAGTGGAGGCAAAATTCGGATCCATGCTGGACGGATGGAACGTAGGCGCGGACTCACGAGCGCGCCCTTGCTCTTGGCTCGTCGCTACGGCTGGATCGTGCGCCGTTGGCGCGGTACCTGGCGCGACGCTCGGTGCGGCTCCCGGTTGAGGCGTCGTAAGTGTTTGCGCCTCCAAGGCAGCCATGCGCGAGTTGAGGCGCGCCATGTTGCTGTTGAGAGAGCTCAACAAGTTGAACACATCGGGGTGAACCGGGTCGGGGCTCCTGGATCGGTGGGATCCTCTCTCGTCTCCTGACATGATCACACACAATGCACTACAAGCAAATGGTTAGTGTTAGTCAAATCAAAAAAAAACTCCTCGCTTGTGTTTCACTCGCTCTCACTCTCGGGTGGTGTGATCGAGCTTGTTGTTGCAATCTGCTTTGAAATGATCAAAATCAAGTTGAAGTTTAGTAGATCAATCAAACACGAGAAGAGAAGGTTGGAGGAAAGAGGGTTTAAACAAATGAAGACTCGAGTGAAAACAGAAACAGGAAGTAGAGAAAATGAGAAGAAGACTCGATTATAAACAAGACCAGAATTGAGAAAGAGAAAATTGTCAAACAAAGAGTTAGATCAAACCTTGATTAAGCCTGTCTCACCTTGATTTCCTTAACCAAGAGTGCACTTGGAGTGGTTTGTTAGGTGAGGCGTGGGGTGGCTCTTTTGTGAAGGTTCGAGGTGTACTCCAATGGCGTCCGACAATAGGGAAGAAACGAAGAGAAAAGGAAGATTCTTGCACTTTTTTTTTTGACTTACACAAAATACTTACAAGTATGCAATAATGGAAGCTATACTATGATATGAATTAAAGAAGAGATAAGAGATTAAAGAATCTGATTTTCTGAATTTTTTTTCTTTTCTTTTCTTTTCTTTTCCTTTCTTTTCTTTTTTTTTTTTTTTTCAGAAATACTCAGATAATTAAGATAAATACGAAAATACAAAAAAAAAATGCTAAAATAATATGCAATATGAAAGTGCAAGAAAAGAAAATAGAAATGTAGCAGATTTAATGTGATGGGCGTGGGAGTGGTGGGATGCAATCCCTGATTTTGTGGTTGGTGGGGAAAGTCTCAAGGCTGAAATGTAGGAGGTGGGTATGAATTTGGACGTTGGGAGAGTGTGGGAATGGATTTGAATGGGTCTTGCTACTTTGTAGGAGGTGGGTGTAGCTTTTGTGGCTGAAATGAAGGTTGTTAGAATCTTTGAACTAGTCAACCTTAAATATAGGAGGTGGGAAAGGTAATTGAATTTCTGACTTAATTAAATTAAATCAGCTCCTCCTTACTTAATTCAAACGTGGCTGATGGTTCTAGGAAGGTGATGGACGTTTTTTGTGAAGGTGGTGGGCAGGAGGTGTGTTGGTGACGGTTACTTGAAGTTTAGGGTGTGTTTGGCTGGGGCGAAACAAACCACTTCAGCAAGCAACAAACTGGTCAGTACTTTCAAGTTTAATTAAAGAGATTGAGATTAATCAAACCTGATCGGATCCTTGTAGACGCTACTCCTCTTTTTGGTATTTTGTAGACTCTAATGGTGAATCGACTCGGAAATGGAAAAGAACGTCGTCAACGAAGCTCTGATACCAATTTGATGCGGGGATAAACCGCTTGATGCCCGATCTTCGACGTTCGTGACTCAAACAATAGAAACAAGAACAAAGTGGTCAGAAATGGATTCAAACGAAAGCGACTCAATGAGAACAATGGAAGCAACGACTCAAAGACACAAAACAGACTCGATGACAACAAACAAATGCAACAAAGAAACAAGGAAACGACTCAATAAAGGACTGAAGATCAACTCCTAGAAACAACTAGAAGACCCTTGGCTCGACGAGACAAGAACCAACTAGAATGATCGAGAAACCAACCTTTACGATCTCACACAAACAAGGAGCAAGCCTTGTAGCACGAGAAAGGGGCTCGTGATTGTTGAAAGGCACCAATCTTCTATGAAATTGACACAATCCAAAACAAACCAAGCTGCAAACACACACACGGTTTGAAAGCCAAAGGCTCTCGTTTTCTCTCTATTCAATGAGAAAGCAAATGCAAATTCTGAGCTGTCTACCCTGAAAATAAAACATCCTAAGCTATTTATATGTCTTGACAAAATAACAATAGAAATAATGTCTAATTAAAACTAAAAGATAACTAAGGCCCAAAATGGAAATGATCCAATAAAACAAATCCAGCAAAACTAAAAGATAGCATGCTCGTGCCCGGACTCGCACGCACACACGCGGACAGGCGCGCTCAGGGGCGCGCCGTATCGTTGCTGCGCTGGAACGAGCGCGCCGTTGCATCGCGGGGCGTGTCGCATCGCTGGAATTGGAGCGCGCCGCTGCAGCCTCCGTCGGCGCTCAAGATACACACCGCCCTGGCCTTGGACTCCATACAAGCTCCTGCCTCCTTAGCCATAGTGTAGCCTACAAAAGCATTCATCTCGCGTTGTAGCTTCTTAGCTCGAGCACGGGTGAATGGTCCATCAAAGAGTGTAGGCGCGCCCGGTGGAGGCTGCCTAGATGGTCCCTCATCAGAGAGAAAATCAACCACTAACATAAACCTATTGGCTGATTTCTCTACATTATTTAAGTTCACACGCCTATAATAAAATAAATAGATAGATATTTTCTCCATTTAGAATGGTCAAGTCAAAGGGTTGACTTTGACCCATATACCAATTTATCTCACCCGGTCACTTACTAAATTCAGCCCTAAAGTGAGACAAATTAATACATGTTTCTAAATAAAGAAATAGTGAATTTCGGCCCTCATATTATCAATCCATGGAATCCGGGCTCAATTGATGTCGAATGCACGAGACCCACTTCGCCTTGCTAGGCTCTTCAACAACCGCTGCCAATCGAACCAAGATCGCTGTTGTGCCTTGAGCAATCTTCTTAGCTCGACTTCTTGTGATTGGTCCGTCAGAAGGCACTCGAATCAACTCATCGACGTCGGTTTGAGACATGGCAGGCTTCACTGCATCATTCTCCTCCACTTGAGCTCGAATCGTCTCTGATTCGACGTCGGAATCAAAATCTGGCACATAAAGAGATAGATCAGCCACATTAAAAGTTGGATGGACACCATACTCACCAGGCAAGTCAACATGATATGCATTAGGGCCGATTCTCCTGATGATACGAAATGGTCCATCTCCTCTCTGATCTAACTTGTTCTTCCTTTGATTTGGGAACCTTTCCTTCCTTAGATGCACCCAAACAAGGTCTCCTTCTTCAAAGATAACCTGTTTTCGACCCTTATCAGCATGGGCCTTGTACTTCATGGATTTCCTCTCTAAGTGCATCTTCGTCCTCTCATGTATCTTCTTCACAAACTCAGCCCTCTTGTTAGCTTCAAAACTCTCTTTTCCCTTGTATGGCTGAGGCGTCATATCCACCGGCGTCCTCGGATTCAGCCCATAAACAACCTCAAAAGGGGTCATCTTTGTGGCTGAATGGATTGACCTGTTATAAGCAAACTCCACAAAAGGCAAAACATCTTCCCAACGTTTGAGGTTAGCTTTAAGCATAGTTCTAAGTAAAACCCCTAACGTTCGATTAGTAACTTCCGTTTGCCCATCAGTTTGTGGGTGACATGAGGTAGAAAACAACAATTTAGTTCCCAATTTAGACCATAGACTCTTCCAAAAATAACTCAAAAATTTAGCATCACGATCTGACACAATAGAACAAGGAATGCCATGCAATCTAACAATTTCCCTAAAGAACAAATCAGCAATATGCACAGCATCATCATTCGTGTGACATGGAATAAAGTGAGCCATTTTGGAAAATCTATCTACCACTACAAAGATAGAATCTCTACCCTTCCTAGTTCTAGGCAAACCTACAATGAAATCCATAGAAATGTCTTCCCAAGGAGAACTAGGAATGGGTAAAGGCTGGTACAAACCATGGGGGTGAAGTCTAGACTTAGCTTTAGCACAAACAACACAACTCTTGACAAATCTCAGCACATAATTACTCATTTTAGGCCAATAGTAGTGTTCTTTTAAACCTTCTAAAGTCTTTCTAAACCCCTATGTCCTCTTGATTCATGAACCTCTTTAGTTAGAAGCCTACGTATACTAGATGAAGGAATGCATAATTTTCCAGCTTTAAACAAGTATCCATCATCAATAAAGTAGGTATCTATTTCACCCCTAGACATGCAATTCTTATAGATTTCAGCAAAGTGAGGATCACTAGCATATAATTCCCTAATCATTGCAAATCCAAGGATCTTAACATCACATAGGTTCAAGAGTACATACCTCCGAGAAAGGGCGTCAGCTACCACATTCTCCTTGCCTTTCTTATGTTTAACAACATAAGGAAAGGTCTCCATGAATTCAACCCATCTTGCATGTCGCCTGCTGAGTCTGGATTGGCCTTTCAAGTACTTCAAGGCCTCATGATCAGAATGGATTACAAACTCTTTAGGCCACAAATAATGAGACCAAGTTTTCAGGACCCTAATTAAAGCATACAACTCTTTATCATAAGTAGGGTAATTCAACTCAGCCCCACTAAGCTTTTCACTAAAATAAGCAATGGGTTTCTTGTCTTGTAAGAGCACGCCTCCTATGCCATGTCCAGAAGCGTCCACCTCTATCTCAAATGCCTTGGAGAAGTCAGGGAGTTGAAGCACTGGGGCGTGGCATAATCTGTCCTTCAAAGTGTTGAAGGCGTTCTCTTGTTGCTCCCTCCATTTAAAGGCCGTATCCTTCTTTGTCAGCTCGTGGAGGGGGGCTGCAATTGTGCTAAAATCACGCACAAATCGATTTGATGCTCAATGCCTCTAATTGGTGGCAGGCCTTCCGGCAACTCTTCATGCATCACATCTTCAAACTCCTGTAATAGATCCTGTAGACACTTTGGAAGATGTGAAATATCTTGACTAATAATAAGTATCTCTTTCCTCATAAGAAGTAAGCAAGAAGAGTTAGGGAAAGAAATACTAGACTGAGTCACAAGAGAGCGCTTTTCGACACTGCCTTTCAAGCCGATTTTTGGCTCTTTCTGTAGGCGTTCTTTTTTCATATTTGCAGATCTCTGAGTCTCTGAATTGCTCCCAAAATTTGAGCCAAAACGCTCGAGTGGATTGGGAGATAGCCCAATTTTCGTCCCAGATGCACTGTTGGGAGTGTTGCTCGGCACTTTGGGCGTTTTAGGGACATTTTCTCGGCGTTTTTCGTCCCAAACAGTAGCTCCACCTGTTTTTGATGTTGTCCCAAAATTTGAGCCAGAACGCTCGGGTGGAGACTGGGAAATGCCGCTTGGCTTTGTCGACGCGTAAGGCGCCGAACGCCGGGCCGCTGCTTTGGCCGTTGAATCAGCCTCTTCTTTCTCTTCCTTGGCACGCCTAAGTGCCCTAGCTTGATCTCGACGTACCTGATCCTGTAGAACTTGTTGGGGAGACAAGGGTAGAAGAGAAACTCTCCTCCCATCATAGTTAAAAGAATAGGTGTTTAACATGCCATCATAAATCACTCTCCTATCAAATAACCATGGTCTTCCTAACAAAATATGAGTGCATTCCATGTTTACTACATCACACATAATGTCATCAACATAAGTACCAATAGCAACACGGACTAAACACTGATGGGTGACAAGATTAGGACCTTCTGAATCATTAATTCCATTGAGACCATAACTAGTAGCCCTAGGTTGGGTTTTTAATTGCAAGTGATCAACTACCTTAGCATTAATAATGTTACAGCAGCTACCACTATCAATTATCATGCATAACACTTGATTCTTTACTGTACACCTAGTATGAAAAATGTTTTCCCTTTGATCTAGCCTAGGTGTTTCTTGTAAAGTAAGAGTACGCATTGTTACCAAAGTTAGAGGCTGTTCGGTGCAATCTGGTTCAATGGCCTCTACGTCCTCCTCTTCCTGTCCAATACTGTCCTCCTCCACTTGATTTGGAGTTATATCTTCATCACTCACATATCCTCCATTGGTGGTGAGAAGCACTTGCTTTAGATTTGGACAATCCTTGGCATAGTGACCTCGCCCTTGATACTTGTAGCACACTAAATCACGTGCTCTAGACTGATTTGGAGGTCCACTGGTGGGACGCCTTTGGCCTTGAAAACCTGTTGTTTTAGGTGAGCTAGAAGCTCCCTTTTGCTGCATAGAAGAGTTAGAAGAATAAGAGTTGGAATTTGAACTAGGATTAGAGCCATACCTTTTTGTAGCATTCCAAGCTTCCTTCTTCTTCCTTTGTTGCTGCTCATAGAGTAGTTGGGCTGAATGTACTAAGGCATTGAGATCCTTGATTTGTTGAATCTCCAATGTGTCTTGAATGCTTTGATTCAGTCCAGCCATAAATTGGGTCCTTAGAGACCGTTGGGAATGATGAATTCCCGCTTTAAAACTCAGATCCTCTAGCTCATTGAAGTACTCGGTTGGAGACTTGGTGCCTTGTTTGCAAGTTACAACTTTCAATCTCATGTGCTCGGTATGCTCTTCAGGCACATATTTCTTCCTCATTACAAACTTCAGCTGGCCCCAAGTTTCAATTGGTGGTAAGGCCTTTCTAATTCGATCCTCCTTCATTCTAAACCACCAATTTCTAGCGGTCCCAATAAAGGATGACAACAACAGCAACTTTCTCCCATTCTTCATATCCCATGTGATCTAGAATGAAATTTGTAGCTTGTTCCCACTCTAGATACTTCTCCGGGTTAAGCTCTCCATTGAATGGTTCTATCTTGATCTTTATATCACGTTTCCCAATCTGATTTACAATTTGGTTAACGTTGTTGTTGTTGTTCGGCCGTTGTACTCCATAGGCTGGTGGGAGATCTTCTACAACCTCAGCTTGGTTATAGAAATCATCTAGGGGAGGATGCCATGGGCGCCTTTCTTCCCCGGGATAACCATACGTCACATCATCAAAAGAGTTGTTGTATTGTTGATATTGTTGATGAGTGGCTTGAGGATACCGGTTGTGTGGCTGATTATAGACTTGTTGATGAGTAACCGGTGGACTCCTCGACCCGATGCCTCTTCCTCTACCTCGGCCTGCTGTGGGGGAGTAGTGAGCCGGGGGATCATTATCTTTGTTGTAGCTAGCAAGCACATCATGTTCGTCATCCACTAGTTGTTGCTTGCCTTTGTCGCTACCCGAGGCTTGATTTGGGTCACTTGTAAGATCGACTGCAGGGGTGCTCTTGCGACTAGCTTGAGATGAATCAACCAATATTGCAAGTTGTTCCTCTAAATGCTTTAGTTGTGGAGCCAATGCAGCCGTGGCCAGTTCTACAGCTCGAGCCTGGCCATCGCGCACACCTTCACTAATGGACAACCTAATGAAGTCGATTGCCTCCTTAGTGAGACTCAATTCAGTTGGGTTAGGTTCTGATGGAATCACCATTGTTCCTGAAACAAGCAAGAAGGTAGAGAGAGTAGTGTGTTCTAAAGTAAATCACAACAAGCAATACCACACCTTAATCAAGCCAAAACTTGCCTCAAAGCAATCCAATCAACTTAATTCAGTTTTTGGGCTGTTTTGAGGGAGTAAAATGGTAGATATAGTGTAGGTATGGAATACTAATGATATTTAAAGGAAATATGCAGCTTAAGCAAATGGCAAATATGCAATAAGACAAGCAATGCAAATAATCCCTCTATGAGCTCTAAAACACATGCAATCTCTCAATTGACTCTATGCAAGTTAATAAAGCCAAAATTCAGCATGCAAGGACAGAAAATATGGTAGGCTTAGTGACTTTTATTTCGTCACTCTTTTTCTTCAAAGTGATTTCTACTTAGCTATCTTTTTAAGCAAGCAGTCACTAGGGTTGAAAGTGGCTTAAAACTAGCTGGGGTAGATCACTTTTCTTTTCTGTTTTTTTTTTTTTTTTTTTTTTTGATTTTATGCACAAACTACTCTTGTGCTATAATGAAGAAACAAGCAAAGCAAAGCAACAATGCAAAGGACGAAATTAAAAAGGGTATACACGAACTGAATTTTTTTTTTTTTTAACTAAGTGACTTTTGCTACCAATGAAACCAACTAGAAGCCAAATTAATAACAAAAAGAAGGGGTAGGCCGAATTGATGGAAAGCAATGACAGAAATCAGCAAGTATTAATCAAGCAATATGAATCGCAATCAATCATGCAACATGAATGAAAACTCATAAAACTGTAGGAAAAACAATTGCTAATCTAAATTGCAATACAACTCAACCAAATCAGCCAATAAACATGCACAAATCCCATAAAAATCTCCTAATTGGATAATTGCTTGGAGGGCAAGGAACAACTAAGGGAATTAGGGTTTTGGAGGCTCACGGCTGGATTAGGGTTTTAGGGTTCGGTTCTAGGGTTTGGGGTATGGTAGGGTTTCAGATTAGGGGTTGCGAGAATTAGGGTTTCCTAGGGTTTCTCGCAATCTAGGGTTAGGGTTCTGCCGCCAAATTAGGGTTAGGGTTAGGCTTCACGAGAACAGGGCGGGGGCGAACTAGGGTTTAGGCTAATCCGAATTGGATGGGGGTGGTGTGGTTAGGCTCGGCTGGTGGTGAATGGTGGTGCGGTCCAGACGAGCGACACCAGTTTGGTGTGGTGGTGGTGGTTCGTGGTGGTTGGGTGGCGGAAATATGGTGGTGGTGGTGAAAAATTCAATCTTTTGGTCTCAAAAATTCTAACTTTAGGTAAAGGTGGGATTTTTGGGATCAAAAACTGAATCGAATCAATTAGAAAGCAAATTAAGGAAAGAAACAATTACTTGGCGAGACGCTGGATTATGATACCACTTGATACGTGATTACCCCGGAATCCTCCGTAGAAACCTCGTATATGACCCACACAAGTCCCGATCTTGCCAGCAAATCAATTCAATCCTACAAAAGCTTTCAACTTTAGTTTCCTTGTGGCGCAAGTAATGAAAATTCGAAATGGAACGAAGCGAAATCTGGTTCGAACACTTAAGATTGAATCAAAAGGGATAGTTCAACTGGATTGGCTCTAACGCTAAATCCAATTGATAAACTAGATTGATTTTTAACAATCAAAACTAGAACTAATCAATTGACCAATTTGAAGGAACAAACTGATTTAGTCGCGAGAACAAGAGAGAGAATTCGGCTATTGAGAGTTGCTCGATCGAATGAACTTGAATGCTAGAACACTTGTGTTTTTGGGCCCAAGAGATAGATTAAACCAATTTGGGTTTAATCTCTCTCAAGCTGATTTTTATTAATGAATTTGCAAAGTATAAATAGAGAATACAAAGCTATTCCTTGGGGAGCAAGCAAGGGGGTGTGGCCGGCCCTAGGAGAGAGGAATTAGCCTCCTTATCTTGCTTCCCAAGATATAATAATATCTAATTAAATCTAACTAGATTCCCTTAAATAAATAAATCATAGCTGAATTATTTATTTAAGGAAATAATCCTAACAACTTAAAATATCTCTAACAACCAGGGGAGAGAAAATATCTCTAACAACCAAGAGAGAGAAAATATCTCTAACAACCAGGAGAGAGAAAATCAACCACTAACATAAACCTATTGGCTGATTTCTCTACATTATTTAAGTTCACACGCCTATAATAAAATAAATAGATAGATATTTTCTCCATTTAGAATGGTCAAGTCAAAGGGTTGACTTTGACCCATATACCAATTTATCTCACCCGGTCACTTACTAAATTCAGCCCTAAAGTGAGACAAATTAATACATGTTTCTAAATAAAGAAATAGTGAATTTCGGCCCTCATATTATCAATCCATGGAATCCGGGCTCAATTGATGTCGAATGCACGAGACCCACTTCGCCTTGCTAGGCTCTTCAACAACCGCTGCCAATCGAACCAAGATCGCTGTTGTGCCTTGAGCAATCTTCTTAGCTCGACTTCTTGTGATTGGTCCGTCAGAAGGCACTCGAATCAACTCATCGACGTCGGTTTGAGACATGGCAGGCTTCACTGCATCATTCTCCTCCACTTGAGCTCGAATCGTCTCTGATTCGACGTCGGAATCAAAATCTGGCACATAAAGAGATAGATCAGCCACATTAAAAGTTGGATGGACACCATACTCACCAGGCAAGTCAACATGATATGCATTAGGGCCGATTCTCCTGATGATACGAAATGGTCCATCTCCTCTCTGATCTAACTTGTTCTTCCTTTGATTTGGGAACCTTTCCTTCCTTAGATGCACCCAAACAAGGTCTCCTTCTTCAAAGATAACCTGTTTTCGACCCTTATCAGCATGGGCCTTGTACTTCATGGATTTCCTCTCTAAGTGCATCTTCGTCCTCTCATGTAGCTTCTTCACAAACTCAGCCCTCTTGTTAGCTTCAAAACTCTCTTTTCCCTTGTATGGCTGAGGCGTCATATCCACCGGCGTCCTCGGATTCAGCCCATAAACAACCTCAAAAGGGGTCATCTTTGTGGCTGAATGGATTGACCTGTTATAAGCAAACTCCACAAAAGGCAAAACATCTTCCCAACGTTTGAGGTTAGCTTTAAGCATAGTTCTAAGTAAAACCCCTAACGTTCGATTAGTAACTTCCGTTTGCCCATCAGTTTGTGGGTGACATGAGGTAGAAAACAGCAATTTAGTTCCCAATTTAGACCATAGACTCTTCCAAAAATAACTCAAAAATTTAGCATCACGATCTGACACAATAGAACAAGGAATGCCATGCAATCTAACAATTTCCCTAAAGAACAAATCAGCAATATGCACAGCATCATCATTCGTGTGACATGGAATAAAGTGAGCCATTTTGGAAAATCTATCTACCACTACAAAGATAGAATCTCTACCCTTCCTAGTTCTAGGCAAACCTACAATGAAATCCATAGAAATGTCTTCCCAAGGAGAACTAGGAATGGGTAAAGGCTGGTACAAACCATGGGGGTGAAGTCTAGACTTAGCTTTAGCACAAACAACACAACTCTTGACAAATCTCAGCACATAATTACTCATTTTAGGCCAATAGTAGTGTTCTTTTAAACCTTCTAAAGTCTTTTCTAAACCCCTATGTCCTCTTGATTCATGAACCTCTTTAGTTAGAAGCCTACGTATACTAGATGAAGGAATGCACAATTTTCCAGCTTTAAACAAGTATCCATCATCAATAAAGTAGGTATCTATTTCACCCCTAGACATGCAATTCTTATAGATTTCAGCAAAGTGAGGATCACTAGCATATAATTCCCTAATCATTGCAAATCCAAGGATCTTAACATCACATAGGTTCAAGAGTACATACCTCCGAGAAAGGGCGTCAGCTACCACATTCTCCTTGCCTTTCTTATGTTTAACAACATAAGGAAAGGTCTCCATGAATTCAACCCATCTTGCATGTCGCCTGCTGAGTCTGGATTGGCCTTTCAAGTACTTCAAGGCCTCATGATCAGAATGGATTACAAACTCTTTAGGCCACAAATAATGAGACCAAGTTTTCAGAACCCTAATTAAAGCATACAACTCTTTATCATAAGTAGGGTAATTCAACTCAGCCCCACTAAGCTTTTCACTAAAATAAGCAATGGGTTTCTTGTCTTGTAAGAGCACGCCTCCTATGCCATGTCCAGAAGCGTCCACCTCTATCTCAAATGCCTTGGAGAAGTCAGGGAGTTGAAGCACTGGGGCGTGGCATAATCTGTCCTTCAAAGTGTTGAAGGCGTTCTCTTGTTGCTCCCTCCATTTAAAGGCCGTATCCTTCTTTGTCAGCTCGTGGAGGGGGGCTGCAATTGTGCTAAAATCACGCACAAATCGATTTGATGCTCAATGCCTCTAATTGGTGGCAGGCCTTCCGGCAACTCTTCATGCATCACATCTTCAAACTCCTGTAATAGATCCTGTAGACACTTTGGAAGATGTGAAATATCTTGACTAATAATAAGTATCTCTTTCCTCATAAGAAGTAAGCAAGAAGAGTTAGGGAAAGAAATACTAGACTGAGTCACAAGAGAGCGCTTTTCGACACTGCCTTTCAAGCCGATTTTTGGCTCTTTCTGTAGGCGTTCTTTTTTCATATTTGCAGATCTCTGAGTCTCTGAATTGCTCCCAAAATTTGAGCCAAAACGCTCGAGTGGATTGGGAGATAGCCCAATTTTCGTCCCAGATGCACTGCTGGGAGTGTTGCTCGGCACTTTGGGCGTTTTAGGGACATTTTCTCGGCGTTTTTCGTCCCAAACAGTAGCTCCACCTGTTTTTGATGTTGTCCCAAAATTTGAGCCAGAACGCTCGGGTGGAGACTGGGAAATGCCGCTTGGCTTTGTCGACGCGTAAGGCGCCGAACGCCGGGCCGCTGCTTTGGCCGTTGAATCAGCCTCTTCTTTCTCTTCCTTGGCACGCCTAAGTGCCCTAGCTTGATCTCGACGTACCTGATCCTGTAGAACTTGTTGGGGAGACAAGGGTAGAAGAGAAACTCTCCTCCCATCATAGTTAAAAGAATAGGTGTTTAACATGCCATCATAAATCACTCTCCTATCAAATAACCATGGTCTTCCTAACAAAATATGAGTGCATTCCATGTTTACTACATCACACATAATGTCATCAACATAAGTACCAATAGCAACACGGACTAAACACTGATGGGTGACAAGATTAGGACCTTCTGAATCATTAATTCCATTGAGACCATAACTAGTAGCCCTAGGTTGGGTTTTTAATTGCAAGTGATCAACTACCTTAGCATTAATAATGTTACAGCAGCTACCACTATCAATTATCATGCATAACACTTGATTCTTTACTGTACACCTAGTATGAAAAATGTTTTCCCTTTGATCTAGCCTAGGTGTTTCTTGTAAAGTAAGAGTACGCATTGTTACCAAAGTTAGAGGCTGTTCGGTGCAATCTGGTTCAATGGCCTCTACGTCCTCCTCTTCCTGTCCAATACTGTCCTCCTCCACTTGATTTGGAGTTATATCTTCATCACTCACATATCCTCCATTGGTGGTGAGAAGCACTTGCTTTAGATTTGGACAATCCTTGGCATAGTGACCTCGCCCTTGACACTTGTAGCACACTAAATCACGTGCTCTAGACTGATTTGGAGGTCCACTGGTGGGACGCCTTTGGCCTTGAAAACCTGTTGTTTTAGGTGAGCTAGAAGCTCCCTTTTGCTGCATAGAAGAGTTAGAAGAATAAGAGTTGGAATTTGAACTAGGATTAGAGCCATACCTTTTTGTAGCATTCCAAGCTTCCTTCTTCTTCCTTTGTTGCTGCTCATAGAGTAGTTGGGCTGAATGTACTAAGGCATTGAGATCCTTGATTTGTTGAATCTCCAATGTGTCTTGAATGCTTTGATTCAGTCCAGCCATAAATTGGGTCCTTAGAGACCGTTGGGAATGATGAATTCCCGCTTTAAAACTCAGATCCTCTAGCTCATTGAAGTACTCGGTTGGAGACTTGGTGCCTTGTTTGCAAGTTACAACTTTCAATCTCATGTGCTCGGTATGCTCTTCAGGCACATATTTCTTCCTCATTACAAACTTCAGCTGGCCCCAAGTTTCAATTGGTGGTAAGGCCTTTCTAATTCGATCCTCCTTCATTCTAAACCACCAATTTCTAGCGGTCCCAATAAAGGATGACAACAACAGCAACTTTCTCCCATTCTTCATATCCCATGTGATCTAGAATGAAATTTGTAGCTTGTTCCCACTCTAGATACTTCTCCGGGTTAAGCTCTCCATTGAATGGTTCTATCTTGATCTTTATATCACGTTTCCCAATCTGATTTACAATTTGGTTAACGTTGTTGTTGTTGTTCGGCCGTTGTACTCCATAGGCTGGTGGGAGATCTTCTACAACCTCAGCTTGGTTATAGAAATCATCTAGGGGAGGATGCCATGGGCGCCTTTCTTCCCCGGGATAACCATACGTCACATCATCAAAAGAGTTGTTGTATTGTTGATATTGTTGATGAGTGGCTTGAGGATACCGGTTGTGTGGCTGATTATAGACTTGTTGATGAGTAACCGGTGGACTCCTCGACCCGATGCCTCTTCCTCTACCTCGGCCTGCTGTGGGGGAGTAGTGAGCCGGGGGATCATTATCTTTGTTGTAGCTAGCAAGCACATCATGTTCGTCATCCACTAGTTGTTGCTTGCCTTTGTCGCTACCCGAGGCTTGATTTGGGTCACTTGTAAGATCGACTGCAGGGGTGCTCTTGCGACTAGCTTGAGATGAATCAACCAATATTGCAAGTTGTTCCTCTAAATGCTTTAGTTGTGGAGCCAATGCAGCCGTGGCCAGTTCTACAGCTCGAGCCTGGCCATCGCGCACACCTTCACTAATGGACAACCTAATGAAGTCGATTGCCTCCTTAGTGAGACTCAATTCAGTTGGGTTAGGTTCTGATGGAATCACCATTGTTCCTGAAACAAGCAAGAAGGTAGAGAGAGTAGTGTGTTCTAAAGTAAATCACAACAAGCAATACCACACCTTAATCAAGCCAAAACTTGCCTCAAAGCAATCCAATCAACTTAATTCAGTTTTTGGGCTGTTTTGAGGGAGTAAAATGGTAGATATAGTGTAGGTATGGAATACTAATGATATTTAAAGGAAATATGCAGCTTAAGCAAATGGCAAATATGCAATAAGACAAGCAATGCAAATAATCCCTCTATGAGCTCTAAAACACATGCAATCTCTCAATTGACTCTATGCAAGTTAATAAAGCCAAAATTCAGCATGCAAGGACAGAAAATATGGTAGGCTTAGTGACTTTTATTTCGTCACTCTTTTTCTTCAAAGTGATTTCTACTTAGCTATCTTTTTAAGCAAGCAGTCACTAGGGTTGAAAGTGGCTTAAAACTAGCTGGGGTAGATCACTTTTCTTTTCTGTTTTTTTTTTTTTTTTTTTTTGATTTTATGCACAAACTACTCTTGTGCTATAATGAAGAAACAAGCAAAGCAAAGCAACAATGCAAAGGACGAAATTAAAAAGGGTATACACGAACTGAATTTTTTTTTTTTTAACTAAGTGACTTTTGCTACCAATGAAACCAACTAGAAGCCAAATTAATAACAAAAAGAAGGGGTAGGCCGAATTGATGGAAAGCAATGACAGAAATCAGCAAGTATTAATCAAGCAATATGAATCGCAATCAATCATGCAACATGAATGAAAACTCATAAAACTGTAGGAAAAACAATTGCTAATCTAAATTGCAATACAACTCAACCAAATCAGCCAATAAACATGCACAAATCCCATAAAAATCTCCTAATTGGATAATTGCTTGGAGGGCAAGGAACAACTAAGGGAATTAGGGTTTTGGAGGCTCACGGCTGGATTAGGGTTTTAGGGTTCGGTTCTAGGGTTTGGGGTATGGTAGGGTTTCAGATTAGGGGTTGCGAGAATTAGGGTTTCCTAGGGTTTCTCGCAATCTAGGGTTAGGGTTCTGCCGCCAAATTAGGGTTAGGGTTAGGCTTCACGAGAACAGGGCGGGGGCGAACTAGGGTTTAGGCTAATCCGAATTGGATGGGGGTGGTGTGGTTAGGCTCGGCTGGTGGTGAATGGTGGTGCGGTCCAGACGAGCGACACCAGTTTGGTGTGGTGGTGGTGGTTCGTGGTGGTTGGGTGGCGGAAATATGGTGGTGGTGGTGAAAAATTCAATCTTTTGGTCTCAAAAATTCTAACTTTAGGTAAAGGTGGGATTTTTGGGATCAAAAACTGAATCGAATCAATTAGAAAGCAAATTAAGGAAAGAAACAATTACTTGGCGAGACGCTGGATTATGATACCACTTGATACGTGATTACCCCGGAATCCTCCGTAGAAACCTCGTATATGACCCACACAAGTCCCGATCTTGCCAGCAAATCAATTCAATCCTACAAAAGCTTTCAACTTTAGTTTCCTTGTGGCGCAAGTAATGAAAATTCGAAATGGAACGAAGCGAAATCTGGTTCGAACACTTAAGATTGAATCAAAAGGGATAGTTCAACTGGATTGGCTCTAACGCTAAATCCAATTGATAAACTAGATTGATTTTTAACAATCAAAACTAGAACTAATCAATTGACCAATTTGAAGGAACAAACTGATTTAGTCGCGAGAACAAGAGAGAGAATTCGGCTATTGAGAGTTGCTCGATCGAATGAACTTGAATGCTAGAACACTTGTGTTTTTGGGCCCAAGAGATAGATTAAACCAATTTGGGTTTAATCTCTCTCAAGCTGATTTTTATTAATGAATTTGCAAAGTATAAATAGAGAATACAAAGCTATTCCTTGGGGAGCAAGCAAGGGGGTGTGGCCGGCCCTAGGAGAGAGGAATTAGCCTCCTTATCTTGCTTCCCAAGATATAATAATATCTAATTAAATCTAACTAGATTCCCTTAAATAAATAAATCATAGCTGAATTATTTATTTAAGGAAATAATCCTAACAACTTAAAATATCTCTAACAACCAGGAGAGAGAAAATATCTCTAACAACCAGGAGAGAGAAAATATCTCTAACAACCAGGAGAGAGAAAATCAACCACTAACATAAACCTATTGGCTGATTTCTCTACATTATTTAAGTTCACACGCCTATAATAAAATAAATAGATAGATATTTTCTCCATTTAGAATGGTCAAGTCAAAGGGTTGACTTTGACCCATATACCAATTTATCTCACCCGGTCACTTACTAAATTCAGCCCTAAAGTGAGACAAATTAATACATGTTTCTAAATAAAGAAATAGTGAATTTCGGCCCTCATATTATCAATCCATGGAATCCGGGCTCAATTGATGTCGAATGCACGAGACCCACTTCGCCTTGCTAGGCTCTTCAACAACCGCTGCCAATCGAACCAAGATCGCTGTTGTGCCTTGAGCAATCTTCTTAGCTCGACTTCTTGTGATTGGTCCGTCAGAAGGCACTCGAATCAACTCATCGACGTCGGTTTGAGACATGGCAGGCTTCACTGCATCAACCATGAAGATTAAAGTTGAAAAGAAGGTGTCTAGAAGACCAAGACCGAAACCTTTCCCAAGGTCAAGGGCGTTCAAGTTCAAAGAGGTTTTCATGGATTCAATATTATCTCTTACATATATTCATAAATGGCGCCAAAGACCACCAAGGAAGAGGATCAAGTCAATGGGCCGAGTTTCAACATTTCTTTATTTAGAAACATGTATTAATTTGTCTCACTTTAGGGCTGAATTTAGTAAGTGACCGGGTGAGATGAATTGGTATATGGGTCAAAGTCAACCCTTTGACTTGACCATTCTAAATTGAAGAAAATATCTTATTTATTTTATTATGAACAATTTCTATTTATTTTAATAATGTAGAGAAATCAGCCAATAGGCTTATGTTAGTTGGTTGATCTTCTCTCTCCTGGTTGTTAGAGATATTTTTAGTTTGTTAGAGATATTTTGAGTTTGTTAAGATTATTTCCTTAAATAAATAAATCAGCCATGATTTATTTTATTTAAGGGAATCTAGTTAGATTTATTTAGATATTATTATATCTTGGGAAGCAAGCAAAGGAGACCTATTCTCCCCATCTAGGGTCGGCCACTCCCCTCCCTTGCTCCCCAAGTATTAGCTTTTGTATTCTCTATAAATACTTTTCAGTTTCATTAATAAAAATCAGCTTGAGATTAGATAAACCCTAAGAAAGGTTTATCTAGTCCTTGGGCTCAAAAATACAATTTGTGTCTTGTGTGTGGTTCGAGCATCAGCAGCCTTCGTCGATCATAACATTCTCGATCTCTCTCTCTTGTTTGAATCTGAGTTTTCAATTAGATTGTTCTAGTTGTGATTGTTAAAGATCAAACTAGTTAATCATTCGGATTTAGCGTTAGAGCCAATCCGTTTGAACTATCAAATCGAATATCAATAAATCAGATCGAGTGCTTTCATTCATTCAATCAGTTCGTTATTGTGTTACTTGGATCGCAAGTTATTGACTTTGTTAGTAAATTTAGGTTGAATCAAGGATTACTAGGCAAGATCGGGTTCTTGTGTGGTCAAATACGAGGTTTCTGAGGAGTAATCCGAGGCGATCACGTATCAAGTTTGTGGCACGGCACAAAATGTGCCATCTTTGAGAGTCGGTCTACTACCACCATAATTGAATCCCTCCCCTTCTTAGTCCTAGGCAACCCTACTATAAAGTCCATGGATAAATCCTCCCAAGGGAATGTAGGCGTAGGCAAAGGGGTGTAAAGTCCATGTGGCATCTGATACGTGATCGCCTCGGATTACTCCTCAGAAACCTTGTATTTGACCACACAGGAACCCGATCTTGCCAGCAAATCAATTCAATCCTACAAAAGCTTTCAACTTTAGAACTCCTTGTGATGCAAGTAACAAACAGATTTGAATAATGGTGAACTGAATGAATCGAAATTGATAGGATAATTCAAATAGATAGTTCAATTGAATTGGCTCTAACGCTAAATTCAATTGATGAACTAGGATCGATCTTTAACAATCAACCTAGAACTAGACTATATGAATAACACAATCTGAATTCCGAAATTAAGAGCAAGAGAGAGAAATTTCGGCTGCTATGATGATGATGATCTCGAGATTGTAATCACACAAACACACTTGTAATTTTTGAGCCCAAGGACTAGATAAACCTTTCTTAGGGTTTATCTAATCTCAAGCTGTTTTTTTATTAATGAAACTGAAAAGTATTTATAGAGAATACAAAAGCTAATCCTTGGGGAGCAAGCAAGGGGGTGTGGCCGGCCCTAGGAGAGAGGAATTAGCCTCCTTATCTTGCTTCCCAAGATATAATAATATCTAAATAAATCTAACTAGGTTACCTTAAATAAATAAATCATAGCTGAATTATTTATTTAAGGAAATAATCCTAACAAGCTTAAAATATCTCTAACAACTAAAAATATCTCTAACAACCAGGAGAGAGAAGATCAACCAACTAACATGATGCAGTGAAGCCTGCCATGTCTCAAACCGACGTCGATGAGTTGATTCGAGTGCCTTCTGACGGACCAATCACAAGAAGTCGAGCTAAGAAGATTGCTCAAGGCACAACAGCGATCTTGGTTCGATTGGCAGCGGTTATTGAAGAGCCTAGCAAGGCGAAGTGGGTCTCGTGCATTCGACATCAATTGAGGCCGGATTCCATGGATTGATTATATGGGGGCCGAAATTCACTATTTCTTTATTTAGAAACATGTATTAATTTGTCTCACTTTAGGGCTGAATTTAGTAAGTGACCGGGTGAGATAAATTGGTATATGGGTCAAAGTCAACCCTTTGACTTGACCATTCTAAATGGAGAAAATATCTATCTATTTATTTTATTATAGGCGTGTGAACTTAATTAAATAATGTAGAGAAATCAGCCAATAGGCTTATGTTAGTTGGTTGATTTTCTCTCTCCTGGTTGTTAGAGATATTTTCTCTCTCCTGGTTGTTAGAGATATTTTTAGTTTGTTAGAGATATATTAAGTTGTTAGGATTATTTCCTTAAATAAATAATTCAGCTATGATTTATTTATTTAAGGGAATCTAGTTAGATTTAATTAGATATTATTATATCTTGGGAAGCAAGCAAAGGAGACCCATTCTCCCCATCTAGGGCCGGCCATTCCCCTTCCTTGCTCCCCAAGTATTAGCTTTTGTATTCTCTATTTATACTCTTGTTATTTCATTCAATAAAATCAGCTTGAGATTAGATAAACCCTAAGAAAGGTTTATCTAGTCCTTGGGCTCAAAAATACAATTGTGTTGTGTGCATTGCAATCTCGAGATCGTCATCACCAGAATTCGAATTTTCTCTCTCTCGTGTTCTTAAATTCGAAAATTCAGATTGTGTTGATAAGTTATTCATCTAGTTTAGTTCTAGGTTGATTGTTAAAGATCGAACCTAGTTCATCAATTGAATTTAGCGTTAGAGCCAATTCAATTGAACTATCTATTTGAATCTTCCTATCAATTTCGATCCATTCAATTCATAATCATTCAAATCAGTTTGTTACTTGCATCACAAGGAGTTCTAAAGTTGAAAGCTTTTGTAGGATTGAATTGATTTGCTGGCAAGATCGGGTTCCTGTGTGGTCAAATACGAGGTTTCTGAGGAGTAATCCGAGGCGATCACGTATCAAGTGGTATCAGAATCCAGCGTCTCGCCAAGTAATTGTTTCTTTCCTTAATTTGCTTTCTAATTGATTTGATTCAGTTTTTGCTCCCAAAAATCCCACCTTTACCTAAAGTTTGAATTTTTGAGACCAAAAGATTGAATTTTTCACCACCACCACCATATTTCCGCCACCCAACCACCACGAACCGCCACCACCACACCAAACTGGTGTCGCTCGTCTGGACCGCACCACCACTCACCACCAGCCGAGCCTAACCACACCACCCCCATCCAATTCGGACTCGCCTAACCCTAGTTCGCCCACCCAAACCCTAACCCTAACCCTAATCTGGCGGCAGTCCAAACCCAAACCCTAACCCTAGTTGCGAGAAACCCTAGGTAACCCTAATTCTCGCAAACCCTAGTTCGAACCCTACCAATCCCTCAAACCCTAGATCCAAATCCGCAAACCCTAACCCTAGCCTTCAGCCGAGATCACCAAACCCTAATTCCTTGTTGTTGCTTGCCCTCCAAGTAATAACCCATCTAGGAGATTTTAAGGGATTTGTTGCATGCTTTTGGTTGTATTGGTTGAGTTTTGTTGCAATTAAGAGTAGCAATTGTCTTCCTACAATTTTTATGAGTTTTTATTTCATGTTGCATGATCAATAGAGATTCATATTGCTTGTTTGATATTTGCTAATACCTGTCATTGCATCCCATCAAATTCGACCTACCCCTTCTTCTTTTGTTAATTTGGCTTCTAGTTGGTTTCATTGGTAGCAAAAGTCACTTAGTAAAAAAAAAAAAAAAAAAAAATTCAGTTCGTGTATACCCTTTTTAGTTTCGTCCTTTGCATTGTTGCTTTGCTTTGCTTGTTTCTTCATTATAGCACAAGAGTAGTTTGTGCATAAAATCAAAAAAAAAAAAAAAAAAAAAACAGAAAAGAAAAGTGATCTACCCCAGCTAGTTTTAAGCCAATTTCAACCCTAGTGACTGCTTGCTTAAAAAGATAGCTAAGTAGAAATCACTTTGAAGAAAAAGAGTGACGACATAAAAGTCACTAAGCCTACCATATTTTCTGTCCTTGCATGCTGAATTTTGGCTTTATTAACTTGCATAGAGTCAATTGAGAGATTGCATGTGTTTTAGAGCTCATAGAGGGATTATTTGCATTGCTTGTCTTATTGCATATTTGCCATTTGCTTAAGCTGCATATTTCCTTTAAATATCATTAGTATTCCATACCTACACTATATCTACCATTTTACTCCCTCAAAACAGCCCAAAAACTGAATTAAGTTGATTGGATTGCTTTGAGGCAAGTTTTGGCTTGATCAAGGTGTGGTATTGCTTGTTTTGATTTACTTTAGAACACACTACTCTCTCTACCTTCTTGCTTGTTTCAGGAACAATGGTGATTCCATCAGAACCTAACCCAACTGAATTGAGTCTCACTAAGGAGGCAATCGACTTCATTAGGTTGTCCATTAGTGAAGGTGTGCGCGATGGCCAGGCTCGAGCTGTAGAACTGGCCACGGCTGCATTGGCTCCACAACTAAAGCATTTAGAGGAACAACTTGCAATATTGGTTGATTCATCTCAAGCTAGTCGCAAGAGCACCCCTGCAGTCGATCTTACAAGTGACCCAAATCAAGCCTCGGGTAGCGACAAAGGCAAGCAACAACTAGTGGATGACGAACATGATGTGCTTGCTAGCTACAACAAAGATAATGATCCCCCGGCTCACTACTCCCCCACAGCAGGCCGAGGTAGAGGACGAGGCATCGGGTCGAGGACTCCACCGGTTACTCATCAACAAGTCTATAATCAGCCACACAACCGGTATCCTCAAGCCACTCATCAACAATATCAACAATACAACAACTCTTTTGATGATGTGACGTATGGTTATCCCGGGGAAGAAAGGCGCCCATGGCATCCTCCCCTAGATGATTTCTATAACCAAGCTGAGGTTGTAGAAGATCTCCCACCAGCCTATGGAGTACAACGGCCGAACAACAACAACAACGTTAACCAAATTGTAAATCAGATTGGGAAACGTGATATAAAGATCAAGATAGAACCATTCAATGGAGAGCTTAACCCGGAGAAGTATCTAGAGTGGGAACAAGCTACAAATTTCATTCTAGATCACATGGGATATGAAGAATGGGAGAAAGTTGCTGTTGTTGTCATCCACTTTATTGGGACCGCTAGAAATTGGTGGTTTAGAATGAAGGAGGATCGAATTAGAAAGGCCTTACCACCAATTGAAACTTGGGGCCAGCTGAAGTTTGTAATGAGGAAGAAATATGTGCCTGAAGAGCATACCGAGCACATGAGATTGAAAGTTGTAACTTGCAAACAAGGCACCAAGTCTCCAACCGAGTACTTCAATGAGCTAGAGGATCTGAGTTTTAAAGCGGGAATTCATCATTCCCAACGGTCTCTAAGGACCCAATTCATGGCTGGACTGAATCAAAGCATTCAAGACACATTGGAGATTCAACAAATCAAGGATCTCAATGCCTTAGTACATTCAGCCCAACTACTCTATGAGCAGCAACAAAGGAAGAAGAAGGAAGCTTGGAATGCTACAAAAAGGTATGGCCCTAATCCTAGTTCAAATTCCAACTCTTATTCTTCTAACTCTTCTATGCAGCAAAAGGGAGCTTCTAGCTCACCTAAACCAACAGGTTTTCAAGGCCAAAGGCGTCCCACCAATGGACCTCCAAATCAGCCTAGAACACGTGATTTAGTGTGCTACAAGTGTCAAGGACGAGGTCACTATGCCAAGGATTGTCCAAATCTAAAGCAAGTGCTTCTCACCACCAATGGAGGATATGTGAGTGATGAAGATATAACTCCAAATCAAGTGTAGGAGGACAGTATTGGACAAGAAGAGGAGGACGTAGAGGCCATTGAACCAGATTGCACCGAACAGCCTCTAACTTTGGTAACAATGCGTACTCTTACTTTACAAGAAACACCTAGGCTAGATCAAAGGGAAAACATTTTTCATACTAGGTGTACAGTAAAGAATCAAGTGTTATGCATGATAATTGATAGTGGTAGCTGCTGTAACATTATTAATGCTAAGGTAGTTGATCACTTGCAATTAAAAACCCAACCTAGGGCTACTAGTTATGGTCTCAATGGAATTAATGATTCAGAAGGTCCTAATCTTGTCACCCATCAGTGTTTAGTCCGTGTTGCTATTGGTACTTATGTTGATGACATTATGTGTGATGTAGTAAACATGGAATGCACTCATATATTGTTAGGAAGACCATGGTTATTTGATAGGAGAGTGATTTATAATGGTATGTTAAACACCTATTCTTTTAACTATGATGGGAGGAGAGTTTCTCTTCTACCCTTGTCTCCTCAACAAGTTCTACAGGATCAGGTACGTCGAGATCAAGCTAGGGCACTTAGGCGTGCCAAGGAAGAGAAAGAAGAGGCTGATTCAACGGCCAAAGCAGCGGCCCGGCGTTCGGCGCCCGACGCGTCGACAAAGCCAAGCGGCGTTTCCCAGTCTCCACCCGAGCGTTCTGGCTCAAATTTTGGGACAACATCAAAAACAGGTGGAGCTACTGTTTGGGATGAAAAACGCCGAGAAAATGTCCCTAAAACGCCCAAAGTGCCGAACAACACTTCCAGCAGTGCATCTGGGACGAAAACTGGGCTACCTCCCAATCCACTAGAGCGTTTTGGCTCAAATTTTGGGAGTAATTCAGAGACTCAGAGAGCTACAAATATGGAAAAATAACGCCTACAGAAAGAGCCAAAAATCGGCTTGAAAGGCAGTGTAGAACAGCGCTCTCTTGTGACTCAGTCTAGTATTTCTTTCCCTAACTCTTCTTGTTTACTTCTTATGAGGAAAGAGATACTTATTATTAGTCAAGATATTTCACATCTTCCAAAGTGTCTACAGGATCTATTACAGGAGTTTGAAGATGTGATGCCTGAAGAGTTGCCAGAAGGCCTTCCACCAATTAGAGGCATTGAGCATCAAATCGATTTGGTGCCCGGCGCTTCATTACCAAACCGTGCAGCCTATAGAGCAAGTCCAGAAGAGACCGCTGAGCTTCAAAGACAAGTGCAAGATCTCATGGACAAAGGCTATGTGCGTGAATCTCTCAGCCCATGCGCGGTTCCGGTGCTTTTGGTGCCAAAGAAGGATGGCACATGGAGAATGTGTGTTGATTGTAGAGCGATCAACCAAATAACAGTTAAGTACCGTCACCCCATCCCTAGACTAGATGATATGCTTGATGAATTACATGGTGCTAATTTCTTTTCTAAAATTGATTTAAGAAGTGGGTACCATCAAATTAGGATGAGGGAAGGGGATGAATGGAAAACTGCCTTTAAAACTAAGTATGGCTTATATGAATGGTTAGTAATGCCTTTTGGATTAACTAATGCACCTAGTACTTTTATGAGGCTTATGAACCATGTCTTAAGAAGATACTTAGGCAGATTTGTTGTAGTCTACTTTGATGATATCTTAATCTATAGCAAAACCATGCATGAACATGTAGATCATCTTAGGGCTGTTTTGGACACTTTAAGGTTAGAAAAGCTTTATGTTAACTTGAAAAAGTGTTCTTTTTGCTCCGAGTCTACCATTTTTCTTGGTTTTGTTGTGTCTAAAGGTGGATTGAAGGTAGATGAAGACAAGATCAAGGCAATCAAAGAATGGCCCCAGCCGACCACACCAACAATGGTCAGATCATTTCTCGGCTTGGCTGGCTTCTACAGGAGATTTGTGCGTGATTTTAGCACAATTGCAGCACCCCTCCACGAGCTTACAAAGAAGGATACGGCTTTTAAATGGAGGGAGCAACAAGAGAACGCCTTCAACACTTTGAAGGACAGATTATGCCACGCCCCAGTGCTTCAACTCCCTGACTTCTCCAAGGCATTCGAGATAGAGGTGGACGCTTCTGGACATGGCATAGGAGGCGTGCTCTTACAAGACAAGAAACCCATTGCTTATTTTAGTGAAAAGCTTAGTGGGGCTGAGTTGAATTACCCTACTTATGATAAAGAGTTGTATGCTTTAATTAGGGTCCTGAAAACTTGGTCTCATTATTTGTGGCCTAAAGAGTTTGTAATCCATTCTGATCATGAGGCCTTGAAATACTTGAAAGGCCAATCCAGACTCAGCAGGCGACATGCAAGATGGGTTGAATTCATGGAGACCTTTCCTTATGTTGTTAAACATAAGAAAGGCAAGGAGAATGTGGTAGCTGACGCCCTTTCTCGGAGGTATGTACTCTTGAACCTATGTGATGTTAAGATCCTTGGATTTGCAATGATTAGGGAATTATATGCTAGTGATCCTCACTTTGCTGAAATCTATAAGAATTGCATGTCTAGGGGTGAAATAGATACCTACTTTATTGATGATGGATACTTGTTTAAAGCTGGAAAATTGTGCATTCCTTCATCTAGTATACGTAGGCTTCTAACTAAAGAGGTTCATGAATCAAGAGGACATAGGGGTTTAGAAAAGACTTTAGAAGGTTTAAAAGAACACTACTATTGGCCTAAAATGAGTAATTATGTGCTGAGATTTGTCAAGAGTTGTGTTGTTTGTGCTAAAGCTAAGTCTAGGCTTCACCCCTATGGTTTGTACCAGCCTTTACCCATTCCTAGTTCACCTTGGGAAGACATTTCTATGGATTTCATTGTAGGTTTGCCTAGAACTAGGAAGGGTAGAGATTCTATCTTTGTAGTGGTAGATAGATTTTCCAAAATGGCTCACTTTATTCCATGTCACACGACTGATGATGCTGTGCATATTGCTGATTTGTTCTTTAAGGAAATTGTTAGATTGCATGGCATTCCTTGTTCTATTGTGTCAGATCGTGATGCTAAATTTTTGAGTTATTTTTGGAAGAGTCTATGGTCTAAATTGGGAACTAAATTGCTGTTTTCTACCTCATGTCACCCACAAACTGATGGGCAAACGGAAGTTACTAATCGAGCGTTAGGGGTTTTACTTAGAACTATGCTTAAAGCTAACCTCAAACGTTGGGAAGATGTGTTGCCTTTTGTGGAGTTTGCTTATAACAGGTCAATCCATTCAGCCACAAAGATGACCCCTTTTGAGGTTGTTTATGGGCTGAATCCGAGGACGCCGGTGGATATGACGCCTCAGCCATACAAGGGAAAAGAGAATTTTGAAGCTAACAAGAGGGCTGAGTTTGTGAAGAAGCTGCATGAGAGGACGAAGATGCACTTGGAGAGGAAATCCATGAAGTACAAGGCCCATGCTGATAAGGGTCGGAAACAGGTTATCTTTGAAGAAGGAGATCTTGTTTGGGTGCATCTAAGGAAGGAAAGGTTCCCAAATCAAAGGAAGAACAAGTTAGATCAGAGAGGAGATGGACCATTTCGTATCATCAGGAAAATCGGCCCTAATGCATATCATGTTGACATGCCTGGTGAGTATGGTGTCCATCCGACTTTTAATGTGGCTGATCTATCTCTTTATGTGCCAGATTTTGATTCCGACGTCGAATCAGAGACGATTCGAGCTCAAGTGGAGGAGAATGATGCAGTGAAGCCTGCCATGTCTCAAACCGACGTCGATGAGTTGATTCGAGTGCCTTCTGACGGACCAATCACAAGATGTCGAGCTAAGAAGATTGCTCAAGGCACAACAGCGATCTTGGTTCGATTGGCAGCGGTTATTGAAGAGCCTAGCAAGGCGAAGTGGGTCTCGTGCATTCGACATCAATTGAGGCCGGATTCCATGGATTGATTATATGGGGGCCGAAATTCACTATTTCTTTATTTAGAAACATGTATTAATTTGTCTCACTTTAGGGCTGAATTTAGTAAGTGACCGGGTGAGATAAATTGGTATATGGGTCAAAGTCAACCCTTTGACTTGACCATTCTAAATGGAGAAAATATCTATCTATTTATTTTATTATAGGCGTGTGAACTTAATTAAATAATGTAGAGAAATCAGCCAATAGGCTTATGTTAGTTGGTTGATTTTCTCTCTCCTGGTTGTTAGAGATATTTTCTCTCTCCTGGTTGTTAGAGATATTTTTAGTTTGTTAGAGATATATTAAGTTGTTAGGATTATTTCCTTAAATAAATAATTCAGCTATGATTTATTTATTTAAGGGAATCTAGTTAGATTTAATTAGATATTATTATATCTTGGGAAGCAAGCAAAGGAGACCCATTCTCCCCATCTAGGGCCGGCCATTCCCCTTCCTTGCTCTCCAAGTATTAGCTTTTGTATTCTCTATTTATACTCTTGTTATTTCATTCAATAAAATCAGCTTGAGATTAGATAAACCCTAAGAAAGGTTTATCTAGTCCTTGGGCTCAAAAATACAATTGTGTTGTGTGCATTGCAATCTCGAGATCGTCATCACCAGAATTCGAATTTTCTCTCTCTCGTGTTCTTAAATTCGAAAATTCAGATTGTGTTGATAAGTTATTCATCTAGTTTAGTTCTAGGTTGATTGTTAAAGATCGAACCTAGTTCATCAATTGAATTTAGCGTTAGAGCCAATTCAATTGAACTATCTATTTGAATCTTCCTATCAATTTCGATCCATTCAATTCATAATCATTCAAATCAGTTTGTTACTTGCATCACAAGGAGTTCTAAAGTTGAAAGCTTTTGTAGGATTGAATTGATTTGCTGGCAAGATCGGGTTCCTGTGTGGTCAAATACGAGGTTTCTGAGGAGTAATCCGAGGCGATCACGTATCATAACATAAGCCTATTGGCTGATTTCTCTACATTATTAAAATAAATAGAAATTGTTCATAATAAAATAAATAAGATATTTTCTTCAATTTAGAATGGTCAAGTCAAAGGGTTGACTTTGACCCATATACCAATTCATCTCACCCGGTTACTTACTAAATTCAGCCCTAAAGTGAGACAAACTAATATATGTTTCTAAATAAAGAAATAGTGCATTTCGGCCCTCATATTATCAATCCATGGAATCCGGGCTCAATTGATGTCGAATGCACGAGACCCACTTCGCCTTGCTAGGCTCTTCAATAACCGCTGCCAATCGAACCAAGATCGCTGTTGTGCCTTGAGCAATCTTCTTAGCTCGACATCTTGTGATTGGTCCGTCAGAAGGCACTCGAATCAACTCATCGACGTCGGTTTGAGACATGGCAGGCTTCACTGCATCATTCTCCTCCACTTGAGCTCGAATCGTCTCTGATTCGACGTCGGAATCAAAATCTGGCACATAAAGAGATAGATCAGCCACATTAAAAGTTGGATGGACACCATACTCACCAGGCATGTCAACATGATATGCATTAGGGCCGATTCTCCTGATGATACGAAATGGTCCATCTCCTCTCTGATCTAACTTGTTCTTCCTTTGATTTGGGAACCTTTTCTTCCTTAGATGCACCCACACAAGATCTCCTTCTTCAAAGATAACCTGTTTCCGACCCTTATCAGCATGGGCCTTGTACTTCATGGATTTCCTTTCCAAGTGCATCTTCGTCCTCTCATGTAGCTTCTTCACAAACTCAGCCCTCTTGTTAGCTTCAAAACTCTCTTTTCCCTTGTATGGCTGAGGCGTCATATCCACCGGCGTCCTCGGATTCAGCCCATAAACAACCTCAAAAGGGGTCATCTTTGTGGCTGAATGGATTGACCTGTTATAAGCAAACTCCACAAAAGGCAACACATCTTCCCAACGTTTGAGGTTAGCTTTAAGCATAGTTCTAAGTAAAACCCCTAACGTTCGATTAGTAACTTCCGTTTGCCCATCAAATTGTGGGTGACATGAGGTAGAAAACAGCAATTTAGTTCCCAATTTAGACCATGGCAGGCTTGAGACATGGCAGGCTTCACTGCATCATTAATTTGCTTTCTAATTGATTCGATTCAGTTTTTGATCCCAAAAATCCCAACTCATCGACGTTGGTTGAGTTGTATTGCAATTTAGATTAGCAATTGTTTTTCCTACAGTTTTATGAGTTTTCATTCATGTTGCATGATTGATTGCGATTCATATTGCTTGATTAATACTTGCTGATTTCTGTCATTGCTTTCCATCAATTCGGCCTACCCCTTCTTTTTGTTATTAATTTGGCTTCTAGTTGGTTTCATTGGTAGCAAAAGTCACTTAGTTAAAAAAAAAAAAAAATTCAGTTCGTGTATACCCTTTTTAATTTCGTCGACCATGTCTCAAACCGACGTCGATGAGTTGATTCGAGTGCCTTCTGACGGACCAATCACAAGAAGTCGAGCTAAGAAGATTGCTCAAGGCACAACAGCGATCTTGGTTCGATTGGCAGCGGTTGTTGAAGAGCCTAGCAAGGCGAAGTGGGTCTCGTGCATTCGACATCAATTGAGCCCGGATTCCATGGATTGATAATATGAGGGCCGAAATTCACTATTTCTTTATTTAGAAACATGTATTAATTTGTCTCACTTTAGGGCTGAATTTAGTAAGTGACCGGGTGAGATAAATTGGTATATGGGTCAAAGTCAACCCTTTGACTTGACCATTCTAAATGGAGAAAATATCTATCTATTTATTTTATTATAGGCGTGTGAACTTAAATAATGTAGAGAAATCAGCCAATAGGTTTATGTTAGTGGTTGATTTTCTCTCTCCTGGTTGTTAGAGATATTTTCTCTCTCCTGGTTGTTAGAGATATTTTCTCTCTCCTGGTTGTTAGAGATATTTTAAGTTGTTAGGATTATTTTCTTAAATAAATAATTCAGCTATGATTTATTTATTTAAGGGAATCTAGTTAGATCTAATTAGATATTATTATATCTTGGGAAGCAAGATAAGGAGGCTAATTCCTCTCTCCTAGGGCCGGCCACACCCCCTTGCTTGCTCCCCAAGGAATAGCTTTGTATTCTCTATTTATACTTTGCAAATTCATTAATAAAAATCAGCTTGAGAGAGATTAAACCCAAATTGGTTTAATCTATCTCTTGGGCCCAAAAACACAAGTGTTCTAGCATTCAAGTTCATTCGATCGAGCAACTCTCAATAGCCGAATTCTCTCTCTTGTTCTCGCGACTAAATCAGTTTGTTCCTTCAAATTGGTCAATTGATTAGTTCTAGTTTTGATTGTTAAAAATCAATCTAGTTTATCAATTGGATTTAGCGTTAGAGCCAATCCAGTTGAACTATCCCTTTTGATTCAATCTTAAGTGTTCGAACCAGATTTCGCTTCGTTCCATTTCGAATTTTCATTACTTGCGCCACAAGGAAACTAAAGTTGAAAGCTTTTGTAGGATTGAATTGATTTGCTGGCAAGATCGGGACTTGTGTGGGTCATATACGAGGTTTCTACGGAGGATTCCGGGGTAATCACGTATCAAGTGGTATCATCAGCGTCTCGCCAAGTAATTGTTTCTTTCCTTAATTTGCTTTCTAATTGATTCGATTCAGTTTTTGATCCCAAAAATCCCACCTTTACCTAAAGTTAGAATTTTTGAGACCAAAAGATTGAATTTTTCACCACCACCACCATATTTCCGCCACCCAACCACCACGAACCACCACCACCACACCAAACTGGTGTCGCTCGTCTGGACCGCACCACCATTCACCACCAGCCGAGCCTAACCACACCACCCCCATCCAATTCGGATTAGCCTAAACCCTAGTTCGCCCCCGCCCTGTTCTCGTGAAGCCTAACCCTAACCCTAATTTGGCGGCAGAACCCTAACCCTAGATTGCGAGAAACCCTAGGAAACCCTAATTCTCGCAACCCCTAATCTGAAACCCTACCATACCCCAAACCCTAGAACCGAACCCTAAAACCCTAATCCAGCCGTGAGCCTCCAAAACCCTAATTCCCTTAGTTGTTCCTTGCCCTCCAAGCAATTATCCAATTAGGAGATTTTTATGGGATTTGTGCATGTTTATTGGCTGATTTGGTTGAGTTGTATTGCAATTTAGATTAGCAATTGTTTTTCCTACAGTTTTATGAGTTTTCATTCATGTTGCATGATTGATTGCGATTCATATTGCTTGATTAATACTTGCTGATTTCTGTCATTGCTTTCCATCAATTCGGCCTACCCCTTCTTTTTGTTATTAATTTGGCTTCTAGTTGGTTTCATTGGTAGCAAAAGTCACTTAGTTAAAAAAAAAAAAATTCAGTTCGTGTATACCCTTTTTAATTTCGTCCTTTGCATTGTTGCTTTGCTTTGCTTGTTTCTTCATTATAGCACAAGAGTAGTTTGTGCATAAAATCAAAAAAAAAAAAAAAAAAAAAACAGAAAAGAAAAGTGATCTACCCCAGCTAGTTTTAAGCCACTTTCAACCCTAGTGACTGCTTGCTTAAAAAGATAGCTAAGTAGAAATCACTTTGAAGAAAAAGAGTGACGAAATAAAAGTCACTAAGCCTACCATATTTTCTGTCCTTGCATGCTGAATTTTGGCTTTATTAACTTGCATAGAGTCAATTGAGAGATTGCATGTGTTTTAGAGCTCATAGAGGGATTATTTGCATTGCTTGTCTTATTGCATATTTGCCATTTGCTTAAGCTGCATATTTCCTTTAAATATCATTAGTATTCCATACCTACACTATATCTACCATTTTACTCCCTCAAAACAGCCCAAAAACTGAATTAAGTTGATTGGATTGCTTTGAGGCAAGTTTTGGCTTGATTAAGGTGTGGTATTGCTTGTTGTGATTTACTTTAGAACACACTACTCTCTCTACCTTCTTGCTTGTTTCAGGAACAATGGTGATTCCATCAGAACCTAACCCAACTGAATTGAGTCTCACTAAGGAGGCAATCGACTTCATTAGGTTGTCCATTAGTGAAGGTGTGCGCGATGGCCAGGCTCGAGCTGTAGAACTGGCCACGGCTGCATTGGCTCCACAACTAAAGCATTTAGAGGAACAACTTGCAATATTGGTTGATTCATCTCAAGCTAGTCGCAAGAGCACCCCTGCAGTCGATCTTACAAGTGACCCAAATCAAGCCTCGGGTAGCGACAAAGGCAAGCAACAACTAGTGGATGACGAACATGATGTGCTTGCTAGCTACAACAAAGATAATGATCCCCCGGCTCACTACTCCCCCACAGCAGGCCGAGGTAGAGGAAGAGGCATCGGGTCGAGGACTCCACCGGTTACTCATCAACAAGTCTATAATCAGCCACACAACCGGTATCCTCAAGCCACTCATCAACAATATCAACAATACAACAACTCTTTTGATGATGTGACATATGGTTATCCCGGGGAAGAAAGGCGCCCATGGCATCCTCCCCTAGATGATTTCTATAACCAAGCTGAGGTTGTAGAAGATCTCCCACCAGCCTATGGAGTACAACGGCCGAACAACAACAACAACGTTAACCAAGTTGTAAATCAGATTGGGAAACGTGATATAAAGATCAAGATAGAACCATTCAATGGAGAGCTTAACCCGGAGAAGTATCTAGAGTGGGAACAAGCTACAAACTTCATTCTAGATCACATGGGATATGAAGAATGGGAGAAAGTTGCTGTTGTTGTCATCCACTTTATTGGGACCGCTAGAAATTGGTGGTTTAGAATGAAGGAGGATCGAATTAGAAAGGCCTTACCACCAATTGAAACTTGGGGCCAGCTGAAGTTTGTAATGAGGAAGAAATATGTGCCTGAAGAGCATACCGAGCACATGAGATTGAAAGTTGTAACTTGCAAACAAGGCACCAAGTCTCCAACCCAGTACTTCAATGAGCTAGAGGATCTGAGTTTTAAAGCGGGAATTCATCATTCCCAACGGTCTCTAAGGACCCAATTTATGGCTGGACTGAATCAAAGCATTCAAGACACATTGGAGATTCAACAAATCAAGGATCTCAATGCCTTAGTACATTCAGCCCAACTACTCTATGAGCAGCAACAAAGGAAGAAGAAGGAAGCTTGGAATGCTACAAAAAGGTATGGCTCTAATCCTAGTTCAAATTCCAACTCTTATTCTTCTAACTCTTCTATGCAGCAAAAGGGAGCTTCTAGCTCACCTAAAACAACAGGTTTTCAAGGCCAAAGGCGTCCCACCAGTGGACCTCCAAATCAGTCTAGAGCACGTGATTTAGTGTGCTACAAGTGTCAAGGGCGAGGTCACTATGCCAAGGATTGTCCAAATCTAAAGCAAGTGCTTCTCACCACCAATGGAGGATATGTGAGTGATGAAGATATAACTCCAAATCAAGTGGAGGAGGACAGTATTGGACAGGAAGAGGAGGACGTAGAGGCCATTGAACCAGATTGCACCGAACAGCCTCTAACTTTGGTAACAATGCGTACTCTTACTTTACAAGAAACACCTAGGCTAGATCAAAGGGAAAACATTTTTCATACTAGGTGTACAGTAAAGAATCAAGTGTTATGCATGATAATTGATAGTGGTAGCTGCTGTAACATTATTAATGCTAAGGTAGTTGATCACTTGCAATTAAAAACCCAACCTAGGGCTACTAGTTATGGTCTCAATGGAATTAATGATTCAGAAGGTCCTAATCTTGTCACCCATCAGTGTTTAGTCCGTGTTGCTATTGGTACTTATGTTGATGACATTATGTGTGATGTAGTAAACATGGAATGCACTCATATTTTGTTAGGAAGACCATGGTTATTTGATAGGAGAGTGATTTATGATGGCATGTTAAACACCTATTCTTTTAACTATGATGGGAGGAGAGTTTCTCTTCTACCCTTGTCTCCCCAACAAGTTCTACAGGATCAGGTACGTCGAGATCAAGCTAGGGCACTTAGGCGTGCCAAGGAAGAGAAAGAAGAGGCTGATTCAACGGCCAAAGCAGCGGCCCGGCGTTCGGCGCCCGACGCGTCGACAAAGCCAAGCGGCATTTCCCAGTCTCCACCCGAGCGTTCTGGCTCAAATTTTGGGACAACATCAAAAACAGGTGGAGCTACTGTTTGGGACGAAAAACGCCGAGAAAATGTCCCTAAAACGCCCAAAGTGCCGAGCAACACTCCCAGCAGTGCATCTGGGACGAAAATTGGGCTATCTCCCAATCCACTCGAGCGTTTTGGCTCAAATTTTGGGAGCAATTCAGAGACTCAGAGAGATGCAAATATGAAAAAAGAACGCCTACAGAAAGAGCCAAAAATCGGCTTGAAAGGCAGTGTCGAAAAGCGCTCTCTTGTGACTCAGTCTAGTATTTCTTTCCCTAACTCTTCTTGCTTACTTCTTATGAGGAAAGAGATACTTATTATTAGTCAAGATATTTCACATCTTCCAAAGTGTCTACAGGATCTATTACAGGAGTTTGAAGATGTGATGCCTGAAGAGTTGCCGGAAGGCCTGCCACCAATTAGAGGCATTGAGCATCAAATCGATTTGGTGCCCGGCGCTTCATTACCAAACCGTGCAGCCTTTGGACGATTTAGGGTGATTTTCTCGGCGTTTTTCGTCCCAAACAGTAGCCCCACCTGTGTTTGATGTTGTCCTAAAATTTGAGCCAGAACGCTCGGGTGGAGACTGGGAAACGCCGCTTGGATTTTTCGACGCGTCGGGCGCCGAACGCCGGGCCGCAACTTTGGCCGTGGAATCAGCCTCTGCTTTCTCTTCCTTGGCACGCCTAAGTGCCCTAGCTTGATCTCGCCGTACCTGATCCTGTAAAACTTGTTGAGGAGACAAGGGTAGAAGAGAAACTCTCCTCCCATCATAGTTAAAGGAGTAGGTGTTTAACATGCCATCATAAATCACTCTCCTATCAAATAACCATGGTCTTCCTAACAAAATATGAGTGCATTCCATGTTAACTACATCACACATAATATCATCAACATAAGTACCAATAGCAACACGGACTAAACACTGATGAGTGACGAGATTAGGACCTTCTGAATCATTAATTCCATTGAGACCATAACTAGTAGCTCTAGGTTGGATTTTTAATTGCAAGTGATCAACTACCTTAGCATTAATAATGTTACAGCAGCTACCACTATCAATTATCATGCATAACACTTGATTCTTTACTGTACACCTAGTATGAAAGATGTTTTCCCTTTGATCTAGCCTAGGTGTTTCTTGTAAAGTAAGAGTGATACGGGGATTAGCCCGAAGGATGGCCCGATCTTCAACACCATAGACTCAACACAAACAAAGGTAAGAGAGAAGATAATAAATAATGGAAACAAACTGAATTGGAGCACAAAACATGGATGTATAAATGGATAATAAGAAGAACCAATTGAAACAACAAATAGACCCTCATTGCTTTGAAAACGAGAACCTAGATGAATGATCAAAAGACCCATCTTTCTACAACTTGACACAATCAAGGACGAATCCTTGAAGCACCAAGAGGATGCGTTGTGATTGCTTGGAGAACACCATTTCTAACAAGAAACGACATAAACCAATACAACCCAAGGCTACACATAGATCGACCTCACCATGGAGGACCTCTCGGGTCTCTCTCCATTCGTAATCTGATTTTCTCAAAAACTGAAAAACTAAGCTACCTCTAAAATGAAACTAGGCTATTTATACTAAATTGCTAAATAAAGAAAAATACAATAAAAATAGAAAATACTAACAAATAGCCTAAGCATTAACAAGCTAAGAGACTAGTTTATTATTGGCTGGATCCAAGGCTCCTAGGTGCACGACTCTTCTTCACTCCATTCTTTTCCTTCTCGGTAATGTATCCTTTTCTCCAATTGGCGGATGTCTCGGGTGCACTTGTCACTTGCTGCCCTCAACGAATCCATGACCTCCATGAACTCAGCACGAATACTCGGTGGAATTCCTTGTAGAAATGCCATTGATAATCCTTCATCATCCTCCCCTTCTTGGCGAAGATTCGTCCTCGAATCTTGGGTGTCCTCTACGTCTTCATAGGGCGGAAAATAGTGGTTGGATCCACACGATTCTTCAGGCTCTTCATGAACTAGCTCGGAATAAGGATGATCTGAAGAAGACATAATGCTACAAACACTTTGCAATGTTAAAATGAACTCAAATCCTCACAAGTGTTTCGCTCATGTGTTTTCACTCTAAATCTGATTTTATGATAACCCTTCCATTGTATATGTGCTTGGCTTGGACAGACTATGAAACGAGGTTGGACACAAGGATGCTATACACATCCCAAAGAGAAACATACTTAGGCAATTGGCCTTATGCGATACAAAACAAAAACAAATGCATGACTCACAAACTGAAAGTTAAGAGAAATAGGATAGATATAAGAAGAACCCTTAAGAATGATCGAAAAACCCATGTTGGCACATGAACATGAACCCAACAAAACAACTTAAAAACCCTTCTTTCTTCAATCCTATACACTCTAGACTCTTTTTTTGGATTTTGGTGGATGACTCTAAGGAATACAAAGAATAAGAAACTAAGGATGAAAAACTTACATGCTCGTGTGTGATTAACAACCCAAAGATGCGTTGTGGCTGGTTGGGAGGGTGTCTTGGCTGGCGGCTGAGCAGGGGGTGAGAAGTGGCGTGGAAAAAATGGGAGGAGAAGTTGACTTCTATTTAATTTAAGAGCTGGAAGTTCCCTTCAAAATTAGAAGTCAATTTGAATTCAAATTCAAGTAAGATGGTTGGGTCAAAGCTAAAATATAGGGATTTGGACGTTGGAGTGGAGTATGTGTGGCTGAGGTGGAGTTTGTTGAGAATTTGAATTTGTCAACGTAAAATAAGGAGAGCTTGGTGATTTTTGAATTTAAATTGCCAATTTTCTCCAAAACTAATTTAGTGGGCTGACAAAATCAAGTGGTGGACGAAATCCCTTAATTTGAGGAGAAAGAATAGGCTGAAAATGGTTGGTTTGGGCGTGGGTTTTAAATTCAAAAAGGGGTTGAATGGTTCTCCCTTAAGAATAGGAGGTGGGCGTGGGAAGTGTGGCTGGGATTTGAAAGTTGTTGGGTCAACCTTAAAAATAGGAATGGACTTAGGAGCTTGAATTTGAATTTGATTAAATCAGAATATAATCCTAATTTAATTAAAATTTTGTGGCTGCCTTTAACCAATGATGGTGGTCGACTTTTGTGGAGATGGTGGGGCGTAGGTGGTTGTAGTGGCTGAGAGTTGAATGGGTCTTGCTAGAAAATAGGGGTGGGAAAAGATTTTGGTTGAGTGGGGCGTGGCTTGTGGCTGCAAAGAGAGTGGTTGGAGGTTTGAATCAGTCTCCTTAAAAGTAGGGATTGAGTAGAGATTTGATTAACTTTAAATTAAAACAAATTAACCCTTCTCAAATAAAAAAAACGTGGCTGATGGTTTTCAAAGGTAGTGGGCGTGTTCTAATGGAGGTGGTGGCCGCAGGTGATTGAGGACGGTTGGGGTGGCGGTTACTTGGTGTTTAGGGCTGCTTCTAGGTGGTGGTCGGGCTGGTGAAGGGTTTTGGACTAGGCAACAACAAGCACAACATTTCTGTCCATCAAGGGGTTAGAAAACCAATTAAACACGAGAAAGTAATGTACGAAAGACTAACCAAGCAATTTTTGTTCTTGGTGACACAACCAACTCTTTTTGGGATTTTCTGACTTAGACGACTCCATGAACGACTCAACCATGGTGTTGGCAACCGAAAGCTCTGATACCACTTTGATACGGGGATTAGCCCGAAGGATGGCCCGATCTTCAACACCATAGACTCAACACAAACAAAGGTAAGAGAGAAGATAATAAATAATGGAAACAAACTGAATTGGAGCACAAAACATGGATGTATAAATGGATAATAAGAAGAACCAATTGAAACAACAAATAGACCCTCATTGCTTTGAAAACGAGAACCTAGATGAATGATCAAAAGACCCATCTTTCTACAACTTGACACAATCAAGGACGAATCCTTGAAGCACCAAGAGGATGCGTTGTGATTGCTTGGAGAACACCATTTCTAACAAGAAACGACATAAACCAATACAACCCAAGGCTACACATAGATCGACCTCACCATGGAGGACCTCTCGGGTCTCTCTCCATTCGTAATTTGATTTTCTCAAAAACTGAAAAACTAAGCTACCTATAAAATGAAACTAGGCTATTTATACTAAATTGCTAAATAAAGAAAAATACAATAAAAATAGAAAATACTAACAAATAGCCTAAGCATTAACAAGCTAAGAGACTAGTTTATTATTGGCTGGATCCAAGGCTCCTAGGTGCACGACTCTTCTTCACTCCATTCTTTTCCTTCTCGGTAATGTATCCTTTTCTCCAATTGGCGGATGTCTCGGGTGCACTTGTCACTTGCAGCCCTCAACGAATCCATGACCTCCATGAACTCAGCACGAATACTCGGTGGAATTCCTTGTAGAAATGCCATTGATAATCCTTCATCAAAGAGTACGCATTGTTACCAAAGTTAGAGGCTGTTCGGTGCAATCTGGTTCAATGGCCTCTACGTCCTCCTCTTCTTGTCCATTACTGTCCTCCTCCACTTGATTTGGAGTTATATCTTCATCACTCACATATCCTCCTTTGGTGGTGAGAAGCACTTGCTTTAGATTTGGACAATCCTTGGCATAGTGACCTCGTCCTTGACACTTGTAGCACACTAAATCACGTGCTCTAGGCTGATTTGGAGGTCCATTGGTGGGACGCCTTTGGCCTTGAAAACCTGTTGTTTTAGGTGAGCTAGAAGCTCCCTTTTGCTGCATAGAAGAGTTAGAAGAATAAGAGTTGGAATTTGAACTAGGATTAGGGCCATACCTTTTTGTAGCATTCCAAGCTTCCTTCTTCTTCCTTTGTTGCTGCTCATAGAGTAGTTGGGCTGAATGTACTAAGGCATTGAGATCCTTGATTTGTTGAATCTCCAATGTGTCTTGAATGCTTTGATTCAGTCCAGCCATGAATTGGGTCCTTAGATGATGCGGGGATAAACCGCTTGATGCCCGATCTTCGACGTTCGTGACTCAAACAATAGAAACAAGAACAAAGTGGTCAGAAATGGATTCAAACGAAAGCGACTCAATGAGAACAATGGAAGCAACGACTCAAAGACACAAAACAGACTCGATGACAACAAACAAATGCAACAAAGAAACAAGGAAACGACTCAATAAAGGACTGAAGATCAACTCCTAGAAACAACTAGAAGACCCTTGGCTCGACGAGACAAGAACCAACTAGAATGATCGAGAAACCAACCTTTACGATCTCACACAAACAAGGAGCAAGCCTTGTAGCACGAGAAAGGGGCTCGTGATTGTTGAAAGGCACCAATCTTCTATGAAATTGACACAATCCAAAACAAACCAAGCTGCAAACACACACACGGTTTGAAAGCCAAAGGCTCTCGTTTTCTCTCTATTCAATGAGAAAGCAAATGCAAATTCTGAGCTGTCTACCCTGAAAATAAAACATCCTAAGCTATTTATATGTCTTGACAAAATAACAATAGAAATAATGTCTAATTAAAACTAAAAGATAACTAAGGCCCAAAATGGAAATGGCCCAATAAAACAAATCCAGCAAAACTAAAAGATAGCATGCTCGTGCCCGGACTCGCACGCACACACGCGGACAGGCGCGCTCAGGGGCGCGCCGTATCGTTGCTGCGCTGGAACGAGCGCGCCGTTGCATCGCGGGGCGTGTCGCATCGCTGGAATTGGAGCGCGCGGCTGCAGCCTCCGTCGGCGCTCAAGATACACACCGCCCTGGCCTTGGACTCCATACAAGCTCCTGCCTCCTTAGCCATAGTGTAGCCTACAAAAGCATTCATCTCGCGTTGTAGCTTCTTAGCTCGAGCACGGGTGAATGGTCCATCAAAGAGTGTAGGCGCGCCCGGTGGAGGCTGCCTAGATGGTCCCTCATCAACCTCCCCTTCTTGGAAAGGATTCGACCCCGAATCCAACTCTTCATCCACGGCTAAGTACGGCGTAAGATCAGCGACATTGAAGGTGGCGCTCACACCATAATCCCCGGGCAGCTCTAACTTGTAAGCATTGTCTCCAATCCGTTGAAGCACCTTGAAAGGTCCATCGCCTCTTGGAGACAGTTTGTTCTTCCTTAGCTCCGGAAACCGCTCCTTCCTGAGATGCACCCATACCAAATCGCCGGGCTGGAAAATCACGCGGCGCCGCCCATGGTTGGCGCGCCTAGCATTGTACTCGGCCTTTTGCTCCAACCGAGTCTTGGTTCGAGCATGCAGCTCCTTAATAAATTCAACGTGCTTTCCTGCATCAAAACTTTCATGCTCCCTCATTGGAAATGGGGTAAGATCTAAGGGGGTGAGTGGGTTAGTACCATAAACACATTCAAATGGAGTTAACATAGTAGATGAGTGCATAGTGCGATTGTAAGCAAACTCCACATGAGGTAAAGCTTCTTCCCACATTTTCAAATTCTTTTTAATAATGGTTCTAAGGATAGTAGCTAACGTCCTATTGGTCACTTCAGTTTGCCCAGCAGTTTGTGGGTGGCTAGAGGTAGAGAACATTAGCTTAGTTCCTAGCTTATTCCATAACGTCCTCCAAAAATGGCTAAGGAACTTGGTATCCCTATCACTCACTATTGTTTTTGGTATGCCATGAAGCCTAACTATTTCCCTAAAGAACAAGTTAGCTACATTACTAGCATCATCAGTTTTATGGCACGGCACAAAGTGTGCCATTTTCGAGAATCGATCAACTACCACCATAATTGAATCCCTCCCCTTCTTAGTCCTAGGCAACCCTACTATAAAGTCCATGGATAAATCCTCCCAAGGGGCTGTAGGCGTAGGCAAAGGGGTGTAAAGTCCATGTGGCATCAACCTAGATTTGGCTCTTAAACAATCAACACAACGCTTAACTACATTTTCAACGTCTCTAAGCATGTGTGGCCAATAAAAATGAACCCTAAGAGTATGATAAGTTTTATCCCTCCCAAAATGTCCCATTAGGCCGCCCTTATGGGCTTCCTCAACCAACAATAAACGCAAAGAGCAACGAGGAATGCAAACTTTATCTACTCTAAATAAAAATCCATCATGAATGTAGTATTTCTCATCTGAACCCTTTTGCATGCAGCACTTAAAAGCATCACCAAAATCAATATCATTCTCATATAATTCACGAATGTAAGTAAATCCTAACACTCTAGAATCTAATGAGACAAGTAAAGCATGGCGACGTGACAAGGCATCGGCTACTACATTATCCTTTCCCTTTTTATATTTTATGACATATGGAAATGTCTCAATGAATTCCATCCACCTACCATGCCTTCTATCCAATTTATCTTGACTCTTGAAATGTTTTAAAGATTCATGGTCAGTTTTCAAGACAAATTCACTAGGCCAAAGATAATGTTGCCATGTTTTTAACACTCGAAACAAAGCATATAACTCTTTATCATAAGTCGAGTAGTTTAAACATGCACCTTTCAATTTTTCAGAAAAGAAGGCAATAGGCTTACCTTCTTGCATGAGAACGCCTCCAATTCCAATGCCACTCGCATCACACTCCACTTCGAAGGGCCGAGTGAAGTCGGGCAAGGCCAGCAGTGGGGCATGCGTCAATCTGTCCTTTAGGGCGTTGAATGCCCTTTCTTGTGCCTTCTCCCACTTAAACTCACTCCTCTTCTTAGTGATTTCGGTCAAGGGAGCAGCAATGGTGCTAAAATCCCTCACAAATCTCCTATAGAAGCTGGCGAGGCCGTGGAAGCTCCTGACTTGGCCAATGGAGGTAGGCGTTGGCCACTCTTGAATCGCCTTTATCTTGGCTTCGTCTACTTGTAATCCTTTGGAGCTCACTACAAACCCAAGAAAAGTGACATGATTAGTGCACAATTCACATTTTCTTCAAATTTGCATACAAGTGCTCTAATCTAAGTGTAGAGAGTACTTCCCTCAAATGATCTTCATGCGTTTCTAGGGATTTGCTATAAATCAGAATATCATCAAAATAAACAACAACAAATTTCCCTATGAAGTTTCTAAGCACATGATTCATTAGACGCATGAAAGTACTTGGGGCGTTTGTAAGCCCGAATGGCATAACAAGCCATTCATAGAGGCCAAACTTGGTCTTGAAGGCTGTTTTCCATTCGTCCCCCTCCTTCATCCTTATTTGATGGTAGCCACTTTTTAAATCTATCTTTGAAAAGATAGTGGCTCCATGCAATTCATCTAGCATGTCGTCTAGACGAGGGATGGGGTGCCTATACTTTACCGTTATGTTGTTAATAGCCCTACAATCGACACACATACGCCATGTGTTGTCTTTCTTAGGCACTAGCAACACCGGTACAGCACAAGGGCTTAAACTTTCCCTAATGTATCCCTTATCCAATAACTCTTGGACTTGGGATTGGACTTCTTGAGTCTCCTTGGGGTTCATACGATAGGCTGGCCTATTAGGCAAAGATGCTCCGGGAATGAGATCAATTTGATGCTCGATTCCTCTAATTGGAGGTAAGCCAGCCGGTATCTCATCGGGAAATACGTCATTGTATTCCTCAATGAGCCCCAAAATTTGTGGGGGCAAAGAGGCTCTAAGTTCCTCATTCAACAAACTCAGCTCCTTGCACAAGAGCATGAGTGTTGTTTGCCCATCCAAATACTCGGTCTCTAACTCCCGCTTGGAAGCCAAAAGTGCGCTGGAGGGTGGGAGATTGTTAGGTGAGCTCGTCTTACCCCGAGCTGTCCCCTTCTTTCCCTCACCTTCTCCACTTACCTTACTTACCTTCTTTTTGTCAAACTCCTCGGCCACCTGCATAGGCGTCATGGGTTTGAGCACTATGGTTTGGCCATTGTAGGTGAAGGTGTTCCGGTTGGTGAATCCATCATGCGTGACCTTCCTATCATATTGCCATGGGCGACCTAATAAAATGTGACAAGCCTGCATAGGAACTACATCACAAAGAACAACATCCTCGTAATGCCCTAATTTAATAGAAACATGCGCTTGCTTGTTCACTTTAAGTTCTCCACAATCGTTCATCCAATGCAATTTATAAGGTCTAGGGTGTTGAGTCATAGATAATTGCAGTTTTTGTACCATTTCAAGACTAGCAATGTTACAACAACTTCCACTATCTATTATCATGTTGCAAACCTTACCCTTAATTAAACATCGAGTATGAAATAGATTTTCACGTTGATTATCTTCACAAGGGGCTGGTTTTATATGCATGTTACGTCTAGCAATTAAAGATTCCCCTGATTCATACTCTATCTCATCCTCATCATCATGCAAATCATCATTATTAGGCTCATTTTCATGCACATCATCAATTTCTTCCTCAGATTCATATTGGCCTAAATGATTGATTAAAAGTGTTTTCTTGTTAGGGCAATCTTTCATCATGTGCCCTCTACCTTGGCACTTAAAACACACAGTATCCCTAGCTCTAGAGGAAGGGTTAGAGGTACTGCCCTTAGGAGCTGCCGAAGCTCCACTATTGGGGCCCTTGTTGTAGGATGGCGCGGTGCCCGCGGAAGACTTGGTCCGGCCAGCTTGATCTCCATAGGCGCCGGCGGTGCTTCCTCGTTCCTTTGTAGGCGCGCCTTCCTTTCCATAAGACATGGCCTGACCACGGTTGTTCCTCCATGAGTTGGGCTGGTTACTCGTGCCTCGGCCTCCTAGAATCCGTGCCTTGTTCTTTTTCTCAACCTTCATAGCTAAATGTAACAAACCAGTCATAGTAGTATATGGATATAAATCGACCTCATTAGCTAAAGAAGGATGTAAAACTCGAAGGAAACGTGCCATTGTGGACTCTTCATCCTCATCCACATTGGCTCTTACCATTGCCACTTGCATGGCATTGTAAGTTTCCTCGGCACTCATTGAACCTTGCTTGAGATTCTCCAATCTTTGACGCAGCTCACGTGCATAATGTTGGGGAATGAAACGCCTCCTCATGAGGGCCTTCATTTGCTCCCAAGTTCCTATTGGTGCGTCAAGAGCTCTTCTCCTTTCCTTTACTAGATTATCCCACCAGATTAGTGCATAACCGGAAAATTCAAGGGTGGCGAGTTGTACCTTTTTATGCTCGGCAAAGTTATGGCAATTCCATATTTGTTCAATTTTCGTCTCCCACTCCATGTAGACGTCCGGATCACACTTGCCGTCAAAGGCTGGGATCTTCACCTTGATTTTTCCTACTCCATCTTGCTCGGGCTCTCTAGGCCGCCTTGGACGCCTCTCTCTGTCTTCGCACCTTGAATAGCGCTCCCAATGTTCATCATCTTCGGCGTCATACTCATCGAAATGGTCTTCTTGGCCCGGAGCTCTCCTATGTCCCTGAAAATCATGAAATTCATTAGCACGATTTCGCCCTTCCCTAGCGGGAGAGGGTAATTGGCTAATTGGAACCCCTTGAGCAAAAATCCCGGGAGAATGGAAATGAGTTGAGTTCAAGTGATCTTCCCTGTTTTGATGATGGGAAGTGGAGGCAAAATTCGGATCCATGCTGGACGGATGGAACGTAGGCGCGGACTCACGAGCGCGCCCTTGCTCTTGGCTCGTCGCTACGGCTGGATCGTGCGCCGTTGGCGCGGTACCTGGCGCGACGCTCGGTGCGGCTCCCGGTTGAGGCGTCGTAAGTGTTTGCGCCTCCAAGGCAGCCATGCGCGAGTTGAGGCGCGCCATGTTGCTGTTGAGAGAGCTCAACAAGTTGAACACATCGGGGTGAACCGGGTCGGGGCTCCTGGATCGGTGGGATCCTCTCTCGTCTCCTGACATGATCACACACAATGCACTACAAGCAAATGGTTAGTGTTAGTCAAATCAAAAAAAAACTCCTCGCTTGTGTTTCACTCGCTCTCACTCTCGGGTGGTGTGATCGAGCTTGTTGTTGCAATCTGCTTTGAAATGATCAAAATCAAGTTGAAGTTTAGTAGATCAATCAAACACGAGAAGAGAAGGTTGGAGGAAAGAGGGTTTAAACAAATGAAGACTCGAGTGAAAACAGAAACAGGAAGTAGAGAAAATGAGAAGAAGACTCGATTATAAACAAGACCAGAATTGAGAAAGAGAAAATTGTCAAACAAAGAGTTAGATCAAACCTTGATTAAGCCTGTCTCACCTTGATTTCCTTAACCAAGAGTGCACTTGGAGTGGTTTGTTAGGTGAGGCGTGGGGTGGCTCTTTTGTGAAGGTTCGAGGTGTACTCCAATGGCGTCCGACAATAGGGAAGAAACGAAGAGAAAAGGAAGATTCTTGCACTTTTTTTTTTGACTTACACAAAATACTTACAAGTATGCAATAATGGAAGCTATACTATGATATGAATTAAAGAAGAGATAAGAGATTAAAGAATCTGATTTTCTGAATTTTTTTTCTTTTCTTTTCTTTTCTTTTTTTTTTCAGAAATACTCAGATAATTAAGATAAATACGAAAATACAAAAAAAAAATGCTAAAATAATATGCAATATGAAAGTGCAAGAAAATAAAATAGAAATGTAGCAGATTTAATGTGATGGGCGTGGGAGTGGTGGGATGCAATCCCTGATTTTGTGGTTGGTGGGGAAAGTCTCAAGGCTGAAATGTAGGAGGTGGGTATGAATTTGGACGTTGGGAGAGTGTGGGAATGGATTTGAATGGGTCTTGCTACTTTGTAGGAGGTGGGTGTAGCTTTTGTGGCTGAAATGAAGGTTGTTAGAATCTTTGAACTAGTCAACCTTAAATATAGGAGGTGGGAAAGGTAATTGAATTTCTGACTTAATTAAATTAAATCAGCTCCTCCTTACTTAATTCAAACGTGGCTGATGGTTCTAGGAAGGTGATGGACGTTTTTTGTGAAGGTGGTGGGCAGGAGGTGTGTTGGTGACGTTTAGGGTGTGTTTGGCTGGGGCGAAACAAACCACTTCAGCAAGCAACAAACTGGTCAGTACTTTCAAGTTTAATTAAAGAGATTGAGATTAATCAAACCTGATCGGATCCTTGTAGACGCTACTCCTCTTTTTGGTATTTTGTAGACTCTAATGGTGAATCGACTCGGAAATGGAAAAGAACGTCGTCAACGAAGCTCTGATACCAATTTGATGCGGGGATAAACCGCTTGATGCCCGATCTTCGACGTTCGTGACTCAAACAATAGAAACAAGAACAAAGTGGTCAGAAATGGATTCAAACGAAAGCGACTCAATGAGAACAATGGAAGCAACGACTCAAAGACACAAAACAGACTCGATGACAACAAACAAATGCAACAAAGAAACAAGGAAACGACTCAATAAAGGACTGAAGATCAACTCCTAGAAACAACTAGAAGACCCTTGGCTCGACGAGACAAGAACCAACTAGAATGATCGAGAAACCAACCTTTACGATCTCACACAAACAAGGAGCAAGCCTTGTAGCACGAGAAAGGGGCTCGTGATTGTTGAAAGGCACCAATCTTCTATGAAATTGACACAATCCAAAACAAACCAAGCTGCAAACACACACACGGTTTGAAAGCCAAAGGCTCTCGTTTTCTCTCTATTCAATGAGAAAGCAAATGCAAATTCTGAGCTGTCTACCCTGAAAATAAAACATCCTAAGCTATTTATATGTCTTGACAAAATAACAATAGAAATAATGTCTAATTAAAACTAAAAGATAACTAAGGCCCAAAATGGAAATGGCCCAATAAAACAAATCCAGCAAAACTAAAAGATAGCATGCTCGTGCCCGGACTCGCACGCACACACGCGGACAGGCGCGCTCAGGGGCGCGCCGTATCGTTGCTGCGCTGGAACGAGCGCGCCGTTGCATCGCGGGGCGTGTCGCATCGCTGGAATTGGAGCGCGCCGCTGCAGCCTCCGTCGGCGCTCAAGATACACACCGCCCTGGCCTTGGACTCCATACAAGCTCCTGCCTCCTTAGCCATAGTGTAGCCTACAAAAGCATTCATCTCGTGTTGTAGCTTCTTAGCTCGAGCACGGGTGAATGGCCCATCAAAGAGTGTAGGCGCGCCCGGTGGAGGCTGCCTAGATGGTCCCTCATCAGAGAGAAAATCAACCACTAACATAAACCTATTGGCTGATTTCTCTACATTATTTAAGTTCACACGCCTATAATAAAATAAATAGATAGATATTTTCTCCATTTAGAATGGTCAAGTCAAAGGGTTGACTTTGACCCATATACCAATTTATCTCACCCGGTCACTTACTAAATTCAGCCCTAAAGTGAGACAAATTAATACATGTTTCTAAATAAAGAAATAGTGAATTTCGGCCCTCATATTATCAATCCATGGAATCCGGGCTCAATTGATGTCGAATGCACGAGACCCACTTCGCCTTGCTAGGCTCTTCAACAACCGCTGCCAATCGAACCAAGATCGCTGTTGTGCCTTGAGCAATCTTCTTAGCTCGACTTCTTGTGATTGGTCCGTCAGAAGGCACTCAAATCAACTCATCGACGTCGGTTTGAGACATGGCAGGCTTCACTGCATCATTCTCCTCCACTTGAGCTCGAATCGTCTCTGATTCGACGTCGGAATCAAAATCTGGCACATAAAGAGATAGATCAGCCACATTAAAAGTTGGATGGACACCATACTCACCAGGCAAGTCAACATGATATGCATTAGGGCCGATTCTCCTGATGATACGAAATGGTCCATCTCCTCTCTGATCTAACTTGTTCTTCCTTTGATTTGGGAACCTTTCCTTCCTTAGATGCACCCAAACAAGGTCTCCTTCTTCAAAGATAACCTGTTTTCGACCCTTATCAGCATGGGCCTTGTACTTCATGGATTTCCTCTCTAAGTGCATCTTCGTCCTCTCATGTACCTTCTTCACAAACTCAGCCCTCTTGTTAGCTTCAAAACTCTCTTTTCCCTTGTATGGCTGAGGCGTCATATCCACCGGCGTCCTCGGATTCAGCCCATAAACAACCTCAAAAGGGGTCATCTTTGTGGCTGAATGGATTGACCTGTTATAAGCAAACTCCACAAAAGGCAAAACATCTTCCCAACGTTTGAGGTTAGCTTTAAGCATAGTTCTAAGTAAAACCCCTAACGTTCGATTAGTAACTTCCGTTTGCCCATCAGTTTGTGGGTGACATGAGGTAGAAAACAGCAATTTAGTTCCCAATTTAGACCATAGACTCTTCCAAAAATAACTCAAAAATTTAGCATCACGATCTGACACAATAGAACAAGGAATGCCATGCAATCTAACAATTTCCCTAAAGAACAAATCAGCAATATGCACAGCATCATCAGTCGTGTGACATGGAATAAAGTGAGCCATTTTGGAAAATCTATCTACCACTACAAAGATAGAATCTCTACCCTTCCTAGTTCTAGGCAAACCTACAATGAAATCCATAGAAATGTCTTCCCAAGGAGAACTAGGAATGGGTAAAGGCTGGTACAAACCATGGGGGTGATGTCTAGACTTAGCTTTAGCACAAACAACACAACTCTTGACAAATCTCAGCACATAATTACTCATTTTAGGCCAATAGTAGTGTTCTTTTAAACCTTCTAAAGTCTTTTCTAAACCCCTATGTCCTCTTGATTCATGAACCTCTTTAGTTAGAAGCCTACGTATACTAGATGAAGGACTGCACAATTTTCCAGCTTTAAACAAGTATCCATCATCAATAAAGTAGGTATCTATTTCACCCCTAGACATGCAATTCTTATAGATTTCAGCAAAGTGAGGATCACTAGCATATAATTCCCTAATCATTGCAAATCCAAGGATCTTAACATCACATAGGTTCAAGAGTACATACCTCCGAGAAAGGGCGTCAGCTACCACATTCTCCTTGCCTTTCTTATGTTTAACAACATAAGGAAAGGTCTCCATGAATTCAACCCATCTTGCATGTCGCCTGCTGAGTCTGGATTGGCCTTTCAAGTACTTCAAGGCCTCATGATCAGAATGGATTACAAACTCTTTAGGCCACAAATAATGAGACCAAGTTTTCAGGACCCTAATTAAAGCATACAACTCTTTATCATAAGTAGGGTAATTCAACTCAGCCCCACTAAGCTTTTCACTAAAATAAGCAATGGGTTTCTTGTCTTGTAAGAGCACGCCTCCTATGCCATGTCCAGAAGCGTCCACCTCTATCTCAAATGCCTTGGAGAAGTCAGGGAGTTGAAGCACTGGGGCGTGGCATAATCTGTCCTTCAAAGTGTTGAAGGCGTTCTCTTGTTGCTCCCTCCATTTAAAGGCCGTATCCTTCTTTGTCAGCTCGTGGAGGGGGGCTGCAATTGTGCTAAAATCACGCACAAATCTCCTGTAGAAGCCAGCCAAGCCGAGAAATGATCTGACCATTGTTGGTGTAGTCGGCTGGGGCCATTCTTTGATTGCCTTGATCTTGTCTTCATCTACCTTCAATCCACCTTTAGACACAACAAAACCAAGAAAAATGGTAGACTCCGAGCAAAAAGAACACTTTTTCAAGTTAACATAAAGCTTTTCTAACCTTAAAGTGTCCAAAACAGCCCTAAGATGATCTACATGTTCATTCATGGTTTTGCTATAGATTAAGATATCATCAAAGTAGACTACAACAAATCTGCCTAAGTATCTTCTTAAGACATGGTTCATAAGCCTCATAAAGGTACTAGGTGCATTAGTTAATCCAAAAGGCATTACTAACCATTCATATAAGCCATACTTAGTTTTAAAGGCAGTTTTCCATTCATCCCCTTCCCTCATCCTAATTTGATGGTACCCACTTCTTAAATCAATTTTAGAAAAGAAATTAGCACCATGTAACTCATCAAGCATATCATCTAGTCTAGGAATGGGGTGACGGTACTTAACTATTATTTGGTTGATCGCTCTACAATCAACACACATTCTCCATGTGCCATCCTTCTTTGGCACCAAAATCACCGGAACCGCGCATGGGCTGAGAGATTCACGCACATAGCCTTTGTCCATGAGATCTTGCACTTGTCTTTGAAGCTCAGCGGTCTCTTCTGGACTTGCTCTATAGGCTGCACGGTTTGGTAATGAAGCGTCGGGCACCAAATCGATTTGATGCTCAATGCCTCTAATTGGTGGCAGGCCTTCCGGCAACTCTTCAGGCATCACATCTTCAAACTCCTGTAATAGATCCTGTAGACACTTTGGAAGATGTGAAATATCTTGACTAATAATAAGTATCTCTTTCCTCATAAGAAGTAAGCAAGAAGAGTTAGGGAAAGAAATACTAGACTGAGTCACAAGAGAGCGCTTTTCGACACTGCCTTTCAAGCCGATTTTTGGCTCTTTCTGTAGGCGTTCTTTTTTCATATTTGCAGCTCTCTGAGTCTCTGAATTGCTCCCAAAATTTGAGCCAAAACGCTCGAGTGGATTGGGAGATAGCCCAATTTTCGTCCCAGATGCACTGCTGGGAGTGTTGCTCGGCACTTTGGGCGTTTTAGGGACATTTTCACGGCGTTTTTCGTCCCAAACAGTAGCTCCACCTGTTTTTGATGTTGTCCCAAAATTTGAGCCAGAACGCTCGGGTGGAGACTGGGAAATGCCGCTTGGCTTTGTCGACGCGTCGGGCGCCGAACGCCGGGCCGCTGCTTTGGCCGTTGAATCAGCCTCTTCTTTCTCTTCCTTGGCACGCCTAAGTGCCCTAGCTTGATCTCGACGTACCTGATCCTGTAGAACTTGTTGGGGAGACAAGGGTAGAAGAGAAACTCTCCTCCCATCATAGTTAAAAGAATAGGTGTTTAACATGCCATCATAAATCACTCTCCTATCAAATAACCATGGTCTTCCTAACAAAATATGAGTGCATTCCATGTTTACTACATCACACATAATGTCATCAACATAAGTACCAATAGCAACACGGACTAAACACTGATGGGTGACAAGATTAGGACCTTCTGAATCATTAATTCCATTGAGACCATAACTAGTAGCCCTAGGTTGGGTTTTTAATTGCAAGTGATCAACTACCTTAGCATTAATAATGTTACAGCAGCTACCACTATCAATTATCATGCATAACACTTGATTCTTTACTGTACACCTAGTATGAAAAATGTTTTCCCTTTGATCTAGCCTAGGTGTTTCTTGTAAAGTAAGAGTACGCATTGTTACCAAAGTTAGAGGCTGTTCGGTGCAATCTGGTTCAATGGCCTCTACGTCCTCCTCTTCCTGTCCAATACTGTCCTCCTCCACTTGATTTGGAGTTATATCTTCATCACTCACATATCCTCCATTGGTGGTGAGAAGCACTTGCTTTAGATTTGGACAATCCTTGGCATAGTGACCTCGCCCTTGACACTTGTAGCACACTAAATCACGTGCTCTAGACTGATTTGGAGGTCCACTGGTGGGACGCCTTTGGCCTTGAAAACCTGTTGTTTTAGGTGAGCTAGAAGCTCCCTTTTGCTGCATAGAAGAGTTAGAAGAATAAGAGTTGGAATTTGAACTAGGATTAGAGCCATACCTTTTTGTAGCATTCCAAGCTTCCTTCTTCTTCCTTTGTTGCTGCTCATAGAGTAGTTGGGCTGAATGTACTAAGGCATTGAGATCCTTGATTTGTTGAATCTCCAATGTGTCTTGAATGCTTTGATTCAGTCCAGCCATAAATTGGGTCCTTAGAGACCGTTGGGAATGATGAATTCCCGCTTTAAAACTCAGATCCTCTAGCTCATTGAAGTACTCGGTTGGAGACTTGGTGCCTTGTTTGCAAGTTACAACTTTCAATCTCATGTGCTCGGTATGCTCTTCAGGCACATATTTCTTCCTCATTACAAACTTCAGCTGGCCCCAAGTTTCAATTGGTGGTAAGGCCTTTCTAATTCGATCCTCCTTCATTCTAAACCACCAATTTCTAGCGGTCCCAATAAAGTGGATGATAACAACAGCAACTTTCTCCCATTCTTCATATCCCATGTGATCTAGAATGAAGTTTGTAGCTTGTTCCCACTCTAGATACTTCTCCGGGTTAAGCTCTCCATTGAATGGTTCTATCTTGATCTTTATATCACGTTTCCCAATCTGATTTACAACTTGGTTAACGTTGTTGTTGTTGTTCGGCCGTTGTACTCCATAGGCTGGTGGGAGATCTTCTACAACCTCAGCTTGGTTATAGAAATCATCTAGGGGAGGATGCCATGGGCGCCTTTCTTCCCCGGGATAACCATACGTCACATCAATTCAATCCTACAAAAGCTTTCAACTTTAGAACTCCTTGTGATGCAAGTAACAAACTGATTTGAATGATTATGAATTGAATGGATCGAAATTGATAGGAAGATTCAAATAGATAGTTCAATTGAATTGGCTCTAACGCTAAATTCAATTGATGAACTAGGTTCGATCTTTAACAATCAACCTAGAACTAAACTAGATGAATAACTTATCAACACAATCTGAATTTTCGAATTTAAGAACACGAGAGAGAGAAAATTCGAATTCTGGTGATGACGATCTCGAGATTGCAATGCACACAACACAATTGTATTTTTGAGCCCAAGGACTAGATAAACCTTTCTTAGGGTTTATCTAATCTCAAGCTGATTTTATTGAATGAAATAACAAGAGTATAAATAGAGAATACAAAAGCTAATACTTGGGGAGCAAGGAAGGGGAATGGCCGGCCCTAGATGGGGAGAATGGGTCTCCTTTGCTTGCTTCCCAAGATATAATAATATCTAATTAAATCTAACTAGATTCCCTTAAATAAATAAATCATAGCTGAATTATTTATTTAAGGAAATAATCCTAACAACTTAATATATCTCTAACAAACTAAAAATATCTCTAACAACCAGGAGAGAGAAAATATCTCTAACAACCAGGAGAGAGAAAATCAACCAACTAACATAAGCCTATTGGCTGATTTCTCTACATTATTTAATTAAGTTCACACGCCTATAATAAAATAAATAGATAGATATTTTCTCCATTTAGAATGGTCAAGTCAAAGGGTTGACTTTGACCCATATACCAATTTATCTCACCCGGTCACTTACTAAATTCAGCCCTAAAGTGAGACAAATTAATACATGTTTCTAAATAAAGAAATAGTGAATTTCGGCCCCCATATAATCAATCCATGGAATCCGGCCTCAATTGATGTCGAATGCACGAGACCCACTTCGCCTTGCTAGGCTCTTCAATAACCGCTGCCAATCGAACCAAGATCGCTGTTGTGCCTTGAGCAATCTTCTTAGCTCGACATCTTGTGATTGGTCCGTCAGAAGGCACTCGAATCAACTCATCGACGTCGGTTTGAGACATGGCAGGCTTCACTGCATCATTCTCCTCCACTTGAGCTCGAATCGTCTCTGATTCGACGTCGGAATCAAAATCTGGCACATAAAGAGATAGATCAGCCACATTAAAAGTCGGATGGACACCATACTCACCAGGCATGTCAACATGATATGCATTAGGGCCGATTTTCCTGATGATACGAAATGGTCCATCTCCTCTCTGATCTAACTTGTTCTTCCTTTGATTTGGGAACCTTTCCTTCCTTAGATGCACCCAAACAAGATCTCCTTCTTCAAAGATAACCTGTTTCCGACCCTTATCAGCATGGGCCTTGTACTTCATGGATTTCCTCTCCAAGTGCATCTTCGTCCTCTCATGTAGCTTCTTCACAAACTCAGCCCTCTTGTTAGCTTCAAAATTCTCTTTTCCCTTGTATGGCTGAGGCGTCATATCCACCGGCGTCCTCGGATTCAGCCCATAAACAACCTCAAAAGGGGTCATCTTTGTGGCTGAATGGATTGACCTGTTATAAGCAAACTCCACAAAAGGCAACACATCTTCCCAACGTTTGAGGTTAGCTTTAAGCATAGTTCTAAGTAAAACCCCTAACGCTCGATTAGTAACTTCCGTTTGCCCATCAATTTGTGGGTGACATGAGGTAGAAAACAGCAATTTAGTTCCCAATTTAGACCATAGACTCTTCCAAAAATAACTCAAAAATTTAGCATCACGATCTGACACAATAGAACAAGGAATGCCATGCAATCTAACAATTTCCTTAAAGAACAAATCAACAATATGCACAGCATCATCAGTCGTGTGACATGGAATAAAGTGAGCCATTTTGGAAAATCTATCTACCACTACAAAGATAGAATCTCTACCCTTCCTAGTTCTAGGCAAACCTACAATGAAATCCATAGAAATGTCTTCCCAAGGTGAACTAGGAATGGGTAAAGGCTGGTACAAACCATAGGGGTGAAGCCTAGACTTAGCTTTAGCACAAACAACACAACTCTTGACAAATCTCAGCACATAATTACTCATTTTAGGCCAATAGTAGTGTTCTTTTAAACCTTCTAAAGTCTTTTCTAAACCCCTATGTCCTCTTGATTCATGAACCTCTTTAGTTAGAAGCCTACGTATACTAGATGAAGGAATGCACAATTTTCCAGCTTTAAACAAGTATCCATCATCAATAAAGTAGGTATCTATTTCACCCCTAGACATGCAATTCCTATAGATTTCAGCAAAGTGAGGATCACTAGCATATAATTCCCTAATCATTGCAAATCCAAGGATCTTAACATCACATAGGTTCAAGAGTACATACCTCCGAGAAAGGGCGTCAGCTACCACATTCTCCTTGCCTTTCTTATGTTTAACAACATAAAGAAAGGTCTCCATGAATTCAACCCATCTTGCATGTCGCCTGCTGAGTCTGGATTGGCCTTTCAAGTATTTCAAGGCCTCATGATCAGAATGGATTACAAACTCTTTAGGCCACAAATAATGAGACCAAGTTTTCAGGACCCTAATTAAAGCATACAACTCTTTATCATAAGTAGGGTAATTCAACTCAGCCCCACTAAGCTTTTCACTAAAATAAGCAATGGGTTTCTTGTCTTGTAAGAGCACGCCTCCTATGCCATGTCCAGAAGCGTCCACCTCTATCTCGAATGCCTTGGAGAAGTCAGGGAGTTGAAGCACTGGGGCGTGGCATAATCTGTCCTTCAAAGTGTTGAAGGCGTTCTCTTGTTGCTCCCTCCATTTAAAAGCCGTATCCTTCTTTGTAAGCTCGTGGAGGGGTGCTGCAATTGTGCTAAAATCACGCACAAATCTCCTGTAGAAGCCAGCCAAGCCGAGAAATGATCTGACCATTGTTGGTGTGGTCGGCTGGGGCCATTCTTTGATTGCCTTGATCTTGTCTTCATCTACCTTCAATCCACCTTTAGACACAACAAAACCAAGAAAAATGGTAGACTCGGAGCAAAAAGAACACTTTTGCAAGTTAACATAAAGCTTTTCTAACCTTAAAGTGTCCAAAACAGCCCTAAGATGATCTACATGTTCATGCATGGTTTTGCTATAGATTAAGATATCATCAAAGTAGACTACAACAAATCTGCCTAAGTATCTTCTTAAGACATGGTTCATAAGCCTCATAAAAGTACTAGGTGCATTAGTTAATCCAAAAGGCATTACTAACCATTCATATAAGCCATACTTAGTTTTAAAGGTAGTTTTCCATTCATCCCCTTCCCTCATCCTAATTTGATGGTACCCACTTCTTAAATCAATTTTAGAAAAGAAATTAGCACCATGTAATTCATCAAGCATATCATCTAGTCTAGGGATGGGGTGACGGTACTTAACTGTTATTTGGTTGATCGCTCTACAATCAACACACATTCTCCATGTGCCATCCTTCTTTGGCACCAAAATCACCGGAACCGCGCATGGGCTGAGAGATTCACGCACATAGCCTTTGTCCATGAGATCTTGCACTTGTCTTTGAAGCTCAGCGGTCTCTTCTGGACTTGCTCTATAGGCTGCACGGTTTGGTAATGAAGCGCCGGGCACCAAATCGATTTGATGCTCAATGCCTCTAATTGGTGGAAGGCCTTCTGGCAACTCTTCAGGCATCACATCTTCAAACTCCTGTAATAGATCCTGTAGACACTTTGGAAGATGTGAAATATCTTGACTAATAATAAGTATCTCTTTCCTCATAATAAGTAAACAAGAAGAGTTAGGGAAAGAAATACTAGACTGAGTCACAAGAGAGCGTTGTTCTACACTGCCTTTCAAGCCGATTTTTGGCTCTTTCTGTAGGCGTTATTTTTCCATATTTGTAGCTCTCTGAGTCTCTGAATTGCTCCCAAAATTTGAGCCAAAACGCTCTAGTGGATTGGGAGGTAGCCCAGTTTTCGTCCCAGATGCACTGCTGGAAGTGTTGTTCGGCACTTTGGGCGTTTTAGGGACATTTTCTCGGCGTTTTTCATCCCAAACAGTAGCTCCACCTGTTTTTGATGTTGTCCCAAAATTTGAGCCAGAACGCTCGGGTGGAGACTGGGAAACGCCGCTTGGCTTTGTCGACGCGTCGGGCGCCGAACGCCGGGCCGCTGCTTTGGCCGTTGAATCAGCCTCTTCTTTCTCTTCCTTGGCACGCCTAAGTGCCCTAGCTTGATCTCGACGTACCTGATCCTGTAGAACTTGTTGAGGAGACAAGGGTAGAAGAGAAACTCTCCTACATCACACATAATATCATCAACATAAGTACCAATAGCAACACGGACTAAACACTGATGAGTGACAAGATTAGGACCTTCTGAATCATTAATTCCATTGAGACCATAACTAGTAGCCCTAGGTTGGGTTTTTAATTGCAAGTGATCAACTACCTTAGCATTAATAATGTTACAGCAGCTACCACTATCAATTATCATGCATAACACTTGATCCCTTTTGCTGCATAGAAGGGTTAGAATAATAAGAGTTGGAATTTGAACTAGGATTAGAACCATACCTTTTTGTAGCATTCCAAGCTTCCTTCTTCTTCCTTTGTTGCTGCTCATAGAGTAGTTGGGTTGAATGTACTAAGGCATTGAGATCCTTGATTTGTTGAATCTCCAATGTGTCTTGAATGCTTTGATTCAGTCCAGCCATGAATTGGGTCCTTAGAGACCGTTGGGAATGATGAATTCCCGCTTTAAAACTCAGATCTCTAGCTCATTGAAGTACTCGGTTGGAGACTTGGTGCCTTGTTTGCAAGTTACAACTTTCAATCTCATGTGCTCGGTATGCTCTTCAGGCACATATTTCTTCCTCATTACAAACTTCAGCTGGCCCCAAGTTTCAATTGGTGGTAAGGCCTTTCTAATTCGATCCTCCTTCATTCTAAACCACCAATTTCTAGCGGTCCCAATAAAGTGGATGAAAACAACAGCAACTTTCTCCCATTCTTCATATCCCATGTGATCTAGAATGAAATTTGTAGCCTGTTCCCACTCTAGATACTTCTCCGGATTAAGCTCTCCATTGAATGGCTCTATCTTGATCTTTATATCACGTTTCCCAATCTGATTTACAGCTTGGTTAACGTTGTTGTTGTTGTTCGGCCTTTGTACTCCATAAGCTGGTGGGAGATCCTCTACAACCTCAGCTTGGTTATAGAAATCATCTAGGGGAGGATGCCATGGGCGCCTTTCTTCCCCGGGATAGCCATACGTCACATCATCAAAAGAGTTGTTGTATTGTTGATGTTGTTGATGAGTGGCTTGAGGATACCGGTTTTGTGGCTGATTATAGAATTGTTGATGAGTAACCGGTGGAGTCCTCGACCCGTTGCCTCTTCCTCTACCTCGGCCTGCTGTGGGGGAGTAGTGAGCCGGGGGATCATTATCTTTGTTGTAGCTAGCAAGCACATCATGCTCTTCATCAACTAGTTGTTGCTTGCCTTTGTCGCTACCCGAGGCCTGATTTGGGTCACTTGTAAGATCGACTGCAGGGGTGCTCTTGCGACTAGCTTGAGATGAATCAACCAATGTTGCAAGTTGTTCCTCTAAACGCTTCAGTTGTGGAGCCAATGCAGCCGTGGCCAGTTCTACAGCTCGAGCCTGGCCATCTCGCACACCATCACTAATGGACAACCTAATGAAGTCGATTGCTTCCTTAGTGAGGTTCAATTCAGTTGGGTTAGGTTCTAATGGAATCACCATTGTTCCTGAAACAAGCAAGGAAATAGAGAGAGTAGTGTGTTCTAAAGCAAATCACAACAAGCAATACCACACCTTGATCAAGCCAAAATTTGCCTCAAAGCAATCCAATCAACTTAATTCAGTTTTTGGGCTGAATTGAGGGAGTAAAATGGTAGATATAGTGTAGGTATGGAATACTAATGATAATTAAAGGAAATATGCAGCTTAAGCAAATGGCAAGTATGCAATAAGACAAGCAATGCAAATAGTCCCTCTATGAGCTCTAAAACACATGCAATCTCTCAATTGACTCTATGCAAGTTAATAAAGCCAAAGTTCAGCATGCAAGGACAGAAAATATGGTAGGCTTAGTGACTTTTATTTCGTCACTCTTTTTCTTCAAAGTGATTTCTACTTAGCTATTTTTTTAAGCAAGCAATCACTAGGGTTGAAAGTGGCTTAAAACTAGCTGGGGTAGATCACTTTTCTTTTCTGTTTTTTTTTTTGATTTTATGCACAAACTACTCTTGTGCTATAATGAAGAAACGAGCAAAGTAATGCAACAATGCAAGGAACGAAATTAAAAGGTATAGACGAACTTTTTTTTTTTAAAACTAAGTGATTTTTGCTACCAATGAAACCAACTAGAAGCCAAATTAATAAAAAGAAGAAGGGGTAGGTCGAATTGATGGGATGCAATGACAGAAATCAGCAAGTATTAATCAAGCAATATGAATCGCAATCAATCATGCAACATGAATGAAAACTCATAAAACTGTAGGAAAAACAATTGCTAATCTAAATTGCAATACAACTCAACCAATTCAGCCAATAAACATGCACAAATCCCATAAAAATCTCCTAATTGGCAATTGCTTGGAGGGCAAGGAACAACTAAGGGATTTAGGGTTTGGGAGATCACGGCTGGATTAGGACTATTAGGGTTCGGTTCTAGGGTTTGGGGTTTGGTAGGGTTTCGGACTAGGGTTTGCGAGAATTAGGGTTACCTAGGGTTTCTCGCAACTAGGGTTAGGGTTTGGGTTTGAACTGCCGCCAGATTAGGGTTAGGGTTAGGTTAGGGTTTCTCGAAAAATTAGGGTTAGGGTTCGAGAATAAGGGTGGCGAATTAGGGTGTGGCTGCTCCGATCAGATCACGGGTGGTGTGGTTGTGATCGGACGGTGAAGGTGGGTGGTGCGGCTAGGCTTAGCGACACCAGGTCGAGTTGGTTGGTGGTGGCGGGGTGGTGGTGTTGTGATACGGGGTTAACCGTGATTGGCCCGATCTTCGACAATCAACGACTCAGCAAACAAAGGGAAACAAGCAAACGATTAGAAATGAAACAAAAGGACTCGACAAACTGAAAATGGAAAGGAAATAATGAGACTCAAATGAAAACGATAGGGAAAATGAGATCAACCAAATGAAACAACAAAAAGACCCTCGTTGCTTTGAAAACGAGAACCAAATTGAATGATCAAGTGACCAACCTTGTACGACTTCACACAATCAAGGATCCAGCCTTGAAAGCACGAAGAAGATGCTCGTATTCGACTAGCACACCAACTATGATCGATAATTGATGCAAACAAGACAAACCAAGCTGAAATTGCAATACTTTGAAGAACAAGTCTTCGATTCTCACTATGGAGAGAAAACACTCAGTTTTATGATAAAGGTTTCTAATCTGAAATAATAACCACTAGAAGCTATTTATATGTCTTCCTAATAATCAGAAAATAGCTAGAAAAAGTCTAAGTAAAACAATTAAAGAGGGCGGCCCAAAATGGCCTAACAAGCCCAAGCAACGCACACATGTGCGGGGCGCCGCTGGCGCGCGCGCTTGTGCCCAGCCTAGGCACCGCTGCGCCGGTGCCTCAATCTGGCACTTCGTGGCTTGAATCCTTGGCGACGAGGCTGCTCATGAATAATGGCTTTTTCTCAGGGGCATTCTTGGCTTCCTTGTCTCCTGGTACGCCACAAATGCAAACAAGTCCCTTTGAAGCTTCTTGGCTCACGCCCTTGTCATTGGACCATCAAAGAGGATGGGCGTGCTCGGTGGTGGCTTGACGGATGGCCCCTCATCATGTTGGCGGAAATATGTGGTGGTTGTGGTGAAAATTCAATCTTTAGTCTCAAAAATTCAAACTTTAGGTAAAGGTGGGATTTTTGGGATCAAAAACTGAATCAAATTAATTAGAAAGCAAATTAAGGAAAGAAACAATTACTTGGGGAGACGCTGGATTATGATACCACTTGATACGTGATCGCCTCGGATTACTCCTTAGAAACCTCGTATTTGACCACACAGGAACCCGATCTTGCCAGCAATTATGATTCAAACCTACAAAAGCTCTCAAATTAAGAAACTTGCGATCCAAGTAACAAACAGATCCGAAAATTGAAGTAACGAACAAAATTGGAAGGTTGAAGGAATCAACTTGATAGTTCAATTGGATTGGCTCTAACGCTAAATCCAATTGATTAACTAGTTTGATCTTTAACAATCACTACTAGAACAATCTAATTGATTAAATCAACAAACCAATTTAATAACACAAGAGAGAGAGAGAGAAATCGAGAATTCTGATGATGATCGAAGATGATGATGAACACGAGCAAACAATTGTATTTTTGAGCCCAAGGACTAGATAAACCTTTCTTAGGGTTTATCTAATCTCAAGCTGATTTTTATTAATGAAACTGAAAAGTATTTATAGAGAATACAAAAGCTAATACTTGGGGAGCAAGGGAGGGAGGCTGGCCGACCCTAGAAGGGGAGAAGGGGTCTCCTTTGCTTGCTTCCCAAGATATAATAATATCTAAATAAATCTAACTAGATTCCCTTAAATAAATAAATCATGGCTGAATTATTTATTTAAGGAAATAATCCTAACAAACTTAAAACATCTCTAACAAACTAAAAATATCTCTAACAACCAGGAGAGAGAAGATCAACCAACTAACATAAGCCTATTGGCTGATTTCTCTACATTATTAAAATAAATAGAAATTGTTCATAATAAAATAAATAAGATATTTTCTTCAATTCAGAATGGTCAAGGTCAAAGGGTTGACTTTGACCCATATACCAATTCATCTCACCCGGTCACTTACTAAATTCAGCCCTAAAGTGAGACAAATTAATACATGTTTCTAAATAAAGAAATAGTGAATTTCGGCCCTCATATAATCAATCCATGGAATCCGGCCTCAATTGATGTCGAATGCACGAGACCCACTTCGCCTTGCTAGGCTCTTCAATAACCGCTGCCAATCGAACCAAGATCGTTGTTGTGCCTTGAGCAATCTTCTTAGCTCGAGTTCTTGTGATTGGTCCGTCAGAAGGCACTCGAATCAACTCATCGACGTCAGTTGGAGACATGGCAGGCTTCACTGCATCATTTTGAGTAGGGTTTGTTTGTGTGAGTTTTCTCAATCAAATCAAACACAAGAGTGATATCATGGATCGATCTTCAAGAGTTGGAGTGGAGAAGAAACCTCAAGTGGTGATGCAAGAGGAGTTCATCCAAGTGAAGGAGGAACCACGCACGTCATGGAAGAAGACTTCGTGCTAGTAAAGGATGAAGCAGAATCATGGGACTCGAACAAGGTATGTTTGTTCTAATAGGCTTGTCTTGCCAACAAGTCTATTGTTTTCATATGGTATGTTTTATCTCACAACCATATTTCACAAACCCTTGGCATGGAATAGGACAATAGTCATTAGAGGAAAGTGGGATCTCATCCCGTGACTCGTAGCCATTATCCAAGTAACATGATGTTGATTGGATCGATGGTAATTTCCTTAGGGCATACACCCAACAAGACTACCCTTTAATGGGTCTACTCACGAGATTACCTTTATGGTCTACTCAAACCGCCTTGTATGTACAAGGGTCGACTTTCACTTCAACTCAACAATGTGAATATACTTTTATGATTGCATGCATACCCTAAAACTCAACAATCTTCAACGACTATTTTGTTTATATTTGCATTCATATGTTTATGTTTATGTTTGCATTGTTGGTTTGTCTTGTTAAGTTTGAGGATTTGGCTAGACGAGGGGATAAAATGGTCGATGACGTTACCACTCAATTGAGGGAAGTCAAAATCTAGCCTCCTAGTCCCATAAGACCGATCGAAAAGGATCAAGGTGGACTCCAAGACTTTGGCGAATGGCTTGATGAATGCAACAAAAAAACTTGTATTGGGATTGGGTCCTCGCAAAAGTGAGGTGTGAACCCGATCTCGGAAATACTACGGAAGATGAGGTTCTTGCGCCTCAACCCTCCAAGGAGATGGAGACTCGTGATCCAAGGCGTGGACATGAGGCTAGGCAAGGGTACTCGAGGTTCAAGCGTCGTACGAGGTCGAGGGCTAAGCACTTGCGTGCCAAGCCAAGGAGCGGCGTCCCTAGGGGCGCGACTTTGGGTGATGGAGGAGCCTCGAATGGAGGCAACTATTGGCAAGTGGTCTATGGGGACCAAACGCCAATGAAACCAGTTTATTACTCCTTGTGTGGCGTAAGGCGCCATGGTTGATTGTATGCCTTGTATGTTTCCTTATGTACGTATGTATGTGTGTTTTAGAATTATAAGTGTGCTATAAACTTATGTGTGTTGTTACCTTGATTAAAAGAGTAATAAGTGTGTTGATTGATCAAATATAAGATCATGTAATGTTTATGGTTCATAATAAACAATGGTTTGATTCAATGATAATCTTAATGACATGTGTGTAAGAAAAGAAATAAAAGTTCAATTCTTGAGATAAAGTTTAAAAAGTTGATTATAGGTTCATTCATTTAGGATGATCCTAAGTAGATTACCCTTGAGTCGACCATTCTTTGATTGGGACGACTCATGCTCTAGACTACCTTTGGGTCTACAAGAGTAATTAGACTACCTTCGGTCTACTAATGTAAGGGTGTACTTGATTGCCCCCACGTGAGAGGGTGAACACATGTTGGCCATGAATGCACTAAAGAACACATAAAAGAGATGGTTAGAGTGTCTTTGATAAGATGCATGTCGAAGTTCACATGGTGATTTCATGAAAATCATGCTTCTTATGGAAAAGGAAATATGCAAGTCTTGATTGGTTCAAATTGAGATTTGTGGCATACTTGTAGTGAGAAATGTTTTATGAGAGTGAAATCACTCATGGCTTGGTCAAATAAAGTTTGACATGGTTGAAAAGTGTCAAATGGAACTTTTGATGCTTTGACAGCACAAAAGATGTTGTATCAAGACCGTTATGTCATATGGTTGAATCCTAAAGGTTAATGACTTATCTAAATGAGAAGTATGGTTTGATGTTGACTTGTATAAATGTTAAATTGATGATTTGCCTTGAAAAGACATGTAAATCTCAAAAGGAATTACTTTGCTAAAGGAGGACCGGTGCATAGATGTCTAGGATTAAAAACTAGACACGCCTTTGGTTTGGCCATAGGCGCGCCGGGTGGTGTCGAATCTCGGCATTGGTCCTCGCAGCACTAGGCGCTCGTGGTGGAAAACTCACGGAGCATGAAAAGCACGCCCTTGTAGGGCCGCAGCCTAGAACCCCTTGGCACATGTTACTCGACACTAGACGTCGCACAAGGGGAGCATCGTGACAACGCAACGCCAAAACCTTGGCACGATATTGGGATCACATATGCCTAGGCACACCGAGTCGTAGTGCTCGGTGCATGGCGTGGCTGGATTTGCGAAGTGTTGGGAGGGTATTCTTGACAATAAATAAATTTATAAGTCAAGACCCCGCTGAGTATAGCGAAGTCAGGATCGTTCCACAGGAAGCAAGGTTGTTCGTTTATCAACTACTAAAAAGCAAACAAAATCAAACAAAATCAAGAACATGTAGCCTCGTTAATGACGTTGTCAGGGTCGTTAACGAACCACCCTACCTAAAAAGACTCAACTAACGACCTAAATAAATTCGGTACCGAGGCAAGTAACTCAGCAACGAAATTCACTCAAGATAATTGAAATAAGATCATGAAAGATCTAGGACTAGGGACACCACAACATAGCCAAGCATATAAAATCGTAATACTTGGTCTATTCAAAATACGAAGATAAGATCTATTCAAAATAGATAGGCAAGGGACCCCATACTTGGTCTCGAAATAGACTCGGAAATGTTCGTTAACTACCTAATTGGGTTGTTTATGATTCTGGACTGGCGTTGATTTCTGAAGCTGTGCAGGGTCGTTAACGAGCCTGGGTGGGTCGTTAACGAGCTGTCGAGAGCCATATCACAGAATTCCGAATTTAATCTACCTTAAAATTCAAGCAAAAATTAAGCATGCAATCCTCTAGACTTCTTCACTAGTCACACAATCGGATATACGCACCCTATACTTGCTCGATTACGCATCCCGAACATGCTAATTTTACCCGAAATTTTGACATGCTAAGTTTAAAACTTGATACTATAGATCTAGAATTACGAAGCAGAATCAAACTTTCATGGGCAAAATAATGAACATCGATCCTTTATACGAACTTAATTCTAGACATGAAATTTATACCCTAAAAAAACTAAATCATGCAATTTTGAGTTAGGGTTTAGAAAACATACCGGAAAATCAAGAGAATTGAAGAACAAAAGGGTCGGAAATCGGGTGAGTAACGAACTAGGTGCGGGTTAACGAAAGCTCGGATTTTTGATGGTGGAAAGAAAGATTTTCGGGCTTCGATAACGACGGTTGCTCGGTGGTGGTTAGTGTGGGATTCCGATCGGTGGGAGGGGGTCTTCAAGATCTTTGGTTGAGTTTTGGAATTGAGAGGATTTGAGGGTGGATTTGTGGAAGGGGTAAAAGGGTTTTATAGGAGAGAGAAGAGGGGGCGGTGGCAATGGGTAGGTAAAAAGATAGATTAGGTTAAAAAAAACTTACCTGCCCCGTTTTCCGAGTCGGGTCGTTCGAACCGGGTCGTTAACGAGCTTGCGTGGGTCGTTAACGAGCCACCGTAGCCTCTTGGAGTGATTTTCGATCCCTTCTCCTGCATCTTGTTAGCTAAAAATTTATCCTAATTTCTATCCTAAAAATTACTAAAAGAATTCAAAAGAAAGCTAAGAAAATAATCTAAAAAGGAAAAGAAAAGAAAAGAAAAAGAATCTAATTCTAAAAGTGGGTTGTCTCCCGTAAGCGCTATTTTTAATGTCATTAGCCCGACGTGCTCCTTTGACTCAGGGTGGCTCTTGTGTAGCCATGTTGGGGTCTTGAGGTACCCCATATGATGCAGTGAAGCCTGCCATGTCTCAAACCGACGTCGATGAGTTGATTCGAGTGCCTTCTGACGGACCAATCACAAGAAGTCGAGCTAAGAAGATTGCTCAAGGCACAACAACGATCTTGGTTCGATTGGCAGCGGTTGTTGAAGAGCCTAGCAAGGCGAAGTGGGTCTCGTGCATTCGACATCAATTGAGCCCGGATTCCATGGATTGATAATATGAGGGCCGAAATTCACTATTTCTTTATTTAGAAACATGTATTAATTTGTCTCACTTTAGGGCTGAATTTAGTAAGTGACCGGGTGAGATAAATTGGTATATGGGTCAAAGTCAACCCTTTGACTTGACCATTCTAAATGGAGAAAATATCTATCTATTTATTTTATTATAGGCGTGTGAACTTAAATAATGTAGAGAAATCAGCCAATAGGTTTATGTTAGTGGTTGATTTTCTCTCTCCTGGTTGTTAGAGATATTTTCTCTCTCCTGGTTGTTAGAGATATTTTCTCTCTCCTGGTTGTTAGAGATATTTTAAGTTGTTAGGATTATTTCCTTAAATAAATAATTCAGCTATGATTTATTTATTTAAGGGAATCTAGTTAGATCTAATTAGATATTATTATATCTTGGGAAGCAAGATAAGGAGGCTAATTCCTCTCTCCTAGGGCCGGCCACACCCCCTTGCTTGCTCCCCAAGGAATAGCTTTGTATTCTCTATTTATACTTTGCAAATTCATTAATAAAAATCAGCTTGAGAGAGATTAAACCCAAATTGGTTTAATCTATCTCTTGGGCCCAAAAACACAAGTGTTCTAGCATTCAAGTTCATTCGATCGAGCAACTCTCAATAGCCGAATTCTCTCTCTTGTTCTCGCGACTAAATCAGTTTGTTCCTTCAAATTGGTCAATTGATTAGTTCTAGTTTTGATTGTTAAAAATCAATCTAGTTTATCAATTGGATTTAGCGTTAGAGCCAATCCAGTTGAACTATCCCTTTTGATTCAATCTTAAGTGTTCGAACCAGATTTCGCTTCGTTCCATTTCGAATTTTCATTACTTGCGCCACAAGGAAACTAAAGTTGAAAGTTTTTGTAGGATTGAATTGATTTGCTGGCAAGATCGGGACTTGTGTGGGTCATATACGAGGTTTCTACGGAGGATTCCGGGGTAATCACGTATCATTAGGACCACTCGAATAATTGATTCCATTAAGACCATAACTAGTAGCCCTAGGTTGAGTTTTCAATTGCAAGTGATCAACTACTTTAGCATTAATAATGTTACAGCAGCTACCACTATCAATTATCATGCATAACATTTGATTCTTCACTGTACACCTAGTATGAAAAATGTTTTCCTTTGATCTAGCCTAGGTGTTTCTTGTAAAGTAAGAGTACGCATGGTTACCAAAGTTAATGGATGTCCATTGCAATTAGGTTCGATGGCCTCAATATCGTCCCCTTCATGGCCAAGATTATCCTCCTCCACTTGATTTGGAGGTATCTCTTCATCAATCACATAACCACCATTAGAGGCATTGAGCATCAAATCGATTTGGTGCCCGGCGCTTCATTACCAAACCGTGCAGCCTATAGAGCAAGTCCAGAAGAGACCGCTGAGCTTCAAAGACAAGTGCAAGATCTCATGGACAAAGGCTATGTGCGTGAATCTCTCAGCCCATGCGCGGTTCCGGTGATTTTGGTGCCAAAGAAGGATGGCACATGGAGAATGTGTGTTGATTGTAGAGCGATCAACCAAATAACAGTTAAGTACCGTCACCCCATTCCTAGACTAGATGATATGCTTGATGAGTTACATGGTGCTAATTTCTTTTCTAAAATTGATTTAAGAAGTGGGTACCATCAAATTAGGATGAGGGAAGGGGATGAATGGAAAACTGCCTTTAAAACTAAGTATGGCTTATATGAATGGTTAGTAATGCCTTTTGGATTAACTAATGCACCTAGTACCTTTATGAGGCTTATGAACCATGTCTTAAGAAGATACTTAGGCAGATTTGTTGTAGTCTACTTTGATGATATCTTAATCTATAGCAAAACCATGGATGAACATGTAGATCATCTTAGGGCTGTTTTGGACACTTTAAGGTTAGAAAAGCTTTATGTTAACTTGAAAAAGTGTTCTTTTTGCTCGGAGTCTACCATTTTTCTTGGTTTTGTTGTGTCTAAAGGTGGATTGAAGGTAGATGAAGACAAGATCAAGGCAATCAAAGAATGGCCCCAGCCGACTACACCAACAATGGTCAGATCATTTCTCGGCTTGGCTGGCTTCTACAGGAGATTTGTGCATGATTTTAGCACAATTGCAGCCCCCCTCCACGAGCTGACAAAGAAGGATACGGCCTTTAAATGGAGGGAGCAACAAGAGAACGCCTTCAACACTTTGAAGGACAGATTATGCCACGCCCCAGTGCTTCAACTCCCTGACTTCTCCAAGGCATTTGAGATAGAGGTGGACGCTTCTGGACATGGCATAGGAGGCGTGCTCTTACAAGACAAGAAACCCATTGCTTATTTTAGTGAAAAGCTTAGTGGGGCTGAGTTGAATTACCCTACTTATGATAAAGAGTTGTATGCTTTAATTAGGGTCCTGAAAACTTGGTCTCATTATTTGTGGCCTAAAGAGTTTGTAATCCATTCTGATCATGAGGCCTTGAAGTACTTGAAAGGCCAATCCAGACTCAGCAGGCGACATGCAAGATGGGTTGAATTCATGGAGACCTTTCCTTATGTTGTTAAACATAAGAAAGGCAAGGAGAATGTGGTAGCTGACGCCCTTTCTCGGAGGTATGTACTCTTGAACCTATGTGATGTTAAGATCCTTGGATTTGCAATGATTAGGGAATTATATGCTAGTGATCCTCACTTTGCTGAAATCTATAAGAATTGCATGTGTAGGGGTGAAATAGATACCTACTTTATTGATGATGGATACTTGTTTAAAGCTGGAAAATTGTGCAGTCCTTCATCTAGTATACGTAGGCTTCTAACTAAAGAGGTTCATGAATCAAGAGGACATAGGGGTTTAGAAAAGACTTTAGAAGGTTTAAAAGAACACTACTATTGGCCTAAAATGAGTAATTATGTGCTGAGATTTGTCAAGAGTTGTGTTGTTTGTGCTAAAGCTAAGTCTAGACTTCACCCCCATGGTTTGTACCAGCCTTTACCCATTCCTAGTTCTCCTTGGGAAGACATTTCTATGGATTTCATTGTAGGTTTGCCTAGAACTAGGAAGGGTAGAGATTCTATCTTTGTAGTGGTAGATAGATTTTCCAAAATGGCTCACTTTATTCCATGTCACACGACTGATGATGCTGTGTATATTGCTGATTTGTTCTTTAGGGAAATTGTTAGATTGCATGGCATTCCTTGTTCTATTGTGTCAGATCGTGATGCTAAATTTTTGAGTTATTTTTGGAAGAGTCTATGGTCTAAATTGGGAACTAAATTGCTGTTTTCTACCTCATGTCACCCACAAACTGATGGGCAAACGGAAGTTACTAATCGAACGTTAGGGGTTTTACTTAGAACTATGCTTAAAGCTAACCTCAAACGTTGGGAAGATGTTTTGCCTTTTGTGGAGTTTGCTTATAACAGGTCAATCCATTCAGCCACAAAGATGACCCCTTTTGAGGTTGTTTATGGGCTGAATCCGAGGACGCCGGTGGATATGACGCCTCAGCCATACAAGGGAAAAGAGAGTTTTGAAGCTAACAAGAGGGCTGAGTTTGTGAAGAAGCTACATGAGAGGACGAAGATGCACTTAGAGAGGAAATCCATGAAGTACAAGGCCCATGCTGATAAGGGTCGAAAACAGGTTATCTTTGAAGAAGGAGACCTTGTTTGGGTGCATCTAAGGAAGGAAAGGTTCCCAAATCAAAGGAAGAACAAGTTAGATCAGAGAGGAGATGGACCATTTCGTATCATCAGGAGAATCGGCCCTAATGCATATCATGTTGACTTGCCTGGTGAGTATGGTGTCCATCCAACTTTTAATGTGGCTGATCTATCTCTTTATGTGCCAGATTTTGATTCCGACGTCGAATCAGAGACGATTCGAGCTCAAGTGGAGGAGAATGATGCAGTGAAGCCTGCCATGTCTCAAACCGACGTCGATGAGTTGATTCGAGTGCCTTCTGACGGACCAATCACAAGAAGTCGAGCTAAGAAGATTGCTCAAGGCACAACAGCGATCTTGGTTCGATTGGCAGCGGTTGTTGAAGAGCCTAGCAAGGCGAAGTGGGTCTCGTGCATTCGACATCAATTGAGCCCGGATTCCATGGATTGATAATATGAGGGCCGAAATTCACTATTTCTTTATTTAGAAACATGTATTAATTTGTCTCACTTTAGGGCTGAATTTAGTAAGTGACCGGGTGAGATAAATTGGTATATGGGTCAAAGTCAACCCTTTGACTTGACCATTCTAAATGGAGAAAATATCTATCTATTTATTTTATTATAGGCGTGTGAACTTAAATAATGTAGAGAAATCAGCCAATAGGTTTATGTTAGTGGTTGATTTTCTCTCTCCTGGTTGTTAGAGATATTTTCTCTCTCCTGGTTGTTAGAGATATTTTCTCTCTCCTGGTTGTTAGAGATATTTTCTCTCTCCTGGTTGTTAGAGATATTTTAAGTTGTTAGGATTATTTCCTTAAATAAATAATTCAGCTATGATTTATTTATTTAAGGGAATCTAGTTAGATTTAATTAGATATTATTATATCTTGGGAAGCAAGATAAGGAGGCTAATTCCTCTCTCCTAGGGCCGGCCACACCCCCTTGCTTGCTCCCCAAGGAATAGCTTTGTATTCTCTATTTATACTTTGCAAATTCATTAATAAAAATCAGCTTGAGAGAGATTAAACCCAAATTGGTTTAATCTATCTCTTGGGCCCAAAAACACAAGTGTTCTAGCATTCAAGTTCTTTCGATCGAGCAACTCTCAATAGCCGAATTCTCTCTCTTGTTCTCGCGACTAAATCAGTTTGTTCCTTCAAATTGGTCAATTGATTAGTTCTAGTTTTGATTGTTAAAAATCAATCTAGTTTATCAATTGGATTTAGCGTTAGAGCCAATCCAGTTGAACTATCCCTTTTGATTCAATCTTAAGTGTTCGAACCAGATTTCGCTTCGTTCCATTTCGAATTTTCATTACTTGCGCCACAAGGAAACTAAAGTTGAAAGCTTTTGTAGGATTGAATTGATTTGCTGGCAAGATCGGGACTTGTGTGGGTCATATACGAGGTTTCTACGGAGGATTCCGGGGTAATCACGTATCAGTCTCCTTGGGGTTCATACGATAGGCTGGCCTATTAGGCAAAGATGCTCCGGGAATGAGATCAATTTGATGCTCGATTCCTCTAATTGGAGGTAAGCCAACCGGTATCTCATCGGGAAATACGTCATTGTATTCCTCAATGAGCCCCAAAATTTGTGGGGGCAAAGAGGCTCTAAGTTCCTCATTCAAC